>OY723395.1:12862059-13074559 GCA_963210295.1 Ophion ellenae | reverse complement strand
CGGTATATACTATGCTCTGTTCGACTTTGAAATGAATTGGAATAATAGGTTTTGACATACCATACACACCGGTTCATAACACATCATTTTGGAATAAAGGCAAAAGAAAAAAGGGGGTACATCGCAGCGGGGCGGGCGCTTCGCTCTTCTGCAGCCTTTCCCTACCCTGGCATAGCAGCTCTGAGCTCACTTCGTTGGCCGTTAAAATTTACACTTTGGCAATCCTAAGAATAGAATAATAAACTTTTGAGGGCAATCAGTAAAATGTGAACATTCCGGTTAAAGTTTTTCTGCATAAACGATTTAGTTGTAATGGTTTTTATCATTTTTAGGTACTCATTTATTGCATTTTACAAGATTAATTTACTCAGCTACATAAATACGAATAACGAAATTTGTTAAATTACTCATAAAGTACTGTCGTCTTCCTAATAAAACCTTCACAGACAAATTACCAAACTGCTTAACTAAACTTTACTTATCTAAATCTAGCCTATGAAATTAGCATACTCTATTGACTGACTTGTTTGTCACTTAAAAGTTTTATGACATTTCGATTGAGTGGCCCCTGGGCCTGAATTCTGTAGGACAAGACCTGTCGCGTCATGCGTATATCAGGTTCATCGGTGTCATCTACATATAAATCGGCGCGTTTTCAAAGCAAGGATTCGCTCACGAGGAGAGGTCGGCTACTCGTCATCACCGATTTCGTCTGGATTCACAGTATATCTAGGGCTTGACTAAAAAAGAAAGTGACGCAAGTGCGAGCTCCAGATGGCCAAGCGTTTAGGAAAGAAATTTTTTGTCGCGGATCGATCAATACATGAGTCTTTGGAGTTAGCATAATTTCCAAGCAGTGGTTGGCGCAGCGGCAAGAGTTCGAATTCGTAAGGGTCACGGGTTCGATTCCCCGTGCAAAACTTTTTTTTTCTTTGACTTTTCAATTTTTACGATGCATACGCCACAAATGAACCGAAATAATGTACTTATATTTTCGCGAAAAGCATAGGGCTTAACTATTTTAACAGACGCATAATCGTCGAAAATTTGGGAATGTGAATAACTTCCGGAGAAGGAAATGTGATTAAAGCGTACACGAGGACTTCGTATACCGATCGCTTTATTTTCACTTTCGAGCAGCCCTCGGCAGCTGTACACGAACAATAGGTTCTCGGCGCCGGTAGAAAAAAAAGTATGTAGGTCCGACCAACAACCGATAGGGACAACGCTAGCTAGGTAGCTTATTCGCTTGCTCGCTCTTGATCAAGTAACGTGAATATTGCAAGAATATTGTGAGAATGTTGTAAGCATACTGTGAGAATATTGTGAAAAATATCGAGGCGACCGAAAATGTCAGATAGTAAAAGTGAAAATATTGATGTGCCTGGAATATCAGTAGAAAAAGACCAGTAGCCACGCAGTGATAGCCTCCACAGTGAAGCGTCGAATCAACTATTGAAAACGGCGTTGGATTATAGTTTACATCTTTTTGACGAGGAAGATTTGATCACATCAGAAAGTTCCGTGGTAATAACCGAAAAACGCATTCAAATTGCAAGTAAAATACACGAGAAAGTAGTGGAAGTTTTATCCGAGTATACGTTTGTGTGCGACAATGAGCTGATTTCGTCCGAAGAAGTCGACGAAGGTGGCGAATATGAACAAGTGGAGGGTGTCATTTCGTCAAACTATGACTACGAACCAGATGAAAAAAAAAATTAGAGATCAGATTTCGATCCACTCGGTTACAAAATAATGGCGGTTAATCTTGCAAAACCACATCCAAAGTGGAAATTTGTTACGACACGAAATCCGGACGATATGAAGAATATCGGGAAGGGAAACGAAACCCCTTTCGCGGTGACAAAAGCCCGTAACCTAGAAGACTCCAAGATTTACCAGGCCGCCGCGATTTTTATTACCGGCTCAATGTCTACACGTGTTACATCTCACCCCAACCCCGGGACAATTTTTCCCTGAACCATCACGCTACTAGGAAATCAACTTCAGTCACCCCATCGATTGACCGAACTACCCCGCGAAACACTGTCGCCTATAGCATGAGCCCAAGCCTATAGGAGGCATCCGAATATTCTATATAAAAACGGGCAGCACTGCAAAGGAACGCTTCGTCGTAAAAGCCCATGGCACCTCGTAAAAGGAAATCAGTTAAATTAACCGAAGAACGAAATTATATCTGATATTGGTGTCCAGCTCATACTTACAATAAATATCCGAATAATCTTCATGAGAGTTATCGGCGACGAAAAGGCGACCTTTGTCATAAAAATCCAAGGGTACCGTGTAGATCGGAACCAGCCAGATCACCCCTCGGACGGGTTGAAAAGGAAAGAGCCACTCAGCCGATACAAAACCTAATCATATCACAACCACCGTCCGAACTATAAAAGGAGGCACTTCTGACGCACTCTTATTAACATCCAGACGATCGTAAAATCCGACTATACCAGGAATCGAAGAAATACCCGCCACGGGTACCGCAACGAAAGACTCACCTGTAAGTTATGCACGCGCACCCCCTAAAATCTCTACCAGAAAGGCGAAGGTCGACCGGGATCGCCAACACGAAGAGGACCTCTTAGCGAAATTACCGAAAAATTGAGAGAAGGCCATCCCAAAAAAGGTAATATCCCCAAAAGAGGGAAAGTCACCCAAGATTGTCGACACGCGGAAGATCTTTCTAGAGAAGACCACCCCTGAACAAAGGGTATAAAAGGAAGCACCGGGACCACAGCAGCGTGCCGTCCCGATTTCAACCCCGCGGCCGGAGTTACGCAGCAGTCAGCCGAGGTCAATCTCCAGTCTCAATCTGCAGTCTCAGTCTCAATCTCAACCTCGCGGCTAATGGTACCGTCACCGAAGTATACCAGTCGAAATTCAGCAAGGCCCACTGTACGTATTGTCCAGTCGCGTTTCATCTTCCAATAACGGTCGAAGACTCTCCTCAAAAGAAGTCTAAGCCCATCGTGAAGTGTTCAATTGCATCACCACCGTATATTTCAACCTCAAGACTCTGCGAACATCTATTAAACTATCGAATACAGTCCAAATCTAAACCACGACCGCTGTAATCAATTGCTTTCAAAGAACTACATTCCCATCTTGAACATTGCAACCATTATAACTATTCAATCGTGTGTAAATGTTGTAACTATTTAATCTCGTGTAACCATTGTGCGAGCACTATAAATCGTTCGATCTACGTGTTAATATTATAGCTCTTTAATCTTCAGGTAATCGCTGTGTGAATATTAAAATCGTGAAGAAATTGTAACAACAATAATGCGAATCTCAAAACGATACCTCCGAGAACGGAAACTATAACCACTACTATTACACGACCATTGGAACGAAAGGAACACACGGCGAATTATCTGCAAATAAATAGAGTAAGCAAATCATTTATGCAAAACTCTCGTATTATTCGATCTTCCTCATCACTAACTCATTATCCAACCGTCATTCTTCCCATACCAAAGACGTGACTTTCCTCTCTGGGGACAGGACTTAATTGTCTTGACCCCAAAGCGAAGTCAATACCGTATTGCGTCCTCCCTACGATTCGATAAGTTCACGGGGACGTAACAAATTGAAGAGTCTGCAAACGAAAGGAGCATATGGCATAAAGAATATGCGATATTTGAACATTTGGGAAGAACACATTAAAAAGGGTGGAATCCGGAAGGATAAATACATCACAATTGATACCTGGATAAATGATCGCTTCGTAGAAGCGCGGCGTCACCACAAGAAACTTGCAACAATAGGCACTTGCTGCCGCCAGTCAATTTTTAAATTTGAAATTCAAAGCCTCGGAAACGTGGGTCAAAGACTTTGAACCAAGGCAAAAGATTCGTCAGAGAAAAGTTGCGAATTTTTATCGGAAAGAGAGACTGCCACTATTGAGGAAACCCATGCTGCGGCAGAGAACTTTCGGGTCCCGGCTCGGGCTCTTCTTCCTAATTACAACAAGGATTTTGTTATCAACATCGATTAAACAGGTAATAAGTGAAGAATTCTCATTTGTCTACGTCAATCGAAATATCCTTTTAACGTCGCGTATAATAAAATATTTCCATTCGTATATTCTTGTATGTATAAAGTATTTTTCTTGAAACGATAGGATATGAACAAAGTAACCCCCTCGTATACAGCGCAATATGCTATGAGCCTTTCTGGAAAACGATTGCCAACAGTCTACGTATGCATACAAGAGAGTACTGGCTTTTTTGGACCGCGGGTTAAAAAATCGGTGCATGAGTACGCGGCAAAATATAGAAATATTGTCATTACTTCTTCAAAATCTGGTAAACTCACAACAGCCTTGTACAAAAAATGTTTAACTGATGTGATAAAGCCCTATGCGCAGGAGAACAAATTTCTTCTGTTAAATGACTTGTGGGACGACGACAAACAAATCCACAATTATACGACGAGATTTTCCAAGATGAAGAAGAATTGCCAACGTGCAGTATCAAAGTGATTCCCCCCAAATGTACTCCGTTAGTGCAACCCTGCGATGGGTATTTTGATCGTCAGATAAAGAACTTGATCAGAAAGATTCAAAACTGATATTCTCTCATCGGGACAGCGTAAAAGAAATCACATCCCGAGATGACCATCAAAAGCTATTCCACCGTACATCACCATCTATCCTCGCGAATATTCGGCAACATGATGCGTTACGCATGGTTCGCTGCCAAACTGTGCGATGAGAGAGAATGTTTTATGAATGTAAATCAAGTTTGTTTTTCTATGGATACTTTAAAACAACCATGTGACTGCAGAAATGCGGCGTTTATAACGTGTGCAAAGTACAGACGCAATTACTGCTTCCCCTGTTTTTACGATGAATCATCCCAAGCACGTGGAATTTATCAACTGTATAATAATAAAAGTGTCTAATATTATACACGAAGTCCTCGTGTACGCTTTAATTACAATTCCTTCTTGGAAAGTTATTCGCAATCCCAAATTTCTCACGATTATGCGCTTGTTAAAATAATGACGCCCTATGCCTTTTGTGAAAATATAAATTAATACAATACATTATGCATTATGTCGATTCATTTGTTGCGTAAGTATCGTAAAAATGAAAAAGAAGCCAAAGAACAAAAAAAAGTTTTCGCACAGGGACTCGAACCCGCGACCCGCGAGTTACGAATCCGAATTCTTGCCGCTGCGCCGACCACTACTTGAAAAAATATGCTAACATAAAAGGCTTATGTATTGACCGTTCCGCGACAAAAATTTATTTCCTACACGCTTGGTCATCTGGAGCTCCCACTTGCGTTACTTTCATTTCTAGTCAAGCCCTACATATACTGTGAAATCGATGATGACGAATGCCGATCTCCCCTTGTCAGTTGTCATTCTGAATTGAGGCCCAGATGTTGAGAAACATGTTAGGTTTACGAGGTTTTTCAGATTTTTAGAAAACATACTTGACAGATTTGCATAACATTTTCATGGGACCACATCGCGGTGTTTCCCTGTACAGCAAAGAAACAACCATTCAAATCGGCCCAGCCGACACGGCGTAATCAGCCCAGTAAGAAATTTGGCGACAACACATTGGCAACACCACGCCAAGCAAGAGCAAGTTGTGACCGAAAAATGGCATCCTTTGCCGCTGCATTAAGCTGTGTTCTAGCAGCACAGCATTGCGCATCCTCGCGTGAATGCTGGTGTTAATATTGCAGTGCGAAAACACAGAACATTCGGAGCACGTTCATTGCTGGTTCATTGCAACATTGCGACAGAAAAATTGGAATGCTTTATTTCGGCAAGCTGAGGGCACTTTAGAGGTACGCTGTGATGCTCCATTGCCACTAAGGTGCGGCCTCATGCAGTCGCTCGTCGCTCGTTTGCAGCGACAAATCTTGTCACGTGATATGTAGCGACAAAGCTGAAAATGTTGAGCTTTGTCGCTGGGAAAGGAGAGTGAGCGATACAAGTCGTAATCGGTGCTCTGTGAGCAATCTGTTGGCACTGATCAACCCACTTTTGATACTTGTAAACAAACGACATCTCGTCAATTTCCGAAAAAACACTATTATATTTTTATTTTTATTCGCTCCGATTTCTTTCACTTGTATCACTACCACGACTGCCACTAAAGGAGGTTAGGAAATCAGCTTTCGAGATCATTCCTGCAAGCAGCCATGTTGACGCTGCTATTCGACGGGGCGACATGTCGCTACTTTTCAAGTCGCGGGAAATTCAAAATAGGGTCACGTGGACAGATTTATCGCTGCAAACGAGCGACGAGCGACTGCATGAGGCCGCAGCTTTAGTAACGAGGCACGTTATCGCGGCATTGAGACGAAAAATTTGGAATACGGCATTCGGCAAGATGAGGGCACATTGGCGGCGTGCTGTGACATTCCGTTGCCGGCATATTTAGAACACCCCGTAACCCTCCTTCGTCGGCATAAACGAGGCCCGCTATTGCGGTCTTGTGGCCGGCTAATGGGGTTCTGCATTAACGGTAGCTGGGCAGGTGGGAATAAAAAGAGGGAAAAATAACTTCACGATGTGTTGGTATAGAAGGCAAGCACGTTAACCACTCGACCATCCAACTGGTTAAACTTATATAACTAATTTTAGGATCCTGACATTTGTCGTAGCGAATCTGCCTATGGTTATAACCATGTACCTTCTTTTGTCGGTAATGGAACATCACAGCGTGCCGCTAATGTGCTCTAACCTTGCCGGAATAACGTATTCCAAATTTTCCGTCCCAATGCGGCAATAACTTGCCTCGTTTTACCGGGAACGGAGCGTCACAGCGTGGTGCATTTATGACTGAAACGCGATATAAAGATGACATCACTCCAAATCTGGAGCTTGCCGCATCAGTACCGTTGTTGCAGCAAGTAATTGTTGCGTATATTTGCTGCAAACTTGCCGTCTTGGCATCACACATTTATTCCGCCAAACCACGCAGTGTGGCGCAAATTTGCAGCTTAATGCGGAAGCAAAAGACAGCATATTGGTGTCACGGTGTGGCCGCCGTATGCTGTCCTCTTGCCGCTGTAATGCTGACATGTGAATTTTCACAGCACATTTGTCTATCAGAGAGTGTATACATACATATAACAAAAAATAATAAAAATACATAACCGACGAACAATTTGAAGCTGGTTTAAAATGGTTTTATTTGCAACGATTGAAGGTAAATTACCTACTCATAGTTTTAATACTATTCTGTATTAACTTTGTACTAATTTTGAAATGTCAATACGTCTTGTGTTCTATCGATTACGTACTAGGCAGATTGACCTAACATTTTGATGGGGCCACATCGCTGTGTTTCCCTGCACAGCAGCGGTGTACATACATATATTTTTTAATAATAAGAATACCTAGCCGACGAACAGTTTAAAGCCGATTTAAAATGGTTTTATTTGAAATACTCGAAAGTAAAGTTACTTATTCCTCGTTTTAACATTATTCTGTATTAATCTTGTACTAATTTTGAAATGTCAATATTAAAGTTTTTTTTTTAATTATTGGTTCGTTCCAGTCGTACACAGGGCCTTCCCCTTTTTTCGAGCGCCAGTTCACCTCAACTTCGTTCTATTTCCTATTCCCCATACCCCCTCAACCCCCCATTCCACAGCCCCCGCCACCGTGCGGCCGCAGCCGACTTCCCCCTCTGTATCGTATTCACCATGACATCTGCCATGGGCATAGGGAAACTGCGGAAAATCTATACCGATACAACCGGTCCCAAGTTTGCCTCCCCGTCACGGAACTAGTCTTCTTTCGCCGAGAAATGTCGAAGTGACGAGTATTTCACGACGAAAGTGACGCGACTGGGATTCGAACCTGCGACCTCCCGATTCGCTGGTCAGCACGCTAACCGCTAGACCAACGCACCGGGTTCAATATGAAAGTTATGTAATTTCATTTTCATATATTTTTCGCTTGACAACATAAGTCGAGAGGGGGGGGGGGGGGGGGAAGACCCCCGTCTTGCTCCACCGTGGCTACGCCCATGATCAGTCGAGTGCTATAAAAAACAATCGTTTTCGTGCAGTTACATTAAATGTGATGATGGAACCCTGCATTATCACAAAGTGCAAAACATGCTACGGTACAGAAGCCTGTTAATTAGTTACTGGATAGATTTTTCGGATTCATACTCGTCAGTTTATGAGTTTATGTATTTCTCTTTGCATAGGAACATCATTAGTTTTCAAATTACTTGTGGAAAATTTAGATTCTTGAGTTAAGCTATAACGCGCATGCACCGTTATATTGTCTCTGTCCCACAGAAAATCTCTCGGTTACAGCTATTTTAGCGGATTCACGATGGAAAATACAGTTTTGGTTTCTCCTACGGTCTTACATACAAGTCTTGAAACGACGGTCGTATTTGATAGGCGGCGAGTGTGCCGCTTAGTGTCCAAGTTTTTTTTTTCTTGTCGTCGCCACCGTGTGTCGTTGTAACCGGGAGGTGTCATGAGACTAACTTGAACCGATCATGAAATGTTTTGTCGTGTAGGCGTATGTGCGTATAACAGTTGGAAATTGTTACACGGATAAAAAAATTGGATATGCCTAAATAACTGTTATTGACATATTAATTCAGTGACAATCCAGAACTTTCGGGTTCCGAGTGCGCAGCGTAACAATTCAGGTCAACTACCATCGCAATACAAAGAACAAAATACCAATAATTATTATGATAGTCGAGCAAGTTTTGCACGCGGTTAATATAGGTTTGGTTATATTTTTAAGCATGTATGTATTCATTTGTTCATTTTAGCATGCAAATACATCGTTTTTTCGGTTACTTTCCGTCTAATGGATATGTTTTACCAAAAAGAAAAAAGAAGTCGGTTCAAAACCTGTATGTAAGACCACGGTCTTATATATCGACCGAACCAAACCATGGAGACTAGATACAGGAGCCTAAACTCCAAAGAGGAAACCATAAAAAAAGCGTGCCCAAAAATGAAGGCAACAGGGATGGCGCTGCGATCGCGCGAAGGATTGCGGTGCTAGCTTCACTCGACACAGACTGAACGCGAGTTTGACACGTTACTAAGCGAACGAATAGTGCGAAAAATTTGCTAAATTGAGAGCGGTGAATAACTTGATGGTTATTATATTCTTAATAAATAAGTATTGTTAACTTTTAAAGGTTCAATCATCATTAATTATAATTGCCAATATTCCTTCACATGTTTCTACAAGTTTTTAAAGTTCTTTACCTTTCGCGTTTATCCCACCATGTTTGATATCTCATTAATTAGTATGCTAGCATAGAGTACGGAGCCTTCTCACTACTATGCATAGTATTGAGATGGACGAGCCCAGCAATATACAGAGTGTAACGCGAGGGGTGAATCAAACGACGCATAAGGATGGGGGACCTCAATACCTATCGATTGAACCCCCATGTATGTTATGCGATTTTCAGCGGTTTAAAAGTTATTTTGGTTTTTGTGATTTTTTGTAAGATACTAATTTTATACGACAGTTCGTAAATTAAATTAAATTATTAAGCGTACTCCCGTGAGTTTTTTCTTTGCGGAGTATAATAGTGGGCCTAACGTACTAAAATACTACTTTCACACATGAGCCGAAAAGTTTTCAAATAAAAAATTAAGTCCGTACATATTTTTGCAAATCTAATTTTTGTACCAATTTTCAAAGGCTCTAGGATAAAAAAATCACATAGGGTTATTTTCTACAACTTATATATTTGAAACTTAATTGGAAACTAAACACACGCACACACACACACAAACATTGTTATGTAAAAGTATTATTATATTATTATTAGAGTATTTTTTACATGAAAATTACGAAAACAAAATTCAATGTGACGTCAAATTCGCGTTCGGTCTGTTGTCGAGTGAAGTAGCACCGCAACCCTTCGCGCGATTGTAGCGCTGTCCCTGTTGCCTTCAATTTCGGGCATCACTTGAGAAGCCGAGTTTAGGCTCCTTATCTAGTCTCCATGGAACCGAACGTTGAGCGAACCCCCACCACAGTCCTTTGCAAACCTGCGCGGATACTAGGGAGACTATAGGGAAGGATTGCAAGCTTGGCCTCCCGCCGTGTCCGTAAAAATGTCGCCGCCCGTTAGTTCCTCACAAGCGGCGCTGCTGCAAATAGGGACTCGGGCATGCGAATGACGTATACAACTGATCACGCGCAAAAAGCACAACGAACTAACAGCTGATACTTGTCGTTTTCGTAACCTCATAAAACAAATGCGTAACATTTAACAAACTTCCAAAGTGAAGTCTGTTTGTCCGTTTAAATAATCTCAGATATGATTAAATACGAGATCAGCAGAAAGCTATCTCCGTAAATCAAAAGATGAAAAATAAACAAAATCAGTGAAACGATTTATATATTATCCGAATACCACATTATTAGAAATAGTGAATAATCCAAGTGATAGAGTAATAGTCGTGAGACCGCATGATCCGTGGTTCGATTCTCGGAAGATTTGTTTTCCTCAGAAGCTGTATTTTTTGTTATTCTATCCCTCATTAATTAAGTTCATCAACGATATTTGTTATTAACATCCGTTTAGATGAATATACTTCTGAGACCCCTTCATAGATCTGTGAAATATTCGAGAATGTTGTAATAAAAGATATTGAATATATATTTATACTTATATTCATCTTGACATTTATGTTGATAATAGTGTTATTATATTTTATCTCCATTGTAAGGCATTATTTTTGCAGGTTGCCATTTTTTATCAACATTGCAGTCATTTTTTTCCTATCAATATTATCCAGTAGAGAATTGCAAGAATTGCAATCTAATCAACTGTTAGCAGGTGGATTATTTTTTTTTCAGCGAATTCTAATTTGATCCACATTCAATCTTTATTTAATTTTCGCTATCCTCTATACAGCTATTATCAGAAAAAAAGGTCATAGGGTATGCGTGAAATATGGAAAGCGGACTATTTTGATATAACTTATGACAATATTTATTACAACTTATTAAACGATGGCCAACATTTATACAAATGAGTTGGTTCCGGTTTAGATGTGAGAGCGCGTACACGTGTTCTGAGTTGCTCGACAGTATACTGCGAATAAAAAGTGCTAAGAGTGAAAGACATGAGAGAGCAAGGAGCAGGAAGGAAAGTGAGGTGCAGAAATCACTTGGAGATATCCGGAAGTATGATTTCGGAAGAGGAAAAGGAGAAAAGTGTGGAGGAAGAGACGAAAATCCTCGAAGAGGTTATGTGTGAGGAGGGAGAGAGAGAGGAGATAAGCGGAAACGGCGAGATACGGCAGCGCCGTGGCGAGAGGCAAAACCCATTAGAAGCGGTCGAAGCAGTCGGCACAACAGGAACGAGCATAGAGTCAGAAAGAAGAAAGAGGGGGCGACCGGCGCAGAGAAAGAGAGAAGAGGGGAATAGAGACATGAGAGACTTTCTTGAAATCCCTAGAGGGGCCGAGAGGCCGAAAGCGGTGCACACACCGCCGACGCCGCCGTCGCCGCCACAATTGGTGAAAAGAAAATACGAAGGAATGAAGGGAAGGCGAATCGAGGAAGAGGAGGACGAAGGATCAGAAGAGGCCGACGATGTTTTAAGCTACGATGGAGAGGGGTATGTAAATAGAGATGACGATGAGGAGGATGAAGATACACAAAAGGAACTAAACGGGTGGGAAAAGGACACTAAAAAACGTGGAAGAGAGGGGGGATTGGAGGGGATGGTGACAATCGAGAAGTGGCGAGCAGAATTAAAAGACACGGAGGAGAGAATAAAGGGCAATATGATGGAGTGCCTGCGAGAGGCAAAAGAAGAGATAAAAAAGGAGATTACACCGCTGCCGTGTAGATGTGAACAAATGAATAGAATAATAAGAGAGTTGACAGGGGAAGCAGACCAGTGGCAGCACAAATGCTATAGAGAACGCGAACAATGGAGAGAGGAAAAGGAACAATTGGAGCGCGAAGTAGAATATTGGAAACAAAAGTTTGAAAGTCGTGAGCAAGAGTATCCGAGAGAGAACGAAAGCGCGAGAAAACAGTGGAATGCAGCGGATATGGAGACTGGGTTGTTCGTCGAAGGTGACAGCAACAACAACGTGGTGGAGGCGGACGCGCCAACAGAAGTGGAAGGGATCGCAACGGAGTTGCCAAAAAGAATGACAGAGGCGCGATGCACGGGAGAAAGTGCCTCGGCGGAAGCAGAGCAGGAATGGACAGAGGTCCGAAGAAAGCAGAAAAGCTGGCGAGGAAAGGAGAGGAGAGTAAACATCGGAGAAGGAAGTCAACTAGCAGGAGTGGACAGCGGCCCGGCGCAATTTGAAGAAAATAGGCCCAGAATCGAGAGAGGGGCGGAGAGCGTAGAAGAGAGAAAAAGACAGCTCATAATGGAGGCGCCAAGACCCCTCACGGAGAGGATGCTCAGAGAGGAGCTGAATAAAAGAGCGGAGAGGGACAGGCAAATTTGCATCAAGACAATGGGGGGAGGGAGAAAAAGATCGAGGCGGGAGATAACAGAAACAATACAAAGAAGCTGCGATGTAAGGATCAGCGAAAACACGGAGGACGTTTACGAGAGCAATGGAAGAATTTATATGAAATTTAGGAGCCTAGCTGTCAAGAAAGAGGTGATGAAACGAAAAGGAGCTATGAAAGGCACAGACATATGGCTAGAGGATAGCCTAACGAAGAGGCAACGGGAAATACAAAAATGGCTGAGAAGGATAGCAGAGCTGGAGGAGGGCTGCGGCTGGAACGTGGAGGTAAAATACATGAGTATAAGGATCGGGCAAGAGTGGTGGAAATGGAACGAAGGAAGAGGCAATGTAGAAGCCGCCCGAATCTAGTCCTTTCGTCAATAAGGAAAGGGGAAGGAGGGACGAAGAACAGAAGGAGGAAGCGGGGACGAGGAGCAAGGCTGAGGAAAGAGGCGAATCCAACGTGAAGAAGTCCAGCACGGAAGATGGAACGGAAACTATGATAGTTTTGTGGAATGTAGCGGGGATATATAAAATCAGGGACACATGGGAATTTTTAAAGGACTTTGACATTGTAATATTACAAGAAACGTGGCTAGAGGGGAAACACGAGGGCAAGGCAAGAGAGTACATAAGTGGCGAATACTATTGGTTTTTCAAAGCAGCGATAAGAGACGAAAAATCAAAAAAAGGAAGAGCGAAGGGGGGTCAAGCCATCGCTATACGAAAAAATAAGAGGGAAGAATGGAATGTAAGCGAGTGGGAATATGGCGCATGTATAAGAAAAATAGGAAGAGAAAAAAGAACGGCGATAATCACGATGTACAATAATGTAGGGATAAAAAAAGTCGAGAGGCGTTTGAAAGAAATCATTGAGGAAGAGGGGAGAAGAAACGATACAGTTTTAATCGTAGGGGATTTCAATGCGCGAATCGGGGAAGGACAAGCGATGAATGAGGGCGAAGAGGGTGAGAGGGAAAGGAGGAGATCACAAGATCAAAAAATCAATACGGAAGGTCGAAGGCAGGGGGCTAACACTGGTAGATAAATGCTGTTCGCAAAATGTCCTTTCCGCACTGTGGTGCTAGTAGTCGTGTGACAGGCATGCATATATATGTACGTTGTACCGGTGTTTCGAATATTTCACATGAATAAAAGTCTAGTGTAGATAACTTTACGAAAACCATTATTCGCGTGTATGATGGATCCTGTTATCGCTGGAACAGTACGTGCTGTTATCGCAATAACGATAACAGCACGAAACGAAAGTATCGAATCGTTCAGCTGATCGGAATATTTAGAGCCGACGCCTGTCACGTAACAGCCAACTAGGTAGTAGCGCTTTTAAGAAGTAAAAAGCCCGGACAAAACGCGTTTTCGTTTATCGTATAGGAATAGTAGGCCAGTGTCAGGGGGCTGGTCGAAGGCTGCTGAGAATATGTGAAGAGATGGGCCTAAAGGTGATGAATGGGAGGGCAAAAGGGGACGAGGAGGGGAGAATAACGTTCACAGGTGGGAAAGAGGAATGTTGTGGATCGGTACTGGATCTTGTTATTTGCCTGGACAGATGGGCACAAAACCATATCAAATGGTTAAAAGTTAGCACGCGGGGAGAATCTGATCATTTACCTGTCGCATTCGCCATAGGAAAAGAGGAAGAGGACGTTGAAAAGGAGTTAGAAAGAGAGATTTTAGAGCAAAAAGGCGAGAAAATCGGGTGGAAGGAAGAAGTAGCAGACAAATTCAGGGAGGAGTGGGAAAAGCTGGACATGATTAGGGGAGGTACCACGGAGTGGGAGGAATGCAAAAAGGGGATTTATGAAGCGGCAGGGAGAGCAGGGATGAAAAATAAAAAGAGAACAAAGAAGCGAGATGGATTCATGCCTAAATGGTTCAATGAAAAATGCAGGAAACAAAGAGGAGTAATGTGGAGAGCATTAAAGAACTTTGTCAAGAAAAGGGACACAGTGCACAAAAAAATACTTGGCAAAGAAAGAAAAAAATTGAGGAAAATCTATAAGGAAGCAAAGGAAGAGCGGAGACTAAAAATATGGGAAGGAGTAAGTAAAGCAAGAGATATGGCAGGATGGTGGGAGGCCATAAATAAATTTAGAGGAAAACATGGAGGAAAAGTAGGAGAAAATATCACCGGTAAGCAATGGAAAGAGCACTTTGAAAAACTGCTCAATGAAGGAGGAACAGAGGAAAGAGAGCAGGCAGGGGTAGAAGAAAAACGGGGGAAAAACGAAAGATCCGAAAGAGAATTCGATCAAGAATTTAGTAAAAAAGAAATGGAAGATGCGCTCAAAAAAATGGCAAATGGGAAGGCACCGGGGGAAGACGGAATAGTAATAGAATTTCTGAAAGGAGCGAAAGAGGAACAACGCGAAGGGGTGAGAAGAGCAATAAATAAAATTTGGAAGGAGGGTATTTTACCGGACGGATGGGAGATAGCAAGAATTGTGCCGATATTTAAGAGTGGGGAAAAGGACAAAGCGGCCAATTACAGAGAGGTGGCTTTGTTGAACGTGGGCTATAAATTGTTGACGAAAATGATGGCGACGAGACTGGGCAGGTGGTCCGAAAAAAATTCAAAATTGGGAGAAAGCCAAGCAGGATTTAGAGAAAAGAGAGGGACAAGGGATCAGATATTTGTACTGAATGCGCTCATCAATAATATATTAAAATACAAAAAAAGGAAGTTGTACGTGGCGTTTATCGATTTTCGGGCAGCCTTTGACAAGGTGAACAGGGGAATACTAATAGCGAAACTTAAAAAAATAGGAATCTGGAAGAATGTTGGAAATGATAAAAGTAATATACACGAAAACGTTAGCGGAGGTAATGGTGAATGGAAAAATGACAGAAAGATTCGAAACAAAACAAGGGGTGAGGCAAGGTTGTGCGCCGAGCGCGCTGTTGTTCAATTTTTATATTAACGACATGGAAGAAAGGTGGGAAAGAAAGAAAGACGGTGGATCGGTGATCGGAAAAGAGAAAATATATGCGATAAAATATGCGGACGACGTAGCAATAGTGGCGGAAGACAGCGGAGGATTAGTAAGCATGATAAAGGAACTAGAAAAGTGGGGGAAGGAAAATTTCATGGAGGTGAATGCAAAAAAAACAAAAATCATGGTGTTTAGGAATGGCGGAAGACTAAAAAAGGACGAGGAATCGAGTATAAATGGAGAGAAAATAGAAATGGTAAATGAGTTTCGGTACTTAGGGTACTGGTTCTCAACGAAGAATGTAATCAAAGTCCATGGATTAAAAATGGTTGGGAAAGCGCAAAAAGCGGCGAATGCGGTATGGGGAGTGTGGAAAAGAGCAGGGAGAGATATCATGGAGGAAAGGCTCTATCTTTTGGACACTATTGTAAGGTCAGGGGCTTTGTACGGGGTAGAAATCTGGGGGTTTGACAAGATTGGACAGTTTGAAGTAATACAAAATAAGTACTGTAAAATGGCACTGGGGATTGACCAGAGAACACCTAGATATATATGGAGGACGGAATTAGGAATACCAACATTCGAATATAGAACCAGGGAAAGGGCGTTGCGATACGTGTTAACAATTACAAAGATGGACAGAAGCAGGTGGCCGAACATTTTCCTAAGAGAGGAGATGCGAGGGATTGCGAACAGGAACCCATCCAAATGGGGGAAAGACTTTATGAATGTCACCGGGGAACTGGAAATTAAGGAAATAGCGGACATGATAAAAGAGGGAATAGAAGCAAGCGCAATAGAGAAGGTGATAAGGAAAGGACTAGAAAAACTAAGGCAGAAGACCTTAGAGGAGGAAAGGATACAAATACAAAATTCGACATATAACAGCGCATATAAAGAGATCATAGAAAACGACGAAGCACCGTGGAGATACTGGACTGACCAAGGGGTTAAAGGAGAGCATAAAGAAAGCTGGGCGAGGATAAGATGCGGCAACATAGGGAGGGACGGAAAGGAAGGGGAAGATGACTGGTCATGCAGAATGTGCAAAAGAAAAAGAGAAACAATATACCATCTGATTATGTGCGAAACGGGAAGGCGAATGATCTCAAGGGAGGCGAAAATGTACATAGAATCGTGGACAAAAGAGTTGACAAACGAAAAAGGAGTAAAGGAGAAGTTAATTAGAACAATAAGAGGCGAAGTGGATATAAACCTATGTAAATACTTTAGAGAAATAGAAACAATATGTAAGGACGAAAATAAATATGAAGGTGAATGCGAGGAATAGCGAAGAACTGCGGCTAAGTAAAAAGAAAAGCGGAATTGTAACACCTTTGTAAAAGACTGAGAAGGTCATGCAAATAAAACTACTACTACTACTACTACTACTACTACTACTACATTTATACAAATCGAGTGAAATGAACAAATCAGGAAATGGTTTTATTGTTAACATCAGAATACCAAACGAAAACCCAATTTCTATAATGCGATAAAACGAATATAACGTGATATTAAAAAAATCTTACACTATAAATATTTATTGCGTTATTTTACCAAAATACGATTTATTCTAGTCAGATTTTGGTTGTATCGGTAACCATTGAAGAATCTTCCGAGGCGCAGTTGAAATGATTCGTCATCATTCGTTTTAGGCATTAACGAATGATAACCTAGAAAAGTTGATTTTGAAATTTGTAGAGTACATATTTGTACTACGTTTGAAAAATTTGGAGCCCTGAAGAGGGCTGTAGCTTCAATATATACCCAGGTAGCAAAATGTTATCTATATGGCATCCGAAAGATATCGCGAAACGGATACGGATAACTTTTTGGTTGTCCAGAAAGACGCCGTTTTGTATTACAAAACGTATCACGTATGTCCGCTTGGCAGATAACTTATTTGTGTCCGATAGTTAACCATACGGCACCTTTTAATGGTTAACAAAGTGTCGACAAAAGGTTAACTCTTTTCGGTTGTCGGTACGTTAGCGCAAAGTCATCAAATCGATATATCTGAAAGATATCTTCTTAAAGGCACAAAAATGCCAAGATACCACTGCCATCTAAAAGTCGTCCAATAGGCATCCGAATGAGGTTAACAAAACGACATCTAAACGGTATCGAAGAGTACTATCGAAAAGATATCTATTTATTGGCGATATATATGTATAACAAAATCCTATCCATTTCTTTTTAAAAATTAACCTATTAATAGTCTAGAATATTTATATAGCTCAATATTCTAGCCTGTTAATAAGTTAATTTTTATCATGAAGAAATTGATAAGATATTGTTATATAGGTTTCGAAGTGGGTTAGGTCATTATAAATAAAACATCGATTAATTCATTATAAGTCAAATGTAATTTAATATTATAAAGACGGTACAGTCGTTGTTAGACTTCTCTCCCGTTGCAGTCACGTCTTTTGGTGGTTGCCATGCTCCAAATGATCCCTTGGATGACCTCAAAAGCATATCTACGCTTTCAGAATAAAAAGAAAGTACATTAAATACATATATGTACTCACAGAGGCGAAAAGAATAGTAGGATAAAAGGCACTCACGTATATATATTTCAACACCTATTTTTTTAACTACTTATTGTTACACACAATTTTTTGGCGGTGAAATGAAATATGACACGCTACATTCGCACCATGATAAAAGTGATCCGTTGAATGTGATCTTTAGGACAACATTTGGATGACTTTTTACTATTTCCCGCCAATACCAAATATCTTAAAAGACAGCATATTACCGATATCTGAAAGATGTCATGAAAAAGACGTCTTATGTAATTCGTCTTTATGATATCATTCGGATAACGTTGAACTAGATACAATAGATAACCGTAAATAGATAACTTTTTGATAACTTAAAGAAGTCATCAATTGGATAATATTTTGGGATACCTTCTAGACATCCGTTTTCATCGCCGAAAGATATCATAAAAAAGATAACTTTACGGCAGCATTATACGGGATGTCACTTGAAAGATGTCGAATAGTTATCTTACGGTCATGTCTGAAAGGTAACCTGACAACGGTAACTTATCGATGCCAATTGGACAATTATGCTGCCTGGGTATAGACCCATTGGAGTTTGAATAGGGCCGGATTGGAACTCCTCCGTTGGACCGTCAATCGACATTTTTGTTGGTGGGCTTTTTGCTTCCATCCTGAAATGAAAAAAAAACATATGAACATTCAAAATATATGTGGACGTGTTTAATCATCATGCAGACACGTAACAAATTGACATACTATGGAATAATACTAAAAATACTCCCCTCAATCCGCGGTCCGGAATTAAAAAATGATGAGATTAATGATAAAAATACCGCACAAATCGTACACTGCTATTAATCCAAGTGAATTGTTAATCGTATTTATTTGTTAGCCAACCTATCGTTGCAGACGTTTGAATTTTTTTCGTGCTAGTTCAGCCTTTTCCTTAGCTCGATGTCGTTGAAGCGCAAACTCCCCACGTCTTTGTTCCCTTCTCTGCAGCGTTTTACGGAGGCGTTGACAAGTTTTGCATCTCCAGAGTCGCCGATAGTTATCGCCATTTTCTTCACGATATGACATCCCTATACATCTTGGATGTCGGCTGTAACACAAAACTCGATGATCATGTAAAATGACAGTATATTAATATATTCGAGGCAAACCGCTCTTACCTTTTCCCTTTCATGCCTGTTTCCTTGCAAACTAAAGCGCGGTTCAAAATTTTTAAGTGGCAAAGAACATCCATTGTAGAAGTTGCCTGATAACCCAACTGCACGACGGTATCCGCGATGGTTCGAACCTGTGACGACAGATGTAGTGTAAAGATTAATTCTGTCTGTTGATGGCAATCAAAGAAAATTTTTATCAAATTTACGGTGACATCCAAGCAATTACGTGTAATTTAAGATCTGGGGCAACCTCCAAATGTAACTGCGGATGAAAATCCACTCGATCCAGAAGTGTAAAAGTCACTTCCGACGAATTGAGAGTCCACGCCCATGACTCAGGTAAAAGTCCTCCACTTAACTCATCCTTGACAGAGTCCACCGTAAAAGTTGCGATCGTTTCCGTATCCTCTAGAACTTCTTTCAACAACGGTTCGGTGAGCGGACATGGTGAAGCCCGCTTGGCCTCGTTGAGAACAATTGGGTCGCTCTGCTGTTCTTCAGGAGCGACGGCGTATTCATGTTGAATGATTTTTCCTTCTTCGTTGTTGTTGTCCTGGAATTTATTAATATTAATGAATAATACTTACTAAGACTAAAGCAGTATAGAATAACCAATCTAGCCGTTAAGTGACAGAAAAAAAGACTAGCTTTTAATCTTTTTTTTGTAAACATATAACTTTTTTACTCGATGAAACATTTCTTTTTATCCGATGGCACCAATCGTTGGCTAGGGAATTGGTAAATTTCATGTGTACCTTCGATTTTATCATTTCATTTATTTACGTTTATATGTGTATTTTATATTTTCTAAGAATATATAGATGCAATAAATATATAAATTTTGTACCGAATATCATGAATGTAAAATAACGATTTCTTTATTTTATATTCACGCACACACGCATACACACACAGACACATAAACATTTAACATTTTGTCATTTAAAGTATTTCACATTTTATTCAATATGAAATTAAATGATCGAAAGATCTGATTCATTTTAAGCAACACATTAGAGTCGAATTTAAATACTTTCAACCATTTATTTCGCAATGAAAAATCTTTTTCATGCTATAACACATTTTTTTCTAATAATATTGATTATTGTCCATGAAATACTTAAAATACTATAAATAAAATTTAAAAAAACATACATTTATATAAATATTTTCATGTATATTTTATATTGTCCTTAAATAAATATGAAATTTATGATATTAACACTATTGAATGAAAAATAAAAACATTAAGGTTTAACATTTTAACATTTTTTCAACCAAGATCAGAGTTCAAATGTCTATGGCAAAATGTTCATTTTCTTTATTTTATCTTCGATACTACATTAATATGATTAATTTTGTTTTTATTGAAATACAATATAAAATATACATATAAATATTTATATAAAAGTTTTTTTTTATATTTTATTGATATTATTTAGATAGTGTTCCATGGACAACAATCATTATCATTAGATAAAAAAATTTCTCATACAATGTAAAGCTGTTTTTGTTGATAAAGAAATGGTCGAAAGTTTCTGAATTTGAATCGACTGTGTTACTTGGAATGAATCTGACTCTTCAATCACTCGATTTTAGTCAGTTATAACACGACTCACCTTGCAATCCATCGGTACTCCCTGTTCAGATTTTGGCACAGCGTTTTGTTCTAAACGCCATCTGACCAGAGGCGACTCATAAATGCTGCCGTCGGGCATGACAGTCCTTTCACATTTCTTGAGGACATCGTCAGAGAAATGAAATTCACATACGAACTGATTGATGTCCAATTCACAGCTAAGTGCGTTTTTCCATTGTCTGCGTCGGACTTCGTTCTGTACAAACAAAAGAAAACTGACCATGAATACAATTCTAGGAAAATAGTTGAGCTTCATTTGTGATTTACAGTAAATAACAATTGTCATGACACGGTCTATAACATCATGCAAACAATACAGCATTTCTTCGAGCATGCGTAATCAAATTTTTTCAATACATCATGTTCTTACCTTCGGAACTGAAAAAAGTGAGACTCTATGCAGTCCTAGGCTCTTCCGCTGTTCAATAGTTTTGCCAAATCCGCTGTCACATCCTGGCACTGCGCAAATCTTTCCCATCCTATTGAAACAGAAAAGTACACATAACTCGCATTAGAAAAAGGTTCTGAATTAAAGATTTTTAAGAGAAGTTCTTCTCGCAATGAAATGAAATGACAAATAAAGATGTTTTACCTTGAACTGCCGTTGTGGTACGTAGACCCCAAACAATTGGTCCCGATAACCTAAACTGTGAAAGAAAAGTACAAACAAAAAAAAAGAACATTTAGATTAATAATTCAAAAGAACAACACAATACTTCCTTGTGATACTCCTTCACGATTGGTCGTCGCAACAATTTTCATTGATTTCACCGTTTAAACACAAGGTTTATCGCACGTATGCACTTTTTCGTCACCGTTGGTCAACACGATGAGGGTTTTAATATTTTGACAGACGTAAATGGCGCGAAAACCCTTTAACAGCCGCCATGACGGTCAGCTTCATGTGAGGCATCGATAGTATTACTATAGACTACGGTTCATATTCTCAATGCGACGCCTATCGGCCGTACTCAACCCTAACGCCCGGCAACAGATTTACGGACGTTTTGAATACTAGCGCAATACAGCCCCCTGACACTGGTAGATAAATGCTGTTCGCAAAATGTCCTTGCCGCACTGTGGTGCTAGTAGTCGTGTAATAGGCATGCATATATATGTATGTTGCGCCGGTGTTTCGAATATTATACATGAATTAAAGTCTATTAATATATTTGGAATGATTTTTCGTTCTAATGATTTTCCGTTCGAACACAATAAATAACGTCGCAATAATGATAACAGGACGAAAGCCACAAAAGTATCGAATCGTCAGCTGATTGGAGTATTTAGAGCCGAAGGCTGTCAAATGACAGCCAACGCTAGGCAGTGGCGACTTCAAGAACTAAAAAGCCGGAACAAAACGCGTTTTCGTTTATCGCACGGTCTTACATACAAGTCTGGAAACTCCCGTCGTGTGGGTAGTTCGCTTATGGATGCCAGACGTGTAGTTCATCTATTGCCCACTGTGATCGTTGCAATCTAAACTCCGGCGCGACGGCGATGGGTGGGGGAAGTGAGATAGAGACAGCGCTAGCTTTTCAATCTCTGTCTCACCTCAATGTATATTACTCGTTTTTAATATTATTGTAGACTATTGTAACACGCGGTAAAACGCAAATGCTTATTTTACAAAACCTCTGACTCCAACCGTCTCCCCGCAAGCGGGTGCGAAAAACATGAGCGATTTTGAGTTATTTGAACGAGATATCGAATTTGGCTCAGTGGCAAAGTTCTTGGCGTATTACCGTCGCATTTTGAGTTCAAATTCACTTGTCGTTTTTTTTTAAATATATGAATACGGTCGTTAAGTATGTCAGTTGTTGAAACAGGTGTAATGAAAATAAATATGTAAGTGTATTGCTAATTTTAAATAATAAAAATAAATATGTAAGTTTATTCGTAATTTTTCTTTTTTTTAGGAGAGGTTCGAGGTTTTTTAAATGAACGTAAGTTGAAATAAGGAATAAAATGTGCACGCTTTTTTCTTCTTAGTATTATTTTATTTTATTGTCTTGCACATGTTCAAGGTTTGTTAGAAAAGGGTAAGTACGAGAAACTGTCGACGGTTCGATGATGTTGATTGTTTTATAGGTGTTCTGAATCTAAAAAACGAGGAATTTGTATGTATGACTGGAATGCGTAGCAGGGTAAAAAGAATCAGCTGAGGTATTTCATTTTGCAATAAAAACGCTTTAATGATTATTACTTCGTCAATTTCGATAGCTTTTTTTTTACAACAAATTGTTTTTTCAATTTAAGGTTTTCCTGATGAGCGTTTTGCCTCATACGTAACCTGATATAATAAACGTTGGTACGTTCAATTCGGCACATTTCGCATCCAAAGTTGTAGTTTTCATAGCAGTTATTTGTGCTGCTTGCTCTTTCAGCGACGACATAAGTTGGTCCACGCGCCTCTTGGCTTGGAGTTTTTGCCGTTTTTCACGCCTGTTTCTAATCCGCATTGCAATTAGCTTTACTCGATCGTGGGGATTAGAGACATTACGAATCCGTTGCATCGTCAGACGATTTTGTTGCCGTATTCTCCGTTGTAATGCGAGTTTCCTCATTTTCGCGCAAGCATCACACCTCGTTTTCTTGCATACGAGACGACAGCCTTCACTTCGCCATTTTCCCATGCAGTCGGAATACGACGCACCGATAGGCATGAAATGAATGCTGATGTCGCCCAAACCGTTGCAAATGGTTGCCATCCTGAACCTCGTCAATATTTCCGGAAGCATTTCGATCGTTTTTAAAGACGGATCGAAATTGAAGACGTGATGTTTGACGTGACGTCCATAAATAAAGTAGTTGAGGCTTCGGTTGACGTCGAGAGTGACGTACCTCTCCGTCAAAGGACAATGCACGTCGTTCTCGAGCTTCGTTACAGCGTATGAGAAGATCATGCATTTCCCCTTTGGAGTCGATTCCTCGGCGATACTCCACGACTCCGGTAATTGAACCGTTCGATCGATACAACTACTCGCACCATCTTGCCAAATTCCTGAAACAATTAAATTAGATATTATTTATATGAAATGGTATGCTTTTTTGGATTTCCGATGTGACTCAATTTTATCAGTTGTACTTATTATCAATTTTCTGTTACGAACAGGAGAATATTTTAATACTCACGTTCGCTGATGCCAACGGGTGAAAGCACCTTGAAAGGCATCTGAGAAGCTGATAAAGCTGCTTCTGAAGAATCCGCGTTCTTCAGCGAGGACAGCGTTCCATCATTTACATCTGGTGAAGGTACATACGATGAGATATCTGTAATTCAAACAGAATAAAAAACATTTATATTTCAATTCACATTTAATTTTACATTTTTGCATAATATTATTTTATTATGAAAATTACTTTTGGTTTCAGGAAACTTCTCGAACAAAGTGCTAAGGACTTGCACTGACGGTTTCATGAATGTAGCAGACTCAACAGAGGTCCCGGGTTGATCTCCACTTGACAGGTTGGCACTTCGTTCTGTTAGCGGAAGAGCCTTGGAACAAGTTAGTGGAAAATTTCCTTGTCTAGTGGATCTGCTGTATTCGTGCGAGGAAATCACATTTTCTTTTTCCACTGAATCACGGTCGAATTTTGACGGTACAGGGAAATCGTTGAGACGTGCACGCTTGTACGTTACCTATACATAAAAAATACATTATTTACGATAAAATATGCATAATCTTTTTTTTTCATAACTTACTCGTGCAATGATCTGCCCATTTGAATCGTGCTTTATCCATTCATGAGCTATGTCACTTTCGCTGAAATGTTTTTCACATATAACTTGCGACCGTTCCAACTTTATGACACCTGGAATTGCGTGTTCCCACTTCTCGCGCAAAACATTGTCATTAGGCACCCGGAAAAACGACACCTTTGCATTATCGGCTCTACAGCCAGTATTGCAATAAGGAACCGCGCGCCGTCTTGGCATTTTTGCCAATTTTTAAAAAATCTTTTCTTTTTTTATGAGAACACAATATCCGACACGGGGATTTTGAGGTTAAGAGGGAATGACACCTCATCGCGGTCGGTATGGTAGAACAATTATAGATTCCCAAAAATCTCTGAAACGGCTCTTCAGATCCCGTCGAAACTTTGGCTAAACTTTGGAAAAAACTAGATTGGCTTATCATAAGCCAATCTACATTTTTTTTCTCAAATTTAGAAAATTTGAGGGGAAGACAGCTGTTCGTCTATCTATTTGACGTCGTTTGGCAAAGTTTCGACGGGATCTGAAGAGCCGTTTCAGAGATTTTTGGGAATCTGTAATTGTTCTACCATACCGACCGCGATGAGGTGTCATTCCCTCTTAAGTTTGAGAAAACGCAGTAGGCGGATAGATCGCAGAGACGAGTAGTGACGGCATTACGAACTAATCCAGTGCTTCAATAAGCGTCCTACCCCCACCACTTGATTTTGTGACGAGTGTCCAGACCTGTATGCAAGACCGTGGTTTATCGTATAGGAATAGTAGGCCAGTGTCAGGGGGCTGGCGCAATATACGAAGATACGAAGCTTGCACTCCTTCCCTATAGTCTCCCTGGCGGATACTTTGGCCGCGAGGTGCAGCTACATTCTCATAGATGGCAAAGTCGGTCGCGCTCGCGGCCTCACGCTTGCTGTGATCACCGCTAGATCGAGGCACGCGTCCAGCGCGGAGGCTGTTGAGGCATCAGCCGCGTTGACGTTAGCGGCGTTCACGTGGAACGCGACCCCGTTCGAACGCTTGCGGGACATACGACATACGCGTGATTTCCCGGACGTACGAAATAATCCCGATCAATAATACATTACAGCTATGAGGAGGTTCCCGCGTCGCGTACGCAATCGTGTGCGCGATGGGTCAAACGTACACGCGATTTCCGATTAATAGGCGAGAGTTCCCCCGCCCACCACCCTCCTGCGGCGCCTTTCCTTCCTGCGCGTATTCAATCGCGGTCTCACGTTTTCGCAGGAGTTCTCGCAAGGGCGCGACGTGCACGACACGCGAGACGCTTAGTCCCGTAGAACGCGTCAGACGGACCGTTATAGCTCGCGCCATACATTCGCGGCCAGCTGGAATCTCATTAACGTACGATTCACGAGGTAGAGCGAGGGAAGACGAAACAAAAAGCGTGAAAGAACGCCGAACGTAGCGTGGCTGCGCACGGCTCTTCGCAGGATCGAAAAATCCTATTTCGCCGTTTCAACAGCGCCGGTGCGCGCTCGCGCGCGTGCGTTTGTGTGTTGTGTGTGTGGTTTACCGCAAAATTCTTCTGCGCGCATACATCGCCAGCGTCGCGGATCGAACGCGATGCGGAACACCCGGGTGCGTTAATACGATAAAGTCCTCTCACGTTTGTTTTTCTCGCCGTACCAGGCGAGCAACGAAGCTCGTAGTGCGTGTGTGAGTGTACGAAAAAGTAACGCAAAAAAGAAAATACACAGTGGTCAAGTTACGTGTGGACAGGCAACACGATTCGAAAGCGGAAATTTTTCCTGCCGCACCGCGTTCGAACCGTTCTCTTCATCTTTCTTCCTTTGTTTTTATACTTTTCTCTCCCTTTTGTTCTTCTCTGCTCTCTGCACGAGGCCAAAAAGCTCGCTGGTCCGGGAAATAGAAAAAAAAAATGCCTGCAAGTCGTGGAGGCATGGTCGGCGGGGTAATGCCCGCCCACTACCTCCACGAGTTACCGGCCCAGGACGAGGAGCGGCTCTCGAAAATATTTCAGCAACTCGATCTCGATGGTAACGGGAGAATCGACGTACACGATCTTTCCAAGGCGCTCCACGAGGTTGGCGTTCACAAACGTTACGCTGAGGTAACTTCTTTTCTTTTTCTTTCGTATACTCTTCTTCAGTTCGTCGCATCGCGCACGCATTGCCGGCGGCCAGACCCCCCCCCCTCCTCTTTTGCTCGATGCCTCTTTGTTTTTTTTGCAACTTGTTCGACGTTCGATTTTTCGTTTTTTTTTTCTCGTGCTGTGTATGTCACGCCGACAACTCGTACGAAAAGTTTTGTTGGACGATAATTCGGTTTGAGTCTCACCTTTTTTTACCTTTTTTATATAGACGAAATTTCGTTGCTCCTGCCGTTTGGAGGCCAGTTTTTTTTTTAACATTGGTTGGTTGGATACAGAGCATGGAATAATAACAATAATGGAGTAACAGTGATCGAGGGAACATTTTTTAGAATTTTTCAGGGAATATTCACGTATTCTTTAGAATTTTTCAGGAAATATTGACGTAGTCTTCAGCATGAACGTTTTTTTTTATGCCTCGAACTACAAGTATTCTCTACGAGCGATCAACGTTTGTAGTAAAAAAAATATCGTAATTTTTAAAATCGCGATGACATTTTTCAAGTCGTATTGAATTTCGTTCAAATTGTCGAAATTTGTAACTATTATGGAACTATTACATTTTTGTACGAATTGAGAATATTTAATTTATTATCGAATTGTGTAACTATTTACTTAGTACTCGAATTTCGTAATAACTTGTAATTTTGTAACTAAATCATTTTGCAACTTCCAAATATTCTGTCATGAATTTTTTTAAGAATAAAAACCATCAACATAGCTTTAAAAATTGATGAGGTAAAAAAATGTCATCACGTTTTTATAAATCTCATTACTCCAGGTATATATGTTTGTGTGTGTGTATATATATATAGTTTTATACTCAATCGTCATTATTCTTTTATCACTCGTGAAAAACGAAAATAACTATCAACTTGAACTAATAGCAGTCAATACTTATTAATCAGAAATCACCTTCAGCCAGACAGAAAGATTTTGAAAATTCTCTCATTTTTCTCTATAATGGTATTGCATAAAGGATTTGTCTCTTATTCAATGCCATTAGTAGCACGGTATACTTCAATGTACCAAAGTAATTGTGCTTGATAGTATGAGGTGCGGTAAATCCCTCATCCACAAAGGATTTACATAACATTTTGTATGGCTTCCGTGCGAGGTTGATCCGTGTGTCAATGACAAGCTATAATGGTGCCTGGAATAGTAAGGGAAGTAAAGAGAATTTAGAGTAGTGCCAAAGTTGTGTCTGTTGTATACAACAGGCACAACTATATCTATGGAGACTATAACTATAAGTATAGAGATATATATATCTCTATAAAACCGTGAGAGAATTTTCTACATTTGTCTCAATAGCCAAAATGAGTAGACAAGAAAATAATGGGAATGCCAATAATGATAATTTCGTACTCAGTTAAATAATTAAAAATTCTTCTATATCAAATGCGCTTAAAATAACTTAAAAAAGTTATTGTTAAGGTTGAAATTTTCATATGACGTTTATTATTATAAACTTTCGAGCAATGATTAACATTCCGCTATTGTGCATCCTGGTGAATAGAAATTCCTGGCTCAGTCGGACAAGAGCAAGAGCGGGGACATTAGTTTGGCAGAATTCATCCATTATGTCAAGGAGCACGAGAAGAACCTCCGCCTCCAGTTCTCTGATTTGGACAAGAATAGAGATGGTGAGTTTCTTTCCCCACATGATCTTGAAGTTTACATCGTTAAAATGCAACAAGAATTCTTTTTCATATCTTTATCTCCGCATTTTTATTATTTTACCATTTTCTTTTTTCATATTTGAATTAAAAAATGACAAATTCTATAAAATAAAACCCTAGAAATAATGAAAATGAGGAAATAAAAAATAGAAAAAGAAATTCCGTTGCGTTCCAACGATCCAGACATCAAAACCATTACCCCTCTCTCCTCGCATTTGCGATCTTTCCTTCAATTGGGATAACAAATGCCCTTTTTTATTCCACAAATGAACTGACTGAAATGTTTTACCATCACGTTTGCAGGTAAAATCGATCTGGAGGAGTTGATAAGGGCGTTTAAGGACTTGGGCATAGAGATGGACAGGGGAGAGGCGAGAAAATTGTTGCAGCGGTAAGCGAGAGCAGCGAACAGAGCCGAAAAAAAGGAAGTGAACAGCTACTTTGCGCCTTTCTCTTTCTTAACTCGTTTGTTGGATTTAAAAATAATGTCTTCTCTCCTCGGCAATTCGGGCGCCGTCTCGTGCAATAAAGTTCCTTTGCTACTCAAATTTCAGGATGGATCAGGACGGTAGTCTCAACATTAGTTTCAACGAATGGCGAGACTTTCTTCTGTATGCCCCGAGCACCAACATACACGATCTCATACTGTACTGGCGCCACTCGACGGTGAGTTACACGCGATAGGGAATGGAGTTTCAGGTGATTCGAAAACCAAGAGTAAAGAGAAACAGGAGGGAGAGTATCGGTAGTGACGGCTCGGCGATACGTTTATGAACGCCACCTTGTCGCAGTCGGCAGATACTGTGGCGTCAAACGCGTCATATAGTACAAGTGAAGTGAAGCTCCAAATATTGCAAATAGGAAACAAAACATCGCGGAAAAATCGCGGTGCTTTGCCAGACTTGTGGCAATGCCCCGCACAAAAGCAATTTAAAATGAAAAGGTACTTCCGGTATGTCGGCCATGCTGCAATGCCGAAAAATGATTCGGACCGGGCGGCAGTGAGCGGCCATCTCGAGGCGACACTTTTTATTACTGGACTTCCGGTTCGTCCGCTTAGCACTACACGCTCGCTTCTGTTTCTCTTCACTCTTAGGGTCGAACATACGAGTTCGGGGATTTCCTCGGTGCGTATTCTCGCCACTAATTTACAAATCAACCGTGTGCTTCGGAATACCGAACCAAATCAATTGAGTATGAGTACCTGGGTTGCAAATAACTTGACCTACTGCGGAAGATTTTACGATTGGCGAAAATCGTAAATAAAAACTATAGTATGTATTGCCATATGCAAAAATGGCAAAATCATAGGTTCTCGTCGATCCAACAAGTTTCACCGTCTGCACGTGATAAAAATCAGCAATTTTGCCACATTGTAATTTACCAAAACAAGGTCGAGCGCAGCCGGGAACTGCGATTGTGGATCATTTCACAAAAATGTCAGATTGCCAACGTTGGATGGAAGCTAGACTATTAGAGGTATTGCCTGCGAAGTAGCAGACAGAAGCATTGTAGCAATGTTCATTTGTAAGCAGCGCCGGATGGCGGTGGCCTCTACCGGCAAACGGCAGAGCTATTCACTCGTTTGCAATATCGACTGGACTTCGTTAGGAGTGGGGTAGAAGAACCTCGGAGTGGGAGATCTGTTACGTCAGTTTAAAAACCACAGAATAGGTATAATAATTCTTTTTAAAAAACGAAGGAAAATCGTTAAAACACACAGAAGGAATCTAGTCCTTGTACAATGGTCTCGGGGCGGGGGGCAACCTTTTGTCATCGCGCATGATTGTCTATCCAGATCTTAGAGAGAAAGCTCCTTCAATGTAGGACAACGTCGTGGAATATCCTTGCGTTCGTTCCGACAACGATGAAATCGTGATCCTCTCTCTCTCATTTCTTATTTCTGCCTCCCCTCCCTCTGTCTCTCTCGATTTTTCGTGTTCTCTTTCCTTCTCGCCGCAGTCCTTTCTTCCTCTCGATTTATTTTCCACCGTTCTCACCTGCACACGCTTATACAAAACTAGTTTTCCGCTCGCGGCTTCGCTCGCGTAGACTTGTGTTGAACGTCCCTTAATGAAATTTGCTCCTGAAATGTTTAATTAAGGAACAGGTAGAATTGTATTAAAGAGCATTAATACTACATTTCAAGTAAATCTGACCACGTATTTATTTTTCCGTACAAACTTTGCCACCCCCTTTTGTTTGAGAATTGAATTTCGAAAAACGCTAACAAGGAGACGGCACGACTGTGGGGTCGGGGATTTGGCCGAATTTTTTTGTTTTGAAACAGGACCCCTAGCACCTGACGTGGTTAAAGTAGTAGGACGCACTACTCGGAAAATTCCGAGAAAAATCGAATAAAAGTTTCTTAGGCGCCTTATGAGTTTAAAATGTCAGGCATTTGTCGAGCCGCCGTCTAGTCTGGACGGTTAAGGCTCGGTCTTTTGCGCCGGAAGTCTCGGATCGATTCCTACTTCGGATCTTATTTTTTTTTCTTTTTCTTTTTCTTTTTGAAGAAATTTATTTACATTATATATTTTAAATTATTTTCTTTTTTTTCCAATAAAACAATTCATAACGGTGGGTTTTTTTTATTTTCCATTGTAAAGTATATGAGGAGGAACATTGGGTTTTTGATGAGAATAACAAAGTCGATTAGGGAAAATTCAATTTTTATTCATATAATAATTATATACAAAAACCGCAGTGGTAATTATCGTAGAAACAAACAGCAATAATTTTTGCGACATCTTGCGCAACATATAAAAGCGGATTTTTTACAATCGCAGAGAGTTTGCAATACATCCGTACAAAAACATGTCCCATTAACATTTCATGAATACCAACAATCCCAGAATCATGTCTCGGAATATTGGTGACGATAATTGATGGTGAATTATTGAATGGATTTTTATACAATCTTCCCGGGAATTAATTTCACGATTTTACTCTAACAATTCGCTGCAATTTTGCAAGCGCTTTATGAAATTTTTTAATTGTCTGTAAACAGTTGTCTTGTCTAGAAACATTTTCATGAATGTTAATGGAACATGTTTTTATACGGATGTATTGCAAACTCTCTGCGATTGTAAAAAATCCGCTTTTATATGTTGCGCAAGATGTCGCAAAAATTATTGCTTTGTTTGTTTCTACGATAATTATCACTGCGGCTTTTGTATATAATTATTTTATGAATAAAAATTGAATTTTTCTTAATCGACTTTGTTATTCTCATTAAAAACCCAATGTTCCTTCTCATATACTTTACAATGAAAAATAATAAACCCAGCGTTATGAATTGTTTTGTTGGAAAAAAAAATTATAAAAAAATGAAAATAATTAAAAAAAAATAATGTAAATAAATTTTAAAAAATAATGGAGGGATGAGAACCGTTTTGAATAATAGTTGGGATGACAAAAAAAAACAGATCCGAAGACGGAATCGAACCCGAGACCTCCGGCGCAAAAGACCGAGCCCTAACCGTCTAGACTAGACGGCGGCTCGACAAGTGCCTGACATTTTAAACTCATAAGGCGCCTAAGAAACTTTGAATCGATTTTTCTCGGGATTTTCGGAGTAGTGCGTCCTACTACTTTAATCACGTGAGGTGCTCTTTCACCACCAAAACATTCGGCCAAATCCCCGAACCCACGATCGTGTCGTCCCCTTGTAAAATGAGCATTTTATTAATTGTGTTGATGAGCATCAATACTAAGTTTCTAGTAAATCTTCTGACCAGATTTTCATTTTCCACACACACTTTGCCACCCCCTTCCCTCCTTAGGGGTTGAATTTCTAAAAATGCTGGAACACGCGTTGCCTTAATTGTGTCAAGAAGCACGAATACCTAAATTCAAGTAAATCCAACCAGATGTTGAAAAATTCCATATAAACTTTGCCTCCCCTTTTCTCCCCTTAAGGGTTGAATTTCGAAGAAGCCCTTCTTTAATGGTGCCTATATAATCAAATCAACATGCCCTCCCAATGTCACGTTTCTACATTTAGCGGCTCAGGCTGGGCCCCCTTTGCCTTTTATATATATATAAATTACAAGTATTTTTCCATAGAAACTTCAACACCCTTTTTCACCCCTTAAATTGGGATGTTTCGAAAAATACTCAAATAAATGTTCAATTACTTTCTTCAAAGATTATTTATACCGAGTCCCAAGTGATTTGACCCAGTAGGATGTAATGTTCCATACAAAACTTTAACAACCCCTTTTACCCCGTCAGGGGTTGAATATCACAAATTCCTTTCTTAGTCGGTGTTAACACTATAAAAGGAAACTACCGTCCAATTTTTACATTTCTGCCATCCGTGGTTTGGGTTGTGTGTTGATCTGTCAGTCAATCAGGACATGTCCTTTTATAGATATAGATAAGTAAAAGAATAAATGGGATTAGGTATGGTAATTTATTTATTGGCCATAAGTTCACTGAATATATAAATATACGTATATGATCAGCCAGCTTATCGTCAATTAATGGAAATTTTTAAGCGTGTCTTCTTATCTATATGTTTATTCAGTAAGCTTTTTATCACTGACACTGGCGGATGGACGGTCGGGTTCCGGTGGTCCTTCGAGTTAAGCAGCGTTGTGCATGGTTGGTACCCGGAGCGGTGAGCGCTTAGCCGTGCACTAGCTGGCGCGTCCATCAGTGAGCGGAAGGCCCATACTTGTCATACCTTGGTGTGGATACTTGAGTTTGTTTGGGTGAGAATCAGAAGAATATGGGGCCGTCTATACCGGTATGGGCTTTCCACAGTTTCCTCGTGCCCTCGGCACCTTTAGACGAAGAAAAAAATTGCTGATTTTCGTGATCTTTTTTCAAAGCAAAGATTTCTCCACCACTTTTGGCACTCCGGGTGTTTTATCACGACTTTTAGCTGTGAAATGGGACTTTTTTTTATGGATCTTTAATAATGGCAGATGTATGGTACGGTTTTCTAAACAGGTTGCGGCGGATGTTGTATGAATCTGAAAAAAAAAACCAACGAAGATATTTCTTTCAATAACACTCATACGCAGAATATGAACCAAGAATAAGTGAGACATGTTGAAAAACGATCGAATGGTATGCTTTTAAAAAAAAAAAGATAATATTTTCTGAAAAATGGCCACATTTTGCAGTGAAAAGTTCCTTTTCTTTTTGATTTTCGCAAACAGTTAGAATTATGTTTAGACGTAACAGGAACAGTTAGGCTTAGTTTAGACAACAAGGTTAAAAATCTTTATACCAAATTTAATAAAAATCGGTCGATTCGTTTTTAAGCTAACGCCACGCCAGTTTAGAGAACTGTGCCATACCTCCGTCATTTTTAAAGATCAATACAAAAAAACCATCTAACACTCAAAAGTCGTAATAAAGCATACCCTACGTCTAAAAAATGGATGGGTTTGATTCTTTTTAATTTCTGATTATCATTATTATCCAAAATTATGTTTTGCAGATTTGTTGTAGATCACTAAATAAGAATCCTAAAAAAGTGTTTGCTTGATCTTCGTATCTCAAATCTGCCGGACGACATTCGCAAAAAAAAATATAAATTTTCGTTGCATTCCAACGATGCAAACTCCAAGATCATCGAAAATGGTAAAGAAATCTTGCTTTAAAAAAATCATGAAATCAGCCATTTTTTTCCTCGTCTAAAGGTTAGATTAGCGAAGTGCGGGGAGGGTGTGATAGGAAGAGGTTCAATTGGGAAGGGTAATGCGTAAAAACCTGCAAGGGTATACGTTGGAATTCAGGAATTAGTTGAGGCCTTAATTGAGCTTTAGTTTATCAATTGAGGATTAAATAATTGATGGATGTTAGTTTATCATAATTTATCATTTAACACGTTATCATAATTATTCATTTAGCACTGTCTTCCAGGCTCTATATAGCACGTACACACTCACACCGCCCTAACATTATGGCCGGGACACTTTTTCTCGAAATTTGTCCATTTTATTCAAAAAAATAGTTCATTTTAAAACGGCGATAACAAAGTAAAATACAAGCCGTCTAGCTTAAAAAATACGGAAGGTATCGGACGTTGAAATATTGAAAATGGAGAACATTCCGACGCATGTTCATCGATAAGCAGCACATCAATGGTATGACTAGGGCATATATATCATTTTCACATTGCATTAACCAATAATAAAAAATCAAAGTAGGTCCAAAATCGTTTGCTCACGAGATCTCTCATATGTTCGTCTGTCCCACAGGCACTTACTTTTCTAATAAATAAATGAATGAGATTTGTGTCCACCCGTGAGGTTCAGAATACCAGTTAATGAAAAACCATAAGCTCTACTGTCCGTTTTATAATTTCAATTTCCGAATTGTCAAGAGTAAAAATCGTCGAGCACATTCGCAGTTCCAATCGTCCAGAATTATACTTCGTTAGAAAGTGGATTTCCCTCGTGTTTTGCGTCTCAGCAACGATCCGTCCTCGCAACCTTCGCCGCTGCACCCCGAGCAGGTGGTAGTTCAAAACTTCGTGCCATAACTTTCGTCCTCTTTATCCTAGAGCGGTGAAATAATTTTTTCCTTTTAAATTTTATTAACAAGCCTCTATTTTTCAAGGACATAAATAGTGTATCTTGTCGTTTGAGGTAATGGACATTGTCGCGAGATATGGTATACGCGTGACCGAAAAAAAAACATACACCTTTTATAGAAAAATATTATTATACGCTTTCATTTTCGCGATTTATTTTCGGAGTGCGATAAAAATGGGACACCCTGTATATACCCGTACTGTATAGAGGCTCGAAGATGAGATGAACCCGAGACGAGAACTCGTCAGGGAAGCCACTGTCCTATTGGAGGAGATTAAATACGGTGGATCTTGGATCTCGATTCGTCGATTGACGAGGGCTCGTCGGTAACTCCGAAGAATGACGTAGCTTGCCCTCTCTCTCGCCCTGTACATTTCACACGCGCGGTCACACATACTCGGACGTGTGCGTGCATACACACACACACACACGTACACACGTACACACGTACATGGTGTCATGGCTGAAGACTGACCTTGTTTCCCAGCTGTTTTTTCTCCCGCTTTTATACATGCACAGCTGTATGTTGCCAGCGCAGCGTCTCGTGACGTGTCATAATCGTCGCGGGCTGTCGGAGCATGCGCGCTCAATGCTTGACTCGATGGTAGTTTTGCTGCTTGCTAAAAATGAGTCACGGGAAGCCCGAGTTCTCGTAGTAGCAAGTACGGGAGAAAATCACTGGAAATCATTTCCAAACGGTATACATCTGTCTCTTTCTCTTTCTCTTTCTCTCACACTATTCTTCTCGCAATTTTTTCGATCTCCCTCTCAATCATTAAATCAATCGATAAATCTTTCTCAATCATTCTATCAATCAAGATATCTGTCTCTCTCACTCTTTCCCATTTCGTCTCTTTTCTCCCCAATCTTTAATTAATCCAGAATTTTGCATGATATTGAAAATACTTTATTATTCTCAAAGTTTCGTAGACATCGACGTCTATCTGGTCTGGACGACCGAGGGAAAGAGAGAAGAGAGAGAGAGAGAGAGAGAGAGAGAGAGAGAGAGAGAGAGAGAGAGAGAGAGAGAGAGAGAGAGAGAGAAGGAGAGAGAGAGAGAGAGAGAGAGAGAGGAGAGAGAGAGAGAGGGAGAGAGAGAGAGAGAGGAGAGAGAGAGAGAGAGGAGAGAAGAGAGAGAAGAAAGAGAGGGAGAGAGAAGAGAGAGGAGAGAGAGAGAGGGAGAGAGAGAGAGAGAGCGAGAGGGAGAGAGAGAGAGAGACATAAACGATTATTGGATATTGGACAACCTGCGAGGTGACACAAAAAATGCCATGGGAAATTGGTCATCGAGGTCATGAGAGCCTGCGGTGTTCAATGGTTCCAAGTAGAACGGTCTACGATGCAATCGCGTTCCACTTCGTCGTCACAGTCGTTTCACTACGAGCACGGGGCGAGAGGGAGGAAGAGGAAGGGAGGAGAGAGAGAGAGAGAGCAAGCGAGTCCGTACTTTTCCCATATCACGATTTAAGAATTCAAATTTCAGCGGTGAGGTTTTTCTTCCGTTTCTCACTCTTCCAAATGATTCGTTTACCCCTCCGCCCTCTCGGCGGCTTTCCTTCTGGAAAGAAACAAACAAGTCGACGGAATCTGCCGCGTTTTTATTTTCGAAAAAGCAAAAGTACCGTTGTACTTTCCTTATTGCTCAAATCTTTGCGCGGATTGATTCGTTTATCGCGTCCGCGATAACATCGCGTGCACGCAACGCGCACGCACAAATCGATCAATGAAACTCCCGCGAAGCACGGCTGCTCATTGACGGGCTGCCGCAGCAGATCTCTTATCGCGCGAAAAAAACGATGGATGAAAATTCAACAACCCGAAATCTTAGACGGGGACAAAAACAAACCGATCTATCTCCGTGGAGAAACGAAAATGGAGAATTAGGCTCATACATTTCTGAGCTGTTTTTGTTGACGCTAAACGAAATCTCGAGATTACGAAAGAACGAGAGCGATAGAAAGCTCGTTTGCGTTTGTTTTTTCTTTTCGCTATCGCGTGTAATTGCCGCCGTTTGTTTATACAACTGGGACGATCAATTAGACGAAGTATATTCTCTAACGCGAGACAGTTAACGTGTTTACGCGTACACAGTTGTGTTTTCACTTGGTGTCGAAATGTTCGACAGCACGCGTCTTACGACGGCGTATATGACGTTTGAGCTTCCATGTGACGTTACCGGAGTCCGCACGGCGGTTCAAAGTGCCTCGTCGTCGTGTTCTGTAAAAAGGCGTGAAAATCTTGTGAACATTCCGTTCGGGATTGTTGAGACTTTTGATGCTACGCCATCGGATGTCGCCAAAATTACCATCCATTTTTTCGCCGAGTTTTGATGAGAATTCGAAACTGGCAGGAACGAGGGGATTACAATCACCTACGTGAATGCAAGCGCAACGAAAACATTAGAAATTAAAGTTATTTCGAATGCAGGCAAAAAATCGCGTGGCTTCGTGCCGTAATTCACGTAATTCTCTCGGCCTTGGAAATTGAAAGTCTGCTCTGTGCTCATTCTGTCCGCAATCGATTGTTTCTCGAAACGCCGTTTGATTTATTCGGCTATGAGGATTTTTCGATTTCCCGCAGATTTTCAAAGCTGTGCCGATTTTTTCCATGGGACTTCAGTTTTTATTTATGGGTGGTTTTTTTCTGCAGGAAGAAGTGCTTCCGCGTCTATCGAAATCCTCTTCAAACACTGTGCACAATTGTCAATCGGTCAATTATGAGCCGTGCCATGGCTGCTTGAAACCGGAAATCACTTCGACCGAAAACTCGTCGGATTTCCGGATGTGTCAAGTTGATATTCCGTGTAAAATATTCCGCTAATTAAAAAAACACCCATCCTCTTGGTCCGAAACCATTGGCCCCAGTAAGAAGAAAAAAAACGATTTTCCGGAACAGATCTTGCGAACATTTTGTCGCCTCGCCACGAATGCGCCATTTCGCGTTCTCTTCCGCTCTTTTTTTTCGCCCGGTGCGCCGAATTTGCATAGAAGCCGCAATCGGGCGAGGAGGAAATTTGATTGTTACCGGCTTGAGCCGGTAGAGGTCGCTAAAAATTGGACTCGATTTGTCGCTCGTAGAGTTTACGAAAAACAACTACGTATTTTTAGAGCGTCACTCGAGCCGCACACCAGTCGTCCTGACTATTCGGCCGGAAGAGCCGGTTACCGATCCGATTCTAACTGGACGCTGGTTGTGAAAAAAAAAAAAACGTGCCCAATAATTGGGACATTGCTCAACAAACGATGCATCTAGAGCCTGTGCATCCGTGCAGACGGAGAGAGAGAGAGATACTCTATACGACAGTGTTGAAATAATCCACGGGCATTTCATCAGCTCGACGTGGATAGGCCTGACGTCATACGCGTTCTCGGAATACGCGTATTCCCCTCTCACGAAGTTGCTCCGCGTTCGTTCGTTCCGGACGTTCCAAATGATAATTTACACTGTCCGAGTGTATTTTTTTGCCTCATTTTGTTACGTAAATTTTTTGAGGAAAAATTGACGCATCGCGCTCCCAAGAATGCGATCGCTATCGTCGAGGGGTAAAAAGTTTTTATCGCGATATCCTTTCGATCGTGAGGCGGCCTTGCCACTTTCGTTTCATCGTTTCGACTGAATTTTATTGCTTGGCCGCCGTCCCGAACAATCCGAAAATACTTTTATCTTTACTTGTATTTTATCCCGTTGAAATTCGACGAGTGCCTCGTTTCCTTACGTATATTCGAAAGTCGTAACAGCGAGAGCAGCGAAAAGATGTTAACCTCCGGTTTGACAGAAGATGACGCTGATCGCGTATTTCACGCTCCCGTTCGCCGATCGGCGTTTCCGCTTAACCTCACTTTCCCTCCAGTTATTGATTCGGGAGATTGGAGCGTCTTACGTACGTTGGTTAGGTTCGAGGAGTGAACAAAAGACCTCGTCGAATTTGAACGTTGGAAGCGACTGTGTTTGGCGCCCCCTGACGTTGCGGGGACCAACGTGGGGGGTTCCCCCGTGCCATTTCCATTTACGTGCCGCTACCCCCACTACCGCCGCACACCCTAGGTGGGGGGCAGAGAGCCGTCGAGCGAGCGTGTGAAATCGAGTTTGCTCAGTGTCTCGGGATCCGTAACCGAACGATGAGTTCTTTGTGTGGTTTGATTCCTTTATCCCGCTCGCAGCTTTGCGCGATGACAAAATCGTAACGAAAACGACTTCCGGTCGTTTGAATCCACTTTTCGATCCTACCTCTCGTTTTCCTGTCACGTTCAGGATAGAAAGGGACATATATCGGGTGTACGAGGTGATTTGTAAATGTTGCTCGAAGCCTCATCGAGATCCGTGATGTTGGGTCAGGAACGCGTTGACAACGGCTGTCAAGTCTGCGCTGATTTTCTACAGAACTATCATGAACTTCTTCAAAGGGTAAGCGCACTCCCGCTCACCGTTTTCGGCCAACTCTTCTCTCAGCCCAACTCCAAACTTCCATACGTTACAAAAAATTGCGCAATTTCGTATTCACCGCGATGAGTTTTCGTGAACGATTACTCCGCCTCCCCTCAGCCTCGACGAGGCCCCAATTTTGCATCTGAGCGCGAGAAGAGCGCGGAAAAGCATTATTTCTTCTTTGCGAAGATTTCTATTGAGGAGAGAAAGTTGAAGACTTTCGGCCGCTACGAGCGCTGCGATCGCTCTTGGACCTCGAGACTCGTGGTACAGTGAAAACGTGACTAATTCAATTATGAGAGCGGAACGTTTTCGGTATGCATTGTTAGCCGTATTTATTGACGCTGGACGCGATAAAAGTTGCTCGTTATCACGAAATCCCACGCACGGGTGCAACGAAGAGGTCTTTTTTTTTCCTCATTTCGTCTCACTCAAAAGTCTGGACACGTACGTGCGGCACCGCAGGTGTCTTTTTCGTCTGGATCAAACGTCATTGCGCGCCTTATCTAATCGTCGGCGGGGCTCGTGTCGAATTAGGAAACGGAGCGTCACACGCGGCGCACACTTCTATTTACGGCTCTAACAAACTGGAAGAATTCCTGCATGGGAGTGGCGAATTTTCTCGTCCAAGTATCATAGAAAACGTGGCGGTTTCGCACATTGCAAAAGTCCCTTTAGCTGTTATGAGTAAACATTTCATTCCACCAGCAATAAATTAATTTTCCACAAAACGGTTCCTCCAAGTAAACAAAAATACGATTTTGGGCTCTCGATGTTACAGACCTAGTCTGAACTTGGAAAAAAAACGAGGAAAAAAAAGAAATCTCGAGGAATGCGAGGAGAAAGTGCGGTTGCGGTGAAAACTCGGCTTCAATTATATTCATAGATTCATTCCGAGCGGCACGAAAATAAACACAGGCTATAGAACATGTCCCAACTTTCGCCTAAATTTGGAAAACTGTTTTATTTATTTCATAAGCACTCATACGCAGAAGATGAACCAAGAAAAAGTGAGCAATGTTGAAAATTGATTGAATGGTACGGTTTGAAACAAAAAGATTGAATTCTCCGAAAAAATGGCTACATTTTGCATTAAAAAAAACTTTCAAAATTTCCAAGAACATTGAGGATCATGTTTAAAACAATAAGGTTAGAAAAATTTATACCAAATTTCATCAAAATCGGTCGATTCGTTTTTTAGCTGTATGTCACGCCAGTTATGAAAATGCAGTTGAGAAGACCGTGCCATACCTCCGCGAGATTTTTTAAGATGAACAAAATACCACGTGACAGCCAAAAGTAGTAATAAAACATACCCCTAGTGTAAAAAATGGTGAAGGAATCTTTCATTAAAAAAAACAAATCATGAAAATTAGCACATTTTTTCCATACCTAAAGGTATTTATCTCCCCTCTTGAGAAGAAAAAGTCGGTCAAGACTACATTACTATTACACTGAATACGTGTATCAAATTCCACGTCAATTCGTCCATTAGATGTCGATCAAATCGTGTACACCGCTTTGACAAATAGTTTCGAGAAAAACGCGTTTAAAGTTTTACCAGTGGTTTAATCAATGTAATAATAAGTTTACCTTCAATCTGCGATTCCTCCACCGTATGTTGGACCTTCCTCTTCAATTCGAGTTGCCTCGAGCGACGAACGGATCTTCGTAATTTCCACAGTAGCCTAACCCCTTAAAAGTTGGCCACATACATGATGATAGGTTCATAGAGTCCCGCCAAAACACTATACGTGACATTTGTGCGACGCGTTAATATTATCTATTTCAATTGAGTTTACAACGGCAAGGTTCCTTCCAATCAAGTCACAGTTGCGGAAAGTTATGCTTCATTATTTCGAGGTAAAGAAATCGGCCGCGGAAACGCATCGTTTACTAGAGGAAGTGCATGCTCCATCGAGTACAACGTGCAAAGAGTGGTTCCGCCGCTTCCAAAGTGATGATTCCTTTATGAACAACACGGACCGCGGAGAACCACGCGGAGGAGCGGTATCATGTACAACAAGCTGCCGAAACGGTAGGAAATCATCACTGGGGATCTTTGTCGACTGCAACCGATGCGTTTGAAGCGACCTCTGCACGAGACGAGGCCAGAATTAAAGAATCGTCATGACACGTTGATTTTGCAACACGACAACGTCAGGCCGCATGTTGCTCAACCGGTTAAGAAGTACTTACAAGGAGTAAACTGGGAAGACCTATGCCGCCTGCTACATTCCCCAGACATCGCTCCGTCCGATTACGATTTGTTCCACTCACAAGCAGTCAGCGCTTGCGGTTCAGCACTTCACCTCGAAGGAGTCGAAAAATGACTAGATTACTGGCTTGCCTCTAAAGAAGTCGAATTCTTCCTGCGTGAAATCCACCTGCTGGTCGAAAGATGGGCGATATTTTGAATAAACCAGCTCGCCGATTTGCCGCCCAACCACTATCTTGTCTTTCTCCTCAAAACGGGGCTGTCGTATGCAACCACCTAATATATATATACACACACATATTCTAATCAAACTGAGAATAATAGTTTGGCTCGGTTCCTGAAAGAAATAACTCGAAACAATACATCAAAATCACACTATTGAATACCGAATACTATAAAATGCACAGCACGTCTTGTATGTGCGTGTGTGTGTGTGTGTGTGTGTGTGTGTGCATATTCATATAAATGATACTTGGTCGAAGTATATAGCGTGGAAATCTGAGAATACGAGCGCGTAGAGTATTATCTGAAACGAAACACTCGTACCTTCGCGATATCGATTGAAGTGCTCTTTCCCACAGAGCGTGTTGGTGCACACGCGGTTTGTGATCGCGTCTCGAGAGTCGCAAAATCTCTCGTTCAAATGCCAAAAAAGAGCTCGGCTACGAATTTATTCGCTCAGATTCTTCGTCTCTACGTATAGATTTGAACGTTATCTATTGAGACATTGAATAAGTTCTCGCTGTTTTCCAACAAATTACATTAGCAGAACTGCGTGCGTCCAGTTTAAGATGCTAACGCATCTATAAAAAAGTACTATAAGCAAGCTTGAAATTCAGTGCATGCCATGGCGCCGAAGCTGGAACAACTTTTTTTTTAAATATTAAACATGTGAAATTTCGTGCCAAAAAAGAGTATTTGCGGGGCATTTTACTGCACTACTTTACTCTTTAAAAATCTGCAGCTGAATCATACAGAATTCTTATTGGGACTTACCGCGGCCATGCTCTGTCGGAAGCAACACGCAGATATTGGTTTAGACGCTTTAAAAATAATGATTTTGATGTTGAAGATAAAGAACTCTCTGGGGCACCGAAACAGTTTGAAGACGGAGAATTGGAGGCATTACTTTATGAAAACTGATGTTAAACGCTAGCTGAACTTGCAGACTTTCAAGGACATGTTTTTTTACAATTTTTTAAAAATAAGGCACTAATTTTTACGAAAATACTGCGAGCACTTATTCAACATCCCAATACAAATCGGGCGTTCTTTCGTGAAATTACACTTTTTTTTCGGTGGTTTTTTTACTTTCCGTTCTGAGGGGTCGCATTATGCGTCTTCTGCAGAGCTCGCTAGAGCGCGCGGCGTGTCGGCAAAGATTTTTGTACGGAGCATCTGCTGCCGGACGCGAGTTGCTCGCGCGACAGAGATGAGGAGGAACAGGCTAAGAGAGAAACGAGGAAAGAAAGTATTTGGATCTGACTTTGGGCAATGTACCAAACGATTTTCGTTGGCAGTTTGCCGTTGGACGTAGCGAAGCGATGCACGAGGTGCGGCACTGCGCGCATCGGGGAAAAGCGCAGCCGGAAAAGCCTCGCATTTGCTCTCTGCGATTAGCCCTCGTCAGTCCCAGTTTCGTCCGTCTCTTCTTAACCCTATCGCGACGCGTACTTGTTCTCGTTCGCTGCTGGGGCAACAAGAGCGCGGCGGAGACAATAAAATAAATGCAAGAGAGGAGAAAAGAGTAGAAAAAAATTGAGTAATCTCGGCCGCAGCATGGATAGCCTTGACAATATCGACAGCGATTTTTTCCTCGAGATTTACGTCAAGTTAAGTACATCTGCGCATGAACCAAATTGCCTCGTCTCACGTTATCTTTTTTTGTTTCGTCACTCTCGAGCACTCTGTGAAACTCACGTTCCACGTGATGGTTGCGCTACGAAAGCCGGGTCATTTTTTTGCAAATGGATTTTTGATGTTATCGTGTGTGAAAAATGTTGTCAAACTTTGAAATGAAGGGGTCTACATACGTTTGGGCTTCAAAACGGAGGATTTTAAATCTTTTTTTCGGATGAGAGTATTGACGAGGTCAGAATCTCACACACAGTTAATACATATTCTTACTAAGATTGAGCTTTTTTGGCAAACATTGATGAAGAATGCAGTTATTATTATTTGAAGAAAGGGCCTCCGTTGCTGCATAGCCAATCGGCGTAGGTGGTTCTGGCAACTAGTGTGATTTGAAGTAAAAAAGTGAACAATGTACTTTTGGTATAATAATAAAACGTTCGTATCACTGGATACTTTTTGATTCAAATCTTGAAAATGACGAAAATGTCATGTTGTAGAAAAAAAACGTTCGTATTACGACAGAAAAAAACAACTTCAATTATTTGTTGTTAACGAAGGGGTAAACATATTCAAAAAATCACACATGTAAACAAATATTATGAGTTAAAGATACTTTATTTGTTTCTCGTTGCAACTATACTCTATAAAAATTTTGCCGAAAATAAATATACGAAAAACATTTAATTATCTACTTAGATCGAATTTAAATTACTTCCAAAACAGCTTTACTAATAAACAATCGGCTTCTGGATTGGGCGCAACAATTTTCTTCACGTAAAATTTTGAAATAATGGAATTAAAACATCAATAAAGGTTTTTTCGCGAAAGGTCGTCAGAAAAACCCAGAACGGCTTTTGCTCTAAAAATTGGGAATGCCTTTTATTTTTTCATAAAATGACATTGAAAATTAATCCTAATAAAAAACAGTCAGGGTTTCGGAATGAAATGTTACGTGGAATGCATCGTTATTTATATATATATATATATATATATATATATATATATATATATATATATGAATGAAATATATATACGAAATATATACGGAATGAAATGTTACGTGGAATGCATCGTTATTTATATATATATATATATATATATATATATATATATATATATATATATATATATATATATATATATATAAATAACGATGCATTCCACGTAACATTTCATTCCGAAACCCTGACTGTTTTTTATTAGGATTAATTTTCAATGTCATTTTATGAAAAAATAAAAGGCATTCCCAATTTTTAGAGCAAAAGCCGTTCTGGGTTTTTCTGACGACCTTTCGCGAAAAAACCTTTATTGATGTTTTAATTCCATTATTTCAAAATTTTACGTGAAGAAAATTGTTGCGCCCAATCCGGAAGCCGATTGTTTATTAGTAAAGCTGTTTTGGAAGTAATTTAAATTCGATCTAAGTAGATAATTAAATGTTTTTCGTATATTTATTTTCGGCAAAATTTTTATAGAGTATAGTTGCAACGAGAAACAAATAAAGTATCTTTAACTCATAATATTTGTATATATATATATATATATATATATATATATATATATATATATATATATATATATATATATATATATATATATATATATATATATATATATATATATATATATATATATACATACACATATATATATACATATATACATACACACACACACACACACATATATATATATATATATATATATATATATATATATATAAGAAACATCGTACGGTTTCGCACAATTGCGGGCTTCGATGCTCTCATCCCACGAACGAGTCTCCGCTCATTTACCGGGCGCGAGACGAGCAGAGAAAGTCAAGGAGGAAAGCACTATTTGCTTAGCGGGGAGTGCTTTTATACTCTGACGGAACTGCAATTGCGCTTTTTCGCCGAAAAATACCGGCAGATTAACATTGTTGTCATTATTATTGGTATTAAGAGTCAGTATTCGCGTTGGCAGAAGTCCGGCAGATTTGAGTGATAAAGCGGAGGACTGTCGTATCGAAGTTGACATTTTCAATGGATTGACACTATATATGAATGTAATCGTAGCTTTCGATTATTATTTTATTAATATTCCATTGTCATCACATATAAATAATGACAGTAATAATAATAATCAACAATAATGAGAACATCAACAATAATAACTTTTAAAAGTTGTTACAATTTTATAGTAATTTTACTTTAAAAGTTTTTATGCCATTTTTATAATTATTTTTATTTTAAAGTTATTATAATTTTATAATATCATTTTCATTTCAATAATCAAATTTAATAGCGAAAATATTTCGTGCGTACGCAACATAAAGTACCTGTACAAGGGGCAATGAAAAAACAATACACCACTTGCATCAAATCAATACGACAATGGCCGTGAATACATTTCAAATGCGCGACTCATTCGTTAGGTTATGTAATTTTTTTCGTCACTAGCGGACACGCTTTAGCGTCGAAAAATCCGCCCAGCCGGCGGTTTCGCGAAAATCCTGCTAGTCCAAGTCAACGTTTATTCCGGAGACTGAAAATACCCGTGATCGTTTAGTTCTTTTGTTCTGGGATGTTTGATTCCTCCGATCGAGAAAATAACGCAAGCGAAGCGACATCAACAACAACAAAAGAAAACAAAGGAAAAGAAAAAAACGAAGACCCGCCGTACAATATGGCGACGTTGAATCTCTTAATCTGACTTTGACACTTATCACATGGAGAGCCACGTGCGCCGAGAACCTCAAAATGTACTTTGTCAATCCGATCCTCGGCAACGAGGAATTTCCAGTGCAAAATGCCGTCGCCAATTTTCCTCGGGTACGTCAAATCGATCGCAACGAGAAAAATCGCGTCTCAATATATACACAGGCACACCCCTATATAGGAAAATATATTAGGGTGTCTCATAATAATAATTCACATTTGACTCACCGATAAAGTCGTTCTTTACTTTTAAATTTAAATTACTCAATAATTCCTCAATATTTTTCAATTCTGGGTGAATATACGTAAAGCTGACGTTCAGACCTTTAAAAACCTTGATATTATTATGTTTGTACATATATATCATGCTTTTTCAAAGCTTCGAGAAATCATGTCGAAAATAAAAAAACGGTTTTTTCATGTGACGGTAATTTCTATAAAAGCATTATTGTAGTAACAACGCATCTTTTTACAGCAATTTATATCTTTATATGTGCATGTAAACAAATGGAGACGGTTTTTTGTAAATGAGGCCATATTGTGTGAAAAATGATTTTCATAGCAACGATGTTGTTCAAAGGAGTCATTTTTCACCACACACCAGTGTATTGGCCATACACAATGCTGCTTAACTCGAGGGACCAGCGGAGCCGAACCCTGCCCACCCATCCATCAGTGTCGGTTTATCCACCTACTAAAATTTCTAATCATTTACACAAACATATGCCCGCGCACGTGTACATGTGTGTGTAAATGATTCGACATATCAGTGAATAAATATAATTTTTAAATAAACTTACGTATATATTATACCTACTTATCCGGAATAAATATACCATATATATTTACGAATTGCGAAGGAGTTTAATTCACAGTTGTGCAATTTTTCTCATAATTTATGAACCTCCTGTCGGTATGAATTTCAACAACCGATCTAAAGACGCTTTTTGATAATTAGTTCTATTGATTGTCTCTTCGAAATTTCAGTACATGGATATCGGGGAGGACATGGGAGTGCCCGACGACTTTACGAACAGCGAAATGATTTCGGGCATGTGGTGGAGGCACTTGGTGGCCGGTGGAATAGCCGGCGCGGTGTCCCGCACCTGTACAGCTCCCCTGGATAGAATAAAAGTTTATCTTCAGGTACGAACTTTACATACATGAATTTTGGGCAATTCATCTAATTGCCAATTGTCCACAACGTCTGAATTGCAACTTGCAATCGACGGTTCCCAGCACTCGTACAAAAGTGCGTAATTTTTCGAATGTTGTACATGTCTTGATTTCGAACGTTCGTGTTTCGTTTTTTCGTTAGGTTCATGGTACGCGTCAGTGCAACATATCGAGTTGCTTCAGATACATGCTCCGCGAGGGTGGCGTAGTGAGTCTGTGGCGTGGAAACGGCATAAACGTACTTAAGATCGGCCCCGAGACCGCCCTCAAGTTTATGGCGTATGAGCAAGTGAAGAGGGCGATCAAAGGCACGGATTCACGGGAGCTACGGATACACGAGAGATTCGTTGCGGGCTCCCTCGCCGGTGGTATAAGCCAGTCGGCCATTTATCCCCTTGAGGTATGACAAAGAATTTTGGACCCTGTTTTGGCCCTCTATTGGTGTTTTATTCTTGTTCGTTGGTTTTCATCGCAGGTACTGAAAACGAGGCTGGCTCTTCGGAAAACTGGCGAATTCAGGGGGATCTTGGACGCGGCGTTCAAGATTTACAAACAGGGCGGTCTTACGAGTTTTTACAGAGGCTACATTCCCAATCTCATCGGTATACTTCCTTACGCTGGTATCGATTTGGCTGTGTACGAGGTGACTTTGAATTTATTGTACTTGTCAGATAGGTGTATGGTTAAGCCATAAAAGTTCGTGAGGCCTGATAGAATCGTAAAGAGTTAACGGGTCTGCATAAGCTTGTGGCCCAAAAAACAGGTAGGTTTTCGATATTTTTGTTCATGAGAGTATTGAGATGCCGAGGTCAGAATTTTGGACACAATTGATTGACTTGGCAAGTTTGAGTTTTTTTGTTTAATTGAAAAAGAATTATAAACAATGACGTTAGTATTATCTAAATAAATGACCACCGTTGCTGCATGGCCAATCGGTGTAAGTGGTTCTGGCAACTGAGATGATCGGAAATGCAAAATAAAAACACGCACTTTTAGTATAAAAATAAAACTTTCCTATCGCCGGATATTCTTTTGATATTTTGAAAGTTAGGAAAATAACAAACTAGAAAAAAGTTGGATTTTTGAAGAAAAAAAAACAACGTCAATCATTTGTTATTAACTCAAATTGAATGTTTAAAAAATTATCGTTCATGCGGTAGAATATATTATGAACAATGCTCTGTCAGAATTTGAAGTGAATCGGACGAATAGATTTTTAGATACGACTTTATCGTTTTATAAAACATGGTTTCGAGAAAAACCCAAAAGGAAGAAGTTCGCCATACCGCAGTGACCGACTTGACCCTTTATAAAAGTCATTATAACTCGCCCAATTTTTAGATTTTTTCGACAAAATCCTTGTTGCAGATTAAATTTGAGGCCCTAGACTATAAAACTGTACAATAAAAAATTGTATTCTTTAAGTTTTATGCTTATGCAGGCCCCTTAAGTGTGGTATGAAAAGTGCGGGAAAGGATTATAATCGTTGTAAATATCGCCATGAGAGGGCGACGTGCTGCTGCCCCTTTTTCGGAAATACGAACATATGTAGATTCGAGACTGCAAATAAAAAAGCGTAAGAAATTGGTTTGACTACTTGATAGTGGTGTAATGAGATATGGGTTAGCCATGAAAACCCAAACACCTTTTCTTGTACACCAGCAGTATCAATTCAAACAAACCCCAGCACATTTATTGTACAGTAGTAGTATTCCCTTTGGGTTTTCTGGACTTCCCCTCTATAATGTTATTTGTTATATTATTAATGAATAATAAGAATCGGCGAAGAAAAAAATATGCCGACCGATCTTTTGATCGCAACCCGACATATTTCCCCTTTTTGGGTTATCTGAAATGCAGAAGAATTAAGTTTTCCTTTTGTTTGGATATACTTTTATATTTAAGCACGAACATTTTTCAATTTTTATTCATTTTAGTTTTTGCCCAAAATATTTTTTTGCCTATTTGGGTTGTAGAACTTGAGTGGGTCTTCTCACCTTAGACGCTAAAAAAACCTATTTTAATGAATTTTTTGATACGTCTATATTATAGATATTGATATAAAAGTTGTCACACTTAATAGATACACTTGGGAAATACATTAAAATTTTTTTTTAAATTTAAGTCACTATTTATAAACGAAAATAGTAGTAAAAAAATGTCCTAAAAAATGATAGGTCTGCACTGTTGATGAAATCTCGGAGATGGATCACCCGATACAAAAAAATCAAACGGTTTTCAAAATTCAAAATTTGAAAGAAAGTCAAAATTTAAGAGAATCCTTTATTTGCGCTATAGCTATAGTTGTAAAGAATATGTGGTTGAAATTTCATAAGGATCGGTTCAGGAGTTTCGAAGATTTTATCATCAAGCCATCGACCAACGTTGTTTCGAGAAAAAACGCGTTTAAAGTTTGTTTGAGTTACATTAATACATACATTTAAAAAAATGTATTTCGAAAGTGTATTAAGTGCAACGACTTTTATATCAATATCTATAATATAAACCTATTCAAAAAATTGACGAAAATAGCCTTTTTTACGTCTGAAGTGAGAAGACCTCTTAAAAAATGTCCCGAAAAACGTTCGAGTGATTTTCCTAGCCTAAAACGGCCAAAAATGTTTGATGAATAATAAGTTGATGATTTAAAAAAATGGATTTTCGTTGCATTTCAACGATGCAAACTTCACGACCATAAGAAACTTATGCATGACGTTTCCATATTTTATTGTTACAGACGTTGAAGAATAGATATTTGCGTTCGCACACGAAGGAAGAGCAGCCGGCATTCTGGGTGCTCCTTTTGTGCGGCACCGCATCGAGTACGGCCGGCCAGGTATGCTCCTACCCCTTAGCTCTAGTCAGGACTCGATTGCAGGCTCAAACCGCGCCGTACAAATCGCCCAATACGATGGTCAGCGTTTTTCGAGACATATTACACAGGGAAGGCGTTCGAGGCTTGTATCGAGGCTTAACGCCCAATTTTCTAAAGGTAAATCATCACAACCCACTTCGCCGTTATTTTCTTCAATTGCTTGAAGGTGTAACACCACTATGTTTGGCCGAAAACTGATATGGGGATATTGTGGTTGATTTCAAAGGGATAAGCGTGATTTTCATTGAATATTCATAATTGGTTCCTCAAAATATACAGAAAAAAAGTACAAGAACAGTTTTGTAATATTTTTTTTTACCGAAATAGCGGCTCGTGAAAATCAATATCTTTAGCAAAACCTTGACACTTTCCTAGTGATTTATATTTTCACTATTTTGCTCCAGATTTGATCCTAGAAATTGGAAAAATTCCACTCGGAAGATTTTTAATTTTGTGTTGTAAAAAAATGTTACTGTGTGTGTGTGTGTGTGTGTGTGTGTGTGTGTGTGTGTGTGTGTGTGTGTGTGTGTGTGTGTGTGTGTGTGTGTGTGTGTGTGTGTGTGCGTGTGCGTGCGTGTGCGCGTGCGTGTGTAAAGGAACCAATCGCAATATTTCCTAACATGGTGCTGTTACCTCTAGAAATTATTTTTAACCCTCTATGGCCACTGACAAGAGGAGGACCAGAGACCAGCTTTTAAACCAATTTGTTATAACTCTCAGCACGAGCTGCGGGTAGCGTATTATCGGTGACTTTTATTCATTAATCGTCATAAAGGATCGACGGTTTCAAATATTAAGCAAATTTGTTTTCGAGAAAAACATCTATGGTATATTATTTGCATTTGCATAGTCCCATTGGAATTAAATTTGCATTTGCATTCGTCCCTATTGTAACGAATTTTTCTAGAATTTTATTTGCTCATCCTTGCCTTTGCTTTTTTTGGTCTCACCCTCACAGGTTGCCCCTGCCGTCTCCATAAGCTACGTGGTGTACGAGCACTTCCGACAAGCGCTGGGCGTAAACATGACGTGATGAAGATGTCCACTAGGAAAACAAAATATTAATTTTATTAAATTATTACTGTAATTTTATATGGATAAGAAGTACGCGGTTAAAAATGGCGAGCCTAAACGAGAGTACTGCGGAAACATTAGGGAAACGAAAAAGGAGATATATATATAGAGAGGGAAAGAGAGAGCAAGAGGGAGAGAGAGTGAGAGAGAGAAAAAGAAAGAAAAGAAGTGAGACACGCAATCAAGAATGATCTGAAGGTCATGTTCAGGGCTCTCAAAAGTCTTTCACTAGTTTCTCGTTCTTTTTTTATCCCCCTTTCGCGCAAGACTACGTCCAATCTATTTATTGCTGAGCTTTTTACGCTCCGAATACACTTAAGAAGAGCGTTCGCTAATTATCCGCTAAAAGAGGAGAGAGACAGATAAAGGATTTCGGCAGAGCTTCGGGATTTAAATCCTCGGATCTCTCGGCGAAGCTTCATAGAAACACAGACAAATATTACACGCGATTTCTTTCCATCACGATGTAATTCTAGATAAATGTTGAAGCCGGCGTCACCCGCTCCCTTGGCAGCGGGTAATTTGACTGAAAATCGCACGACTGATCGTAGTCAACGAACTAATAAAAGAGAGTGCGAGAGTGGGAGATCGAGAGACGGAAACGAAAGTACAGAGGAAGTAGAAACGAAAAATCAAAGACTTTGAATTATTAGACGAACCGAGCGGAACCGCGTTTATACTTACACTGTGATAAGTATCGATTGTATGCGTAATTAATTTTGTTGCGTACTCTCATTGAAGACACGGTCATGCCGGCGCGAACCTCGCCACAGCTCGTCGCGACTCTTAGCAATTTTTCTAAAAAATGTTCTTATTAAGTAGCCGAGCATGTCCCGAGTACCACGGGTACACTGATGTAAATATATTAATCGGCGCGGTGTAACGACGAGGAAAAGCTGTCGCGCTGTGTGATTCTTGATGCACGTAAATGCAAACAAAATGATACGATGACAAAAGCAAGCCGAAATGCGCAAATTCCATGTTCCTCGAATAAAAAGAAAGCAAACGGTGCGAGGTAACTCGATATTATGCACTGTGTTTCGCAAGCTTCGTCGCTAAAATCTTCGAGAGTCGTTCGAGAATCTCGGATCAACAATTGGTGACTGAAATTGTCGCTAAAATGATTTGGCTCGATCCAAATATCGAAGGCCGGATCGGTCCTCATTCAACACACGTCGGCCGGACGGGAGCGGACGGAACCGGGTTCAATCGGGTTGGTTGTCGATCCTACTTCACTCCGGATATTCATGCAATTCTCAAATTGTTGTCAAAATCGAAAAAAACACGTTAAGAAACGATTCCAAATCGGATGACAAGCAAATCAGTCCTATATACAGTTGAAAAAATATACGCTTGAAATCAAAGGATTATTGTTGTATTTCTTTACTTGTCTTCCCTGTCGTGCTTCGTGTACAACCACAACAAATGTAATAATGGATGTACTCGTGAAACATTTTTGAAGTTTATTTCATCACCTACTCACTAACGGCCACGGAATGCATGCCCTTTGAGGATCGAGTGTTAACCGGAGTACTTTTCTCCTCGAAGTGATCAGCGAGCGTAGCGTTTCTTTTCTCCGAACGGCCTTAAGGGTGGACCACTATGGAATTGTCCGGTGCGAACGACCTGACGACCGAGGGTTAATAAAAAGTTCCGGTTGTTTTGTTTCTGCCCTTTCGGAAGTGGTTCCGCCATTTCTCACAATCAATCTGGACCCACTTTGTTTTTCACTTCGCCGAAAGTCGAATCACTCTTCTTATTTTTCTTCTCCAATACATTTTACCCGCATTTATAATCCTGACGAATGTTATCCTTCCTGTCCCTCCTTTTATGAAGGCAGTGTTCTGCTTTGGAGGGTTAAAACGGTGATTGTTAGAGATTTTTTTTGTAAGGGGAAAAAGAACGAAGCCTAAACTATTAAGTGCATTTTAACACACATTTAAAAGGTACAATAAAAATGTTATCTTTAAATTATCGCATAATGGCGCAGTTACTGCCCAGGTCGCAAAATGTCATCTATATGGCACTTATGTCCGCTTGGCAGATACTTTATTTGTGTCCGATAGTTAACTATAAGGCAACTTTTAATCGTTGACAAAGTGTCAACGCAAGGTTAACTCTTGTCGGTTGTCGGTACGTTAGCGTAAAGTCATCAAACCAATATATCCGAACGAGATCCTCTTACAGGCACAAAAATGCCAAGATACCACTGTCATTTAAAAGTCATATAATAGGCATCCGAATGAGGTTGACAAAACGGCATCGAACAGTACTATCGAAAGGATATCTACTCATATATATATATATATATATATATATATATATATATATATATATATATATATATATATATATATATATATATATATATTAGGGTGGCCGTTATTTTGGCTTCGGTAAAAAAATTTAACGTCTAGCAGAAAAACTAATCAAGATATGAAAAAAAAATCTGTGTAAAATTTGGTCGCGCTGGGATAAAGAGAACACGTGCCACCGAGCAGTTTAATTTTCAAAAATACATGCATTTTTTTCATGGCTGCACTGAAATATTTATTAGTCTCATAATATTAATTAAAAAATCTGGAATTGGGTACATTGATTGAAAGAGCGAGATGGCGACCGACGGAGCGAGATGGCTGACCGACGGAGTATGCGAAACTCCGGCGAAGTGCACATGGCGGACGGAGACAGATATTGTAACACCGAGAGAGGAGACGGGGGAAGAAAGAGACACAACAGACGAGATGCTGGAAACAGGCAAGAGGAGAAGAGGAAGGCCAAGGGGGGCACTGGGTTTAAAGAAAAGGAAAATCCACGTGGCGAGGTCGCTGATGGACTACTGGGGGGCAGGAAAAAGAAAGAAAGGGGGCAAAGGAGGACTGGGCGAGGAAGGACGGATCGGAGAAGAAGAGCGGAAGAGCCCACGAGGAGACAGCACGGGGCGAAAAGAAAGACATATTTGGGAGAAAGAGCTCATGGAAAAAATAGAAAAAATGGGAAATAGGTGGACAGGGACACGGGAGGAAGATTGGGAAATAAAAATAAGAAGAGTGGTGGAGAGAACGGTCGAAGAGGTGTGGAGAAGAATGGGAGAGGAACAAGGGCTGATGCAAGACGCAGCGGAGGGTAAGGAAACGGATCGGGACATGATTTCGAGAGAGAAAATGGAGGAAATTCTAATAGGGGAACAGGAGAGATGGATGGGAAGATTCAGGCAGCAAGAAGCAACAGTTGAGAGTTTGCAACGGGAAAACGAGGAGATGCACAGAAGATTGGAGATCGCGGAGCAGAGAAGGACGCAAGCCGATGAACAGTGGAGAGAGCAGCAAACAAGCAGGAGCAAGTCGAGGTGGGACGAAAATCAAAATAAGGTAGAAAACGAACAACGAAAGGACAGAGAGGTGAGAGAGCAACAAGAGCTTCGCGAGGAGGAGCATGTAAGTGAAGAAGGGTGGGTGGAAGTGAGAAGAACGGGGAAAACTACGGCCCGAGGGATAAGCGTGAAGATAAGACAACTAGTTAAAAATAGGCCAAAACGTCTGAGCTACAAAGAATGGCAGGAAGAATGGAGGGGGAGGAAAAGCAGAAAGAAGAACATCATAGTGCAAGAAGTACGAAGAACGGAACGAGGCATGATTTGGGACGTCGAAAGGACGGTGTGGGAAAGGACTGGAATTAAACCGCAGATCCTAAGATGGAAGGAGACAGGAGATGGCGTAATAATAGAAACAAGGGAGATGGAAAACAAAGTCAGGATTATGAAAGCAACAGAAAAAATAAAGGAAGGACGAAGAACGATTTGGGAGGATTCAACCTGCCGAGAATGGGAGGTACAGCGGTGGATAGAGGAATATGCAAGCATCTTAAAGAATCGAGGAAAAGAGACGAGGGTCGGCTATTACAAAATAGTGGTAGAAGGGAGATGGATGACGTGGAACGAGAGGATTGGGGAGATCGAAGACGCGAGCAGAGACGGAGGCAACAGGCGGAAAGAACACGAAGCCACAGCGGGGTTTCAGCATCGGGACCAGCGGCATTGGGGACAGCAGCACACAAAGAGATACGAGCGGTATCCTGGAACGTGGCGGGAATGAGGGCTTTCTCGGAAGCTTGGGAATGGTTAAAGAAGTTCGACATCATCGCAGTCCAAGAAACGTGGGTGAAGGAAACCGAGGGGGAAAAACAGAAAAACAAGTTGGATAATAATTTTGTTTGGGTCACTAAGGCAGCAATAAGAGAAAAGAGGCGAGGGAGAGCAAAAGGGGGGCATTTAGTTGGAGTCAGGAAAAGAATATTAGGGAATGGGAGGGTTAGACAGTGGAAGGGGGGACTTGTCATAAAGGACATACAACTGGGAAGAAACAGACACGAGAAGGGAACGCTAATAAGCATTTATAATAAAAACCTGAAAGAACCGGAAGGGGAACTCGAAGAAATGATAGATGAAGCAGAGGAAAGAGGAGAGGCAGTAGTGATAATGGGGGACTTCAACGCCAGAATCAGAATTCAACAAGCGGGAATAACAGGGAGGGAAGGGCAAGAAAACGAGAGGATATCCAAAGATAAAACTGAAAACACAGAAGGGAAGAAAATGCTAGAAGTATGTGGTAGGAACGGTCTGGTAGTAGCGAATGGAAGATGGGAAGGGGACAGACAGTGAAACCTGACATATGTAGGGAACCAAGGGGAGGCGGGCTCGGTTATCGACTACGTAGTAGTAAATGGGCAAGCGGAGGAAATGTTAAAGAAAATACAAGTAGAGGCGAGAACGGAATCGGATCATATGCCAATAGTGATAACATTTGAGAGGTGCGTGAGGGAAGGGATAGAAGAGCGACAGAGCAGACCAAATCAGCAAAAGGAAGGAAGGAGGGAGAAAAAGCTAAAGTGGAAGCAGGAGAAAGGGGAAGATTACGAAGGAAGCTTCACGGCAATCTGGAATATAAAAGAGGAGCAGAGCGACGTATTAGACAGATGGGACGCACTAGTGGAAGCAATAAAAGAAGCAGCAGAGGAGGTGGGAATGGTAAGATGGGTGGGGGAAAGTAGTGCAGAAGAAAAGGGGGTAAGCGGAAGAGTCAAAGAACAGAAAGGGGTGATATGGAAACGGCTGAAAGAATTCCTCAAAAGGCCAGGGATGGAGGGGAAAGAGAAACTAAGGGAAGCGAGGAGAACTCTGAAGAAAATAAGGAAAGAGGAAAACGAGGAACGATGGAAGGAACGATGGGAGAGGGTGTGCCAAAGCGAAAACCCCACGGAACTTTGGAGAGCGCTGAGACCCTTTAGGTCCAGGAAAACAAAGAACAGCAGCCGGCAAATAGCGGAAAAGGAATGGATTCAACATTTCAAGAAAATACTGGGAAGCAGAGACGACGACGCAGAAATGGAAGCAGGCAGGAAAGAGGCGTGGGAGACGAGAAGAGAGGAAGAGGAAGAAGTTTCTAGCGAAAGCAGGGACAGAGAAAAGCTAATGGAAGAAATAGCAAATCGGGAGATAACGAGGTGTTGAGGAATCGGCTTCGATTCGGCCCGTGAGATTTCCAAGGTCGTGGTGGAAAGAAAGAAGGAGTTTTTTTCACTCGTTTACGTTTCGATCCTTGGTTCGGATCCTCTTCAGAAACTTTATTTGTTCTACAATTTTCGCGATACAAATTATATTAATAGAAATTACAGATTTTTTTTTAATTAAATTTAAAATAATAGTTGTATTCATTGTTATAAATAAGTTTTAAATGTGTTTTAATGATTTGTGTAAATTTTGTGTTAGTTTTTTCTCATAATTTTTCTAATCATGTTGATATTGTGTGAGTGATTATTTATAACAAGTTATTGTAAGAGAGATAAGAATTATGTTACATAACGAACCTGAATATTGTCAATATTTCTAGTTTTCTTTTGGTTTGTGCTTGGAGGATGGTTGATGTTGACAGTATGTTTGATGATGAAATACTGTCAGGTGAGGTTGATTCGGAGAGTTTATTTCGAACCGTTTATTTATATTTCAATTGATAGATATAATCGTTTTTTGGTGATTGTATTATCTGCGAAAAATTGGTATGGTAAAAGAAACTTTATTTTGATCTTTTGTCTTAATTAATGAAATGTTGTGTGAAAGTGGTAATTACCTATTGAAATAAACTGAATATATCCTCACAAGCACAAAGAAGAAAATTAGAAAAAGATTTCTCTGCTCTACATGTCGAGTAGTGACGTCCAAGAGAGTTCGAGAAAGACTAAGTTGTAAATGTATTGTTTCTGGAGAGAGGGAGAATGATCCTTTGTCAGTGCTGTGTCAAGAGTTTGGGGGTGCCCGTGTCATGTTAAGAGGTTAAAATGTTGTGTCAAGAGTTTTTAAATTTAGTCACGAGTTTTAAAATTGACGTGTGTAGTTATAGTGATAAAATATTGTTATGATTATATTATTGAATTGTATATTGAGCTAAGATTTTTTATGTCAGTTCTAAAATTGATGGCATTGGGATGCGCTTTGATTTGTATCATTTCTAGGATCAATCTTTTTTTGAGCCATTTTTCATTGTTTAAAATTTTAACATCGTCAAATTTGAAATCGTGTTTTTGTTCTATTGCGTGCTGTGCTAGAGCTGTGTGTATTGTGTTGGTATGTTTTAGGCTATTTTTGTGTTCATTGATTCTGTTTTTAAGGTATCGTTTTGTTTGGCCTATGTATGTGGAGTTACAATCATTGCAATCAATTTTGTATACTATGTTAGATTTTTTGCTGTTTTCAATCTTGTCTTTGGTGGAGCCTGTGATCGATAAGATATTGTGTTTGTTGTTTGTGACTAATGTTATATTATATTGTTTGAAAAGACGAATTAGTTGGTGATGGATATTTTTTGTGTATGGTAGATTTATTAGTCTGGAGGAGTCAAAGTTTTTATTTTTGTTATTTTGATTGTTGATTGTAGCAAGTCTTTGTTTTATTGTTTTTTCTGTGAAAGAAATCGGATAACAATTTTTGGTCATTGTGTTCTTAATGAGTTGAAGATTTTTATGGTGAAAGGACGGATGAGATAGTTTTATTGCTCTGTCAACTAACATGTAAATTATAGCTTTTTTTTGAGAAAGTGGGTGGTGTGAGAAAAAGTTTATAAATCTGCCAGACCAAGTAGGTTTTCTGTACCAATTTGTGATGATTGAACTTTGATTGCGGATTAAGAGTATATCAAGAAAAGGAATTTTATTATTTTCTTCTATTTCTGATGTAAATTGTAATTTTTAATTACATGAGTTAAAAATATTGATTGTGGATTCTATTTTGTCAGTTGGCAAAGCAATAATAATGTCGTCAACATATCTTTTGTATAGTGGCACTGAAAATTTTAATTTTTCTAAGCAATTTTTTTCCAAATCAATCATAACGATGTTGGATAGTATCGGAGCAAGAGGTGAACCCATTGGTAATCCAGAAGTTTGTTGATAAATTTTGTTCTGCCATGTAAAATAAGTTGAAAACATGATGTATTCTATGGCTTTTGTTATTTCGTTTAGTGGAAAAGTTTCGGAAAATAGATTTGATCTTTTTTGAAGGCTTTGAATAACTAGTTGTAATGGAATGTTGGTGTAGAGAGATACGACATCAAAGGAGAAAAGTTTGTAGTTGAGTGGGATTGATATGTTTGAGACTGATTGTTTTAAGTGAAAGCTGTCTTTGACATGTGAGTTTGTTATGTGTAATAGTTTAGATAGTTTTGATTGGATAAATTCTGCTAATTTTTGTGTTGGGCTATTGATTAATGATACTATTGGATGAAGTGGGAAGTTTTTTTTGTGAATTTTTGGAAGGCAATAGAGACGAGCTAAGTTGCAATTTTCTGCTTTTAAGTATTTAAATTTTGTTTCATCGATGATTTTTTTGCTTTTCCATCTGGAGAGAATATTGTTTATGCCTTTTTGTAGGATATTGATAGGGTTCTTATTTATTAGTTTGTAAGTTGAGGAGTCTGCGAGTAAATCGTATGTTTTGGTAATGTAATCTGATTTGTTTAAAATGACTGTTGAATTTCCTTTATCTGCTCGTGTAATTAAAAGTTGTGGATTGTTTTTTAAAAAAGAAGAAGTGTGATTTATAATTTTAATGGTGTTGGAGAATGATGTTGGTATATTCAATTTGTCTATGATTTTAGTGAATTCTTTTCTGATTTCGTTTTGTCTAGGTTTGTCGAGTAGAAATTCTAGTTTGGATTGAAGTTCAGAGATGGAGTTGTGGATATAGTTTTTTATATTTGAAGGTTTGAGATACGGAAAACAAAATTTTTCACCAAGAGATAAGAATGTGGAAATGTGTGAAGGAATATCAGTATTGGAGAGATTTATGAGTCATTTTTTCGTGTTGTTTTTTGTAATTGTTGAATTAATATTATTCAGAGGATCGGTAAAGGAATTATTATTTGCGTCATGTTGCGTGTTAGTGAAAATTGAGTTTGAGGAACTGTAGTTATGTGTTGGTTGATTGTTGTTTTGATGATTCTGGTGGTATGTATTGTTTTGGTTGAGATGTATTTGTGAGTCTATTGTTCTTAAAAATTCATCATGATTGAAAATGTGTTGATGTATATTCATGGTTCGTTGAAATCTAAGATTTTGGAGTTTTTTTTGGTGTTTTTCATACGTGAGTAATGATAATCTGTTTAATCTTACTTTTCCAAATGAAAAAAAAAATTCTTTTATAGTGTTGTGAGTTTTGTTGATTATTTCGGTGTTTTTTTCTATTTTTTGGTTCAGTATTTTAATTCGAAAATTGAGATCGTCAATTTCGATATTCAATAATGATTTGTGAATTTTGTGTATTGCTTTGTTAAGTTTAAATTTGCCTTTGTTTCCTGAAATTTGTATGTTGAAGTTTTTGGAATAAATGTGTTTCGGTATCAAACCTTCTTCACGACATTTTAATAAAAATCGAAGTTGTTGTTTTAGGCGAGTCTTCGTTGCAGCGTCGCGTTTCCAATTTTTGAAAGCTGCTAATATGATGTATCCGAAAAGTTGTGATATCTCGCCGAAGAAGGTCATTTTGTTGAGTTTATAGCCAGTCGTTTCCAATGCGTATGAATGGTGTGCGGCCGTGTTGATTATACGAGGTGTTGAGGAATCGGCTTCGATTCGGCCCGTGAGATTTCCAAGGTCGTGGTGGAAAGAAAGAAGGAGTTTTTTTCACTCGTTTACGTTTCGATCCTTGGTTCGGATCCTCTTCAGAAACTTTATTTGTTCTACAATTTTCGCGATACAAATTATATTAATAGGAATTACAGATTTTTTTAAAATTAAATTTAAAATAATAGTTGTATTCATTGTTATAAATAAGTTTTAAATGTGTTTTAATGATTTGTGTAAATTTTGTGTTAGTTTTTTCTCATAATTTTTCTAATCATGTTGATATTGTGTGAGTGATTATTTATAACAAGTTATTGTAAGAGAGATAAGAATTATGTTAGATAACGAACCTGAATATTGTCAATATTTCTAGTTTTCTTTTGGTTTGTGCTTGGAGGATGGTTGATGTTGACTAACACAAAACTTACACAAATCATTAAAACACATTTAAAACTTATTTATAACAATGAATACAACTATTATTTTAAATTTAATTTAAAAAAAATCTGTAATTTCTATTAATATAATTTGTATCGCGAAAATTGTAGAACAAATAAAGTTTCTGAAGAGGATCCGAACCAAGGATCGAAACGTAAACGAGTGAAAAAAACTCCTTCTTTCTTTCCACCACGACCTTGGAAATCTCACGGGCCGAATCGAAGCCGATTCCTCAACACCTCATATAATCAACACGGCCGCACACCACTCATACTAATCGGGAGATAAGCTTAGGAGAGGTGGAAAAGGAACTAGGGAAAATGAAAAAGGGCAAGGCGGCGGGTCAAGACGGAGTGGCGATTGAATTCTTCCAGGGACTGCCAAAGGAGGGGAGAAAGGAGCTAGCCAACGTCTTGAACGAGCTGTGGAAGGAGGGAAAAATAGCACGGGGGTGGGAAACGGGGAGGATATTTCCAATCCACAAGGCAGGAGACGCTACAGACGTGAAAACTACAAAGGAATAACGCTGATGGATACAGGATATAAATTATTAACCAGAATAATAAATAGCAGGGTAAGGTTCCTGCTGGAAGCAAAGAAAGTGATGGGAGCACGTATTCGTGTTGAACGCGCTTATCAACAATAAGTTGAAGAGAAGGGGAGGAAAACTCTACACTGCTTTCGTAGACTTCAGGACGGCATTCGACTCGGTGGACAGGGAAGGAATGATGAGGAAAGTGGAGAGAGCGGGAATACAAGGAAGGTTACTGCAGATGATTAAGAGCATTTACAGAGAAACACAAAATGAAATCATCACAGCGGAGGGGTTGTCCAGCAGGTTCAGAACATCAAGAGGAGTCAGACAGGGGTGTGCGCTGAGCCCTACACTTTTCAACCTGTTCATAGAGGACATGGAGACTGGCTGGAAAAGAAGAAAAGAAGGAGGCACAGTGGTAGGAGGAGAAAAAATATACGCGCTGAAGTACGCGGATGACGTGGCACTGGTGGCGGACACGGGGGAGGGACTAAGGAGCATGATAAAGGAGCTGGAGAAATATGTTAACAGGAATAGGCTGGAGATCAACATCGAAAAAACCAAAGTGATGATCTTCAGGAAAGGGGGGAAGCTAAAGAAGGAAAAGGGATGGGAAATAAACGGGAAGACAGTGGAGGTGGTAAACGTTTTTAAATACCTGGGGGTGCACTTTTCGACGGGAAACACGTTCGAAAAGCACATCAAGATGGTGGGAAGTAAAATAAGGAAGGCAGCAAACGGAGCTTGGGGCATCGCTAAGAGAGCGAGAATCGGGAGGTTGACGGATCGGCTGAGGATAGCGGAAGCAATAGCTAGGAGTGGGCTGTTGTATGGAGTAGAGGTGTGGGGGTGGAAAAGGAGAGCGAGAGTGGAGAGGGCACAGGCCAGATATACGAAAATGGCGATGGGACTAAGGAAAAACACGCCAGAGTATATCTGGAAAATGGAGGCAGGGTGCAGAGGAATTGGCATCATCATGGTAAAGCGCGCGGGGGATTACATCGGCAAAATCATGGAGATGGAAGAAGGAAGATGGCCGAGGAAGTGCCTAATAGAGGAGGCGAGGGGACTGACGAAGAACGACGAAAGCAAATGGGGCAAAGAATTGAAGGCAGCAATGGAGCAAGCAGGAGAGGGGCAGATAGGGGAAACTATAAGAAGAGGGAACAAGGAAGAATGGAAGATGAAGACGAGAAGGGCGGTAGAGAAACTGACGCAACAAGAAATACAGAGGATGTGGGGAAAAATTCAAAGGTCCAACTACTGTAAGGATTATAAAGAAAGAAAAAGGGAGGTGGGAATGGAGGAATATTGGGACAAAGGAACAACAAGGGGGGAAATTAAAGAGATATGGGCGAAAATGAGGTGTGGAAGTGTGGGGGGAGAGGCAAAAAAAGGGTTCAGGGAGACAAGTTGCAGAGTGTGCGGGGGAGCGGAGGAGACGCTGGCACACATCTGGGTATGCGAGGAGGCTAGAAGGAAGATGGATGAGCAGGCCCTAAACAATTTTGAGGACTGGCTCAAAGAGCAAAGAACGAAGCAAGATGGAGGGTGGAGGAAGGCGCTAGAGGGAAAAGAGCTAGTAGAAGAGATGTGCGAAATAGTGAGGCAATTTGAAAGAATCGCCAGAAAGAAGGGTTTGACTGCGAAGGAATAAGTGCGAAAGTATAAGGTATTTTCATTTTATTTTACTTAGGGCGGGCAGAACGGTAGAGATAAAGATTCAGAGTAGATGTAAGGACTCGAAGCCTAGGAATAAGAAAATGTGCAAGGAAAGAAAGGAGATGTAAAAAACCCGCAAGGGTGTACACGAAATAAAGAGATTACTACTACTACCGAGTCATTTCGGGTGGCGGTGATAAGAGGGACACCCTGTATGGGGGCGTACAAAAATTACGTAACGCAAAATTTCCCAGTTTTTGACTTATACCCAGATAGACAAACGTGCTGTCAAAAAATGAGAAACAGAATAACAACAGCAACTTGACGTTACCAAACGCAATTTCATTATGTAAATATTGTAGAGTTTGCTTCCGAATTGAGCTGTAAACTAACGATACGTACATAAATTTGACGGTCTAGTTGCGAAGAGGAGCATCGTAAAGTTGCCAACAAAATTGACAAGTGAATGACACCCTTTTTGCACAAAATGCTAACAATACGAGTATGGCAACAGGACAGCACGATATGTTGTTATGCTATATAAAAAAATCAGAAACGAAAAAACAGCAAGCAAACGGCAAAGGGACGGCACGTTGTGCCGTTTGGTTGTAGACTTAGTTAGTTAGGACACGGTATTCTCTCACTCGCTATTCGCGCAGTCAGTAATGCTCCCACAACACAAGTATGGTATCAGGACAGCACGTCATGATGCTATGCTATATCAAAAAATCAGAAACGAAGAAACAGCAAATGAACGGCAAAGCGACGGCACGTCGTGCCGTTTGGTAGTAGGCTCAATTAGGGCACGCTATTGCGGCAAGGAAGCGAGGAATTGGTGACCAACTGTAGCGGCGAGTTAAAGGCGTATTTCGAGCACGCTGGGACGCATCTGCGACGGCACAGGGACGACACGCTGTTGTCGCGTGTTTGGAGCAATAACGCGTGCTGCGTTGCCGACAGCCGGGCAGCATATCGATGGCAAGCTGCTTCGAAGCAATGGCAGCTGACCCCAGGTGTTCTTATCAAATTAATATCGGTCCATCTAATCTGACCCGGTCGTACGACTTTTTTTTTACCTATCTACGTGCTTTACGCGACGTACTTTAAGCACGTCGAAAAAAAATTAAGGAATTAATAGATAATAAATACACTTGGAGGGTTAATAATTTATTGGAAAAATGATGAATTCTACTTAATTTTATTCCTTTAATTCAGACGCAAAATTATATTCTCAACTCACCTGAGGTCAGCTGCCATTGCTTCGAAACAGCGTGCCGTCAATATGCTATCCGGCTGTCGGCAATGCAGCACGCGTTATTGCTCCAAACACGCGACAACAGCGTGCCGTCCCTGTGCCGTCGCAGATGCGTCCCAGCGTGCTCGAAATATGCCTTTAACTTCCCGCTGCAGTTTGTCACCAATTCCTCGCTTCGTTGCCACAATAGCGTGCCTTAATTGAGCCTACAACCGAACGGCATGACGTGCCGTCGCTTTGCCGTTCGTTTGCTGTTTCTTCGTTTCTGATTTTTGATATAGCATAGCACCATGACGTGCTATCCTGATGCCATACTTGTGTTGTGAGCACACTACTGACCGTGCGAATAGTGAGTGTGAGAATACCGTGCCCTAACGAAGCCTACAACCGAATGGCACAACGTGCCGTCCCTTTGTCTTTGTTTGCTGCTACCGTTTATTTAAATTTGATATTTTCTTGCTACAAAAAGGGGACTCAATTATTATTGAACAACAACGGCACGGTGTGCCGCATTTATTATTTCAACGTGCCACTACTTTTATATGTTGTGTTGCTGCTAACAGCCCCAACGGCGTATCACTGTTTTGTTGCATATTTGTTAGCATTTAACGTAATATTGTGCTGTCAAAATGAAGCTTAATGCGGCGGCAAAAGATACCATATAGCGAAATCATCATTGTATTTCGTGCTGCCCTGTTGCTGTTACGTTGCCGTCAAATGTCTATCTGGGTACTTATACTTATACTTACAGGGTACCTGACCCATGGAGACTATTAAGGGGACTATAGGGAAGGAGTCCAATCTCCTTATTTTGGCGCGTCCGTAAATTAACCCGAACAAGGTTCCGCATAAGCGGCGCTGCGGAAGTCAGTGGCCATGTGCTGAAGTCAGATACATGTATGTTTTTCGCATGCGTTGTTATCAGCTGTCACACAAGCTGAACATTTTAATTTCTTAAACCTTATTTCATTTTGTAAATAAGTTTCGTGTAGCTGTAGTAGTACCTTAAAATGTTTCTACATTTAAGTCGTAGTGCAATTACCCACCTGATAACGAAAAAAAACACCTAAAAATGCCATAACAATTTATATCCGATGTAAATGGAAATTCCATTTAAATGTGGTTAAGTGGCCGAAATTATAGTGTGTAAAGCACGGTCTTACGTACAGGTCTGGAAACTCCAGTGGAAGGGGTAGGTAGCTTATTGAAGAGAGTTCGTAGTTCACGAGTCGCCACTAGGTTCGTTGCGATCAGAATACCCGTTGCGGCGCGGCCGGGGGGTCAGACAGAGACAGCACTAGTCGGCCACGCTTGTATCCCTCTATCTCTGTCCCACCATCGGTGGCTTAGCGGCTCTGTTTTTTACTCCGATTTCTGTCGCTTGGTGCATGGAGACTAGAGTAAAGGAGCCCGAACGCAATGCTGGCGAAATGGTTGTGAAAGTGATGAACGATCCGCGGATTGTACCCGCCTGGCGGCGCTACCACTGCGGGCTTCGTCCGCGCGGTGATTTTAAATCGTCGATCTGCAATTTGTCGTATACTTGTTTCTTATTAGCACAGCTTGTAATACTGAGTAAGATTGATATGCTTTTGTTTAAATTATGAAATGATAATATTTCAGTAATTTTTTTACTTGGAGGTGATCTATACTGTAAATGTTTTATTTCTATACGGTGACATGTACGATTAAACAGTCATAATGTGAATATTGCATACTGGATTTCCACGCACAATATTTTTTTTTAAAGTTGCTACAAAAAGAAATAAAAGAATATACAATTTACATCAAACCTCAAACCAACCAACAAACCAAACCGAATCCAAACCCCAGGCGGGGCAACAACTTAAATATTACAAAACTGCCTATTTTAGTGATGGAAGGGACGTGCGGGCTAAGCACAACATTTACGCATGGCGAAGCTGAAAACAATAAACAAATCCAATTAAATATTATAGGTAATACATTATAATGAAATGGGAGCGAGGGGTATTTATATTAAAGGATTCGCATATTTAACCTAAAAAGGGTTTTTTGTCCAAGCATCATGCATCACATTATTGCTGTATCAAAGAAATCTCTAACAGCATTAAAATTAATGGCAATTGTAATTAAATTCGGCGACGATAGCATGCAATAAAAAAATACAAACGATTTGACAAAATGAATCACTATGTGGTTGCACATGCCGGTGTCAATATTTGTCATTATTTTCGCTAATTCGCGAATTAATTGCATAAACATAATATTATAGTTCAGTTCTTACCTTTATTGGATGGTCTTTTTTCTGTTTTGATTTTATAAATACTTTTAATACCGAAATATCACTCAACGATGCCTAACAGCGTAAACTGCGTAAACTGTATTTAACTGACTTCTATGTAATACCCACATATATAGTAGCTGACACTAACACGTCACTGTATGTATGTCACAAACACTGCTAAGCCGATCCTCACGCACCTATCCTATTCCGTACCCGGCGCTGGTATCGCTTGCGGATATTTTTCGAACTACAAGATCTTTCATCACTTTCACGATCCACTTTTCGACGATTCCGCCCATGGAGCCTAGATACCAGGACCAAGGAGACAATAGGGAAGGAGTCCAATCTCCGCATTCTGGCGCGTCCGTAAAAGTGCAACAAATAAGGGTTCCGCATAAGCGGCGCTGGGAACGTTAGTCATTGTGCACTGTTTTGCGCATGCGTTGTTATCAGCTATCTGTGTTATTAGCTGTCACATGAGCTGAAAATTTAAATTTTCTTAACACTAATTTATTTTATAATTAAATTTCGTGTAGCTGTAGTAGTGCCTTAAGATGTTTCTACATTTAAGTCATAGTGCAATTACCCACCTAATTATGAAAATAAACACCTAAAAAATGCCACAATAATTTATATCAGATGTAAATATAAATTCCTTTCAAATGTGGTTAGGTGGCCGAGATTATAGTGTGAAAAGTACGCAGAAAATGTCAGCGCCTGGAACATTTGAGTGTAAATTGCAACCTTACATACCACTACGTCAAGTGTAGTGCTTCAAACGAAAACGGAAAATGCATTTTAAATAACTCATCAGATAAACCGCTCCTCCTCTGTGCAAATTGCAATGACCTAGATCACCCAGTGAACTATAAGTGATGCCTATACTACAAGGACGTATACAAATGCTCATAAAGTGAGAGACATGAGACACCGACAACTCATAAAAAGAATTGAAGTGATACACCCGAAAGTCAAATCGGGAATTTCCTTTACACAAGCTATAGCACTACCCGCGGCGACAGTAGCAAGACAGAAGTTCGCTACGCAGTAGCGGGCATCATCCGCAGTGTCAGTAGCAAGAAAGAGATTCGCTACGCACTAGCGAGCATCATCCGCCGGGTCAGTAGTAAGACACAGGTTCACTACGCAGTAGCGAGCATCGTCCACAGTATCAGTAGCAAGACAGAAGGTCGCTACACAGCAGCGAGCATCATCCGCAGTGTCAATAGCAAGACAGAGGTTCGCTACGCAGTAGCGAGCATCATCCGCAGTGTCAATAGCAAGACAGAGGTCCGCTACGCAGTAGCGAGCATCGTGCCCAGCATCACAAGACTCGCGCGTGTTCTCGCTGTGTATATTGCAATAACCTAGAACACCCAGTGAATTATAAGTAATGCCTATACTACAAGTTCATATACAAACGCTCATAAAGTGACAGATATTAGACAACGACAACTCATCGAAAGAATTGAAGCGATACACCCGAAAGTCACATCGGAAATATCCTTTGCTAAAGCTATGACACCACCCGCAGCGACATTATCAACACAGAGATTCGCTCCGCAGTAGCGAGCATCATCCGCAATATCACGAGTTCCACGTATAACCTAAAAGCTTAACAGAAAAATTTGGAAAAAAAGATCAGATCAGATTTGTAATTAAAAAGAAAAATTTGTCGATCCTCCCTCGTCCGATACTCTTACACAAAGTTGCCGTCGCAAATAAACAATCTTAGTGGACGATAGGTGTTTTTTTTTACACGCGTCAACAATAAGCCGCCATAACAGTCAGTTTGACCCTGTGTACTGGCTGTACTACTATATTTTGATACACTAAAGATACGGACGACGCCTACAGGCCATATTTAACACCACGCTCTTAAATCAAATTTATGGACGTTTCTTATACCCATTCACCATACGAAGATTGGACTCCTTCCCTATAGTCTCCTTGACCTGTATGTAAGACCGTGGACATGGATCATATCACTTGGTTCTGTCGGTAAAAAATTCTACCTTTTCACCAAGACGAATCACATCTCGGGTAAATGAAGAGAAAGTTGTTCCTTGTTCAAAAGAGCGGGAGGTGTTTGTTTTCTTTTTTCCAAAATATCAGCTATCTCGGCGAACACTGGAATCTGAAAATCGACCATCTCTCTCGCACTTATGACCGCTCGGTCGGTGTGATACTGCGACTTTAACACACTAAAATACGCCTAAACACAAACCCATTCTTATGAAAATGAACTCGAGGCGTCAACCAAACTCAATCAAGGATAAGTACTAACACGAATAATCCAAAACAAAAAAGAAAAACCGCGACTCTTAGTGCGAGTCGTACTTGAGAGAATTTTTGGACGAGTCGGAAAGCGGGCGACCTTTGCAACACGCTCGAATTTGTTCAAGTGTCGATATGTTACCGATTGACGGTATGTTAGCGCCACTGCAGAGTATCAGGGCTCAACAAAGTTTGCAACATTGGTACAAAAATACACGTATATACTTCTCCAAATGTAAATGCACGCGTGTATTTCTTCGATGATTTCCTTGATTTAAATCAAACGAGAAGAGAATGAAATATAAAATGAGACCATTTGCTAATAAAACCAATTACAGAATATGTTTCCGCTTATTGACCCGCCGCGTTCATCCAGTGTTTCAATATATTAGGCATTATATAATTGCATGCGGGAGATAGAAAACCCACACTTACAGAAAAATATTCATATGTGTGTGTGTGTGTGTGTGTGTGCATACACAGTCTATCAGCGAGGCAATTTTTGTGCTGCTTTCTCATCCAGTATCACAATTAATTTGCCATCGGTGGGTCGTACACGAGTGGCTGGCAAATCCTCTCCTAACTTCCAGATCCTCTGCAACAATCTCATTTTACTCAAACTCTGTAGTATGTGAACAATAGAGATCAAAAGAGGAAAACAGAAATCAAAGAAACAAAAGTTCTACGACTAGAAAATTGACATCAAATTTAAATCGTCGCCGTGGTTGAAATATCGAGAAAAAATTATTGAAACAGAGCTCCATCGTACAAGAACATCCGATGTTTTGGAAATTAGTCCACTTTACCGACGGTTGCATGTCAGTAAATGTTTTTTTGTAATTTGAACTCGAAACTTCAAAATGTCGTCTAGTTATTAATATTTTCGAAAAGTTAACCTTTTGCTATTTTTGATAATGTTGGTAAGCGGCTGACCGATGAAAGTGTACTAATTTTATCAAATAAATGTACAAAACAATTTTTTAATACGAAGCTAACTTACCATCGATCAGTAACTTCCCAACATTTAAAAAAGCCGAGAAGTTCGAACGATATATAAGTTCTTGCGGTCGGTGATTCTGCAAGGAACCAAAAAACGAAAAAAAAAGAATCATTTTCAAATCACCTCAACCATCTCAGCTTTTGCTGCTCCTGCGACAGCGAAAACGCACACAGCTGCATTATTGATAACCGGAAGAGTGAGGGTGATCCTAGAAGGTGGAGGTTTCGGTGAGTCGGTGATGGGGCAGACCCACCGGCTGGTTTCGTCCAGTAGACGATGTCCGGGAAAGAGAGAGCAGGTATGACCATCCGGTCCCATGCCCAGCAACAGTACGTCGAACCTAGGCAGGCTGTGAGGCACGAAGTAAATGGACATCTTCTTGATATAGTCCGCTGCAGCATCTTCCGCTGCAAATCGCCGATCATCATAATTAACCGGACCCTTGCATGGCCCTGACGAACATGTTGTACATGTACCTCATGTAGAACAAAACTGCTTCCTTACGGGACAGATCAGGCTGGACCGAGACAAATTGGCTCTCGCTTATGGGAATCGTGCTGATCAGGTTGGCCCTGTAAACACCGTATGTGGAATCTTCACTGTCGAAAGGAACGATTCTCTCATCGCAGAAGAAGAAACGCCACTTGCTCCAATCAGTCTTGACACCGGGTAAACCCTGACAGAGGAATTGCACCAGGGAACCACCTGTCAACCAAAGCGGACTAGCCCAAATTCAACCATCTGAATTGCCAAAAAAGGCAATCGAAAACTTGAAAAAAACAATTGTTTTGAAAAGCAAATGGAACAAAAATTAAGGTCATTAGACAAACAACCTGACAATCCAATTTTGAAGATTCCGTCACGCTCTATGGCTTTGTTGGCCATCTCCTCGATGATGGTAGACAATCTTTCCACTACGGCGACCACATTTGGCTCGATCAAGAGTTCCACGCCCATATCTCTACCTTATTCTTATCTACGCAACTCCTATCCACGGAAAAAAGTGTACATTTAAACATATTTACTTTTCTGTTAATTTATACATATATAGGTACGTATCAATGACGAAGGACTTTGTACGTTACGTTTGTTGTCAGCGATATATGACGTGAGAAAAACTGACGACACTATGGAGGTTAGAGTACAGGAGACCAAACTCCGTAATTTGCAGCTTTTGCAGAATTGTAAAAATTTCGACTCAAGCAGCGCTGGTGTAGATCGCGCCCGATATATTGCTTATATCCGTATGTTATTTTGATAGGAACATAACCTTTATTGGTTTTTCATATTAATTGAAAATATGTAATATAAATGTATGTAATGTACAGTGTGTAGATAGTGCAAAAAAATTAAGTTAATAATAAGTTTTTCGGGAAACAATCAATAATGTAAATATAATGTAAATACGGAATACTCTTCTAGTGGTTCACATTGTCGGCATATGTATAATAGGAAATAATATATAAATGAAAAGTACCAATCTTAAGGTGAAGTAGAAGATGTACCACGTGACATATGAGTGCGAGAGAGATAGCTGAAATTTTCGAACAGAGATTTCTCAGAGATGAATAATATTTAGGGCAAAAGGAAATCATCAAGCTCTGCGTCAGAGAATCCGCCAGAGCCTAATGCTTTGTTTTTCCTAAAAAATACAACCATCTATGAGAAAATAGGGTTGCAAAATTTGTGAGGTTATGTTGACCTTCTACATGACCTTAAGGCCAATGCTCTACATCTATAAACGATTTTCTTTGTTTTTTAAATACTTACGATTTCCGTGCTCCTGCTTCCTGGATTATATTTGTATTAAGGCACCACACCACGGTTCGTGCGCGGTACGGGGGTGTATTTTTCGTAATTATTTTCAAGCAAACGATCAATGGATTTTTTTTTATTAATACGCATAGTCAATATATATATATAGAAGACTGTATACAAATTTTTGTACTCGAATCTAAAGTATAGTTTGCGGTGTACGCCGCTTCCAAGAAGACACTTCGACGAAATTGTTGCTCGGCGGTTGACAGTGATTAAGCCATACGGTTCATCTAAAAAATAGAATAAAAATATATTTAGAAACTAGACATATAGGTTTACAGCATGCCGTAGGGGAATTTCGATATCTAACGAAAAATGGCGGACCAGCGAATTTTATTTCCGATTTTCATGGAAAATTTTCATCGTTCATAAAAAAAATAGAAGGGGGCCCTTTATCAAAAAAATCTCTACGTGGTGCCATAGAGACTGGATTTCCGAACAGTTTAAGACTTGGCGCATGCAAATCGGATGAATCGTTTTTTTTTCAAATATGTTGTCAACCAGGTTGAAAAACGTAGTTTCGAGAAAAACGCGTTTAAAGTTTTACTGAAGGATAATTCAACATACAAACTAAATTTTTTATTTGTCTCTTTTTTTGTTTTTTACCATTAGTCAGCTATTTCTGGACCATACATCAGCTCCTCAACATCCATGAGACTCATCACTTTTTCATGTTTTGCACGCAGACGACCCTCATGCGTGCTTTTTTCGGCTTCGTGCTCGGCTTCGCATATTCACTTCTCGTCGATGTTTTGACAATCTTAGTAGAATGTTTCACTAATTTTTATGTTTAATATGTCAAATACATTTACGAGGCCAATATTGTAATGATCAATCTGATTTCAAATATCGCGCTCGTATTGGGCTGTCGCGATCTTGGTGCGCAGTATCCCCCCCCCCCCCCCCCCCCCCACCTCATTGATCGAAGAGGCTCCGTAATGTGCGAGGATCGTTCTCTTGATCACCAATCGCGGTAGGAGACACCTCGTCACGCCATACCAATCGGAGCGCGAAATCCCGGAATACGATTAAAACATTGGTTGGCCGAATCGTCAAACGGAGGTTGCAAGCGAAACGTTAACGTACTTCGTCCCTCTGAGATTTGCGCTATATGTTAAGTATTCCAACGGGAATAACGAAAGATATCAATAATCCACGCGGAAGAAATGTATTCATCACACTTGGATCTCGCATCCAAAACGAAAAAAAAAAATCATTACAAAATGACCATTGTTAAAAAGTGTTGAAGGAATATCAGCGGCAGTTTCAACTGTGGGTTTGCCCCTCCACGATGTCTTTGGCGAAAATTTCCATATAACCGAGTTCGAACACTCGTTATTTTGGTGAAAAGCGCCTAAACATTGTTAAAGAAGCTCGTCTTTACTAGGGTCCACGTATATCGGTTGTATTGCCTCAATGACATTTGCAGACAGCTCCAGTTTATGAGTGTATTCGTTCAAAGTTCCTTTGGCATTTGCCTGCTGCCACGAACACCACGAGTGTTCTCCTTCCGGGCAATACTGATGTTGGGGACTTGCGTCTGTGAAACATTTGTGATAGAATGTAGCCCAGATAGCTTTTTTCATATCTTCCAACGAATCACTATTTCGACGGTTGCAAGACCGTAGAATGCACTTAATTCTTCAATGAGCTTTCCAGTCAGCTTTCCCTTTCCACCGAGGCCACTATTCCCTTTTTTACAATTTCGCAATTTTGTTCCCATTCGTTTTTCAACATGGTTGACACATTCTTTTTTCTTTACATCACACGGAGCCCAACAAAGGGTTGCAGGTAGCAGCCCCGTTCGACAACCGCATTTCCGCCGCTCGGCGCGGTCGTCCGCTTCGAAAGGTTTCACATAAAAAGCTGTATCTCCGCCAATTTTACAAATTTCGTTAAAATATTTGGTGAGAGCATTCATAACAAATGTATCTTTCAGATAATATAAAAAAATGACAATTTTTTTTTAACCGTGGTGTAGCGCCTCAATGAATTGGTCCTTTTATCGCTTCTATTCAATTCGTACTTTTTTTAGCGTTGATCGAAGTGCCGCGATCGCTTTCACTTGGTGGTCTGGTCTATTACTATATAGGTCGGTCACTTTTGATCAAAGCGACCCGAACGGTAAAATTTCCTACCCGAATTTTTCACTTTTTCGCTTAGTCCTTTTCTACCGTTTCCTCTGTGGAGTTTTGACTTTTGTACTCTAACACCCGTATTCATAGATGTACCTTCAGGAATCCTTATGCCTTATTCTTTGTTCAGAACAAAGAACAAGGAGGCCTTATTTCTTAAGGAACAACTATGAATACGGATGTAACACCCGTATTCATAGATGTACCTTGAGGAATCCTTATTCCTTATTCTTTGTTCAGAACAAAGAACAAGGAGGCCTTATTTCTTAAGGAACTACTATGAATACGGGTGTAACTTCCGTATGCATAAGAAACAATACATAAGCTTTGAGGGAATGTACAAGGTCAACATAAGCTTACAATTTTGAAACCCAATTCTCATAAATGGTTAATTTTTTAGAAACAAACAAAGCATCTCTGGAGAATTCCCTGACGCAGAGCTTAATGATTTCCTTTTACCCTAAATATTATTCATCTCTGAGAAATCTCTGTTCGAAAATTTCAGCTATCTCTCTCGCACTCATATGTCACGTGGTAGATCTTCTACTTCGCCTTAAATTATAAATCCATGGGCAGGATGTTGCAGTGTACTACTGTGTCCAAAAAATAAGGTGACATTTGAATTTAAACTGCGCGCGTCGAAGGATTTGGAGAATTATTTTTTTTTTAGGTTGGTAGTACTGTCAGTGACATCTATGTCAAATTTACATGTCAAAATCTTCATTAGTGTTTGAGATACGCGTCGTTTTGTGAGCTGCTAAAAGTGACTTTTTCGTTGCCATGATAATGCACCATCCCATACTGCACTCGTAATTCGTGATCATTTCGCCAAAAACTCAACCCATATCGTTCCGCAACCACCGTATTCACCTGATCTGGCGCCGTGCGACTTCTGGCTGTTCAGCAAGCTCAAAAGATCGCTCCGGGGACACCGTTTTAATACGATAGAGAAGATTCAAGCCGCAGCGAAGACGGAACTGAAGGCCATCCCGGAAAGTGACTACAATCAGTGTTTCGAAGATTGGAAAATTCGTTGGCATAAGTGCATTGCATCGGGAGAGGATTACTTTGAAGGGGATGAAATTGATTTGGAAAAATAAATAGAGAATTTGAGAAATAAATACAATGTCACCTTATTTTTTGGACACAGTAGTATATTCTGGGTTCTATGCGTTTATTATCAGTGTAGTGAAGCACAAGTGAATTGCCGCACGAGCTTTTCATTGGCTCGATTGGTCAAGGTTTGCGTCAACTACGAAGACTTGGGTATTTTTTTAACGAAAACAAGTTGAAAACAAACGGAATATGTTCATGAACTCGAAACTTTAGTTCAAGCCATTGACAAATCAACAATTTTTGGATTTTTTTTCGCGACATACATCTATATATTTACCATTCGTTCTATAATATTACAGTTTTTAGATTCATTTTATTTTAATATACATTTGACAAGCGTTTCGATTATCTGGACCCCAAGGATATAATTAAACAGAAAAGAACATTGCAAAGCATCGAAGACGTCATGGCGAACTCTATACCCACCGAGTCGGACAAATTCGGCTGGTCATATTAAAAATTCGAATATAATAATAATACCACAAAGTAACGAGACTCAGCTACGTTCCAGGCTCTCAGAGGTGCTGATTCTCCGGGGCTGAAGACCCAGAAATACATCAGGACCTAGGTGGCTGTTAGATTGCACTAGATAAGATTTAGCTGAATGTGGTTTTCTTCCCACACAAAGCTTCTATCAGTCTGCTCGTGGAGCAATTTTTATCCACAGACCACCTTTGGCCCTGACCGTAAGCCTAAACTTTGGTCGGACTTCCGCTTTACCGTGTACAGGTGCGATCACGAACTTCCGCAGTATCGCGCTGATTATCGATTTTATCTCAAGCATGGCGAACTTGTAGCCTGCAACGCGAAAGAATTGTGCAGAATCTTGACATCTGTACGGGCATTCGTTATCTAACGTTAAACGTTATTGAACGCCGCAGCATTGTCGTTGCTTTCATACCTATACAATTCCTCGGTCCTGCGCTGAACGGTAAGTAAGAGTACGGGTGACGATTCACCGAGTTTTCGGGACTGAAGCGTTCGGGCCGGAAGCTATGAGGGTCCGAAAAGTGATGGGGTAGACGGTGAGTACTGTAGGGCATCACGAGGACTCCGCAGCCCTCCGGCAATACGTGTTTTCCTGTTGGGAAGTAGTGTGATTGAGAATCCGCGATCGTTTGTTTCGATCGGTCTTTATGAACAAGATATGGATAATGTGTATGTGTGTGGAGAGAGAGAGAGAGAGAGAGAGAGAGAGAGAGAGAGAGAGAGAGAGAGTCAGAGAGTCGTTCAGAAAGTCAATCAATCTCAGCCAGCTCATTAATACGAGTGAGCATAACATCTTTGACTTTAGTTTTCCAAGATCTTCTCAATGTTTGACGGAACAATTTGTTAATGTTTCGTACCGATTAAATATATTCAAAATATCTTAAGAAATTAAAGTCTAACGCAAAACCGTTTCAGATAAAAATTACCCATTTTATTGCCGCGTTTTTATTAACTCGCTTCCTTGTCTGTCTGTTTGTTTGTCTGTTTAGTACAAATTTTGCAATCGATTTTCAACTGACTTCCGAATGAGCTAGAGACTTGAAACTTTAAACATAGCGCAGAACAGGATGACAATGCAATGTTAACTCGCTTTCTTGTTTGTCTATTCGGGACAAATTTTGCAATCAACTTTTTTTTAATTTGAAACATCGCCAGCTGATCAAAATATCTCTCGCCTTGCTAGCATGCACTTCGTTATGCTCAAACAAGAGCGATTGAGATTACCGTTTGTTTATCTGTTTGGCACAAATTTTGCAATCGATTTTAAATTAACTTCCAGATGAGCTAGAGACTTGAAACTTTGACCAGAGCTCAGATCTGGATAACAAACAAACAAACAAACAGAAGGACAAGTCTGTCACAGAAAGAGAAAAAAAAGCTTGAATGGTACACCCTATGGTGCCTTGAATGGTACACCCTATGGTGTACCATTCAAGTTGGCACAACGAAATATCCCGAAAGGGATGCATTGTAGAAAAAATGTGCCAAAGACAAGTTTCATTGTTTTAAGGATTAAAAATGATGGCGTTGGTTATTTTTTATTTGGTGGCAATATTCAAGGTCATTTCGAAGTCAAATTTAGGGTTTTTAAAGGGGAAGCATTATGGTTTATTCTAGAATCACAAACAATTGTTTCAATAAAAAAAAAGTTTAACCACGTTTTTAAATCGGATTAAAAAGTATAAAATAATTTCCCCTAGCCCCATACAGATTTATAACCCCATACAGATTGTCCTGAAAATGTGTGATGGTGAATTTATAATAGCTATGAAAATACTTGTAAGATTTAAAACGAAAAAAGTGGGGCGCATGTAATAAATAATTAATGCATGAATAGTTGGCACAACGAAATATCCCAAAAGGGATGCATTGTAGAAAAAATGTAATGAATAATTGTAAATTTATTTTATATTTATTTATTATTTATAATGAATGTAAATTTGTTTCCTCCCTCAAATGCGTAACAGATCGTGTCTCGTTTTTGTCTCACCGATTTTGATGTCTTCGCCGAGAGTCCTGGCGAAAAAGGGCACGCTTGGATACAACCTCAGTGCTTCCTTGATGCACCACTCGAGATACTTCATCGCGCGAAAATCACTGATCCTCGGTCGATACTCGTCGGTGGTCTTCGGTGCTCCAAAAATATCGTCGTTCTCGGCGCGGCACTTGTCGAGCCATTCGGAATTATTCGCCAGTAAGAAGAGGGTCATGGCGGTCGCGGTACCAACGGAATCCTGTCCTGCGAGCATGAAGGTCGAACACTCGTTGACGATTTCCTTGTCGGTCAAGCCAGCGTTGTTCCCGCTCCTTTCGATCATGAAGTCCACGAGGGTGTTCAGTTCCTTCTTGGTAGATGAATCGGTGCGCGACATTGTTTCGCGTTTATGCGATATCATGCGTTGACAGGCGTTCGCTAGATCGTCCCGATGCTTTTGCTCGTTTTTGCCTGTACTCGTGAGACCGTAGATCGTGTCGATTAAGAGCCAAGGCCTCGTGAGACGATACGGCACGACCATTTTTCCCCTGCACACATTTTTTGGGAATCACGAGGCAATTATCGATACCATTGTTATTAGTGTTTTTTTTTCGGTTTAAGGTACCCGGCGCGGATTTTTTTTCTTCAAATCCGTTCTTTCTCATACTTTTTTGTAGATATAGAGAATGTTTCGCCCCGCGCGCGAATTGTTCGAGTCTAAGATTGACTTTGATGATGTTGAAATTCGTATTGTTGCACAATGAAAATTTTCCGTTCAATAGCCCAATTTTTGGATACAAAAATTACTAGCAAGTTTGTTCAAAGTCCTTCCTACAGATCTACAGCCTAAGGCTGAACAAAATTCACCGATAATAAGAAAGATAAGTCCATAAAGAAATTAAAAAAGAATCTTTGTTGTGCTTCAAAGATGCAAACTTATATACCATAAGTTTCCACGCACGGCAAAAAGCAGCGGAGTTTTAGTTACTAGCATCCGTTTGGTGGTTCAGCAACCCAACCAAACTTAGTCATTTAGTACCGACTAGTAAGTTACTGAAACGCTGCGGGTTTTTGCTACCCGTGAAATACTAGCCTTAGAGTAAAGAGAGACAGGGTAGGAAATTTATCGGTAGTCGAGGCCAAGCGAAACCGCGACGGAAGTGCGTCACGCCAGCCAATTCCAGGCAGCCCTATTTGTGACGTTTAAAGCGCCGCCCACAGCCAACATTACAAGTGAAGTGAAGCTCCAAATATTGTAAATAAAATACAAAACATCGTGGTGCATTGCCATGGAACATGGAACAACAAAAGCAGCTGAAAATGATAAGGTCCTTCCGGTATTTCCATCATGCTGCAATGCCGAAAGATGATTCGAATAGGGCGGAAGTGAACGTCCATCTTGAGACGACATTTTGTTTTACTCGACTTCTGTCTTATTCGCTTAGCTCCTGTTTCTCTTAACTCTTAGGTTTGAGTTATCGGGCTCTCGTGGCCGCTTCCATACTTCCTGAATGGCAATTCTTCGCTCCCGCCGCTCATAGCTTCATCCTCGGCGACCTTCACGCCCAGCACGGTTTCTGTAACGTCGAACACAGAAGTGACGCATTCTGTTGGCAACTTCGTACGACAAAAGGGACAAAAAACATCGTGCTGTTTCACCATTGAGTATTTCGTAAACCGAGTCATTGACGAACGACGTTACGTCGATATCACGAGCACCGAGTACCACGAGTTTCCTTGCCAAACGATCGGAGCATCGTGCGAACGACATCGCGAATCTCTCGAGATACTGAAGATGAAAGGCGGGCTGTATTATCTTGCGATGCTTCGCCCATGTCTCAACGTTACTCGTTATCAATCCCTTGCCGAGGAAGTTGTCCAGCATCTTGTAGAAAACGATTTTTCCGGTGTTCTTTGAATTACCGAGCACGAGCTGTATGTGTTCCGGCTCGAGCAACACGACGCAGGGCAACAGTGTCAGCCAGACCCGGAATATCGGTCCGTACATCTCGTACACTTTGTGCGACATCTTACCGAGCACTGAAATAACACGCAATCGAGTCTCCCATTAAGCCGTTCCTTTCATGAACCCGAAGATTTTACAATTAAGAGGTTTTCTCACTTTAGACGCTAACAAAGGCTATTTTCATGCCGTTTTTTATAGGTTTATACTATAGATATTGATATAAAAGTTGTTACACTTAATAAATACACTTTCGAAATACATCAAATTTAAAAAAAATGTATTTATGTAACCCAAACAAACCTTACACGCGTTTTTCTCGAAACAACGTTTTTCCACGGCTTGTTGGTCAAATCTTCGAAACTACTGAACCGATCCTTATGAAATTTTAACCACATATTCTTTACAACTTTCGCTATAGCGCATATCGAGGATTTTTTTAAATTTTAATATTTACTATTTTTGGCAAAAAATCGGTAAAAAAACACGTTTTTTCTGTTTTTTTTTTCGAAAAATGTCCGCCATTTTGTTATTTCTGCATATATAAAAAATCGTATGATATGCGCTATAGCCATTAACATACTGAATCTAAAACCGTTCGATTTTTTGTCGGATGATCCATCTCCGAGATTTCACCAACAGCGCAGACCTACAATTTTTTAGCACATTTTTGTAACTCCCATTTTCGTTTATAAATAGTGACTTGAATAAATATTTTTTTTAAGTGTATTTATTAAGTGTAACAACTTTTATATCAATATCTATAATATAAACCTATCAAAAAAATTCACGAAAGTAGCCTTTTTTAGCTTCTAAAGTGAGAAGACCCCTTAACTGATTTTCGTCTATAATCAAGTAAAAATACATCCGAGTATAGTGGTAAAATTCCAGGCTAAGTTACCGAACTATTGACGAAACATTGCGACTCTAAAACCGTCTCATCTATACGGCGCGTTATGGAGATGAAGCACTGGCCACATTTCTATCTACTAATTGATGCACTAAATAACTCAAGATGCCCGATATAAATTGCTTGCGCGGGTAAAGCAATCTAACGATTCCGTAACGACAATAAAAACAGGGGGTCACCGAATGTTTAACGAACATATTCATGATGAAACTTTGAAAAATATGAATAGCAGAAGAATTTTCGTAGCCGCGACGTTTCAGAGAAAATGTAAAAATGTCTAAATCTACTAAATTTGTGCCATTTTTTTAATTCCAGTTTATCGTTGGGTATAATAATTGATTGTAACTTATTTTTTATTAAGCGCCACTGTAATTTACCGATGATTCAGAAGAGCCCCGCATATGCCCCCACAAAATATCCTTCCCCCACAAAAGCTCCTCCGCGGAAGGAATACCTTATGCGCATGCACAAGGCCAATATAACCTCACAGATTTTCGAATAGAGTTTTTTCGTAGATGGTTAAGTTTTTAAAAGAAAGACAAAGAATCAAGCCCTGTAAAATTCCTTGACGCAGAGCCTGATGATTTTCTTTTGCCCTAAATACCATCAATCTCTGAGAAATCTCCGTTATTGAACTCGAGCTATCTCTCTCGTACTCATATGTCACGTGGTACAGCTTCTACTTCGCCTCAAGAGGTTAGGATACTAAGTAACGATAACTAAGAAGTGTCTCGTTTGTTTTCTCTTTTCGTAAAATGCATTTGCTGATGCGGGTTGGGAAAAAAACGAGGATTCCATCTATATCAGTCTGAACTGTTTATGAGAATATTATTAAAAATTTTACAAATCACGGACATCATTGCGACAGGGCACGTCCGTTCTTTGCGAATCTCGCAACCCTGTGCCACGCAAATCTTTTTGCGATTGTTCAAAACAAAAATCTAACTTTTTAAATATTCAATATACTTTTATATCTGGGCGTGAAAAATAAAAAAATAATAATATATACAAGTGTTAGATAACTAACATGGGTATCTGTAAAACTCAGAGAAAAATATTCATAATACCGCCTGGTTGACGAGGAAAAAAAATTAATCCATTCACGAATTCGAATATTCATGATTTTTTAAATAGCACTACTCGTTTACGAAATCATAATAATAATACATATTTTTTTGTTTGTTACAACTTGTAGGAAGAATCCTTGAATCGCTTTCCTGATCCGCCGAGCCAGATTGATAAAGAGGCTTCGTCATAATAAGAATATTTATACGATATTATTCGAGAATAAATTTAGATTTTTTGCTTCGCACCAACCAGATAGGCAGAATTAAATAACACTGCGGATTATTATTTTTCGTTGACATTGACATATGATCAAAAATATTTGTTACATCATAACATTTTAAATGACATCACAAGAATAAAATATATCACAGGTGCTTTTTTCGGAATTGATTTCCGCCCAAATTTAAAGGATACGAAAGAATAAAATACTGGATTTTCTTACAATCGTCGTCGTAAGCCAATCCGGCGTTCCCCACGATCGGTATGGACGGCGGACCGTCCAGGGAAAACATAAGTTTGAGAATTCTCAAACGTTGTCGCTGACTATAGACCGCGTAAGCTCCCAAAATACTCAGGACAGTGACATAGAGCCATGTCACGTTCGGTGCTCTTTCCCACTGTAAAAAAAAAACAGAAGAAAAAAGAACCGGAAAAAAAGTTTAGATCCCCTTATAATGGTTGTTTGCTTGGATTTGTTTTTCCTGCACTTCTAACAAGAGTGCAGCTTCATTGGCAAGGCCCCAAATTGAATGAGAGCCTCATACAAACCAGCGTACATCGCATGTGATTCAATAAGGAGTCTGCACAAATCGAACATTGGAAAATCGGACTTTTTCCGTACATTTCCATTACTGTCATTTTCAAAATGTTCAAAAAGTATCCCGTCATACGAACGTTTTATCGTACTAAAAGTACATTAAATATTTGTTTTGCTTTTATTATTTTGCAACGTTGGCACTTTGCTTAAATAATAATGACTTCATTGTTTATCAATATTCTTCAATAAAAACAAACTCAAACTTGGCACGGATATATTGTGTGTAAAATTCCTTCCTCGTTATTCCGATTCTCTCATCAGAAAAAAAAATGTTAAAAGCGATCTGTTTTTCGGCTCCAAGCTTATGCAGACCCGTCAATGGGTAAAAAATTAGTGCAACTTGAAGATTTTTTTAGTGATAAGAAAATGGGAAACCTCTTTCAAAGGCTTTTATTGCGCATGGCTTGAAGTGAATGAAAACTTTTCTTTCCCCTTGAACAAGCATTAAAAAATATATCCATAATCTGCATGATAAAGTCTATAAAAATGCGAGATTTTTAAATATTGTTTCTCCTAAAAGTTGTGAGCATTTGAGAAAAAAGTTTTATCTTGAGAAGAGAAATTTCGTGAAAAATTGTTTATAAAATGAAAAGTTTTCAACGAATCGAAACATTTGTACGTATTTGGTGGCGAATTTAGTTCCAAAAAGACCGAAAATTTTAAGTGAATCGGATGAAATATGCTCAAGTTATACGGCAAAACAATTTGACAAACGATTTCTTTGTTTTGAGAAAAAACGTCCTCGATTTTGCGTTACATAATTTTGAGTTAAACGGTTAAAATCTAGTAATAAAAATAGAAGCTTATCGTCGTCAGACCAATCGAACATTTTCTCAAGGACCTAAAATGTAGGTGAAGTCTGAAGAAAAAAAAATCATCGATCCTCTGGAGTGATGTTGGTCTCAAGTCGTAACGGATCAACTCCTTGCAATGAAAAGCGACAAGATGAAATCCTTCCGCCAAGATCGGCCGCGAATGACGTCTCGTAAAATTTGGATGAAAAAAGACAACAAAAAAACTAAGAAAAAACCGTGCGCGGATAAATTAATTTGAGGCCGTGACATTTTGTCTCGAGATAAAATCAAGCGACGCGCAAAAATGTTTGCTGCTAATATCCGAGGAATTTGGTTCATCGATTGAGAAAAACGGCGCATTGAAAACTCGCACATTTCCTAGCCCATTATTTTTTTTGTTGAGACTCGTAAAGTTTCCCCATTCAGAGCAAGTCGATTTTCTTTCTTCCCAATTACTCTACTTTTCCATTGGTATGATACAATGGAGGCCGACGCCACCGAATTCAATTAAAAAATTTAGAACTTTTCGAACTCAACAATAATTGCTGTACTTTGTGTAGATAAATATGTAATTTGTATGCAAATGAGGACGCCGAGCTTATTTTTTTAAGGGGGGGGGGGGGCTTTTGAAGCTGTAAATAACAGTTTTAATAATTTTCAACCGGCTTCGACAAATATTAATTATTCGTTGATTTATGTGAGTGTCACGGCGAAGAGCAGATTTTCTCAATTTTCCGGGTAAGTTGAGCGGCAAAAAAAATGTCGAGCAATCAGCTATGAATTTTTTGTACAACTCATACTATGGTTTGATGTCGTGAGAATTACATTTTTTTTCGACACACCCAAACACGCACGCACGAACACTTTTTGTACAGATGTAACTTTTCCGCTCATTTGAAAATTCCGGGAACATTGCCACAGAAATTTCGATGAAACCAAAGAACTCCACCAAAGCGAAGCCTTTTGAACGATGAAGAAAAAAAACTCACGATCTCAATGCTCGATAGCATGGCGCACTGGTAACTATTTAAAATTGATACCGATTTGTTATTCGTTATATTTAGAGAGATCAGAGATTGTGGTGCAATATATAGACCGGACAAAAATGCTGCGCTTCCTGGTCTGCGTGACATTTTTGACTCATCCTTTTATACTATCCTATTATGCGAGAGGAAAAAAGAGGAAAAGAAAGAAAAAGGCAGCCAAAGAGAGAGAGAGACAGAGAGAGCGGGCGAGAGGGACCGTGAGAGACCGAGGGAGAGAGGAGAGAGAGAGAGAGAGAGAGAGAGAGAGAGAGAGAGAGAGAGAGACGGGGCGGGTATGCAAAAGCCTCCCCTCAAAAGGCGGGTCACCTCGTGCACCATCACTTTCGTCTTCTCTGTAGCACTCGCGATTTTTTCCTCAACTCAACGTTTACTGCCCTGATGAGATTCACCGACGTTTCCCACGTGATCGGCCTCCGTCACCATGAGCCACCCTTAAGGCCCTCGTACTTGGCAGATTCCAAGTACTCCCGAGGTCAATTTTGGGAGCGAATTAAGGTATTCCTTTCACGAACCCAAATATTTTACACTTAAGGGACAACACCACTGTGACGGCTTAAAAAAATCGATTTTTTGAAAACCATCTAGAAAAATCTAAAATACATTTAAGATTAACTTTCTTTGCACATCGAAATGGATAATCTGAAAGTATACGCGGGGAAAAAGGGAACAAAACGGAGCTATGTGACGAGGAGTCGAACGAAAATTTCGAAACGAAAACCTCCGAACCGTTATAGCTCCGAAAATAGTTCTGCAGAGTATGTGAGCACGTCGGCGAAAAAGTCAAAATCGTCGGAAGATTTAGAGGTCGGTGTTACTAACGATTTCGGTTATCGTATAGTACACCTCGTCAATGCATTGAACATTATATCGACGTTAGTGAAGTGCAAAGTGTGTGATCGCGATATAAAGTTTACTGAAAAAAGTTTGCGCGGACTCGGATTCAAAATCGAGGTCGATTGCGGCCATTGTGAAAAAGTGCAAATCAATTCGTGTCCTATGATTGAGAATGCATACGAAATAAATCGTCGGATCGTATTCAGTACGCGTCTTCTTGGCGTCGGTTTGAATGGCCTGATGAAGTTTTGTGCATTTATGGACCTACCGCGCCCCATATTTCAGTCTTTCTACGATCGAATCTTAAATTCGATTTCGATTGCCACTAAAGCTGTGAGCACAGTGAGCAAACAAAAGGCTGCACTTGAGGAGGAGACAATTTCGTTGGAAAATGGGGTGGAGGACGGAATTATCGTTTCAGGCGACGGATCGTGGCGTAAGCGCGTTTTCAGCTCGCTTTTCGGCATAACATCGCTAATCGGCTGGTGCACTAAAAAAGTGATCGACGCTATGGTGAAATCGAAATATTGCAAAGCTTGCGAGCATTGGGAAAAAAAGAAAGCACCGCGGAGTACTGGGAATGGAAGTCGACTCAGCTGTCGAAATGTTTCAACGGTCTGAAGAGGTCTATGGCATAAAATATAAATATTATATTGGTGACGGCGATTCTAAAACGTTTCTGGGCATATCGAATAGCGATCCATACGACGGTTTCGAGATAAAAAAAAAAGAGTGCATCGATCATGTCCAAAAACGTATGGGGACGCGCCTCCGCGAAATCGTGAAAAAACAAAAAGGATTGTCTGGCAGAGGAAAGCTCACCGGAAAATTGATCGACGAGTTGAGCACATATTACGGCTTGGCTATTCGGAGGAACAGCGATGGAGTTGAAAAAATGAGGAAGGCAATTTGGGCAACTATCAAACATAAAATATCCACAGATAGTGAGCCACAACATGACGGTTGCCCAGAGGGAGCCGAGTCGTGGTGTTCGTGGCAGCGAGCGGTCGCAAGCGGTAATATTTCTGAATATCGCCATAAGCCGCCTCTTCCTGAGGAAGTATTGGCCGCCTCTTCCTGAGGGAGCCTCTACAAGTTCGAGAAAAGATGCTAGGGACAATGATTTGCTTCTTGAAGGCCAGCTATATGGTGCCGGCATCGCTGATTAAAGGTAAACCATTTTTTTCCCAATTTATCGCATAAATTAACAAACCTAAAACTTTGAACGCGTTTTTCTCAAAACCACTTTTTTGAGTGCGGCACGCAGCAGTACTCGAGCAATTTTTATCCGATCGACTTCAAATTTGGACTGCATCAATAAAACTCAATTATCTAAAGAAGTACAGAGGATTTTTTCGATATCTCAATAATAAAAAAAGTTATAGCCTATTTTCAAAGAGAAATTTTGCTCGAAAATCGTCATTTAATTTCAAAAGCGTGCCTATTTTTTAAAAATCAATATTTTTTCAAATCCCTGTATACTTCTCTTCAAAATATCATATTATTAACGAAAACACTCGGTATTTTTTTTCAGGTCGTCTTTAAAGAGAGTTCTGCTGCGTGCCGCGAACCACTGCAGAGGCAACAGTACCTGACGCGGGAGCTTCCCCAGCGTCACCATGGGGCGTGAAAAATTTGAATTTTTTTTTTATGTATCTTCAATAAATAACGAACAAAACAAAAAATATTTTTTCGAATATCTCTTTTTTTTCCCACAAAAAAAAATTCTTGAAAAATGGCAAAAAAACAGGGGTCACTGTGGTGTTCTGCCTTAACTGATTTTCGTCTATAATGAAGTAAAAATACATCCCAGTATACTGGTAAAATTTCAAGCTAAGTTACCGAACCTTTAACGGAAAAGTTACGGCCCTAAAAATCGTCTAATTTATAGGGCACTTTATGGACATGTCATGCTGGCCACATTTCTATCTAATAATTTATACCCCAAATAACTCCAGATGCCTAATGTAAACTGCTTACAGGTGTAAAAAAGTCTAAAGATTCCGTAACGACAATAAAAACAGAGGGTCACGGAACGTTTAAAGAAAATATTAATGTCAAAACTTGGAAAAATGTCACTAGCAGAAGAATTTTTGTAGCCGTGACGTTTCAAATAAATGTAAAAATGACACAATCTACTAAATTGGCGCGAAATTTTTTATTCTAGGTTATCGTTGTGTATAATAATCCATTGTAACTTATTTTTCTATTAAGCGCAATTGTAGTTTACCGACGATTCAGAAGGCCCTGCTTATGCCCCCACAAAATACGGCCCTCCGTGAAAGGAATACCTTAAAGAAAGATATGAGAAAGCAATGTGCAAGATTGTAATTAATACGATTTCGCCCCCCCCTCCCCTTTCCCTCTCTGTCTCTCTCTCCTTCCCTCTTGCCCACTCTTAACGTCCCCGAAGGGATGACGGGATTATATTTAGCTATCACAATTTTCGTCCCGCGAATATCGGAAAACCTCGAGAAAATTTTTTTATTATAAAATCGCGAGGAAAACGTACGATCTTGTGAAAGATCGAGAGAGAAACCGCGAGAGCTACTGAAATTTATCGTCTACTGCAGGCTTCATTTATAACATCTAAGTATCCAATATATATATATGTATGTATTTATATACAGGGTGTCTTATTTGAATGGGCCTACTCGCATATCTTCGAATAATAATACTGAAAAATATTTCAGAGAAAAGTTAAGTCTGTATGAGCTTGAAATTCCAAAAATACGATTTCTTTATTGAGTCGTTTCAAGCCTCGGGTCTTAACTTTAATTTGCAAGAAAGATAGTGTAAACGTTTGAAAAATTCACTGATTTATGATGATTTTTGTAAAGGGTCAGATAGGTCAATGCGCTACGGCGAACCCCCTCTGCGATTAACCCTTTTTTCTTTCCCGCTCTTCTCGACACCATGTTTTCTGAAGCGGTGTGAGTCGTATCTGACTTCATATTCGCATACAACATAGTTGATAACATTTTCTATTGTATGACCGAATGATTTTTTGATTTGTTTATCCATTTGTCAATAACAAATTATCGGAGTTGTTTTTTTTTAATAAAAAATCGAAGTGATTTTCTAACGCTTGCAATTTTCGTACTTTTCAAAATTCAAAAAAAGTATCCGGTCATACGATAGTTTTGTTATTATACTAAAGGCACATTATTCTGTTTTTTATTTCAAGTCATCCTAGTTGCCAGAACCACCTACACCGATTTCCCATGCAGCATTGGCGGAACTTTGTTTAAATGACAACTTCATTGGGTATCAACATTTTTCAATAAAGAAAACTAAAACTTGGCAAGACTGTGTATTAATTGTTTGTAAAAACCGAACCTCGTCATTCCAAAACTCTCATCAGAAAGAAATACTGAAAATTGACCTGTTTCTCGGGCCCCACGCTCATGCAGATTGATGAAAAGATTCCACGGGGCACCCGACCTGGTGTGGGTTTCAGTAAAAATTACGAGCTTTTTAAAAAAAACGGTCTTCAATTTTCATTTTGTGCCATACCGCCGCGTATTATCATGACTATGCATGCTATCAAAGAGAAACACTTAAGGAGGTACGGTGATGACCATGCTAGTAAACTTAGAGTCTATTTCACGCCGCAATACCGCCACGTTTTAGATATATGTATATGGCTTATTTTTCGGGAAATATTTTTTAAGTATTGAATTTCGAGTTTCCTATTATTTTTATAATATGGAAACAACCTTAATAATCTACTACTCTACTTCAATAGTACGTCATATCGTTGACGTTTAGCATCGTCGCATTTTCGGTGGCTGTCATCGGTTCCACGCGCCCGGCTTATTATTTTTTGTAGCCGGTTAACATGGAGAATGAAAATACTGTGGAAGTTTATCAAAAGAGTAACGGGATTGTACCTGAAGTCCGGTTTAGAGACAAATGTAGATTCTGACGGACAAGAATTAGAAAATGAAAAGATAATATTGCGATTGCAGATAAAAAACGTCGCGTTGAAGTTAACCTCAATGTCCAATGTCCAATCTGTCCAAAGTCAAAACATATTTCATCGATTGTTATGTTATTTTTCCCTTTCCCAATTTTCACAATATTTGCAGGTATAAAAAGGAACGTTTATTTTACATGACGGTTCTCCCATGCTGAATTTATATGTAGATGCGTTGTATAGGTACATGTCGCCAGAAAAATTGAGATGCCTTTGCTGTACGTAAAAGAACTTCAAGTAAATATCGACGAAAGGCCCTTTATAATCCATTAAAAAATGTACGGCTTCGCACAATCATATTTTTAATTCGCGTAGAAAATATCCGATAGACGAATCAAATTTGCGCAGGTATCCGGCGTTGCCACACGTCGAGCAAGATGGCTGCTGTTACGTCACGAGAAGTCTCGCTCTCCGAAAACTTCGATGGTCTCGACAATGCTATAAAAAAAATTGGGATTTTATCTTGAACTCGCTCCAATCACCGTACCTCCTTAACCCAAACAAATCCTCACAATTGATGAAAAATATTGGCGGGCATTTTTTTCGGAAAATTCTTCTTACAAAGCAAAAAGCAAGTAAAAATTGGCCCTCTACGGAAAAGCCCGCAAACTTATTATTACTTATTTTATTGCCCGTCGATATTTATCTCCCTTTTTTCCACGTGGACGCGTCGAGAATATATAAAGGTCATTTTTTTTTCTCAATAGAACTACATTTTTCAATACGTCGATGGACGCAACTTGTTATTTGTTAAAAAAAAAATGATGCCGTTTAAAAAAAGGTTGATATACAAGAAACTTTCACCAAATAACATGCTACTTGAAAAAAATAAAAATTTTGTAAAAAATATACATTTTCGGTTCCCATTAGGTTTCGAAGATATTCGAATGGGTCCGTGTAAACGAGACCCCCGGTGTATATAATGTATTTACTCAATAGGTAGTCCGCAAACACGCGTATACATATGTACGCGTAAGATTGCTGCTTAGTTCGCATTCAACTTTACGACTGAAAAATCCAATTGGATAGTAATGAACGGTCGATTAAAAGGCCGTTCATACACCGATCACGTTTCCGCTCGCAGGAGCGCCTCGCGTGCGCGAGTGTCGTGCGAAAAAAACGCTCGTTATTCGCGGGAGTCTCTTTGGCTGTCGTGTAACCGTCTTCAATGATTGCCAACAATACCGATTGTTATAGCCACAAGGGAGCGAAAGATGTGAGAAAAATAAAGAAACATGAAATTGGCGTAAACTTCGTAAGTCATTTCTGGCAAGTGACAAATGTCGGCTGCATAGTGTCGGATTCAGGGTGCTGAAACTGGAAATAAACAAACAAAAATACTTGCCAGAATTTGTTTTGCCACTTATGTTTAGAATGAAAATGCGTTTGTCCAGTGCGCGTCGCTAAGCCTCGAGGTGGAATAAAAGAGTGTGTGTGTGTGTGTGTGTGTGTGTGTGTGTGTGTGTGTGTGTGTGTGTGTGTGTGTGTGTGTGTGTGTGTGTGTGTGTGTGTGTGTGTGTGTGTGTGTGTGTGTGTGTGTGTGTGTGTATATATATATATATATAGTGCAACGTTGAGTGTTGCAAAATACTGCGCCGTGATGCATTTTTATACGGTTCTTCGTCATGAATGAAAAAAGGTACTTCTTCTTCATTTGCGGTATACAATGCAGCGCAATTTGTGTATAACATTTAGTGCGTGCGTAGTATCCGTAGGCGGGGACGAAATGTATTTTTCTTGTTAGCAATTAACAACAAAAAAATCGGACAAAAATAGTAACGATCAATCAGCGACCAAGAACAAGCGGAAGTGATTGGAATGATTTACCGAGCTCGTTTGAGCGCCGTCTTGAGCGCGGGTTAATTTTTTTAAGAGCCTGGCGACCAGCAACCCGGCGAACACGAGTGAAGAGTTTTCGGTCGCGTTTTACCGACTGGTTCGCGCCGCGGTATTGCGCGCTCTCAATGCTACTGCGGCACATTCGTAAATTCAGTCATTCGGGTATGGAATGCTAAGTATTTTTTGGCGGTTTTTAGTTCCGATCGCGGCCGCTAGGTTTGCGGAAATTTTGGATTTTGGGTCTAGCAATAAATGCATACGCTTAAGGGGGAAGATGTCTTTAGGGGAGGAAAAAAATTGCTGATCTTCATATTTTTTTTAAGGGAAGATTTCTTTACTATTCTTAAGACTTAGGGTGTGCTTTATTACTACTTATGGTTGTTACTTGGTATTTTTTGTTAATCTTAAAAGTGGTCATTTCGTTGCTTCTTCTCAATTTTCACTTTTTTAGTCTTAAGCAGCCTCCTGACACTGGCCTACTATTCCTATACGATAAACGGAAACGCGTTTTGTCCCGGCTTTTTAGTTCTTGAAATCGTCACTACTTAGTGTTGGCTGTTATGTGACAGCCTTGGGCTCTAAATACTCCGATAAGCTGAACAATTCGATACTTTCGTGGCTTTCGACTGTTGTCGTTATTGCGACGGTATTTATTGTGCTCGAACGGAACATCGTTAGAAGGGAAAATCACTCCAAATATAACAATATACTTTTATTTATGTAAAATATTCGAAACACCGGCGCAACATACATACACGTGCCTGTCACACGACTACTAGCGCCACAGTGCAGCAAGGACATTTTGCGAACAGCATTTATCTATCAGTGTCAAGGGGCTGGTCTTAATGGGAGTGTTGTGGTCATTTTTTACTTCGTGCTCTGTTTATTACTATACAGTTCACTTGTTATCAGGGCGACACTGCTGGTGAAATGTTGTACCTGAACATTTTACATTTTCTACCGCTTCCCTAGGGAGTTTGGAGTCCCGTACTCCAACTTCCATAGCGCAAATATGTTTAAAAAAGCATGCAGGAACCCAATCAATGTCGGAATTCTCTAGGTATGAGTAAAAGTTACTGCAATCGAAATTTCATTTTGTTTCTGCCTATTTCGTTATCCTTTTCTTGGATCAAAATAAGCCGTATTTACCGTTTTCGTAAACACATTATTCTGGTACCTGCTGTATTTGCAAGATCACATGTTTTTGGATTATCGTCTGCTGTTAATTTAAGGGGTACGTAGGTTTGAAAATTTCAAAAACTCAATTTTTTACATTTCATTATCTAATAGTACAATATGTCTAGAATATTCTCCCAAAGTTTCAAGTCAATCGGAGTAAACGTCTAGGAGAGAGGGAGAGCCTTTCGCAATACCCCCCGTTGGGAAAGACCGACCGGGAGCGACGTAATCGTATTTTTCTCAAAACACTTTTTTTTAAGTCGGTGGACACGATTTCTCATAAACTAATACAATGACCTTTTTGAAATGTTGCATCCTTCTTCAAAATAGCATTAACTATTATTGAACAGACGTTTTTTTCAATCACAACTAGTATTACAAGGATATACGTAGTGTAAATTGTACCAAAAATTGAACTATTTTGCATACAACACTGCCAAAAATTCAAATTACTATTTTTTTTTAAATCCTTCGTTCAATCATGAGCCATACTTATCTACGAACAGAAAAATGTTGTTTTTTTATTTCAGATAAAGCTATCAAGAGTTATCCTGACCATCACGAGGACATTTTTTTTAGGGTTCCCTGGAAACCAGGTCCCACCGGCTGAATCTCCCAAATTTTTGGAGGTATGGCACGGTGCCGTACCTCCCAAAGTGGTGGAGGTATGGCACGGTCGCTTAAACGGGTTGCAGCGATGTTCTCAGACAGCGTGACACGTAGCGTCGGCGGGATTAATCGGAAAAAAACCAACGAAGATTTCTTTCTCATTAACACTCATACACAGAATATGAACCAAGAAAAAGTGAGAAATGTTGAAAATCGTTGATATGGTACGATTTGAAGCAAGATTGAATTTTCCCAAAAGATCGCAACATTTTGCAATAAAATAATACCTCATTATTTATTTTCCAAAACATTTAAGGTCATGTTTTAGACAATAAGGTTAGAAAGATTTATACCAAATTTCATCAGAATTGATCGATTAGTTATTTAGCTATACGTCACGTCAGTTTTGAAAAGGCAGTTTAGAAAACCGTGCTATACCTCCGCCATTTTTAAGGATTGATAAAAAAAATACCATGTAACAGCCAAAAGTAGTAATAAAACATACCCTAAGTCTAAACAATGGTAAAGAAATCTTTCCTTTTAGACAAAATCATGAAAATCAGCCACTTTTTTCCTCGCCTAAAGGCACCTCTCCCCTTAATCTGAAGAAGATCACTGCCCTATGGTTGTTCATCACGCACACCGATCCACCCGATAGTAGCTCCACGGCCGAAAGCGGAACTAGCGACTTCATTTGGCGCTACCACTATTCGAGTAGAAAATGCGCTCGGGGATGTCTCGCTCGCTCGTCCCGGTAAGTCCGGTCTCTCCGTTCTCGTGCGACGATAAAGACGAGGATGAAGCCGCACAGAGTCAGGTCACGCGCGCGGAACGAGATTGAATCTCGCGTCCGGTGAAAATTCGCGCAGGCTCCATAGTCCGATGCCCTCTCTTCCACCCCCTTGTGGATCGTGCATCCACCCTCGAACCAAATTTTACGTCTCAGCAATACATTTTTGCCCTCTTTTAAAATTCATTATCCGCAAACGCGTTTTTCGCAAAAATTCAAACTGTCGGCGAAAAATTGACGGCAGCGAGGTGAACGCGTGTAAAGGACCTTCGGCAATGAATTCCGGCGATTGTGCTTGAATTCTTATCTTCAAGCTGCGGCGGAGATATCCTCGGAGTATCGATTCGGTCCAGAGGTACTCGCCCATCTTTCCATTCGTTCTTGGGACTCGAAAGCGACAGTGCGCGCTCTGGTCACCTGTGCCGAAAAACTAATCTCTCTCTCATCAACGCGTTCTTATTATTTTCCAAAAAATCGTACTTTTTTTCGATAGCAGCCGGCGAAAAGGGTCTCGAAAGAGGGAGTTTTTTGCGCTGAATGAAAAGTAATTGAAATTTAGGGTGGATATAAAGAAAGGGAAGACTAGGGGTGAACTACGATTGTACGACTAGAGAGAGGGACGGAGAAAGGGAGACAGAGATAGGAGTTTCCTCAGAGTGCGGGGGCGTCGAGCGTGTGTGAGGGAAAATAGTGGGAGTCGCGGAGTCGCGAGGACGTCCGCGTGTACACGTGATTTCTCGTACAAAACACAGTGTGCGTGCCTCTCAGTACCGAGACGGCTCCCGAGCTCTCCGGACTGGTGCAATATCGCGGAAAAAAAAACAATATAAACATACACAATAATTTGAATCCCCACTACTGACATTCTACGAGAAGAAGAGGACAAGCTAAAATAAAACAAATAGCAAATGTTTCGCGACATACGTGACAACGAAACCTGACGCGTCTTTGTTTCACACATTTGTGTGAAACTTGCTTGTGCGTGTGTGTGTGTGTGTGCACGCGCGCCCACGTAAAAACATCAGTGAAATAATAATTGTATCGGTGATAAGCGACTGCTGAACGTACCCGGGAGCGTTTGGTCTCCGACACGCGAGAGTCTCTCTCGACCTCTCGACGCGCAATTTTTTCAAAAACTTCGATCCCGTCTTTTCTCTTCTTGGTTCTATTCTTTTCGTTCTCTTTCGTTTTGCTCGCTCGCGTGCGCGCGTCAGATCGCGCAGCCTTATCAAGATGGAATTCAGATTCAACGTGAACAGACTATTGCCGCTGAAAATCAACAAGATCAGTCACACGCTGATACCGGAGGACTTCAGAGGCGATCGACGCGAGCTCAAGTTAGTACATATGTGTGTGCATGCTTGACACGCGCCATCGCGCGATCTTCGCGAAATTCATGGAAGCGGTAAATTCACGTAGGCACATCTTTCATTTGTACCTCGATCGCTGCCTCAATCTTACACTCGATCGCTTCTGTACGCCGCCGTGCAAAAAAAATCCGCTTTGATTACGAATTGCGGTGATTACGCGAGCGAGACAACCGTCTCGACTACCATGAGGTAAACATGTTGGCCCGAAAATTGACGAGGACGATTTTGAAGCTGATTTTGCAAATGTTGATCAACTTTATTTATCTTAGTTTGAATTTTGTTGAATATTCGAATTCTGGTTTGATACAAATTTTATTGATCATTCGCATGTACCTTAATTCAAATTTTATTGAATATTTAAATGGCAACGGAAACTTTATTGAGCGATCAAATTGTAATTTTATTCCAATTTTGATGAATATTCGAATCTAATTGAAGTTTTATTGAGTATTTATGCTAATTTGATTTCAATTTAATTGAATAGTCGAATTCTAATTTAATTTAGTTTTCATTGAATGTGAAAATTCTGTGATACTCCTAAATTTATTGGAGCCACGAATGAACAAATATTTAAATTCTAACTTAATCCACATTTTTATCGCAAATTTACAATCGGTTCTGCAATGTGTACGCAAAGAGGGAAAAAAAACTTCGTGACTTTTTCTATACCCAACGTGGCACACTGGCAGTCTGGCAGAAGATATCATATTTACGAAAATATTTGTTTCGTAAATATGGTAATTGCGAAATGACTTTTAAATATTTTGCAAAGATCTTTCATACTTCTCGATAAAGCATACGAAATAATGTAGTGTTAAAATTGCAGTTTAATAGCGCAAATATTGCATAAAAGTCCAGTGTGGGAACATATTTTTTTGAAACCGCCATTACGAGAAAAACGCGTTCCATATTACAGTCACTGATTTTTGTTTTGTTCGTAACAAATTAAAATAATATCGGCTCAAAAACTCCTTTACACGTTTGAATTCGACTTAAAACCAATTGGATATTATTGCCGGCACTATTAACTCAAGATTTCGGCGACAATAACCGACTTCTTAAACTCAACACGGTCGTCTTACTCCCCAAGCATACTGTGTATCCTCATTAACTCTACGGTTATCTTGAGAAAAAATGTTGTGTTTGAATAAGGTTCAAATGAAGTTGTGTTTATTAAATAAATATATAATAAAAGTAAGGAAATGAGAATACAAAAAAGAATTTTCGTTGCATTCGGAATATTTCCGCAATAATGTCAGCGGTGAAAAACAGAAAAGGAATAAATAAAATTTGAAGAAAAAATATGAAACAAAATAGGTAAGAAAAAGGCCAAAGTAAGCGTACGATCATCTGTGTTTCTAACTATTAACTTGGGACTTTCACCGTGCATTGCGACCGAACGATGTGAATATCGCGTTGCATGTATATTCACGACACCACGCTCCATAATAAATTCTATGCCCAAAAACTTTCGCCTCTATTCCTCAAATGAGGAAGGCGCGGCATCGTCTGTCGATATTAGACTCTCAATTGCGCGGCCTCCTCGTTATTATCGCGAGCAATAATTAATGAAATACAGGGCCGCGGAGAGAAGACGTAAATATACAGAGGTCATTTCGCAATACGCAATCTTTCCTGCCTGCTTCAGTCGTCTTGGATAGCGAATGTATGCATGAAAGGTGGGCGGACGAGAGAGAGAGAGAGAGAGAGAGAGAGAGAGAGAGAGAAAAGGAGAGCGAGAGATGGCTCGGAGAGTAGTTGCGAGAGCTCGACAGAGAAACAAAGAAGGAAACCAAATCGATTTCCCAAAATTGGCTTCCTCATTTACAGATCGACAATAAAAGTCTGTTAAAAAAGTTTTTGTATAATGATACAATTAAATGTCATGAATTTTTGCAACCGTTGGAAAGCAACAATTTTTAAAATCCTATACTTTTATTATCATCCAGTCTTCTTGTTATGAATCTAAATTGTAAATTTGTAACGAGGATACACAAAAACGTTCGAGTGATTTTCATAGTCTTGTTCGGCAACAGAAAAATTTAAGAAATCATAAAGTACGGATTTTTCTTGCATTCCAACGATGCAAGCTTCAATATAGTAAAAATGAGGAAATAAAGACATAAAAACGAACTTTCGTTGCGTTCCAAGGTCGCGAATGTTAACATCGTGACAATAAGGAAATTAGATAATGATGAAGAATCTTCTTTGTTTTGGAATGTCATTTTACGATGCTTTGGAACTTATGGTAGTGAAGTTTGCATCGTTGGAATGCACCGAGAATTTTTTTATTTGTTTTTATGTCCGCATTTTTATGATGTTGAATATTTTATGGCACGTTTCAATTGCAGATCTCCAAATAAGCATCTTGCAACAAGAAATTTAAAGGTGTAAAAAGAATTTTCATTGCATTCGAACGATGCAAACTTCAATATCATTGTAACAATCAGAAGATCTTTTCCTTGACATTTATAAAGAGAAAGAGAGAGAGAGAGAGAGAGAGAGAGAGAGAGAGAGAGAAACATTTACCCGACCAAGCGACATTCTTCTTCCCAAGATTTAAAAAATCGAGCAATTCCCCAGATCAAAAACGACGGGCATAAAGTGAATAGATGCCCGATCTGATCACTTCACAACAATTTCTAGACTTGTTCTCTCTCTGGATTCCACTTCTTTAGTGAGCTACCAGCCTTCCCGAGAAAGATGAATGTCTTTGTCCGCGGCAATTCCATCCGGAAGTTTGCCAACCGCGTCGGAGATTCTCCTCGGCCTGATGACCACCACGATGATAATGGTACTGCGCGAATTACTGGGGAAGGGGGGATTTCAAAGCAGCGTTAAAACTGTCTTGTAGCTATTGTGGAAGAAAAAACAACGGCGGTAGGAAGCCGGGAGGGTACGAAGCACCTTTGTGCTGGTGTCTCATATATTGCGGTAGGCTGGACACACTCGTAGCCGAGATTCAACTTCCGGTTTGCGGCAGGTTGTACACGGCTCTTGATACGCGCCAGGTAGCGGGATAAATACCGAAATCAACGTTATTCTGAGGGTCCTGTTGCCGACCGTGATGGTGCACTCTTCATATTTCTAGTCATATTACTATACATCGTACACACACACACGCGCGCGCACATGCAACTATTGTTCAAAGTAAAGTTCCAGATACATAGTATGCAGTATTTACTCTATATACAGGGTGACTCATTTATATTGATACCCCGGAGCAACTTAAAAACAAAACCTGCCATTCATTGTTTTTAGTGCAATCGTTTGAAGCATCAATGTTGAACTGATACGTAGTAGTTATTATTGTATATGTCACTACGATCATCTATTGTATACGAATTTCAATTTCACTCAATGATCGGTAATCATAATACTCTACATACTAGGATACAGACGGGGCCAAAACCTCTTCTTCGATGTTTGATATTTTGTTAAGGAGGCTGCAGACAACAGGCTACAAATTTATCGGCGCAATTTGTTGGCAATCTTTTTTTTAATAAAAAATGTACGTAATAGTCGATAATCACGTAACACGAATAAAATATGAAACACGCTTTAATCACACATCCATGTCAACATTAACATGAAACTCTTGGAGTACCTTAATAAATAATCAACTAATTTTTCATCATTTTTCGATTTAGTTACCGATCTTCAAACTTCACTTTCAGTAGGTACTCAATTAAGGCGGGATATACATATAGACAGGGCAATTTTGAGGAATTTTTAAAACTAAGAAATAATTATTCTTCATTTATAAAACGGTAGGTACTGTTTAATATAGGTTGTCTCAAAGTGACCTGACATTTTAATTTATCAATAAAACGTACTATTTATTTTAAAAGTATGAATATTTTTCTTTTAAGCGGAGATATACACCTAGGAGCCGGAAAAAGGTCATTTTGTGAATTTTTTCAAGGAAAACTATTTGGAATTTCGGATTGGGGTTTTAATTATCTAAAAGTATATACATTCAAAAATATGATTAATTTTCTTTATTTAAAAATATCAAAAATATACAAGGATATTGTATGATTCTTGGAGCGTCGTAAAAAAATCTGCGTATACGGTACCCACTGGTGTTTTTTCAAAAATCATCTGAAAAAAAACCAAAAAGATTATTAAATTAGATACTATAATCTAATATTTGTCATAGCTGATTTTGAAAATATCGATTTATAACAAAATGGCGGACGTTCGAACATAAATAGTGATTTTTGGGCCAACAATTAGTTATTATTTTGCCTATAAAACAAAAACTAAGTAACGGAAAAAAAATCCGATGACAAGTACTAGATAATGGTGTATAGAATAACCACAAAAAACCTCAAAACCTCAAGGCAATCGGTTTATTGGTTTTCGAGAAATTTTGGGTACCGATTTGAAAAACGTGGTTTTGAGAAAAACGCGGTTGAAAATTTGGGAATGAATAAATCATGAAATTTGTCAACTTACATGGAATCATCGATACCAGGCCCATAGGTGTAGGTCTTCTACGGTCGACCGAATGTCCATAGCTTCAAAATCCTCGACCTCGACCATCTAGGTGTATATTCGCCCTTAATATAAGTACAAACATGGAGGTTATGTGTAGAACACAATATCCGATAAATGGCCGCCTCATCCCTGTTTGCAAACCTTCGCTCTGATGACGAAATTTTCAATAACATTTTGGCATAATTGCGGACTAATTTCATTAATCGTGCGTCCAATTGCTTCCTTGAGCTCCGCAAAGATCTGTGGACCCTTAGCATACACTTTTTCCTTCGGAAACCCTAAAGAAAGAAATTCGGCCATGAAACTTCGTCTGCAATAACTGCATTGTTTCGCCAGCAGTGTGGCAGGTTGCGCTATCTTGTTGAAAGAATATGCCTTCTAAGTCCATGCCCTTTATGCCATTTATCGGATATTGTGTTCCACACATAACCTCCATGTTTGTACCTTATATTAAAATAACAATATTCGTACTTTTCAAATAAATAATACGTTTTATGAATACATTGAAATATCTGGTCATATTTGAGACACTCTTCCGTATATTTAATTATACAAAACAATTTTTTTAAATTCTTTTATCATCAGATCTGCGGAGCTATGGCAGAATGTTACACCAACGTTGCCGCGGGAGTTGCGAAACGGGGTGCAGTTTAGCTTCCCGTAGACTTTGATTTGCAAAAAATCCAAACTTTTTTTTCAGTTAGAACATGAATGTTTCTATTTGACGGTAATTAAGATGAAGAAAATGGAAATTTAAGAGAATGGCACGCCTTGACAAAATAAATCAATATTTCACGCAAAATTCCTGTGAAATTTGGATTAAAAAGTAGTTTTTTTGTCTATTTTTTCACAAACAATTCTCGACTAGTAGAAGTTTTAACTTAATCGACTTAATATAGTTTTTGAGTAATCCTGCACGCCAATTCCGAAAATGCAGTTTTGAAGAAGAAGAAAAACGCGTTTGAAGTTTACATTGAAGTTGAATGAAATGACACTAGGAATTTGTGGTAGATAATTACTTAAGTTTCATTACTGTTACAACGTAATTAAATTATCAATTACAGTAGTAATTGTTATTGTTACTTTTCAATTTAATTATTTTTCGCCCATCTCTGCCTGCCTCTCTGCGCTCTGGCTTCTACAGGGCATCCGAAATGTCACGCAACATTTAACTTTCGCGGCTTATGCATATTGCTGCGTAACATTTGGGACACCGTGTGCCTGCGGCGGGCGTTCCGAATCCGAGCGGTGAGGCACTGCGTTAACGGGCTGTAACGTTTGAAGTTTTTCGAATTTCGCTTTAAAACTTTGGGAAAATATTCTACATATGTAGTGCTATCTGCAGTGACATATGACAGAATCGTTCCTGCAGCATCGTGCTTCTAAACTATGTTTTTATACAATTTTTATACAATAGTACAGCACGACGGTACTATTTTGAGTATGCCTTCTTCAATTTTCAGCATTTTCTTCATTGTTTCAAATTCAAGTGTTTTTCATGACCATCGCTTCAGATCCTAAGGCTGACGTATGAATTATTGAGTTTCCTTATGCTTATTGATCGAATCCTTGCCGTTTTTCGTATCCATGTCAAAAACTCGTCGACGGCATGATCTAACGGCAGATTTTCAAATCGGCGTTTTAGATTTACAATCTTAATATAAATGTTCATCTGTCAGTATTCTTCTGGTTGTGCATTGGCCAGCAAATCTACTGTATTGCTTTTGCCCACAGTTGGCTTAATTGTGAAATTTGAATATTTAATTTGCGTAATGAAATAGTTACTTTTTATACAAATTACCAAGTTAAGACGAAGAAAACAGTTCGAGTTTCATTAAATTATAGCCTTATGCATGCTTAAGTGAAACTTAAATAAAATGAATCAATTATTTGATTTCAATTATTTTGGATAGATTTTTTCGGGGCAGGAGGGGGGAGTGTCAAGCCCTGCCCTCTCCTGGATGCGCCAATGCATGAAGTCAACTGAGTGGTAACTTGGTTGTCCATATCTTATGTATTTGTTTATGTAATGTTGAAATAGTTTTTATCGAAAGTTCTAATTGAATACTAGTACCCAGAGTCCTTTCTGTTTTTAAAGAAAACAATTGAAAACCCAGACTTGGGGGGGGGGGGGTGGCGGGCTTTGCACATGATTTCAAAGCTTGATATTTCAAAAATAAAGCTGAAAATGGAAACAGGGTTAAAGAAACCTCAATTTCGCCTTTATACACCTGTTCAACGATGGCGGACCCGTCGGGGTGCGCTTAAAGAAATCCGCCCCCATTTCACGTAGTGAAATCCTTAAAAATTGTTTTTCATACATTGCTACGTCTTAATTGGAATCTTCATTTGAAGCATCTAAGCAGATAGACGGACGGGCAAATAGGGCGAAGTTGTAACGGTTCCTTGTTCGACCACGGAAACATAACCCGAGAAAGCGTAACGAGTTCCGGAGATTTCGAGGATTAAAATCTTATTCGAAAAAACAGCGGCTACCGAATGTTTGAATGGGAATTCTGTGATAATTTCAAGTTCAAGTCATTGGAAAGTAACACTTTATTCAACAGTACAGATCTACGGTGGACTTTTTAAAAGATCTTCATTAGAGACCTACAATCTAACTCATCAAAAATTATTTTGGATGACGATAAAAATGGAGAAAAAGAATTTCTGTTGCATTCCAACTATACAAATTTCCGACCCATAATTCTGTAATGTTTTCCCGTCAATCAACGTGATTTCAAACTGGTCCTGTTACAATATTTTATTAACTGCGCCGAACGAAGGGATTTTATGCACACTTAAAATGATTCTGCATCCTATTACGATGTTTTTCGCTATTAGCATAAGGATATTCGAACATTTTCATGGTGAAACTATACGATATATAGGAACAAAATTGCCTAAGAGAATAGTTATGATGCCTGTTCCATAAGAAATCACACTAAATCTGCCAACTTTGGATTTATGGCTTTAGCCTGATAGCCGGTAATCTTGCCCGAGTCTTCAAACACACGCGCCCGTGTGCATGATCTGTAGCGTATTAAAAAAAAAGTAGCATTCCAATTAGGCTTTTGAATGATTTTTTAAAACTTCCATTATCAGGCTAAGTACGGTTTTATTAACAACGGTATTTTGTTTTTTTTTCAAACAATAATTATCCAAATTATAGCACTTTGAATCTCTTTCTATTCGGCTCGGCGAAATCGCGCCAAACGCTTCCGAAGTTTGCCGAGCGCAGTGACGTCACAATGTTATACGAACTATTCGTATAGTACTAGTATACTGTCAAAAATGGCAACGATAAAATTATAAAGAACTTGCGTCGTTCCTCTCTGTCTGAATGTTACGAAAAGTAGTGGAATCTGCCGTCAGAAGCCAACTATCACACGTCATTGCACGAGACTTACAGTAGTTTTTGACTTTTTAAGAGTTTTTGAGAGGTTTTCGCATACCAAATCTCATCAAGTGTGACATTTATTTACACCGACGTGTAAGTTGTATAACCTATAATTCTATAGCCTACAACATCATGACGTCACAATCGCCAGCGCCAATCATGCGGCGGTTCGCATAAGCGTCGACAATTTGACTTTTCGTGATATAAAAACAATTATTAAGTATCTACAGGATTTTTCAAAATCCCTTTGTTATTCTGTTTTATTATCACAAAAGCGCAGTTCTAGAAGAAAAAAGATCGAACATTTCGTTTTCAACAACCTAGTAATCAAGTACGTGCCCATACTCGAAGATCTAAGAGAAACAAGAGGTAATGTATGGGTGGTGAGGATTAAGCAAAACCGCGACGGAAGTGAATCATGCACGCCATCTCGAAGTGGCACTTTTGTGACGTTTATGAGCGCCGCCAGTCATTGCAGTCTGCAGATAGGTTGGCATCAGGCGCGACACATAATATAAGTGAAGTGAAGCTCTAAACATTGTAAATAACATACAAAACATCGTGGTGCATTGCCAGGCTCGTGGAATAACGAATGCAGCTAATAATTAAAGGGTCCTTACGATGATTGCGTTATGCTGCAATGTCGAAAAATTATTTGGATAGGGCATCAGTGGAGGGCCATCTTGAGGCGGCACTTTTCATTACGGGACTTCCGTCTAATTCGCTTAGCTTTATATGCTTCCTCCTGTTTCCTCCGACTTTTTGGTCGTACTTTCTTCCATTATTCCACAGGTGTCTTCCCGCGGTCGAAGCCTCATCACAATGTAGCAATAACGCGTATATACTTTCCGCACCGGCAAGGCTCACGTTCCGGTCTTGTATCGCTTCTCAAGCGTGAACGAGGAGAAGAAATGAAAGAGCGCATCGACTTTTCTCCCTCTCCCTCTCTCTTATGTCTGCTCTTCCTCATTGTTTCTCCGTCCCTTCCTCGTTCCTGCTATTTTTCTCTCTTCCTCTCTCGTTATTTTTCCTCGTAGCCTCTTCTTCAGCGGTACTTGTAATAATAATTAGAAGCAACTCCACTACGGTAATCGCGGTGAAAGTTCGAAAAGAATCCGCACTGAGAAGCGAAGCAGAGAAAAAAATTATACAATCAAGATCTCATCCTCTCGAGCTCGCGGAACAATGAAAATTTCCGATCGTTACTTCACCATCGCGGGCAACGCCACGCAATGACTCGGCGAATGATTCACCTCGCTTCTCAATTCTCACGGAAACTCGAAAGTTACCGTACAGCAGCGAGGGGCAGGGGGCGTAAGAAGCGGGGAGTATCGTTGACGCCACACCGCAATACAATGTTCCTCCACGCGCTCTTGAGCCATCTGCGTTACGAATATTAGATGATAACCGCAAATTTATTAAGTGTAGTTAATGTGGTGTACCGTATTGTACAATTCTTAAGGGTTAACACCAACACACGGAAAAAAATACTGGGCGTTACGAAATCTGTCATTGGAGGATGCTAACGAACTGTTTATTGAATTAATTGAATATCAATGACAAACAAATATTTTAGCGTTTCTTCTTGAATAATTTTTGTATAATTAATAATCAAATATTTTAGTGGTTCGTATCAATATTTCGTTGGCCACTTGTGGATGAACAACTCGGTGGATCCAATTGATTCCTTTGCTCTGCGCCTGATGGATACAAGAAATCAAATTTTTTTGCTTAAATGTCGAGAATAACCAGTTTATTTAAAGTCGAAACGAGACGGTTGTATAAGTTTTAAAGCCGCTATGTAATTTTATTTTGTTTCGAACAAAAAATCGATAACCCATACTTTAAACGCGTTTTTCTTCAAAAAAATAGTAGGTTTTGGTCAAGAACACTATTACTGTGGAATTTCTGTAGTTTTTAATTTTCACGTGATTAACTTGAACGCGCGAAAATTACAGGTGTGCTTTAGTATACGTTCGTGAGAAGGGCCAGAGAGTTTTTTTGGGAAATATTGAAGAATCTTTTGTAAATAATGCAAGGTATTGAAAAATGTTTTTTAAATGTTACGATATATTGAAAATAAAATGGTAAATATTGCGAAGTATTAAAAAATCTTTTACAAATATTTCGAAGGATTCAAACATTGTTTGTAAATGTAACGAAAAATGAACAAATATTTCGTAAACATTACGAAATATTAAAAAATCTTTCGTAGATATAACGAAGTATTAAAAACGTCTTCATAAATATTGCTAAGTATTGAAAAATCTTTAGTGAATATTGCTAAATATTTTTCAATAAATTATAAATATTGAGTAAAAATCTTCTACAAATATTGCAAAGCATTGAAAAATCTTTAAAAAAATGTTATACTCTTTTTTCGCGTATATTTCGAGAAAGCAATTGTGCATTTCCCATCATATCATCAATTTGCTCAAAATCGACTGCAAAGCACCCATATAAGTTTCCGGTTTGACTTGGTGGCGCTACCTCTAACTAACTTTGGTATTGGTATACTATGATACAGTATGCTGTAAATATACAAGAATTCTACCCGCATGCAGATTGCTTGCCGATACCTTGGCGAGAATCCGCCACTAGTCTCGACACGAGTAAAAAGTAATAACCTCCCGGGTCACGCACCGTAGCGGCGATGCTTTCGTGAACCGAGAAATCGATTCACGAAAGTAAGGCAATATATATAGTGCACTCCGCACCAGAAATCGCGTGACCGTTGATAATCCGATAGTGTAGTACATTTTTTGTTCCCCTACTTTCCCCGCTCTTCTGCTCTACTTCCCATCCAATTTTCAGGAGCGGCATCGTAATATTACTACTTTTCTTTATCCGCTTCCAAATCAGCAATATTGCCGCTGTATTGTCAGGATTGCTCCATATATACGAGCTTTTGTCTGCTACTTCGTCAGCGTGGATCTAAGCAATTTATCAAGAGAGGAGACAAACAAATACAGAAAAAAGTAAGAAACAAACAAAAAACGGTAGAGTGTCATATTTCTCAAGCACGTTTGTAGACTGACTGCCTGAAGTAAGTTTTCGCTTGGTTGTCTATAGAATTATATGCCTTAATATAAGCAATATAGTTCTGTAGAGAACATTGTATAGTTTATGGTCTTCGGCAAGCACATGTAAATTTTTAGTCCTCGATACTCTCGAACAGCTCACAAATAATTGACCATGCGACAAACATACCCAACTGCATTCCCACCACTTTCAGGATTTGGCTCTACGACTTATTAATTGCCATTGAAAATACCAACTTCAATGGGAATTGCAGCTTTTTGAGTTGAAACAACTCTATCAGCACCGAACAAAGTCATGTGGAAACAGTTATTAGTTTCTGATACAATCCAGAAACCTAAGTGATTCTTCTGTTTCATAAGTGAAAAGGTGTTTCAAGCATCGAACTGGCTCCTCTAACTTAGGAATGGCTACTTTGCCTCCAGAACAACACATTCCAGCTGTTTTCTCCTTCCATTTCAACGCTCCGCAGAATCTACACTCTCCTCATCCTGTCCATTTTTATAAGCCTGTGACCGTAGTCTGGAGCCGGAGCGTATCCTAAAGCAACGTGATGAAACCGATCCACGTGTTCATAGTGAACGCTTGCCGTCGCTGTGCCACCTTTAAGCAACAACATGTGTGCAGGCTTCGGCTTCCTCGACAGTTTCAACAGCCCGCTGTGACGCTAGATAATTAGCGTGTTGCTGCGATGGTCAGACTACTCTGTCGTTTCAGCAGCACTCGAGCTGGCTTGCCGCTCAGCTTGCTCTGCACGCCGTGCTTAAAATTATTGTGGTGTCTCTGATGCTCTCAAGCAGGCTAGCCGCTCAGCTTGTTCTTCGCGACGAGCTTGCGATTGTTGCGACGTCTGAGCAGCCCGATGGGACGCGATTTCTTCTCGCCGATGGTTGGACTGCTCCGGCGTTTCTGCAGCTCTGCGAGCCGATTCACGCCAGGCATGCTCAATCCTTCTAAGCGCTGCTTGAGGTGACGTCCCTTACCTCCATAGGTCGAGTTTTATTTGAACTTTTTTGACAGATTATACTTACGCTCCCCCGGCATTTTGAACGCTATGCTGCCCGCACGTGTAATCAATATTGTTACTTTTGCGCCCGTAGGACGGCAAAACATTCAAAAAGCACCTGGGGTGACCGCCACGGAAAATTCTAAAAGACGTACCTGAGATGAACGTTTCCAAACATTTTTTATACATGTATCCTAGATGTCCGTCCCCATTTTTTAAAATTCTTCTTACATTCTTGATAGGAGTGATGGAATGGCCAGACTAGATGGGGGGTAAGAAGCAAAAAAATCACCAAGTCCACCTCCACGTGCAAATTCTCAAAAAGTAGCTGATATGACCGCCGGTAAATATATTTTTTAAAGTACCTGCGATGGCCACCGAGACTCTGGGTAAAAGTGGTGATGGCCAGAAGAAAGGTGGAGTAAGAGTAGGCCGAAAAAATGCGTCGAGTTCACCTCCACGCACGAATTCTCACTTATTCGTCGCACTTCATTTTTTACCACCAACTTAGATCGGGAGATCAATATAAAAATGCCTCCCCCGTGAGCCTCCTGCATGAGCACTCCGTACCACTCAATGGGCAGAAAAGAGAAAAACTTCAAAAATGTTTTTGGCGAAAACGGTCGCGAACTCGGTGCGCGCGAGGCAACCGTTTCCCAATATGTCGTTCTAGAATACCTATAATTCAGCAAGTTGAAACGAGAAGATTGGGATGACCGAACAATTCGGACTCACCGCGACTGAATTGAGACAAAACCGAAACCCGTTTTCCCCCGTACTTTGCACTATCTTTCCCCGATGAAAAAGAGGAAAGGTACCGAGTACGTACGTACGAACCGTTTCGCTATCAATTTTCACAACGTGTCGACTCCGCGTTTTGTTAGGGTTTTTTGACAGATCGATAGCTTTGCATGGCACACGAACGTAGTGTCACCACCATTTGTTGACAGATTATTTTATGGCATACTCTCCCTATGTGGCAAATTTCATTCAAATACGTTCAACTGTTTGGGCGTGGTTGAGCGTAACAAACTGTCGTTGTAAGCCGCAGAACCTTTTACTGCGATAAAAAGTATCCAATGTGTTATTACAGGGTAAAAGTATCCTATGTGTTATTACAGGGTAAAAGTATCCTATGTGTTATTACATACCCTACCTCTGTGCCAATTTTTTTCCAAGACCGTTTAGCCGTTTCACCGTGATTGAGTAACAAACACCAACCATCCGGACAAACACATCTGCAAACTTTTGCATTGATCATATTGTATATATATACACACTTGCTGTATCCTCAGCTTCGACCGCGTTGAAATCCCAGTGGTAATAGATCTACCCCCTCAATTCTACATTGTTTTTAAATTATCGGCGAGATTGTCGAAAATCTTGGATAAGATACTGAAAAGAGCCCGCACTACCTCACTATGGGGTAGAAGTTTGCATATCCTTGGAATGCATCGAAAATTCTTATTAATTTCTTATTTTCATTATTAGACACGTTGAAGCGTCCATCGTTGAAATGCCACATTGTTTTCATTTATTACTTGTCTATGTTTATCATTACCCGAAGCTTTTTCTTTGCAAATTGTGACCGTAAATTTCTAATAAGAATACGTAGAAACAATTGAGTGATTTTCACAGCCTAAAATCGACCGAAATATTAATTATCGTTGCGTTCCAACGATGCAAACTTCAACGTCATACCTCGATGGGTAGCAATCTCACTATCTCGTGGAAGTTTTTATCGTTCGAATGCAACGAAAATATTTATTTTCGTATTGCCGTATTTTTATGGCACATTTAGCATACGAAAAACACTAAATCATTTTTGACAAACCTTCTCAAAAATTAACAACCAACTGTAAAAAAAAAAGATTTTAAATAACCATAAACATGAAAGTATGAAAAAATCAAGGGGAATTTTCGTTGCATTCCAACGATGCAAACTTCAACACCATAATCTTGCCCACAAAAATGTGGGCAAGATCTCTCTCTCCTTCCCTCTTTACCCCCTTATATCATTAATCACGTCTCATTATCTGTGAATGTTTGTTTATTTGTTCGCTTGGTTTTTACATTGGTATTTTTGTGCTTTTTTTCTTTGACATTTTGTTTGATGAAAACAATGATCTGTGAAGACAATTTATGAAAATACACAAATTACGAATATATTGGAGTCGGTCGATTTAAATTGGACACCCTGTATATATTGCATATGCAGTATATGATATATATATACTACGTACATACTATGTGCGCTATTTATATATATATACTTCTACTTATACTTCTGGGACATGGATGATTTTTTATTGCGCGCGATCAATGCTTCGACAGTATTTACGGTATTGAAGATTGCATTGTTGGAATGCAACAAAAATATATTTTCCCAAATATAATTCCCAAATTATTATTGAGAAATTTAGGCTGCGAAAGTCACTGTAAAATTTTTAAGAATCTTTATTAAAAATGTATAACCAAAAGCTGCAAAAACAGATTCAAAATAATAATAAAAATAAATAAATAAAAAAATAAAGAAGAATTTTCGTTGCATTCCAGCCATGCAAATTTCAACACCATCCGTATTTTAGGTGTCGCTGATTTATAATATTTTTATGAGTCATGTAATTGATGTATTCTTCGTGTTTTTTTTTATGTTATTTTTCTTAAATAATTTCCCTCGTTTGTTTCGTGTTTCAGTGAATGCCAAAGACTGGTGTCCCGTGTGTTGGACGACATGGGCGAGGCATCGGCGAACGCCCAAGGACTCAGTAAGCCGATAACGAGCGCCTCGAAACTCCGAGATACCGATCACCTCGTCTACCTCCTGGTCGACAGTCAAGGAAACAAGTAACCAAAAATCTTCCTTTCATCGCTCATTGTCTCTAATTTATTTCTCTTTCAGTTCCCTCCATTTATCTCTTCTGAATGCTTTCGAAAGATCGGCGAGAAACGACAATACCCGAAAAAGAGGGAAATCGTCTCACAAAATCACAAGTTTCGCTATTGTCACGAAAGTTTGTCATTTTTCTGTTAAAAAAAAAATTCCGTGAACATCGCGCAACTCTATCTAAGGAATGAAGAATATTTCCGTGAGCGGGCTGTGTATACGGCCGCGAGTATTTTTAGGGCTGTAGAGAGAGAGAGAAAAACGTGTTACGAGGCCGGTTGGATCGATGACGAGAGTCCGGGGGCTCGTCTAGACCATAAGTCGCCCTCGGGGGGAATTGCCCGTGCAGCATCGACACCACCACAGTAGGAAGAGTCAGCAATGAGAAAAGAACGGACAAAATAAGATATCGCGGAAATTAGAGACACGCGTATCGCTTCCTCATCACTTTGGGGGCAACACTCAACCATTTTAGGCTGGAAACTAGTACCGGGACTTTAAAAATGATTTTTAAAAAATCAACCCTCTTTCTAGAAAAATTGCAATCAATTCCTTAGTATGTAGGTAGGGAAATAGGAACAATGGTTCAAAGATATTTTTCAGTACGAAATGGCAGTGCCTTGCAACTTTTAACTAAAGTCTTCCGCGGAAGAATCTTTTGTTTAGGAATGAACCTAGAGCAAAATACCTAAGCTGTTCTTAATGTAAACAAAAAAAAACTAGACAAGTACCAAAGATTTTCGAGAACTGTTGGCCATTTTTATCGCAATTAACATTTTTGTGAAAATCTTGTATAGGAAATGTGTACATCGTTTCTTCAGAAATCAATATTTTTCAAAAGCCCTTGGTACTTATCTAGTGTTTTATATCTATATAAAGAACAATTTTGGCATTTTGTTAGAAGTTCAATCCTAAAAATTAGAAAAAATTCACCGCGAAAGCGTTCAGCTATGATCTATTAAAGAAATCTCAATTTTTTTTCATTTTATCCATTTATTTTCAATTTTCAGACCGAACGGGGTCATTCTAATCCCGACATTTCTTCGTGTGGCGGCGAATTCAAGCACTTTATTCGACAAATGACTATTTTTCAAAATCTAACTTCGTAGCTCAAAAATGGAATCAATTTGCTACCAAAAATGTTCTTTGATTAAAAATAAAAACTGCATATTTTTCCGGCTTAACACATCTTTTGGGTATATTTTGAGAAAGCGATTTTAAGTTTTCACTGAAGGTTATTAAGTCCTTCCAACACTTGCAGACAACAAGGGATCATTCTGAGCCTATCATTTTCGTCGCAGCTTCGAACTCAAGCATATTCTTCGAGAATTTTTTTTCCGAAATCTAATTGTGTAGCCCCTAAGTCAAACATATTTGTCACAAAAAATGGTTCTACACTAAATACAGAACGTGCATGCCTTCCGAGATATTTGAAGTTACCTCTTGGGATCAATTCGACCCTGTGTGTACCTTAAGATTCGCTAAGTTGTGCCCTCGAATAAATGTCAGAGTCCCCGTATGAGTTTTTCGGCCTAACACGGTAATGTAACCACTCAAGGCCGTATTCTTGTGTGAACACCCATTTTAAAGGTGATTGTTTGGGACTTAAATTTTAGATAAGCCGTTAAATCTAGAGTGTTAGTATTTCACAGCTACATTTATACATGTTTGAAGTAACATCTTACATTTTTTCAAAGTATTTTATTCGGAATTGTACATATTTGATGTTGCCCAGGTCATCTCGCGAAAATTTTGTATAGTCGGGCGTTGTGATTGCGGCCGTCCTTGTCATCAGAAACAAACGATTTTAAAAAATTCTTTTCACGCATGTGGTGATCGTTCGGCCAGCTGATAACAAAAATTAGGAAAAATTTACGAAATCGCAGCGTTAGGAAAAGGGTACCCCGATTTTTATAATAAAATTTTCACTTCTCGCGGCCTGCAAAAATAGTATTTATAAAGCAACAAAAAAGACGAAGGTAAAGTATAACATTTTAATACAATCGTTTGTTGCAAATGACAAGAGCGGCCACAAACATAACGCCGGACGATAACAAATTTTCTCGACATGCCCTGCGCAACATCAAATATCATGTACAATTTCGAGTAAAAAGCTTTGAAAAAATTTAAGACGTTACTTCAAACATGTACAAATATAACCGTGAAATCCTAACACTGTAGGTTTAACCGTTTCTCTAAATCTAATTCCCAAAAAATCAACTTGAAAATTGGTGTTTGAAAACAAAACGGAAGAAAACCATAATGCTCGAGAATTGTTATATCGCGTCGATTCGAAATCAGGCCGAAAGCCACCCCTCTTATGCCGCATGTAGCACCGGCTTATTTTCATTTCCTCGATTATAACTTGCGACGATAACGATGACAACGACGACTACGACGCGGCCACGTTTCTCAACACACGACCCACTTTCTCACCCTCTATTGTCCCCGCGCACACGATCACTTGAATTATGCACTGTACATCCGAGTCGCTCGGGGGGTTGGAACCTGCAAAGTTGTGTAAACCCCAGCACTGTAATATGTTACAATTCTCACAGACATAGAAACCGAATAATCATTAATAATAGAGGCGAACGCATCTACGAGAAATTAAAAGTACACATTTATTTAAAATGACGTTGAAGTTTGCATCGTTGGGATGCAATGACTTTTTTCTACTTTTTCTATTAAATTTTTTGTCAATCATTGCCCAAAGCCTCTTTTTGCAAATTAAGATTGTAAGTTTCTAATGAGAATAGATCAAGAGGTTTGAGTGAGTTCCACCCCCTAAACCGCCCTAATAAAAGTAGTGCAACTAGAAGAAAAATTCACCTTCGTTACATTCCAACGATTCAAACTTCAACATCATTATTTAAATGTGTATTTGTAATTTCTCGTAAATGTGAAATTTACGAGAAATTAATCATACACCTTTAACTAAATGTGCATGTGCCATTTCTCCCAAATAGGTACGCAAATATTTACAATACTAGCAATATTGATTACAGTACACTTAGTATACTTTCCAGGAATACCCTTGCGGGTTTTCACACTTCCCCCCTCTGCACATTGATACCCTTCTACACATTTCCTCCTTTCTTTGTTGACGTTTGTCTTTTGTCCTTTTTCTTCTTTATACTTTCCTTTCTTACCATGCATTTGAAGGCTCTTACGTACTCGCACAACTCTTTGATCGGTTTTTCTTCGATTTCTTGATTCATTTTTCCTTGAAGTGCCCCCCTCTGGTGGCCTCTTCGCCACTTTTCCAAACCATCTACTACTTGCTTATTCGTTTTATCTTTTATTTATCTGCATTCAAGTATGCTTTCCAAACTTTCTTTTTCCTTCCTACAACACCGGCATGGATTATCTGCGTATCCCTTTTTACCTCCTTTTCCTATATTTCTTAACCTGGTCCATGTTTCTTTAGTTCTTCCCTCTATACCCTTCTCTTCCCAGTACTATTCCGTTTTTTACGATCTTTTCGATTTTTGTACTTGCTACAATACGTCGGATTCCCAATTTTATTCCAGTCTTGTTATATTCCCTGGTCGATTTTTATTGGTATAGCTCTTTCGATTATTTTTCTGACTCCCTCCATATCTTCAACTCTTACCCATTGCCATATTGCTCCCACCCCTACTTCTTCCATGGCTCCCTTCATTTCCAGTCCTCATTTGCATGGCTTTGCATTTAATGTCATCCTCGCTTTTTCTTCCAAACAATTTTTCGGCCATCTATCTTCCGGCATTTTCATTATCTCACATAGGTAGTTTTCTGCTCTTTACCGTACTTCTATTTCTATGCCCCTTATTCTCGCCTCCATTCTCCATATGTAGGTAGGCGTAGCAATATTGATAATATTTATAGCACATATACTCGCATAAAATGTGAATTAAGGGGTTACCCCCACTTGCGATTTTGAAAAAATCGATTATTTTTATTGCATTTTTTTGAAGTATAAGTATCTGAGAATATGTCCTGAAAATTTCAAGTCGATCCGAACAAAATTGACTGAGATATGAGCGTTGAAAGAGCGTTGAAAGAGAAACTTTAAACGCGTTTTTCTCAAAATGGCATTTCTGAAGTCGGTGACCAAGATTACTCGAACACTAATGAACCGATCTTCTTGAAATTTTGCAGGCTTACTTAATACATAAAAATGTAGTCTTTAATCGTTCGATTTTTTTTTCGTTAAAATCGAACCATTAACTTTGACTGTCCGCCATTTAGTGAAAAATGAATATTTTTTTAAAATCCTTCGATTAAAGACTAGTTTATACTTATATTTGACTAAATCGATCCGCTTTTTTTTCAGATGATCCACTTGGCCGCAATGTTGGTCACCGCAAACCGTGTATATAAAAACATTATTTCATTGACGGCAATTTGCCACTAAACAATGTAATATTTTTCAATAAAAAAAATTACTGAAAGTTCTTCAAGATGTGTTCTTTAAGATGGTATATTGATCGATTAAAAAAGTTTTGTAGTTTTCTTTAAAAAAATTCATGAAAAAGGCCTCTTTTTGCGCTACAGTGGGGGTAACGCCTTAAAGCACCTCTTAAAATATCGAAGAAAGGTATTAATTATAATTTATTATGATATTTGTTTATAATTTATAATTTATCCTATTTCCATAATTTAGGAGGTATATTAATTCGAATTTTAGGCGAGTATGTGTGCTACATATATTATTGTTATTGATAGTATTATAAATACTGTTGTTCGCAAGTCCAATGGCCAGACTTAGGATTACTGTTGTTAATATTACTATTTCATGATAATATTGAGAATTATTATATGCCTTAATTACTTGATAAATGATTATATGGCTACATAACTTCATTCATTATTTAATAATAACAGCACGATCAATTATGACAACAAAATTAAAAATAATAATAAAACCGATGGTAATAATTTGTTGAGTAGACGTCGGATACTTTAAAGTAATTTGAATATTAAAAAGCAACTGAAATTCATTATTTTTTATTGCTCAATTTTTTCTTCGGCCGGTCAAGGCTCTAAAAATCGCTCAGATTTTTTTACGGATCCTTATTACAGATTCACGATCGCAATATAAAAAAAGCTGAGGATGATAAAAAAAAATAAAGAACTTAATGAAAAATCGTTACTTTCCAACGATGCAGGCTCCAATGTCATGAATAATTTTACAAGTATTGGCATTTAGTCGGAAATATTATTATAATTCTTTTGATTAGCATGATTATTATTGCAAAATATATATAGTGGTGCTATTAAAACATGATTTTTTCTGCTCAAATATGTTTTCGTGCAACGTATCACTGAAAAAAATATTTTAATCACTTCACCATTGACGCAGCGGCATGGGTACCGTGGTCGGCCTCCTGAAGACGGGCTCGAAGAATCTCTTCATGTTCGACGAGAACGGCCTTCACTATCAGCTACAGCCGAGATGCATACTCGACTTTTACATTCACGAGTCCCGACAACGCACCGGCCTCGGAAACGTTCTCTACCAGCACATGCTTGCGGTGAGTCGTGAGCAAAAATAAAAATTAAAACAAAAAACAACAACAAACAACAACAATAATCATTTGGACTTTCTCGTAGAGGAAGCTTTTTTTCGTCGGAACATTTTTTCTTTAATTTGTTCAGAATTTTTTAAAACGTCGAAAAATGTGTGTGAAGGTCCTTTTGTAAACGCAAAAAATTTCTAGTTTTCAGTTACCTGGCTGAATTTTTGAAATTCTACCGGAATTATCAGATTCGGAAAAATGTCTCTTTGCGCCGTTACACAATTTTCGAGATTCATGGTCGAATTTTCATACGGAAATAGAGTATCATACTAAGTATATTAAGTATATTCGTATTATATTTAAAAAATCGGAAATTGTTGGAAAGGTTTAGTCTATAAGGGGCTTTAAATTCTCCAAAAAAATTAAACCTAAAAATTAAGCTTAACTCTCAAAACTTGAAATGAATCATTGATTGCACACAAGTATAGTATCTTAGAAAAAACGGAGTGATTTAGTTTAGCGGGAATCGGCGGCGAAGTTTAGATTTTGATAATGTTGAAGTTTTCATTGTTGGAATCCAAGGAAAATACTTTCCAATTTGTCTTCTTCCATTGTATTCAATATTCTTCAATTTTTTATCGTTGTGCGTTGCTAGACCTCTAATGAGAATACTAAAAAACTTAAAAATTAAAAAAAAACATAAGGTAATGGAGAAAAAAACTCCATTGTATTCCAACGATGCCAACTTTATCATGAATTTTGGGTGTATTTGGATTTTCGGTATAATTTGGAATTAGACGAAACGGACGCCGTGGAATAATTTCATATATCCCTTAAGAGCCGGAGCTCTTAAGGGATAACACCACTCCAGCGGCAGAAAATAAGGCCTAACTTTAACAATTTATTTTAGGAGTATGAAAAAAGGAATAGGATTACTTTTGAGAAGGTTCATTTAGCACCTATTAAAGTATCAAAATGAAAATCATGACAATTTTCATACAAAATGGCGGCGACGGAGCCCACCTTGAAAAACGTCTTTTTACAAATAGCTTCGCGGGAGGACGGTTTTCTCGTACAGTATAAGACCTGGAACAAAAATCAAAAAAAAAAATTATAATCTATATGTTATTAGCTATGGGACTACGTAAGGATTTTTTTTATCAAATTTTGAACAATGTCGCACTTTGAAAGAAATAAATCCATTTTTTGCCCACAAAATAATTTATAAAAAAAGTTTACATTTAATTAAAAAAAAAAACGGCTACGTACTCCCATAGAGCATGTAATTGTGAAGCTACTATCAAAATTTCAAATTGATCCATGTAAAGGTGTTCGAGTAATCCGTCCTCCCAGTTCGAAAAAAGTGGGAAAAAAGCGTTTAAAGTTGTCCGAGGCACTGTGGCAGAATCGATAATTGAACCTTTAAAAAAAGTGTTCGTTGTTTCCAATTTTGTTTGTTTTAAAAATACGAGTTTCGAGCTGAGAAAAACGTGATGATTTTCCACATTGCTCAAAAATCGCTCTTTCCTCAATCTAGCGCGTCTCTTCCGTCATGCCAAGTAAAATAAACACACGCATACGCGAAGACACACAAGTGTCGAACGAAGCGTAAAAGAGATCGTTTCTCGTCGTAGTTAACGGTGAATTCCCTCGACCACGAGTGAGATTAATGACTGCCGATAGTGAGCAACAAAAAAAAACGTTGGCGCAGCTCTCGGCGAACTTGAACGCGCTGACGTTCCTCAATAAGCCTGGCATTGACGAACTTCTCTTCTGCTTTGTTTTCCAAAATGCAACAAAGACGAATACATAAACGTTATAAAAACTGAAGATCGGGAGTAGAAGCGGGAGTAACGTACCAAAAGTACAAGTGAACGATCGAGTGGCAGATACCTTTTTTTAATGTTGCTTCATCTTCCGCGAACTCCGCGAGGAATTAAAAGAAAGTCGAAAGAAAAAAAAACGTGGCGAGAGATTAGAGACCTCGAAAAATAATTAGAAATAAGATGGAAAACAATTGTCGTTTCGCAGGAAGAGGAAACGAGACCGGTGAAATTGGCGATTGATCGTCCCTCGGAAAAGTTTCTGCAATTTCTTCGCAAGTATTACGGCCTCGACAGGATAATACCGCAGAACAACAAGTTCGTAGTTTTTCGAGGATTCTTCGATGACGGTAAGAGACGTTTCATTTTTGTTCTTTCTTTTTTCTACCTGCAAGCAAAGTTTAAGCGTTATTGACAAGAAAAGTAGTTCGAGGATAAAATTTGATCGATGGGGGAAATGAAGAAAAAAGACAGGAATAAGTAATGAAAAAAAGAACGAACCAATGAGTAATTAATGAGACTCACGGCCCTACAAGTGGAAAGAAGGTCGAGGCTTTACGTGCGAGTTTTACGAATCTCGGTCAATGCCGTCTCCTCCCCGAGAATGATTTAACGTCTATCTCTTTCTCTCTCCGCGGTCTCGTTCTTCTTTTTTCGTCGCGCTATCCCCCTCTTCTCACTTCGTAAACCCTTTGAATGGTCAGGGTCCCTGAGACCTGCACATCAACTATTGCCTTAGAGAAACACTACCATGATGATAGGAAGTGGGGGCATTGTGATACTGTTTGCCTAATCTGGTATTCAAAAATTCGGCTCGATTCATTAACCCGCTGAAGAGTTATAAAACGATACGAACTCGGTGAAGAATGCAAATTATAACACTCTCAATTTGAAGTAGTTTTGAACGCGTTCTTGCGCGGCGTTGCTTTACTCCAAGATGTAACGCATTATGAAAAAATCGTGAAGAGTGTTTTTAGCGATTTTATGTGCATAATTTGTGCGCGAAAGGAAATTTTTCATTTAGCTCCTGAGATTTGGCTCCAATAAAGTTAACGGGCTTATGCTTGAGGCCCAGAAAACAGGACGATTTTCAATATTTTTTTCTGACGAGAGTTATGGCATTACGCGGTCGGGATTTTACACACAATTAATACATCGTCTTGCCAAGTTTGAGGTTTGTTTTATCGACGAATATTGATAAACTATGAAGTTATTATTATTTAAACAAAGCGCCGCCGATGCCTCATGCCCAATCGGTGTAGGTGCTTCCGGTAACTGGCGTCATCCCGAATGAAACATAAAAAATATACTTTTAGTATAATAATAACATTTTTGCCCAGCCGGTTATTTTTTGTTCATTTTAAAAATTACGAAAATGGCCATCTGTAGAAGAAAAGTTCGGTTTTCGACCAAAATAACAACTTTAATCATTTGTTATCAACAAATACATTCACATATCAAGAAATTATCGTTATACGATAGAAAATGTTATAAACTATGCTCTGTCAGAATTTGAAGTAAATCGTACGAATAGATTTTTGCGATAACACCGTTTCAAAAAACAGTCTCGAGAAGAACGCGAAAGAAAAAAGTTCATCGTAGTGCAGTGGGCGATCGGACCCTTCACAAAAATCCTCATAACACGATGCATTTTCGTAATTTATACAAGAACTTTGTTGCAAATTGAAGTTAAGACTCTGGGCAATAAAACCAAGCAATAAAGAGTCGTATTTTCGAAAATTCAACCTTACGGAAAAGAAGCAGCCCCCTTAAATATTGAGACAAGAAACTCAATAACTAAACAAACAAAAACCCTTCAATCTCCCAAAGGCCATTAACAAATAGCGTTGTTAAAGAGTAAAAGAGTATTACTATCAGTATGTCGAAAATTTGGGTTGGAAGGCAAAAAAAAATAGCAACGAAACCTTTGCAACGAATTTCTCCCCGCAGAGAGCCACGACCCAAGATCGAGCAGATACAGCCTACAATCGAGAAGCAACAGTGACGAGGATCCCTACGGCAATAACAATAATCACACTAACAACGGTAGCAACAATTGCAAGAGCGCGTCAAGCAACGGCGCTCCGTATTCGGGACTCTCGCGTAGCGCTTATGGAAGATACGCAGCGGCTAGGCCACCCTGTTCGATGGCCAATGTGAGTCATCTGAAAAAAAAAATTAAAAAATTTTGAGTTGATAAAAAATTTGTAGGAAAATTTACGGAACTTCTCTCAGCGTTTAAGGAGGTTCCGGTGGTTCACCGATGAGTGTTGAAGTAAAACTTTTTTTTTAAATAAAAGCGACACTTTTTTGGACCCGGATACGTCCAATGGAAGGATACTCACAGGTGTTCTAGCTCGTACCCCTGGAATGCAAGAAAGATTTCTTTTTTATTGATTGATTTCCGCATTTTTGTTGCGATAAAATTCGTTATTGCATATTTACATTGTAAATCTCCGAATCAGTATCGTAAAAAATGGTTAAAGGATTTAGTAGTAGTACAGTCGTGTTGTATATCGGAATCGGAAAAAATTAGAAGGGTAGTTTTTTTACAGAAGATTTTGTAGGTGCCGCCGGTGCTAAATCCAAGTTTGCCTAAAAATCAGGCTGTTGGGTTTTTTTTAGGGGATGAAATGGGATGGGGAAGGATTAATAATGCCAAACTACAACCCCCCGAGATCGGCGCCGGAAGACAAAATTTTCAGAAAAATCCGGGCTTTATTTTTGTCCACAGCGCCGAAGTCGTGGAAGTTCATTTTGGCGGGAAGTGGGGAGAAGTTTTGAAAAATCAGTTTTCATTCGATATCTCTTTAGGAAAAATTTATACAATTTTTGTTCGAATGGGAACGTTATGGCCCTTGAAAAGACGCGTCGATCGAGTATTTGATCATCCATCTCCAATAATATCTTCAGACCCGAAAGAATTGTTGAAGTATAAAAAAAATTGTTCCTTCAATAACTCAAAAACAATAGATTTTTCGGGGATGGTTTAGATGTACGAAATGTAGAGAATAATTGGTTCTATATTTAAGTTCCTACGGACCACCCTCGAATTTTGCTTTTTCGAACCCCTCTCAGGGATTGAAAATTAAAAGTGAAATTCTGGGAAAACTATTTACTGAAAATAAAGAGATACGAGTTTGGCGCTGTGGAGAAAAATGTAGCTGAGGGTGCAAGCTACAAATTCTTCCACGACGGCGAATTCGTGCGGTCGATAGTTTTCTCAGAATTTCATTTTGAATTTTTAACCCCCGAGAGGGGTTGGAAAATCGAAATTCAAGGGTGGTCCGTAAAATCGAAAATATAGGGAAAATTATTCTCTACATTCCGTACATTTGAACCATACCCGAAAAATCGTTTGTTTTTTAGTTATTCAATAAACCATTTTTTTGTTGTATTTTAACAATTTTTTGGGGGGTGAAGATATTATCGGAGAGTGATGATCAACTCGATCGACGCGTCTTTTCAAGGGCTACAACGTTCCCATTTGAACAAAAAGTGTACGAATTCTTTCTAAAGAGTTAATGAATTAAAACCGATTTTTCAAAATTTCACCCTCAAAATGAACTTTCACGACTTCGGCACTGTGGATAAAACTAAAGCCCGGATTTTTCTGCACATTTTCTCTCACGGCGCCGATCTCGTAGGCGTTGTAGTTTGGCATTGATCCACCCCATCCCCTAAATAAACCATACGCCCCGATTTTTAGGTAAACTTGGATTTAGCACCCGCGGCACCTACAAAATCACCTGTCAAAAAACTAGCCTTCTTCTAATTTTTTCCGATTACGGGGTTTTTGAGCGACAGCACGACTGTACTATAGGCCAAATATGCTAAAAGAAACTTGATCAATATAAAAAAAAAATTCCTTGCACTCCAACAATGCAAACTTCAATCATTATGATGTTTGCATTGTTGGAACGCAATTCTTTTGATTTTTTTATTTCTTCACTATCGTAATTGTCCAGAATTGTTTTGCAGATTTACATAATAGGTCTTTCATTTTGGGCATTGCAAAAACGATAATTCTCATTGCATTTCAACGATGCAAAGTTCGATATTAGGAAATTCATCCGAGTTTACAAACTTATCTAAAAACATATTTTAATAGACTTGTTCTATTATTTTGGAAATGTCGCAACCGCAAAGAACCGAGGCTCTAAGAGCAATTCAACGTGACAATGACTCACGAGAGTCTCGACCACCTGTTAGCACTCGAGAAAGTTTTATCGATAAGGGAGTGCAAGAGCGGAGTGTGTAGGGGAAAAATGGCCCGGGCTGATCCTCTTCTAACGGAATCCTCTTTTCGTTAACTAAATCATCTTTAAACTCGATTGATTTCAGATCATCCATAACGCTACGGTGCTTGGTCAGACGGCCGAGCGTACAGGGTGAGTAAAAAAAGAAAGCGAGCAGTTTTTTCGGCCAGTGTGGCACGGAGAAAACACACGCGATAAGAAGCTGACGAGGCTCGTTTTCTATCGCCGACAGACGGTAGAATTTTCCCAAGCACTTGCCACACACGTTTTCTTTTTATTTTAGATTTTTTCATATACGTACTTTTACGCGCTGCTATTAAAATTTGAAAAATTAAAATTTCTGCGTAACCGTGACATGCCTTGCGTACCTTGCCAGCTCGCGAGCTTTACGTAGATTTTTAACTTTTTGAATTTTATTTTATTTATTCATTTACGCAAATTCCACCTTTGTATGCGTACTGTATTTATTAAATTATGATTTCGTTTCTCACTGTAATTGCGGTCTCTTTATTTTCTCTGTTTTCTTTTTCATCCCGATTCCCTCCGTGTCCCAGGGTGGCCGCGCCGAGGGTCCTCCCATCCGTTTCCTCAGATCCCAAAACTGAACAAGTGAGTTTGTTTTGCTTTCTCATAGCTTCGTCCTGGTAAGTATCTTCCGTTCCGAAACTTCAACGGAAATATGTTCAAACTTCCAGGATGTCAAAAAGCGAAATTCGGAGAACATGTGTGTTCGACCTTTTCTTTGTACACATGAAACTTTTACATTTTTTACGATACCTGGGTGTATTCTTGCACGGCAGTAGCATATCGCAGGATATAGAATGTAAATAAATATCGCGGAATTGTCGGAACTCTTTGGGGGAGGACTAATTTTTCGAAAAATGTCTTTCGGAAGTTTCACGATTTTTTGGATATGCAATAAACCTTTTTCGTGGAAATAGAGCATTGTGGGAGGTATTACCAGATTAAAATCTTATGAAAATTGGTGGAAGAGCTTAGATACTGAGGGAGTGGGTTTTTTTATACCATTTTTATGCTATCTTAATATTTATCTAGATATTCAAGATGTCAGGACACTTATTTGCACAGGAATAGAGTATCGTGCAAGATGTTTTGGTAATGGAGAGGGAAGGAATTAAAATTCTAAATAACCTTTTTACGTAGTGGCTTTTAAAAAACTCGAAACACCCTGCGTACTGTAATGGGCGTCCATTCTACGGTCACGACAATTAATAGCAGGTCTTTGAAAAAATGACCAAACTAGTATGTGATAGAAGGTTCATCAGAATTTACTTGTGATAAAATCTTCGAAAGTATTGCGTTTTCGGAGAGATCGAAGTTTAGGAGACAATATTTTTTTATTATTATTACCAAGTTTTTATTAACTCGCTTTCTTGGTTGTCCGTTTGTCTGGTTGGTACAAATTTTGTAATCGACTTTGAACTAACTTCCGGTTGAGCTAGAAACTTGAAACTTTCAACATAGCTCAGAACTTGATGTAATATTAACTCGCTTTTTTGTCTGCCAGTTGTTTTATCGTTTGTCTGTTTGGTACAAATTTTGCAATCGATATTTTTTTGTTTTCAAACATCGACAGCTGATGAACATACCTCTCACCTTGGTAGTGACGCACTTCGTCATGCTCAAACAAGAGCGATTGAGACTACCGTTTGTTCATCGGTTCGGTACAAATTGTGCAATGGATTTTGAATTAACTTCCGGATGAGCTAGAGACCCGAAACATTGAACATAGCTCAGATTTGGATGACAGACAAATAAACAGACAGGCAAGTCTGTCACAGAGAGGGAAAAAGAGAAAAAGAAATGGTGAAAAAAATTAATAAAGAAATAAAAAATATAGCTTAGTAAGAAAAAATTAAAAAATTATAATATTAATAGTGTATAGTACATTAGCGACAATATCTACCCAAGCAACTCTTCTACGGAGAAGCAAAATTTCAAACACACAAGACTAAAAAACAGAAAAAATATTTAAACTTAAAAAATAAGTTTAACCACGTTTTTAAAATGGACTAAAAAGTATAAAATAATTTCTCCTGGCCCTATACAGATTTATAACCCAATACAGATTCCTAACCCCATACAGATAGTCCTGGAAATTTGTGATTGTGAATTTTTAATAGCTATGAAAATACTTGTAAGATTTCAAACGAAAAAAGTGGGGCGCATGCAATAGATGAAGCGGAGGGAGAAGCTGTTGTTGAGAAAACTCACACAACCATTCATATCATTTGCAGTGCAATAAAATTATTAGTTCCTTAGGTGAACTATTCATGCATCAATTATCTATTGCATGCGCCCCACGTTTTTCGTTTTAAATCTTACGAGTATTTTCATAGCTTTTAAAAATTCACAATCACAAATTTTCAGGACAATCTGTATGGTGTTAGAAATCTGTATTGGCGTATAAATCTATGTCGGGCTAGGAGAAATTATTTTATACTTTTTAGTCCGTTTTAAAAACGTGGTTCAATGTTTTTCATTTAAATATTTATGCTATGGCTTTTCAAAATTGTAAGACGTCCGGATAAACGTGTGTGCACCCAAACCTATTGATACAAGGTCTATTCGGCACAGCGATAGTTGGCAATGTTTGCCATCACATTAACGGGTTTGCATAAGCTTGGGGCTCGAAGAACAGGTCCATTTTCAAAATGAAAATCTAATCTATTGGGACGGCGAGGCCGGGTGTTCACACACAATCGATGTGTGTAAAGTCTGTTTTGCCAAGTTTGAGTTTCTTTTTAATTGATAAATATTAATAAACAATAATTTTATCATTATCTAAAGAAAGTACCGTCGACTCTGCTTAGACAATCGGTGTAGGTGGTTCCGGCAGGTAGGGAGATCTGATATGAAAAATTTACTTTTAGTATAATAATAAAACTTCAGTATGACCGGGACTTTTTTGAAACCTTGAACATTACGGAAATGGAAAGTTGTAGAAAAGAAAAGTTCGATTTTTTTGCGAAAAAACACATTCAATAATTTTTTATGCATAAATTAGGTGAACATATTTAAAAAATCGTCAGATCATACGATGGAAAATGTTATAAACTATGCTCTGTCCGAATTTGAAGTAAATCGGACGTATAGATGTGGAATACGACTTACACCGCTTCTCAAAACATAGTTTCGAGAAAATAACAAAAGGAAAAAGGCTACATTGCAGCGAGGCGGTTCGTCCTGAAGCACTAGGCGGTCTAACCCTACAATAAAAATCGACAAAACTCGGTCAATTTTCGGAACGTGCAAAAAATCTTCGTTACAAAATCAAAGTTGAGACCCCAGGCTATGCAATGATGCAATAAAAAAAATCGTATATGAAAATTCCAAGCTTATGCAGACCCCTTAATGAGAGAAAGATTTTGAAGAAAAAGACAGGGCATTAGAATCACGCACCTTGCTTTCTTATCTTTTCGTTTCGCTCAACATTAAGGGGCTACATCTACCTAGAGGCCCCAAAAAAATGGGCAATAACCGACGTAAAAAAGGAACGCCTTTTTTTCAACACAAAGGTATATATTTTGAGAGGTTGTAAAAAAATTACCAAAAAATGCAGAAAACAACAATAACATGGCCGCCGGCAGATGATGAAACTCGAGCATACAAAATCTATGAAAAAAGTCGTCATTTTTACGTAACTATAAGAAACGACGATTGGTTTTAAAAAATGAGATCGCCAACGACTTAAATGTTTCTCATCGTATCTTCTGGAAATTTGGAAACAATCCATCAAGTTGTTCTCGAGAGATCATGTCGACCGACTTTGAATACAGTGTTTTCAGAAAAAACGTGTTCAAAGTTTGAAGTATGTTTAAAACTGTAGCTCATTCAATTTTAGGAATATTTCAATGAAATTTCCAGGAAATATAGCTAAAACGTAATACTATCGAATAAAAATATTTTTCGAAAATGCAATTGTTCGACCCACCTAGGTAGATGTAGCCTGTTAAAAAACCAACAAGTCCACGGAGGAAGCTTTGCGAGCAATTGACATAACAAGGAAGCAACCCGCGATGTTTTTTCTTCCTTTTTTTCTTCCAAAATCGCACAAGCACCAGTCAGTCCTTTATGAGCTTGAATCAGCCGATTTGAGAGTGACCATAAATTACTCCTCATTGATCAACGGCATTTCCAGAGAGCCATTATCCGCCGCGCAGAGTAAGCTGGAACGTCCTCGTTCGCTCAGTCTCTACTCGGAAGAAGATCGAAAGCAGCGTGTGATCGAACTGTCTGTGCCAGCCACTCCAGCCCTACCCGAACGCCGCCCTGTTCCGCCTGTGGCGCCGGAGGAAGTTGCCGAGCCACAGCAACGGCAAAATTCAGCATCTATGCAAGCTCCGACGAACAAGAGAGCAACCTCCGCAGCCTTCGGTCCCCTGGTCGAGCGTCATGCCACGGACGCTTTCTCCTCCGAAGACGTCGGAGTCGCACCATCCTCCGAGACCTCGACAGAGCGAACCAAAGCAGCGAGCGCGGCCAGTACCAAGTCTGTTGGACGCACTGTTGGAGCACCCGTCACAGCGCCGAGCTCCTCATCAGCATCGTGTCGCGAGTCCTTGGCTGAGAAAACTGCCGGTGTAAAAGCTTCGCCATCTTGCGCCCAGGAAGTCGGCGGCAATCAGAACGCCCATCTAGATCTCAAGTTCTATCATTCGCCCCTCTGGTAGAGAGCGCCGGTTCAGGAGCTACAGAAAAACTGAAACGAACAAATCATCTCGGAATATGTATACATAATTTTTTTCCTCTCGATTGTCATTTTAGCGTCTCGTAGAATTTTTTATAATGCACATATGCAAAATTGCTGTAGATCATTGAGAGCAAAAGAAAGGAAGGGAAAGATTACATGTTATTAGTAGCGGATTGCAGGATAACGTTTGGATGTATCGATACAAGGACGCACACGATGTCGCGATCGCGAATATAGTACATTTAGCTTGGCGAGCCGGACGTGATGAGTAAAACACGATGGACAAAAAAGAAAACAATGTAGAGCACGTAGAATAAAAGTGTGACGAGATATACCAAAGGACGGAAATTATCGTATGGGGGTCAGACTTTTTTTGGAATTGTAAGAAAATCGCCTGACATTTGCGGAAGTAAAACGATCGGATTTTTAAATTCTTTATTTGCATGGCGCGGCATTAATTTACCGGTCTGAAAAGCGTTACGACAGCGAGAGATTCGAAATATAAATTGGAAAGTTTCGAAATTGTGCCATCAGAACTATTGCGTATTTGCGGCATCGAACTAAACTTTTTCACGAAACTTTAAACCGTGTACGCAACTGAATTAGTGAATAAAGAAAAAACGTTCTTCGTAACCACTCGATCGATGATTCGCGAAGTCAACGAAATTTTTTTCCCATTATACACGTAATATATTTACGCGCGTGCGATACTTTTTCCAGATTACGCTCGCGGCGTACTGAATTTTCGGCAAGAACCGCGCGACGCGCTCCTGGCGCCAATGTCCGGCGAGACGTCGGGACAGGACACTATGCGCTCGAATAGCGGGAATTTTAAAGCTGTCCCACACAACTTACGTGAAGTTGTCCCGGTCTGCGGTTCATTCGTTGGGATTGGCAGCAGTGGTGATTTAGTTCGAAAGAAAACGGCGGGTTGCGCACTGGTCTTTGGATCGCAAGTCTGGCAGTTTAACCGTTTGGCAAATGCGCGTGCCTTCGTATACCCGTTGTTTTTTTCTCTTCTAATCGTGAAACCGTGTGTATGAAATCCTCGTCTGATAAATTACGTAGTGAATATAAAGCTGAGATCAAACTGTTCATGTGTGTAGATTGAGTGTCTCGTTATTTTTATTTATTTATTTTCTTCAAAACGTTCGGACAATGTCGACGTTCAGTTTCAAAGAAATTGGCGACCTGCTGAACGAGGCCGGCTCGGGAAAGACCGGCAGCGGCGTTTCCTTCGCGGGAAAATCCCTAAAATTGGACACCGCGAAAGATGGTAAAGTTCATTCTATATTCTGAGGTAAAAAATGGAAAACCCTTCATTTTTCCACGTGCGAGAATCTTCGGAGTCCGCGAGAGTCGCGTCGTTTCCCGTGCTCCGAAAATTTTCTCTATTTTGAGGTTATACACGTGTGAGCTAGGGCACGCTTTGCGCGGCTGATCGACGGACGCGTTTTTTTTTCTCTTTTTGGTACACCAGCGGAAGCAATCGTCGAGGCGATTCGGCAATGCGAAAATTTGTCGTATCTCGATCTCGAGGGCAATACCCTGGGGATCGAGGCGGCGGGTGCGATAGCCCAGGCTTTGGAGACGCACGGCCGTGGTCTGGAGCGTGCCCTCTGGAAGGACATGTTTACCGGGCGAATGAAGACCGAAATTCCACGTGCTCTAGAGTATCTCGGCAATGGGTTGTGCACTGCGGGCGCTCGTCTTGTTGAGCTTGATCTTAGCGACAATGCCTTTGGACCTATCGGAGTTCAGAGCTTAGCCGCCTTTCTCAGCTCGCCCACTTGCTATACTCTCCAGGCATTGAGACTCAACAACAACGGATTAGGCATATCGGGAGGAAAAATGCTTGCCAAGGCGTTGCTCGACTGTCACGCCAAAAGTTCCAAAGGTAAAAAGACAGTGAAGTTTGATGACGTTGCAGTTTGCATAGTTGGAATGCAACGAAAATGAGTTTTTTATTTTGCTAATTTTCTTTAGCAACTTTAAGGTACGAAAAACACGCAACATTTTTTTAGACTTCTTATTTGGCGATCTGAAACAAATGTGCAAAATATGGTTTTGGATACGGATAAAAACGAACAATTAAAATGAATTTTCGTTGCGTTTCATCGATGTAAACATCAACCTCAATGGGTTTGATGACGAGAGTATTGGGATGAGGATGTCGGGATTGTACACACAATTAATACATATTGTTGCCAAGTTTGAGCTTATTTTTATTGAAAAATATTGATAAACAATGAATTTATCATTATTTAAACAAAGTGTTGCTGCATAGTCAATTGGTAGAGGTGGTTTTGGCAACTAAGCTGATCTGAAATGAATAATAAAAAATGTACTTCCAGTATAATTATAAAACTTTCGTATGACTCGATACTTTTTTGAAATGTTGTATATTACGAAAATGTCAAGTTGTAGAAAGAAGTTCGACTTTTGACAACGAAAAAACGACTTTGATAATTTGGTATTAACAAATGGAAAATGTATTAAAAAATGATGCAGACATACGATGAAAAACTTGGCATTAGGCTCTGGCGAAATTTAGAGCAAATCGGGTGAACAGAGTTTGAGATACGGCTTATACCGTTTCATAAAATACATAGATTGGAGTAAAACATTAAAGAAAAAAGGGTACATCGCAGCAGGGCGGTTCGCCTTAGCGTGCTGGGCGATCCGTCCCCCCACAAAAATCGCCATAACCCGATCATTTTTGGGAATCTCTGCCAAGTCGCTGTTGCAAATTGAAGTTAAGACTCTAGACTATGAAAACATCCGATAAATAAATTGTATTTTTCAGCATTTCAAGCTTACACAGGCCACTTAACTTGTTACTATTCACGTGTTTTTCGCTCTTTAAGGCTTACAAGAATCGCTCGAAAGTTTTTCAAGGATTCTTTTAAAGTTCTGCAACCTCAGTTGCAAGAAAACATTTTGGATGTTAGAAATTTGTTATCAAAATGAAAATTTTTTATCACATTCCAACAATGTAATCTTCAAGACCGTAAAACGAGTGTATCGAGCTATTTTTAGCTAGAACAAGACGCCAGTAAGATCAACTTCTTGATAGCCAGGCGCCTTCCAATTTCCACCACAATTCTCTAGTACTTCGCTCAATTAAGAGTTTTCTTGACAAAATAATTCAAAACAACGCTGGCCTGAGTACCCATGATACGTTATCCATCAACACATAAATGATCGAAGTAGTGCAGCTTCTTACGCGATTGTCAGATCGCTGCTCAATCTTTTTCATACAATGATGTTGAAATTTGCATTGTCGGATTACAAAAAAAAAAAAAAAAAAAAAAATTCTGTTGCACAATTTCCTTTGGCAGATTAAGTCTACAAAAATCACGAAAACGCAAAATATGATTTTTAATAGTGATGAAAATAAGAAACTATTGAGAATTTTTGTTGCATTCCAACGATTCAAATTTCAGCTCCATTTCATGTACTATGGGTAGGACGCACACCTGTATGCGTTTAAAAACTCAAGTAAGTTTGCCAGGGTTCGAAAATCCTCGAAATTCAAAACATTTATACGAAACTAATTCATTTGAAAATTGACCGGTTTTATTAACGTGTCGAAATTATCGCCAAGTCAATCACAAAATCCGCCCAGTCCCAATCTGATGGAAACCAAAACGCGCAAGCGTCTAAAAAAACGAAAAAAAGAGAGGAAGCAACTCCAGTAACGTTGAATTGTTCCCAGAGGCTAAACCGCTGGCCCTGAAGGTTTTCATCGCCGGAAGGAATCGCTTGGAAAACGAGGGTGCGACGGCCCTCGCCTCCGTATTCACAAAGTTGGGGACCCTCGAGGAGGTGGTAATGCCTCAGAACGGTATTTATCACGTTGGTATAGCCGCCCTGGCGAGCGGTCTGTCGTTGAATCCGCGCCTCAGGATTCTCAATTTGAACGACAACACGGTTGGCCTCAAGGGCGCGCGTGCCCTCGCCCTCGCGCTCTCGAATTTCCGGTGCCTCGAGACTCTCAATCTCGGCGATTGTCTGATAAAGACGAAGGGTGCCCTCGTGCTCGCGGACGCCCTTGGTATCGAAGGATCGCACGGATCTCTCACCGAGTTGATACTGTCGCACAATGAGATACGAACGCGCGCGATCGACTCCTTGGCGCGCGCCGTCTCCGAGAAGGCTCAGCTGACGAGTCTCCAGCTGGACGGCAATTCGTTCGGCAATGAGGGCATCGAGACCCTGAGAGAATTGCTCGTTTGCTCGGACAAAATCGAGGCGCTGGGCACCCTCGAGGAGGACGAGAGTGCCGACGACGAGAAGAGCGACGACGACGACGAGGAGGAAGAGGAGGAGGAAGAGGAAGAGGAAGAGGAGGAGGAGGAGGATTCGGAAAACGAGGGCGAGAACAAAACAAATGGGCAAGATGACGAGGAGCCCGTAATCCTCGAGCGTGTACAGAAGAAATTGGTAAACGTTGCCGAATTTCTCGACGCACCGACCGGCGAAAATTTGCTTCTGCTGCAGGGCGAAAAGATCAAAGTTTTGCTTGAACACGCCAAGGTTTGTTTGGATCCTACGTAACACTTTAAGACTGCCTTACAGTTGAACATTTTTTTGTTTGTCAATTATCGTTTCAACTGTATTCCTTCATATCGAACTCCATCAGCGAAAAATTGCGAGTATTGAATGAAATTTTGCGAAAAACTTTCTTTTACATATAAATGAGCTACAGAAAAAATCTAAAACATTCCGTAGTGTATGATCATTATGCTTCTTCTTATCATATCCGAGAGGTGAAAAAGTCCTTTAATGTATTCCTTTCGTGAAGAGCCGTATTTTGAAAGGGGCATGAGGAAGATCCTTCTGAATCATTTGTAAATTACAGTAACGGTTAATAAAAATGAGTCACAATCAATCATTACACCCAATGATAAACTTTGATTAAAAAAAATCGCACAAATTTAGTAGACCTAGACATTTTTTAATTTTCTCTGAAAAGTCGCGGCTACGAAAATTCCTCTGCCAGTCACATTTTTCAAAGTTTTATCATTAATATTTTTTTTAAACATTCTGTGACCCCCTGTTTTAATTGTCGTAACGGAATCTTCAAAAATTTTACACGCGTAAGTTGTCCATAATAAGTATAGGTGTGCGAATAACTCTGGATCAGGCATCCAGAGTCATTTAGTGTATAAATGATTACATAGAAATGTAGCCAGTGTGACATCTCCATAAAGCCGCGTCTAAATGAGACGATTTATGGAGTTGTAATTTTATGTTGCAAAGTTCGGTAACTTGGATCGAAATTTTATCAGTACACTGGGATGTATTTTCACTTGATTATAGACGAAAATCAGTTAATTGTTAAATATTCGGATCCGTGAAAGGATCACCTCTAGAACGCATGCAAAACTACTGCAAATGAAAAGTCCTACGATTCTTCAACGGGTGTGTTTGGGTCGATCACAAATTTGCATATAGCCTTAGAACGAAAGAAGTAATAGGGCATCTAATTTTGATCACCATGATAACAGTTCTGTGAGACTCCCGTACATCCTTAAGTTACTAAATTCAATTCGACAAACTGCTGGTTTGATTAAACAATCAATTATTATCACCATGGTTATCACTGTTATTGAATAATAATAATTGGTAGCATTAACGTATTTACTTACTGAATAGTTTACTTATTACTGTTATTAATTTTGTATTACCATTGCAATTGTCATAATTATAAATCAATATAATATCAATTAGAAGAGTTATTTATTGCATTGACGTATGTAGAGAAACCTGAACAATTTCAATAATAATAATAACCGTTCATTAGTGATACCAATGAACTCAATGCTCTCAATGCAACTATATACTCAATACTACTAATAAAAAATATCCCAGGCAACCCCATGCTTACACGTGGTCCAACAGGTACCTGACTGCCGTTTTAATTTTTTCATCTACCAATAATGTATTGCCCCCCGGCCCGTTTCGATGATCCATAGAAAAACTCGCAGGAGCAAGCGAAATACGCGGAGGAACTTTCGCGAATAGTGATGAAGGTATCGGCTCTGTGCGGCAGTGGCTACGTCGACGTCAGAATCGAGGCTGAAAAATTGACCGATCAGCTTTACGCCGATTTATTTTCGTACGCAAAGAGCAACACTGACCAAGCATCTGCCATAGACAACACGTTACTCGTCAATCTCGGTCTTCTCAAGGTCAGTGCCTCTCTCCCACTCCTCGGGGGAGTAAAAAAAGAGCTTTCTTCACCCTCATCCCACAAATTGACCAACTCTCCCTCGTCTCTTTTCGTTTCTTCGCGTTCCAGAGCGAGGACAAGAGCGCCAACAGGATAGACTGGAACTTGGATGGATGCTTCAAGGCTCTCGAGCGTGTCACCCAGAGAGAATACTTTCCCACGCGGACCAAAGACGCACTGAGAGTCTTCATCGACCGGCCCCTCAAACCCGGCAAAACCAAATTCGTTGATCCTCATCTCGAGGCTAAAAATTCGCTGAAGTCGATCCTCGATAAATTGCAAAACACGTAACGCGTACGAGAGTCATGGGAGGTTTTTTTTCTCTCTCTCTGTAACCCGTAATCGTTGCCTCGAAGAATTGGCCGATCCATTCCAACCGCATGTACACACACACATACACCCGCACATATGCGAGGGTGTATCGAAAAAAGTCATTTTTAACTCTCACCTCTTCGCACAATGTTATTAGGTATAAAAATGCATCTTGAATTTGACGAATGTCAATTAGTTGCCTTATTCAAGTTTGAAAACGGAATTTTCCATGAAAATCAAATGGCTGGTAAAATTATTGCTACCGCTCATAGTCGTGCTGGAAATCTCAGCTTTGGCATATATTTTTTTATACCTAACATTTGCCAATTGGGGGGTTAAGAGTTGCCTTTTGCCGTTGCACCTTAATGTATATGTATATATACATATATGAATATTTATATATTCATATGATCTTGTTTTCCACTCTCCACATCATCGCTGAGGGAGCAGGTTCTCCAGATTAGGCGGAAAACCGGTGAATTTGGGCCGTACAGAGTGTAACGCTATGTTCCTTTCGCCTTCTGTAATACGTCGAGAAGGAACGAAAAAAAAAGAATCAAACGTCAATGATTTATAATCACAAATTGTCAGGTTGTGTTTTCGATAATTTTTTTTTGCTCCTTTTGCTATATATATATCCGTCATATAAAATACTTAAACGTAAAATCCTTGTATCTACGAAAAGAAATGCCGAGCGTCTCGTTTTTTCTCTGAGGCTGCGCGATGTTTTTTTTTGTTATATATATATATGTGTGTGTGTGTGTGTGTGTGTGTGTGTGTGTGTGTGTGTGTGTGTGTGTGTGTGTGTGTTCATCAAATGGCTTAAGCGTCAGAGATCTAAAGAAAGAAAGAGGGAGAAACACAGCGCTGAGGATCGACACGTCGGGAGCCAGCCAGAAAACTGCATCACGCACGAATCCGGTAAGGACGCGCCCGAGGGAAAGAATGAGTCCACGTGCGATTGGAAACTATTTTTTTCTTTTTCACGTTCGCCTTTTTTCTTCTGCAATTTTCGTCTCCGTCCTGGACGAGGGGGTAGCGTTGGTGGAACGACTTGCGCGTGCTTAGATTACGGGTCGATACGGATATCAATCTCGATCGGTCTCGCGCGTATTCACGGCCACTTCCAAATTCCAAGCGGGATGGAAGAGCTCCACGGCGAAAGGCTGACAGTGCTGAGATGCTTGATCCACCATGTATTTACGAGCCTGAAACGAATGCGTTGTTTTTTCCCGTGATTCATTTTTTTCGCTTTTTTTCATTTGGTATTAAATTTTACAATTATTTTATAACAAAAGGACTTTGTGTGTGTGTATACAGAGATTAACTTGGGTAATTTATCGATAATGTATGAGAAAATAAATGATAATGATGAAAGAATGCCGACGCGTCTCTTGTGACAAATAGAGCAGTTTTTCAATTGAATGGAAGTGAATTTATGAAAGAAATATTCAGAATTTAAAGTACAATATACGTATTCTGGGGGATATTTTTTTTTTAATTAATGGAGGTGAATTTGAACAAGATGGGGGATTTGTTTATTGTTATACGTATATAAATGAAGGGGTGGTTTTCTCATCACTCAATTTGCCTGCGTTGAAATTTTATGGATGCCAAGACTACCCCCTCGATACATTTAACCCTTTCACACCTGACGGGGCATATGCTGTCCCAGTCTGGAAAACAGTCGAAATTACGGCTGGGTCACCATATGTCCCAGTTACTGAAAAACATAGGTGCATTTCAGTGGTGAGGAATCCGCACCCTTATTGAGCAAGTTTCAGACAGAAAAGTTATTTCATCGTAATTATCACTTGGAGGAGAAATAACTGGTTCCGGTAATGAGGCGCACTAAACTGATTTTTTCGCCGTATTGAAAGGGTTGAAAAAGAAATTGGGATCCTGAAACATTTTATATAGGACACTGAGATGGGACCGCATTACCCCACTATGTGGGATTCTTTCCCACCTTGCCTCCGCCCCTTCCAATTAACTTGGTATAAACGATCGCTAACACACTGATCCAAAAACTGAAAAGTTACAGACAACGAACCCCAAACTTTTCTATTATACGTAGAGATAGAGATTCACAGATTTACAAACAAAGCATGCCTCTGTATCTAAAAAGGTTTGTTTGTTACTTAACTTGGCCTTTTCAAGTTTTGTTCTTCTTTAAAAAATATATATATTGCTTATTTAAAACGTTAGCGAACTGGAAAGACCATTTATTTTTAAAAAACGTTAAAAATACACAAAACTCGTGATCATTTGTCAATTTTTGTTTCTTCGCTCGTCCCCGTTCATTTTTTTCATATAATCTTTATTGTGTTGTTTTATTTGAAGGGTAATTGACTACATGTCGTAATGCTCATTAGACTAAAGCCCATTTCAGGCTTCAAGTTGTGTTTTTGTAAGAGATTAATCGAAATCCTTTAAGTAGCTGTTGAGTTATAAACAAACAAACATACAGACCCTATAGTTGTATTATGTATGACAAAATTACTATTATTAACCTTCGAAAAGTTTGTGTGGGTTTAAATTCTGAATTTGGCGTTTAAATAACCGCATTTTGCGTGAGGTACGCAGCAATTTTTTTAACGTAAACAATAGTCCTTTTTTTAGTTGTAATATACATATATATACACATAGATATGAAGGCGTATAATGATAATTAACCTACCAGAAGCTTGACTATATTTGATTTCTTCATTTTGCTCTCGTCGCATCCCAGAGACGATGGATACCTCCGTCCGCCACCTTTATTTGCGTTTTTCTCACAGTGTAGTTCTATATCTGACAGACAATCGTCCATGATGGCTTCTGGTTAGAGAAGACAAAATAAGAAACGATAAAGACACAACGTGGCGAGTTTCCACCTTGCAGCAGATTTTGTTTTCACGGCAAAATGAAATCTCAAAAATTAGCCTCACTTTCGATCATGGCGAGGTTGTCGGCATCGTGTGGCTCGGCGCAATATTCTTTCAGTGCGACATGGGAGTGTTCGCAATTGGCGAATAACTCGGGATATCGTCGCGTAAGTAATTTCGTGAGCAGCATATTCGCACGATTGTGTATAATGCTGTTACCGTAGGCGCACATTATCTCGTCGTCGGTGCGCCGAACGAGCAAAATAGGACCGTCGTAAGAGTTCAATAGTTCGGCAACGTTGAGATTCAAGTGTTCCCGCACGACGATCCTTACGATGCACTCGATCCACTTGGGCATCCGGGCGATCGCTAGGTGCAAAACATCGTCGAAGGTGGCGTCCAGGATCTGCGAAGTTCTCATTTTCCCCACGGACGTTCATACCTCTGGCTAAGCTACGCATCGTCATGATTTTACGGTACTTGAATAATTACCAAACTGTCGATCTCCGGATATTTGACGGCTGCCCAGCTCGCCGTGTATCCACCGATGCTCCATCCATAGAGGATTATACGCTCGATCGGAAAGTTAAGACTCTCGAGGGCAAACGCCATCACGCAGTCGACCGCGGCTTGCTCTTGCGTCGGAAGCGGTCGTCCCTGATTAGATCAATCAACGGTCACACAATCTACCACACGAATGCCGACGACCCGATGTGGCAGGACACGAGGGAACATCGGAAATAAATATTACGCTTACGGAACTTCCGCCAAGAGTAGGTCGGTCTACTGAAAAACTTGCCCTCTCGGAGAAAATTTCGTGAATGAAATATAACGGTGAGGAAGCGGTGTGCGGCTTACTGATTTTCATAATTGATTTTTTTTTTAATTTAATTTTCATCATACGATGGGCTAAATTTATTAACCACCGTTGTGTGCCAAATACAAAACTGGAACCATAACTTTATGTGTACAGGAATGTATCTTTCTGAATATTCAAATTCCATTTCAAGGCATGCAAGCATAAATTGGAAATAAAAAAAAAAGGTTTTTTTTGCATAGTTTCATAGCCTAGAGCCTTAATTAATTTGAACCTCAAGAAATTACCCAAAATAATTATAAATGTTGGAAAAATGCCAGAAATTTGAAACTCAAGAAATTACTCGGGCACTCAAAGATTTTAAACGTTACAGCGCCGAAAAACGTGGCAAGATTAAAACTCCCACGAAATCTAAAGCGTGTCGCCGATTTTTACCACGTCCATTTGGAACGTAGTTCCCACGATACTTTTTTTGTGTGCAAAAATTTGAGAATCTTTATCGCCAAAAATTTTTCGCGTGCAAAACAATTCGTACATTTTGTTCTCACGTAGTTTTTCGATGTTACGGAACATTCTGAACCCATTTCCATTGAGATCCGAAAAAGCTCCTCGTACGGAGAAGCAAAACAAAAATAGTCAAAAACTTACGGTGCTGCCCCCAAAGCCCGGGTGGTTCCATCCGAGCACCGAGTACCCTTTGCTCATCGGTGTCGTGGCTATGCCGATCTCGTAAAAGCCGCAATTGCCCTCGCACGTTATAACAAGGATCTTGCCGTTTCTCGTTTTGTCACGTCGATCCACGAACATGCAGTCGATCGCGTTTTTGTCCGACGTGACGAGTTTATAGCGTTCGCCACCCTGATCGAGCATCGCTATTCTACCTTCGAGTAACGTTGCTCCTAAAAGGAAAAAAGAAAAAAAATCTCAGTATTTATAACACTTATTTGTAATTTATATATTATTTTCGTTCATTCTTGCAATGTAATAAATCGACGTTACTCATTGCCCAGTTGAGGAGAGATATGCTCCCCGGATACATGAGTTTCAAAGCGACCGTATGTGCTATCACGTACGCCACCAGTTTGCAGAACAGCAGCGTTATCCCGTCTCGCTTGTAAACCCAATTCAGGCTGGCTAACTTCCTGTCCAAAAGACTTTTTCTTAGACAACGAAAATCGGTGGGCATACATTTATGAAATATTACTTGCGTATTTATTAATTGGGATAACAGTAAGGTGATATCAGGAATATATGGGAGTTGGAATTCCGGACAAAAGTAGACGTAATTCAAAACTCTCAAATAGATGTCCTAGATTTTGAGTAAATCGGTTTCGAAAGGCATACTGAAAAGCTTCATGATTTGAATCACAGACTTTTTTTAACCATCATTTCGACTGTATTGTTTATATTTAACTTTATCATGGCAAAAAGGTTCAAAGTGAATGTGCCCGCGACTGCTGCAATTTCCGGGCTGCTCAATTACTTACAGTGTTGCGATACAATTTGATAATGCGCGAGCGAGGAAGTAATCAGAATTTCCATGTGTTACAATTAATTACACTACAAATGTGTAGCGAATAGTTGTCAAATTTTTCAAAAGCCTCCATTCACACATAAACTATCGGCAGAAAAAAACGCTGTTCCACATTATCATTATTTTTTTCCTAAACATATCTGAGAGTTGAATACCGTCCTATAAGAACACATACGTAACTAATGCAAATGAAGAGTCTGATAATTCTTCAACAGGTCAGCGGAGCAATTTCAAATTTTGCATACAGGCTTAGAACAAAATAATAGTGCATGAAATCTTCAACCCCTGACAGCATTTACCTCAGCTCTTGTTGCTCTCAAGCAATAACAATAATAGCTCTTTACTAGTAACAATTTATTTATCTATGGAATAATTCACACATAGTCAGGAAATTATAATTATAACAGCACTGATTATTGTTACTATAATTAAATATATGGTTGACCAAACCACTATTATTGCATGGATGGATTTAGGGCAAACTGTACAATTGTTACTTTTAATAATAATGATAATAATATCAGTTAGCTGTATTAGGTTTATTTATCTGATAATTTACTCAATACCACTAATCATTGGTAATTGCCTTATTATTATTATTTCTATAGTGAATATAGTTAATTAAATTCTCCAGACAAATGCAAGGAATTCATCCCTGCCGGAAAAAGCTTTTATCAATGACAGGGAAGTTTGCATCGTTGGAAAGAAACGATTTTTAGTAATGACAATATTTTTAAGCCTCTCAGGCATACTTTTTTGCATGACGAGACGTTTTTTTAACTCTTTCTGGTTATTACAGTACAGTTTTTTTTTCACGAATCAAGATTGTTAATCTCTGATACAAATACACAAAAACGTTCAAGTGATGCGCATACTAAGTTGAGTAAAAAAAAAGTGTGCAGTCAAATAGCATGAATTTCTAGCATGCTCCTACGATGCAAACTTCAACATGGTTTTTATTTATCATTTTCACTGCAAACTTGAAAGCGAAACGGAAGAGTGAAAAAAGAAGAGAAAACATTGTTGAAGTTGCAGACAGAGGGCAGAAGAACATGGGACGGAGCAGCCTAACTTACCGCGGCGGTTGGGAGGAATGTTTCCAGTCAACAGGCCAAGCCTTGAAGTCAAAATCGTACTTGAGCAGTTGTTGTCTCATCTGCACTCTAGTCTTGGCGTCCGGATTGGCCAGAGTCTTGACAAAAGCTCGATACGTGGGATTGTTGGCCCTGGCGTAGCCTCTCATGGCAAGCGAAGCTATGAGAATGGCACCTGCCCCAGCCGCCAGCTTCAATAGCGACTGGGTATTCTCCGAGAAAGTAGAATTGCGTCGGTAGACGAAAACGAAGGGAAAGACGTAAATGCCAATTGACCAAGCCGCTACGAGCTGACGGAAGATTATTTTTTCACGTTTGAATAATTATCGATGAATTTTTTTTTTTGATCGAGCGGCGAATAACATTAGCGGAGCAAGGGAAAGTGCAAAAATGTCTCACCGAAGCAACCAAATTGTCGCCCCATCTCTCCAAATTTGCAGGCTTGTACGAATGCTGCAACAGAAAACGAGAAACGAAGGAATGATACGTGAAATTGAAAAGGAACAAAAAAATTTTAACCTTAAACAGGACATTTTTGGGAGTTGGCACTCTGTCCGTTCATTTCGTGACAACAAAAAATTATGAAGCCACTACCGTTTTTCTCGCTTACCCATATGCCGTCGTGAAACTTGTAGAGCGCCGGGCCGAAGGCGCATTTCCACATCATTTTCGGTGAATATTTGATTATCTCTATCCGTGAGTTAAAGTCGCGCGAGAGACGGAAGTAACAGAAACAATGCGACGCGCGCGCGCGAGGCAGAGAGAAATTAGATTTTTGTCGATCCTTGCTGTGAGCGAGAAAAGGGAGGAGGAGAAACGTCGACGCGTTGTATCAGCTGTAAAATGCGAACGAAGCGAAGTTTGCCGAATCATTGCTCATGTCACCATGCGATTGTCCCGTTGCCTTGTTTGAATGCCTGCTAGGCAGGCGTGACGTTAGCGACCCTCGGTTACGGTATCGACCGTAGGTAATATACCGGTAATCGGTAACCACACCGGCGTTTGTAACCAGAATAGATCTAGCCTCCCGGGCAACTTTAAGGCAGTATTCTAGTCTGGAGGCCTAAATTACGGGCGTTTTTTCGGGCTTGATAAAAAATAAATATATATTTTTACCATCCATTGTTTTACACTGTCTTTATTGATGTTTGGAGAACTTACAAACAAATTTCTTTTGCAAACAAACAAAAAATTGATTAGGTTATGGGCCTATAAAGATGACCGTGAAAAAAGGATTGAGGCTGTTGACACGATTCCAAAGCTTCAAGCTGAAACAGAAATAAAACCAATTTTCTTGATTAATAATAATGTCATTATAGCAGATACTAAAGAGAAAGAAAAATGTAATGGCGACTGTCTGAAAAAAGTTAATTTTTCGCCCTATTTTTTCACAGTTAAACATTTTGTTAAATAGTAATAACAATAATAATAATAATAATAATGTCACAATGTTCGAGGTAGGGACGATAAAGGGATATATACTGAAAGTCCATACCAAATTTGAAGACAATCGGTTGAATAGAACTCGAGATTTTATGTCAACGAGGTTGAAAAAAGTAGTTTCGATAAAAACGCGTTAAAGTTTTGAGTACAATTTCAGACAACTGCAACTACCTGAGTGGTATAATGGTATTTTATACTTACGTTATATTAATCCGTCATTCCTGCCTCGTAACGTGTGCCTTCCTTAACTTCAAGATGATGATTTTCTGAAGCTCGTTCTTCCCCGCGAGCAGTTCTTGCTTCCTCAGAAGCTTCTGAAGTTCGTAGCTCCGACCGTTCGATCCTATTCTGCTTTCGTTTATATACTTTAAGAAAACGCCAAAATAATATGTTTCAAATTTGTAGACTAGAATACTGCCTTGATGCGCTGCAAAACTCGCTCAGTCCGTAGCTGATCCTGTAATCAACTGTTTTCAAAGATGTTTGAGTTTTACAGAACGAGCTGAGTTTTATACCCGCCGGCTTTTAATTCTCCACACCCTAAATGGTTTTTGTCCCGAAACGATTATTCACTTCTGATAATTTCGTGCTTTTGTTTCTAGGGAACGTTCCGTTCTCATTACCGACTGAGCGAGTATTCCGTCGCCATATTGCCGTTGAATGAATAGTGCCCTGATCACGGTCTTACATACATGCAAGTCTGGAAACTCCAGTGGAAGGGGAGGTAGCTTATTGAAGAGAGTTGGTAGTTCACCAGTCGCCACTAGGTTCGTTGCGATCAGAATACCCGTTGCGGCGCGGCCGGGGGGTCAGACAGAGACAGCACTAGTCGGCCACGCTTCTATCCCTCTATCTCTGTCCTACCTTCATGCTCGTTACACGGATATTTATCATGCGTTCGAACCGAGGGCCAGGAAAGGGCGTTAGTCCTGTCAGTTTCGATTGATACAATAAAATAATATATGATCCTAATCGTAATCAAACAACCAAACTTTCTAAAGCCAAGCGAGCGTGATAAGCATATACATACGATTTTGAAGCTGTCACATTGCATGTGAACTTTAACAGAGTGGTCCCGTGCTCGCCTCATACTCGCGTTGTTGTAGGTTCAAAGCCACTTGTCTCAATTTTTTTCTTCCATCCCTCATTCCCGTGTTTTGAAGGCTATTTATTTTTGTACGTGCATTTGTTTTCATATCGAGGTAAGCAGAATGAATCCGTTCAAATTTGGTTATATTGCCCCTTCATGCGCCGTACGGCGCACCGCATCACCATTTTGAAAGAATATGCTTTCAATTGATCGAAAACGTACTGTGTCCAAAACGCAGAAAAAACAACAGTTATCAGCGACTCAGCGACACGTTTTCAACAGCTCACTCCGTTGCGCGCCGTATTGAGGTTATGTATGTCCAGGTTTCGGAACCGCAGTGACAACTAGTGACGGCGCTGGGACCGAGATTTGCCACGGTACTGATGCATGAGATCGCGGCTGCCAGCATTAGAGTTTCCAGACCCGTGTGTAAGACCGTGACCCTGATTTTGCACTTATGTAGATTTCATACATTTAGAATGGGAAAAAATCAAATAACCCATGAAGCTTCGCAAAGCATCCGCTAGAGTCACACCGAGCCAAGCGCGCGCAGGCACTTCTGACGCAACATCGGTAGGGTCGAGCCCGAAGGGTAGCGCGTGATATATATATACACATAGCTGGACGGAAGATTGCTATAGAGACGGACTGAGCTGTATAGTCGTCCGAAGCAGCCGGTTTTTCAGTACGCCGCCGGTTCTGCTCCCGACGGGGTTGCTCCGCGTTTTCCATCACATGCGCGCACAATTCGTTGCGCACATACACAGATTTTTTTACGCAATTTTACGAAACACGCGGTGAGCGATCGCGGGCGCAGACACGCGTTGCGCGCGCCGTGCGTGCTCACGCTTCACATCTCTCTAAAGACTAAAATATTATTCTCTTCCAAGACTGCCCCTATACCTCGTCCGCGTTTTCTCATCGTTCCTTTGTCCCTCGTAAAAAATCAGAGACAAAATAAGAAAAGGCAAAGAAGAAGTCTTGCATTCCTCGAAAGTACATCGCTGTGGAGCTCTCAATATATCGTGTTCAAAAAAAAAAAATTACTTCAAAAAAGAAACCATCGAAAAAGCTGTGCTCGCGCCGATGCTATAAAGTGGCCTCGCGAGGACGAGCCATCGGTCCAAGGATTATTAATCTGTGAATCTCTTTGTTCGCCTTTTCCGCTCCTCAGCTCACGAAGGATAAAGTTTCGGAGGAAGAATTATTTACGAAGTGGCCGAGGGACGAGGGTGGCGAAAAAAAGATGTAAAAGTGAAAACGCGCGTTACGAGGAACATCGCGCGATAAAGCAAAGGATCGGAATCGCCGCGACGCGAGTTCGGTGCCCCTTCGATCATTATCTCTTTCTCTGTCTCGGTCTTTCTCTCTCGCGCGCGCGGGGCGGCCGTTCAACCTGCCTGCCTTTACACACGGAGAATGTGCGGAGCGTTGAAAAAAAGAAGAAGAGGCAGAAGAAGAAGCCGAGCAACAAACGGCGGATCAGCAGCAGCAACGAGGCGACCTCGCACCGCCGCGGTTCGCGTTGTGTGCTAAAACTCGTCGTTGAGGGTGAACACTTTTTGTCGCTACTTTATTATTATTACGCCACACACACACACGCAGAGAGAGAGAGAAGAGCGTCGTGATCTAGTTGCTTTCCATCCCCCGGCTCCCTTCTTGCCCTTTTCCATTCTCCTATGAACACGCGCCTGTCGACTGTTGAAGGATTATATATATATATATATATATATATATATATATATATATATATATATATATATATATATATATTTCTATGCATCTTTGAAACGGCGCGGAGAATAAAATTCTTTTGGCTTCCCCCGCGAATTGAACCACGCAAACGGGTTTATCTCTCTCTCCCTCCCGCCCTTCCTCTCACGCTGTGTCGTTCGCTCGCTGTTTTGCCATCATTGACATTGGTTTCTGAGAACGGATGAGGGACGGAGTAGCAGCAGCGAAGACTTCCTTCTTTTTCCCCTGTTCGCTGTACGGTGCCCTCTCTTCGCGAACTCGCGAGTGCGGTCCGCGCGTAGGTCCGTGTGCGTGTTGCTGTGGATAAAAAAGAGAGGGCGAGAGAAACAGAGAGGAAAATAAAATAGTATGGGAGAAGTGATGGGATATAATGGTGCGCCACACACCACGGTAAACGTGCACGATTACTCGACGGACCACGTCAATACACGGGGTGTACCATTCGAGTTTACACAACGAAATATGTCGAAAGGCATACATTCACGATGATATGTTTTGAACATACGTTTCATTGTTTCACAGAACAAAAATGATAGTCAAGGTTGTTTCAACGTCAACTTTGGTTTCGCGAATGGGAACCAATGTTTTTTATATCGGGATTGTATTTTGCGCAACGAAATAGGTTACTTTTGTCTGAAACTGTTTTCTGTTGGCTCAAATTATTGAAGATATTTCGAATATTTAATCGAATGGCCATAACGTCAATACGATGGTGAAAAATATGAAAGTATTTTGAAGTAAATTCAAAAGTACGGAAATTGAAAATTAGTCGAGATATTTTGTTAAATATTCACAATATGTTGAAAAAATGTTGCCGACGAACATTACCATTTCGTTTGGCTAGAAATTATACTGTAATAAAAACAAATATTGCTTCTTCCAATTCGAAAAACTTAAGTTGACCTTGAAATAACTTTGAAAATTGCGACGAAATAAAAACCACGCAACACCATCGCTTCTGTTCCTTGAAGTTGTGATACATTCGTATTAAACATTCTTTTCCGAAAATGCATTCCTCTTGAGATATTTCGTTGGGCCAACTCGAATGGTCCACCCGGTATATATATATAATGCCATCAGGGGTGGATAGGTTGTCCTTCTGTACGAAAATCCGTCGTGGATTAAGCTTTGCAACATCCATCACCTTCATGCTGATTAGCGCTTCGAATCACGCGGGCTGTTTGCCAGGGGGCTTATATACAGGGTGTCCTAGGTAAATGGCCCCACTAGAGTATCTCCGGAACCGATGTCGAGACTGAAATATTTATGAGACAAGTTATACAAAAGGCAGGCTTTGTTTTCTCAAATGGAAACATGTTTTTTAATGCACCAAACGATAATTATTGTCTGCATAGAAGAGGTGCATCGATTAGTGCATAAGAAGAAACATGACTTCGTTAAAAGTAATAACCTTCATATTCGTACCCTGCACGTTACGGAGGGAGATACCTTTAAGCGAGGAAAAAATGGCTGATTTTTCTGATTTTTTTAAAGGAAATATTTCTTCACCATTTCTGAGACTTAGGGTATGGTTTATTACTACTTTTGGCTATGACATGGTATTTTTATTTTTATTAATCTTTAAAAATGGCGGAGGTATAGCACGGTCTTGTAAACGGGTTGCGGCGGATGTTGTCAGACGGCGTGACACATAGCGTCGGCGGAATTCGTAAAAAAAAACGAAAATTTGTTTCATTAACACTCGTACGCAGAATATGAACCAGGAAAACGTGAGAAATGTTCAAAATCGATTAAATGGTACGCTTTCACATAAAAAGAGCGAATTATCCGAAAAAATGGCTACATTTTGCAACAAAAAAAACTTTTTCTGTATTTTTCAAAAACATTTAGGACCATGTTTTAGAAGACCGTAAGGTTAGAAAGATTTATACCAAATTTCATCAGAATCGATCGATTAGTTTTTCAGCTATACGTAATGCCACTTTTGAAAATGCAGTTTAGAAGACTGTGCCATACCTTCGTCATTTTTAAAGATTAATTTAAAAAATACCACGTAATAGCCAAAAGTGGTTACAAAACATACCCTAAGTCTAAAAATGGCGAAGAAATATTTCCTTTAAAAAACATTCATGAAAATCAACACATTTTTTCTTTGCCTAAAGGTATTCCCTAAAAGGTATCGATTTGAATGGGATCGGTATAAACCGCTGATAAAGTGATCGTTTCTCACCAAAAAATTCAAGGAATCAATTAAACATATCGACACTGGTGGGTGGGCGGTCGGGGTTCGGCCCCCGCGGTACTTTGACTTAAGCAGCGTTGTGCATCGCCGATACTCGGAGCGGTGACCGCTTACCCGTGCAGCTGCTGGCGCATCAACCTGTAAGCGAAAGGCTGATACTTCGAGACCTTGGCGTAAATGCTGAAATATCATTGAATATGATGTATACTCTGATGCTATATACTCATGATTGAATACTGATACGCCATTGAAGTTTGCTTCGTTGGAATGAAAGGCATTTTTTGTGATTTCATTTTTTGGCAGATTAAAGCTACGATAAACTTTTTTTAAGATCCTCATTAGAAACATAAGTCCTAAGTCTATGGTAAAATATTTTGGAAAACAATAAAAATGAAGAAAAAAGAAATAAAAAAGAATTTCTGTTGCATTTGCAACTTCAACAGCATGATACTCGAGTAAAACGTTTGTACACCGAAAAATCAAAAGAATGTAGGGCCGTCTATACCGGTAGGGGTTTGCCACAGTTTTCCCGTTCCCTCGGCAAACGCGGTATAGTGTAGCTTAAAGAGTTTCGATACTGTTTCTTGGCTCTAAGAGTGGGGATGAAAACTCAAGGAGTTTTCAGTAGGCTGCCAAATACTTGTGAACGCAATTTCATGGAAAAATCAATTATAATTGGGCAATATCTAACTCATATTATCGTTGAAAATTATTTCTACGTCGGGAAATAAAAGAAATAACTATTATTCTTGCATTAAAACATAAATATGTTGCAATTTTATTCAAGAAAGAAGGCGTCGTCGGAAAACGTTGAAAATGTCGAGCGGACGAATAAATACATTTTATTAGAAAGTTCGAATTCTGTGATACTATCTACGCTTTAAAAATCCGCCGAATTTTAAATGCCCGCCAGTTAACACTGTGCGGTGAGTGGCTCACTCGATAAAGTCAGTCGACGCGGTGTTGCCATGTTTAACCTACAATTTCGTTACTGTCCGAAAACAAACCGTTCGACCTCAAAATTCACATCTTTGTTCGAGTATTATTAATGAACGAAATAGCAAAACCACTTTATTTTTTGAGATGATACACTCAACACTATAATCACGGTTTGCTCAGTTTTTAATTTAAATCGAAGTATTATTTTAGCCCCTACAACCCTATAACTAGTATTTACGAAGCGCCATGTGTATTAGCAAATGGATAAAGGTTCAATTTGAACATTAAAAATTTGCGAACCTATGTTGTGAAACGGATTAATTTTTGGACAGTTAATGCATGTTCAATTAATCTATCAGTCATGTAAGTTTCAATCATTTGCAAGCATTACGATTTTAGTCTCGAAACTTCTTAAGGGGTCTTCTCACTTTAGACGCTAAAAAAAGGCTATGCTCATGAATTTTTTGATAGGTTTGTATTATAGATATTGATATAAAAGTTTTTACACTTAATAAATACACCTTCGAAATACATTTTACAAAAATGTATGTATTTATGTAACCCAAACAAACTTTAAACGCGTTTTTCTCGAAACAACGTTTTTCGATGGCTTCTTGATAAAATCTTCGAAACTACTAAACCAATTCTCATAAAATTTTAACCACATATTCTTTACAACTATAGCTATAGCGCATATCAACGATTTTGTTAAATTTTGATATTTACTATTTTTTTTTGCCAAAAACTGTGAAAAACACGTTTTTTTTGCTTTTTTGACAAATGTCCGCTATTTTGTTATTTTTGCATATATAGAGAATCGTATGATATGCGCTATAGCCATTAACATACTGAATCTAAAACCGTTTGATTTTTTTTGTTTCGAATGATCCATCTCCGAGGTTTCATCAACAGCGCAGACCTACCATTTTTTTATCTACCATTTTCGTCTATCGATAGTGACTTGAATAAATATATATATTTTTTAAAATGTATTTCGAAAGTACATTTATTAAGTGTAACAACTTTTATATCAATATCTATGAAATAAACCTGACAAAAAATCATGAAAATAGCCTTTTTTAGCGTCTAAAGTGAGAAGACCCCTTAAGACGGCTGTAGACACAACGGAAGTTAGGTTATATTAGCGGACTGCGGGTTGGCAGCCATATGATAGGGTTCAATTGGAAATGGTGATACGTCAACACCCGCAAGGATATACGTTGAAACTCAGGAAAAATAAAATAAAAAGGAAACTATAAATATAAGAAAATGTGGATAGGCATTAAGGTGCTACATCGACCTAGAGACCCGAAAAAATGGCCAAGTTCCGGAAAAATGTTCTGGAAGGGAAGAGGGTTGATAAAAAAGAAACGCATTTTTTTTAGCACAATGGTTCAGAGTCTGAACAAAAATTACCAAAAAAATACAGCACAACAACAAAAACATGGTCGCCGACAAATTATGAACCTTGTTTCGCGACATTTGCCGGTGGACACTCCAACACTAAACGGTCCATCCGAAATCTAAAAATCAAACATCGTTATTCAGGTTAATAATAAATACGAGTCGTTGACGATCGACGATTTTTTAAATAATTTTTTTAAGCGATGAAGATCAATTTGAAAAAAGTGAGATCGTCATCGACCTTTAAATGTTTCGTAAAATTCGGACCGTAAAATTTTAGGAATGTGGCAATGACATTTTTAGGGAATATAGCTAAATAGTGATACGATCGAATAAAAATATTTCTGGAAAATGCAGTTCTTCGACCCATCTAGGTAGATGTAGCCCGTTAAGACGGAATGACACCTCATCGCGGCCGGTATGGTAGAACAATTGTAGATACCCAAAAATATCTGAAACGGCTCTTCAGATCCCGTCGAAACTTTGCCGAACGTCGTCAAATAGATAGACGAACAGCTGTCTGCCCCTCAAATTTTCTGAATTTGAGAAAAAAAACGTAGATCGGCTTATGATAAGCCAATCTACGTTTTTTTTTCAAATTCAGAAAATTTGAGGGGCAGGCAGCTGTTCGTCTATCTATTTAACGTGGTTTGGCAAAGTTTCGACGGGATCTGAAGAGCCGTTTCAGAGATTTTTGGGAATCTATAATTGTTCTACCATACCAGCCGCGATGAGGTGTCATTCCGTCTTGAAGTTAGTGGGATGCAGATTTGGCTTTTTTAAACATAGGAGTACGTGAAAACGATTTTGAGTAGGTTAAAATATCGAGTCTGGGTGAGCGCGTATGTATGCCAAAAGTAGTATCGAAAATGTTGCAACATTATATTATTCCTAAGCAATATGACGTTGCATGACGAAAGAGGGGCGCGCGCCTGGACGTTTTTCTGCATTCAAGAATTCCTGCACTCCCGGGAAAGGTGAATGTCTCGCCGCGGTTTTTCTCGCTGTTGCGAACGCAACAGAGTGCGAGACAGAGAGCACGAGATAGACGCGACGATACTGGTTCGTTGAAAATGCACAAGCGTTGTTGCCTTAAGGTGCTGTGAAAGAGATATGGGTGCGAGAGAGATAGCGTTAGCGGCGCTGACGAAAAAGCAATAAGGACGGATGATGAATGTTTTTCACATTACCTTAAAGCACACCAATATAAAGTTGGAGTACTCCAATGTAATTACTCGGGGATGTAAGGACGTCGAGTGCACTCTGAAAAATGAACGAGACTGCCATTGCCATATTATTGTCAAGGACTTAAAGATCAGTCAGGAATCTCGTACCTCTCTCTCTTTCTCTCTGTCTCGGTCTCTGTCTGTCGTACGTACGGAAGAGCAATCATGTATATGCATACACAACTATATGTACGTGACGAAAAATTTCATTAACTCTTATTTAAGCAGTGTTGTGTTGCCTTTTTTGAGTCTAGGAATCATAATATTTTATGAGAATGACGCCAAAGAAATCGAATTACAAAAAAAAAGTAATTCCCGAGGTGAGGAAACGTAAAACGCCTGGACGGGCTGGATCAGGCGGTCCTTATGGCGTTGTTTCTCATTGTTCGGAAGCAACGTTTTTCTTTTCTTCATTTTTATTTGATAATACAAATCAAGCAATACAAAATGACAAAGAGAAGAAAAAATATCATAGAAATAGAGAAATAATTATAAATAAAATCCAAAGCGTTTTTGTAAATACATATTGAGGTCGTAAGTGTCTAAGGAGGATACGTAAAATCATTCCAGTGATTTTGATAGTCTAAATAGACCAATGAAAAGTTTGAGCCATCAAAAGAATGATTTCTGGTGTGTTCAACGATCCAAACTTCAACCTCGTATGGTCCTCCAATTTGTCAGATACCCATGGCATATTCAAACAGTAAGGACACAGATACCAATTTGAGTTCATCTAAGAGTACTTTAGATAAAATTTTAAAAGCTTGAACAGCTCACGTTCGCATGATTTTTCCCAATGTATCATCATGTTTTATGAAAAGTGAAATTTTCTTGTCGGTTATCTTCTAATTTTTAAATATCGAATTAGCAATTTGAGCGTATTATAAAGGAGAGAAGCTTCCCAAGCCTGCGTTCGAAATTTCGTTACAACGATTCGTTCACTACTCATAGTGCGTTTGTAGTGGAGTGTTGTTTCTACTCTTTCTGTGAAAAAAGGTCAGCAATGAAAAAAAGACTAAAAAAAACGAAGAAAATCGCAATTTTCCAAACCCATACATTATATATGTCGCGATTTTTATGGCGTTGAAGTTTACATCGTTGGGATGCAAGAACAAATTCTTTTTGATTTTCGTCATTTCTTTATTTTGATCGTTATCTAAAATCTTTTGCAGGTTTTGATTATGAATTCTTAATAAATATCATCAGAAATGTTTTAGTAATTTTCGTAGCCTAAGTATTCAAAAAGAATACGGCAATATGAAAATAAAAATCTATTGCGTTCCAACGAGGCAAACTTCAATAGCATCGATTTTTTTCTAACCCGTGGAGATTTTCATTATCCATGAAAACTTCTCCAAATTTTTTCCGGTTATATGATCATCTTGTCGGGCAAAAGTAGTTCGACCAATTATTCGAAAACTAAAGGTTTAGGGCTATTTTTTCATATCCATTTTACGAACGTTTTATACAACTCAGAATGAAATTTTGAGTAATTTATAATTATGCCTATTGATATTTATGTCACGAGATGATTTATTATTACCATTAATTTATATTAAGTGTTGCCGCAATACTGCAATTTCGCAGACATTGAGATTGGCAATACTGCTCTCCATTCGCCAGCCAAGATTCGTAATCTTTCATCAAACCTTGTTGGTTCAATATTGAATATTTGCGATTGGCAAGATGGGGTTTTTTCTAAATGTTAACAAAGATTTAGTTTGTGTTAATCCGTTGTTAGAAATGGATTAGCTTGGTGCTAAATAGCGAAAAAAATTACATCACTCGTAGCGTGAACGTCTTGCCCATCTAACCGCACGCAAAATTACATACATGAAACTATTTTTGTCTTTGGTGTATGGTGGTAACCATTTTTTTTTAATTCGCAAAGACAGTACAGTCTAGACGATAACGTGTTTAAGAAATTATTTAATCTTGAACTGTGGCTAACGCTCAAACCTCCTTAAGCAACAACAAGGTGTGCATCATCCCCTTGAAATTTTCGTCATGCTCTCGTCTGTATCGTATAGCAGGCGCACAGGCCGTAGAAGATACGATATAGGAGAGACAGAGAGACGTGACGTGAGGCAGGGAGCAAGCCGGGCCTCTCTCCGTTTCCGCCGGAAATGACGCGCCAAAGTTCAAAATCTCTCGCAGCGTGCCTGGAATCAATATTATCGGTGGATGTTGCATCGTTGGAATGAAACGAAAATTCTTCTCGATTTTCCCATTTCTTTATTTTTATTATTATATACATTTTTTGTAGTTGTTGGTTATACATTTTTCATAAGGATTCTAAAAAAAGTTTCAAAATCTACATTTTTTGTAGTTGTTGGTTATACATTTTTCATAAGGATTCTAAAAAAAGTTTCATAGCCTTAATGTGCCAAAAAATACGGCGATACGAAAACAAATTTTTTGCGTTGCGTTCCAACGATACAAACATCCATACGCTAGGTAGATAAGCATCCGTATCCCGTTATTCAAAAGTATATACTTTCGGGAATATGTCGTTAAATGTTTTGCGAGAAATTCCCAATATTTCCAAAGCATAAACCCGAGAGCCGATCCACCTTAAGCAAGCGTAAGTACTTTTTATTTACGAATGTTTCGAGTAAAAAAACTTCGAACGCGGTTTTCGTAAAATCATTTCTTAAACCTGGCAGCTAAGTCCGAAAAAACTGTTCGGTTAATCGATCTGAAATATCAACATGTTATTTTACATACTGTAGCTATTGGATAAACCACGGGCGTGTCAATTATTAATATTTTCCTATCTTTTCATCACAAAGAGTCGCAAAGAATGTCATTTTTTCGATTCTACTTTTGCAAAGACTACCGATTTGAACATTTTCACGCGAACTCTTTCTCTGGGGTTAATGCAATAGTGATTTTTTGAGCAAATTAAGATTCTTTTTGAATTTTTTTTTACAGATTATTCCGACCGACGCAATCAAGTCGGTCAAGTCAAGAATTGAGAAAAATTCGGAAAAGCTCGGGAGAACATTTTTAAAATTGTTTTGTACAATTTGAGGATACTACAATGCCAATGTTTCAAATTACTGCATTGCTATTTTCCCAATAAAAAATTTACAAAACGCAGAAAAAAATTCCATGAGTAAGTATAATGTCCCCTTAAGGGTTTTGCATAAAATTGAATTTTCAAAATTACAATTGATTAATTACGGAGGTTTAATGGCGAGAGTCTTAACTCCAATTTGCAATGAAGATTCTGTGAAAAGTAAAAAAATTGATCGAAGTAGATCATTTTTTATGGGTCGGAGATTTGCACCGTTGGGATGCAACGGAAATTCTTTTTCCCCATTTTTATCGTTATTCGAAATATTTCTGTATGAGTAAGTTTGTAAGTCTCTAATGAGGATCTTTAAAAAATGTATTGTATCTTTGACCAGTTAAAAACATTATCTGTTAAAAAGAAAAAAAATATATTTGTTGCATTCCAACGATGCAAACTTCAATATGACGATTTTTGTGAAGGGTCAGATTGCCCTAGGCGCTAAAGCGACCTGCCCTGCTGCTGTTTACTCTTTTTTTGCGTTTTTCTTCAAAGTATGTTTTATGGAACGATGTAAGTCGTATCTCAAAAACTATACGTCCAATTTACTTCATTCGGAGAAAGCATTGTTTATAACATTTGCTATCGTATGACCGGATGATTTTTCGATATTTTTTTATCGATTTGTGTATATTGTGTATTATAATAAAAAATAATTCACGTTATTTCTTGTAATCGAAAATCGAAAAGGGGACAACAGTTTGACATTTTCGTAGTTTTGAAAGTCGAAAGTTGTGTATTTGTGTAATAGCGAATTATTGAAGTTGTTTATTTTATTAGAAAATCAAAATAATGTTGAACAATTTGCCATTATCGTAATTTTGAAAATTTCGAAAGTCTCCCGTCATTCGAAAGTTTTATTATTTTACCTAAAGTTCATTTTTTTTTCATTTTGATTTGAGATCATCGTGGTTAACGGGACCACTTACACCGATTGGCCATGAAAAATTGGCGGCACCTTGGTTTAAATAATAATCACTTCATTGTTTATCAATATTTTCCAATAAAAAATAAACTCAAACTTAACAAGACTATTCATCAATTATGGGTAAAATTCCGATCCCGTCATCCCAATACTCTATTAGAAAAAAAATATAGATGAACGACCTGTTTTTTGGGTCTCAAGCTTATGCAGACGCGTTAAGGGGGTCATCCCATGTGACAGCTATTTTTTCGCTTTTTTGGGGATTTTTTTTCATTAACCATTAATCCTTCCTTGACACACTTATATTTGGCCACACCTTTGACACGCTGGGTTAATTTGACCCGGATAGTACTTCCTTCATCCACCTGCCCTTAACAACCTTTCGGTCGGTTTTTATTGAAAAAATCCGGGATACACTTTAAACATTTCTTAATATGTCTGCACAATTAAAATTTGGAAAGTATAAAATTGAAGTGTTGTAAACATTTATTGAAAACTCAGTTTTAGCAAAGTGAGCATTTTATTTCAAATTCGTCCGGGTCAAAATGCCCCAGTGTGTCAAGGAAGGCTTAAACACACACTATCTTTGAATTTTTACCACACATTTATTAACGTTTTTACAGTCCCTCAGAATTTTATCAAACAAAAATGAAGAGTCGAAGCGAGCTCACCATTAGTCTACTATGCCGGGTCTATAGAATGTCACATCCGGAAGGGATGAGAACACAACATTTCGTTTCCTTCTTTCTCGTCTACGCCTAGCGCAATAGCACGGGATGAGGGTAAAAAGGGAGATGTGTGAAAAGGGAACATAGGCGTCGAATATCTACGCGGTTAAGAGATACGTAACGAGTTCGACAACGTAGCTACCAGTAACAAGGTTCTTTTATTCTTTAATTATGTTTGAGATTCGGATTTCTCGGAACACAGTTTTGGTAATCGAGGAAAGATACGGAAACATATAATCAGCTTAGCTTACGTTCGCAGTGTGGGCTTCGCTGTCGGGCCAGGTACGCTCGCTCGTACAATCGATGATGAGACCGCTCGGAAGGTTTTACAACAGTGTGCGTAATTGATTAGGCGTTACTCGGACACTTTGCGTAGTTAAAAATATGAACTTGTCTCAAAAAGATGAAGTTAGAGGATTGGACGTGAAGCAAAGATGCAGTATGTGTCGCGATGATGAATAAAGGATTTCAAGTTCAAGCTACTTTGGGTGACTGACTTCGGCGGATGGTGATGGAAGGCACTTCAACGAGTGGTGATGGAACACTGACCTCTTGTAGGAAACTTCTTCACAAAGTAGACATTAGAAGAGGTTTCGTTCATGAGGGAAGGGGTGCATTTCCGTGATGCATTTTCCTTAGGGATTGGTTAATCGGTCGTGAGGATGTAGGCTGACCTATGTGATTGGTCGAGACAGGGTGGGAGAAAGGACTTCTAGCTCGTTATTGGGTCACGGTTTTGATAAACGCAATCGCAATTTTCCTTGAAGAGTTGCTTCGGTCTCAAGATAAGGGTTTATCGCTTGGTGGAGTCCCTGCGTTCTTTTTCTGTTCGAGCGTTCTGGGGAGCATTCGGGGCTGCATGTATATTTCTTCATATGTATATTTAAGGCCGGCTGCATTCTCGCGTGGGAAAGAACGCGGGGCGCTGGCTTATTATCGACAGGGTACACTTCAGTGTGATATGCCTAAGCCTCAAGAAAATATAAGGATCCGTCGAAAAATGAGAATGCCACTATCGCGCGTATTGGTCATACAAGGGAACTTTGCCAGGCACGCAATCGATTTCGGGACGTCCTTTCAGGGTAGTGTAGGGTTCGGTCCCAAGTGTCACCCCCTGCTACCCATCACCCTGGTGAGCCTCCGTTTTCGCGAAAGCAACCAAACAAAAGTTTTGTGACGATTTTTGAACATCGAAAATAACAAGAATTTCCTAAGCGGCGCGATAGCCTCCCATGTAGAGGTTGCCATGAGTTGCCCAATGTTACGATCAGGCCAATATTGGGACCATCGTATAAGCCAACAAAAGAGAAATAATATTGGCCCATTACTGTTCCGCTCTAAATTGAAAACTGGCACAATATCGGCCCATCCCTAAAGCCTGTCCTGGCCCATCTTTAAAAACTAATAAACAGCCGTGATAGATAAACAATATTTGCCAATTCTTAAACTGGTGATGCTAAAGTACTGCCAATTACATTGGCCCATTATTGTTCCGTTATAAATTGAGAACTGGCACAATATCAGCCCATTACTAAAACCTATCCGGGCCCATCTGTTAAAACCAATAAACAGCCGTGATAGTTAATCGAAATTTGCCAATTTTAAAACTGGCAATGCTAAAATACTGGAAATTACATTTAATTAATTTAAGCCCTTTATTGGCTAGGTGGGTCAGACCATACCTGCTTTTATTTTATTTAAGCCTTGGGTTATTCATTATCTGTATATTGTGCCAGAATAGGCAAATAACTGGCACGTCATATATATTAATGGTCTATATTTTGTAGTTCAGTTTTTGTAATCAAGTCTTGGCCCATTATTGGCATTTGTAAATAACCAACATAAGTAAGTAAAATATGCCAATTTTGAAACCTGTCATACACGCAAATCACAATTTATTTCAAGGTTATTCCATGAAATATGTATCCATAAGGACCATTCTCGGGCCAATCTTGGCCCGATATAGGTTGAATATTTATCACGCACTCAAACAAACCCACACAAACTCACAGCCCAATATTCTAGATAGACTAACTTCTAGATAAACCAACTGTGAAGGCCCATCATAGAGCCAGTGGTCAATTTCTACATAGGCCCTTTAAGAGGGCCTACATAGGGCCAAGTGCAATCACCAACATTGCCGCTACAATGAATTAAATCATTGGCCCAATAATTGTTGGCTCTGTTGGCCGATATCGGGCCGTTCTTATCATTTCTACAAAGGCACCTCATTGGTAAATACTCACGGCCCAATATACTAGAAAGGCTAACTGTGAAGGCCCGTCCCAGGCCCAACGGTCAATCTCTACATGGGCTAGCGACTAAGGTCTTCGGCTCGTACGCTGCTAGTTTTGGGTGCGTGTGTTCGAGTTCTGCTACCGCTTTTTTTCCAATCAAAATGCTTGTAAACGTTACTGTTTATTTATTTAGTTTAATTTAAATCCAACTTTTTTATATTGCGTTTAGAATTCTTGCCCGCGTGATGGTAATCACTGTTTCAAAAAATTTGTATATCCAATTTTTTATCTTATATTCTTCATCTACTTTGAAATTATCGCGTCGTCGCCAGGGCTCAACAAGATAAGAGGAAGCAAGAAAAAGAAATCCACTGTGCGCATTTGACAATAGCACGCACACATTTTTGCAATTTGAGCAAAAATAAACTTTCCGATTTTTTGGTCCTGTCACATAGGATAACCGCTTTAAATGATAAAAGAACCGGCTTTTTCGGAGTTTACAAGTGTTTATTTACTCTCTGTTTGATCCTAATGCGCGCGTGTGATTTTTGTGCAATTTGCAGGGAACGTAGGCGATCGAGTGATCGGTTCGAGTTGGGCCAAGCATGCCCTCGAAGAAGCAGTACAACCTCGTGCACAATGACGAGTACGACACGCGCATACCCCTTCACAGCGAGGAGGCCTTTCATCGTGGAATCGTGTTTCACGCCAAGGTACATGCATGCATAAAACATTTATCAGTCTCCATCTTCAACATCTCCTGTACAGGATGCTCCACTGAAGTCCGAAATAAATACAATTTGAAATCAGCGTGACAACCACCAAGTCCATGAAGCATGGTGCACAATATATTTAGAGAGTAGCTGTTGATGATATTGAAGTTTTTTTAATGCCAATTTTTTTCGTCTCATATAAGCTATAGCAATATTTTCTTAAGGGGGAACATACTTTAAGACGACGAAAAAATTTGCTGATTCTCATGATTTTTTTTTAAAGGGCAGATTTCTTTACCACTTTTGAGACTTGGTGTATGCTTCATTACTACTTCTGGCTGTTACATGGTTTTTTATTTTTATTCATCTTTAAAAATGGCGGAGGTATGGCAGGGTCTTCGGAACTGCATTTTCAAAACTGGCGCGGCGTATAGCTAAAATCTAATCGACCGATTCTGATGGAATTTGGTATAAATCTTTCCAACCTTATTGTCTAAAACATGACTCTAAATGCTTATGCATATTTTTTTGGATGTAATTGCAAAATTAACCAATTTTTTTCCGGAAAATTCAATCGTTTTGTTTGAAAGCGTACTATTTCATCGAGTTTCAACCTTTTTTCCTTACCTAAAGATACCTCCCGCCTTAAGAACCTCATTAGAGACCTACAACCAAAATCTGTCGAGAATGATTTTGGAGAACAATAAGTAGGGAGAAAAAAAACAATAAAGAATTTTCGTTGCATTCCAACGATGCAAACCTGAACAACATAGCAGTTGTAGAAATTCTTCGCGCTCAATGAACACTAGCCGGCCTCATAAATTTTGTAAAATTATCTTTATGATTATTAATAGTTATTTTCGTAGTTATTCTTTTTACATACATCGGGATAATCGAACTCGGTAGCGCCAATTACCAGTTTGTGATATTGCTGAGGGAGAGGACAGAGAAACAGAGAGATAGAGAGAGAGGAGGGATTGATTGATAATGTTTATGATATCTCAGTGAACTCACAGGCAAATTTAAAGGTAGAAACAAACCCAAACAAAAAACAGTAATTCAAGAAATAAAGATTCGATATTAAACAAAAGTGTAATTTTAGACTCAAGGAAACAAAGTAATTTTAAACAATGTGAGTTAAGATGCGATGGAATGTTAAATAAAATATACAGACATTTAAAGAGACATGACAGCTCGATGTGAATAAACATACGAAAGATGAAAATAATGTAAATATGGATATTATAATTGCTTTTATAATATTTTCGTCTATTCTTTTTGTTATCGCACGATTTAACGTAAGATAACAGAGTAAGTTCAGACACTATGAGATGAAATGAAAAGGAATTAAAAAAAAAAAAAAAAATTTACCAAAATTCAAAGAGAAAGTTACAACTCGATATAAACAAAAATAAAATCTCAATCTTAGGTAAATCGACACTGGTGGATGAACAGTCCGGGGTCCGGCTGGCACATCGATCAGTGAGCGGAAGGCGAATACCGGGGTGTAGATACTTAAGGTAATCCTATCGACAGGCTTCAATCCATAGATTTTTATTTTTTTTAGCTTCACTAAATATATTAATAACCGTCTCTGTAAAATTTCAGGGTCGGTTATCGGCCGAATTACAGAGAAAAAAAATTAGAATTGCGTATTTTTGTGAAGGAATTCCGAGACGACATGCAAAAACCCAACTTCCTGTCGCTACAAAAGTGTATATAATAGTGGGAATCCGTCAGATTCTTAAAAATAATCAGGTTTACATACTTAACACTTGTAGTGATCCAATGCTTTTAGATAAATTACGCCTATTGGCCTAATTCTTATGTAATATCAAGTTTAATTTGAACTTCCGATATTGGATTTAGCACCACTTGCTACGATCAAGAGACGTGGCGGCAAGGCAACAGCTGACTGTAGTCCTAACCTCATCTCACTCATTCGAATTTCGAAACATATTAGATTTTCAACCGACATATTTCGCCGACACAAATTTTTCACGCTTTTTACCAGTCGTGGCTCGAATACAATGCTTTATATTTCCCGCACCTGACATTGATTTGACAGATCGACGTTGAAAAGCATGGAGGTTAAACTCGCCTGGTTGAATAAAAAGAGACGGAGATAGAACCAATGTTGCCAAATATCAAGCCTAGAAATACTACGCGAATCGTTGGAATAAGTATTTTTCCATTTTTCGAATTTAACGTGATCATTCATTCAACAGTTTACACATGGAAAATTTCAGTTATTACAATTTTTTTTGCACATGTTAAAAATATGAATTGTACAAGTCTCAAGTATGATCAGTGGTATGACTAGTGTGAAGCGATAGGATTACCTTAAGGGACAACACCACTGTGACCCCCTGTTTTTTTGCCATTTTTCAAGAATTGTTTTTTGTGGGAAAAAAAGAGATATTCGAAATTTTTTTTTGCTTTGTTCGTTGTTTATTGAAGATACATAAAAAAAAACTTCAAATTTTTCACGCCCCATGGTGACGCTGGGGAAGCTCCCGCGTCAGGTACTGTTGCCTCTGCAGTGGTTCGCGGAACGCAGCAGAACTCTCTTCAAAGTCGATCTGAAAAAAAATACCGAGTGTTTTCGTTAATAATATGATATTTTGAAGAGAAGTACACAGGGATTTGAAAAAATATTGATTTTTAAAAAATAGGCACGCTTTTGAAATTAAAGGACGATTTTCGAGCAAAATTTCTCGTCGAAAATAGGCTATAACTTTTTTTATTATTGAGATATCGAAAAAATGCTGTGTACTTCTTTAGATAATCTAGTTTTATTGGTGCAGTCCAAATTTGAAGTCGATCGGATAAAAATTGCTCGAGTTCTGCTGCGTGCCGCACTCAAAAAAGTGGTTTTGAGAAAAACGCCTTCAAAGTTTTAGGTTTGTTAATTTATGCGATAAATTGGAAAAAAAATGGTTTACCTTTAATCAGCGATGCCGGCACCATATAGCTGGCCTTCAAGAAGCAAATCATTGTCCCTAGCATCTTTTCTCGAACTTGTAGAGGCTCTTCTTGCCTCTTTTGCAGCGTCTGTGAGCGAGCGCTCCGCCAGCTCGATCCGCGCTGCGTCGGTTTCAACGCAAAAATTGAAACAATTTGGGCCGATAGTTATCCCCAACGTCTCTAAAACTTTCATGAGGCGTCTCAGGCCATCATTGAATAATAATACCGCGATATCAGCTGCAATATCGACGATTTTTTTGCTCCCGGACTGACACTTGGGGGCTATTGCCCAAACTGATTTGTTGTAGCTTTCGTTGTTGTTTTGCGTGAAGCCGCCCAAACAACGCTGCAGCAAATCGTCTCTGCTCAAATTTTCGAAGACTGGCGTAATTGCCTCCCATACTTCCTCAGGAAGAGGCGGCTTATGGCGATATTCAGAAATATTACCGCTTGCGACCGCTCGCTGCCACGAACACCACGACTCGGCTCCCTCTGGGCAATCGTCATGTTGTGGCTCACTATCTGTGGATATTTTATGTTTGATAGTTGCCCAAATTGCCTTCCTCATTTTTTCAACATCATCGCTGCTCCTCCGAATAGCCAAGCCGTAATATGTGCTCACCTCGTCAATCAATTTTCCGGTGAGCTTTCCCCTGCCAGACAATCCTTTTTGTTTTTTCACGATTTCGCGGAGGCGCGTCCCCATACGTTTTTGGACATGATCGATGCACTCTTTTTTTTAATCTCGAAACCGTCGTATGGATCGCTATTCGATATGCCCAGAAACGTTTTAGAATCGCCGTCACCAATATAATATTTATATTTTATGCCATAGAGATCTTCAGACCGTTGAAACATTTCGACAGCTGAGTCGACTTCCATTTTTCCGGAGGAGCCGCTATGGTATGCCTGGCACCCATCGTCGTGGGTACTTTTCCATTCCCAGTACTCCGCGGTGCTTTCGGTTTTTCCCAATGCGCGCAAGCTTTGCAATATTTCGATTTCACCATAACGTCGATCACTTTTTTAGTGTACCAGCCGATTAGCGATGTTATGCCGAAAAGCGAGCTGAAACCGCGCTTACGCCATGATCCGTCGCCTGAAACGATAATTCCGACCTCCACCCCATTTTCCAACGAAATTGTCTCCTCCTCAAGTGCAGCCTTTTGTTTGCTCACTGTGCTCACAGCTTTAGTGGCAATCGAAATCGAATTTAAGATTCGATCGTAGAAAGACTGAAATATGGGGCGCGGTAGGTCCATAAATGCACAAAACTTCATCAGGCCATTCAAACCGGCGCCAAGAAGTCGCATACTGAATACGATCCGACGATTTATTTCGTATGCATTGTCAATCATAGGCCACGAATTGATTTGCACTTTTTCACAATGGCCGCAATCGACCTCGATTTTGAATCCGAGTCCGCGCAAACTTTTTTCAGTAAACTTTATATCGCGATCACACACTTTGCACTTCACTAACGTCGATATAATGTTCAATGCATTGACGAGGTGTACTATACGATAACCGAAATCGTTAGTAACACCGACCTCTAAATCGTCCGACGATTTTAACTTTTTCGGCGACGTGCTCACATACTCTGCAGAATTATTTTCGGAGCTATAACGGTTTGGAGGTTTTCGATTCGAAATTTTCGTTCGACTCCTCATCACATAGCTCCGTTTTGTTCCCTTTTTCCCCGCGTACACTTTCGGATTATCCATTTCGATGTGCAAAGAATAATTCTGAGCGTTCGATATTTATAAACGAAACGATTCGGAGCGTTTAGACACGAGTAGCGTCGCTTCTATTCGCAAACTGACGCTAGGACGCTATCCCTATACCTGCCTTGAAAATTTTTCAATTATCGCCACCTATGGCTTTTTTTCGAAACTATATTTATAACAATAGCCGGTTTTTGTGAAGGGAGACAAAAGAATACCTGGGAAAGGCCCGGTATATCTGCCGACCCTGAGGCGCGCAGCTGCGCGGACCCCGAACCTCACGGAGCGCTGCACCGCTCCACAAAATATTCAATATCTCCGAAAATAATAATTTTTTCGACCTGGTTCCAACGGAATTTTAATCTTAAATGTATTTTAGATTTTTCTAGATGTTTTTCAAATATCGATTTTTTGAAGCCGTCACAGTGGTGTTGTCCCTTAAGTCAAGATCTGTGCGCCAGAGAATCAGAAGGATATGGGGTCGCCTAACCGGTACGGGTTTTCCATAGTTTTCCCGTACCTACGGCAAATGCGGTGTGTGTAGTTTAACACGACGGTGGATGCAACGTAAGTTAAGTTGGACCTGCAAAGCACGAGCAGGGAGTGACAGGAAAGGCTTCGATTGAGAAGGGCAATACGTTAAAACCGGCAACGGTATACGTTGGAACTAAGTAAATAAATACACATACGTATATATACACACACTGCGACCTCTCATATCGGACCCTCCACAGATGCAACAGCCCCTCACTATGTGCCAAATATCGATCGGTGTAACGTATGGTGCGACAAGCGCCTGGCCCTAGCATGAGGCTTGAGGTATACTAGGCAATAAGAGAGGGCCTTGGGGGAGTACTGTAACCAGCTACCCTGGCTACGCAGAGTCGGCTTGTCAATACTCTAGATCTAACAATAATCTAGATTTTAATGAAGATAGATAAACATTGATTCCCCTAAAAACATTCCCGTTGTAAATGTTTCACTAATTTATTGAAAAAATCATAAACCTAAGATGACCTTAATAAAAGTTCATTACGTGCATCATAGGTTTATGATTTTTCTAATAAATTGTGTTCAAATAAAAAAATCATATTAAGAAAAGTTCCACTAAGTTATCAAAAAATCCATCAACCTAAGATGAACTTAATGAACTTTCATTAAGTTTATCTCAGGTTAAAGATTTTATCTATAAATTACTGAAACATTTATAACGAGAATTTTTTTATATTATAATTATAATTTTGTATTTATTGTTGTCATCTCATTTTACTTTGTTAACTTTATTGAGTTTATTTTTGAGCTTATGATATTATGAAAACAATATAAATAAAATTATAATATGTGTTTATTATAATTTTGTTCATACTGCGTCTATGCATAAGTCCGTAGCGAAATTCTGACAAATATCGTTCGCAGTTGTTTCTCCGCTCCCACATGTGTCAACCATATGAAGTGTCGTATATGACGTGAAAGCTGAAACTTGTGCCCACATGTAAAAAAAACTCTATTGAGATCCGTGACGTATAGGAAGTTTAATTATATTTTGAACATGAAAGGAAAAACTTGTATTTCTTATGCAATTCGTTTCTTTATTTCCGAAAAGGCAAAAACGCGTTGCAAACTCACAAAAATATATGCGCCTTTTACGAAGAGAATGGGGTAAGCAAAAGTGTATGTCGGAAGTGGTTTGCGAAATTTGGTTGTAAAGATTATGATCTCCAAGATGCTCCTCGTTTCGGTCGGTCAGTCACTACCGATGTCGATAAGATCAATGCTTTTATCGACTCCAACTGGTATTTGACGACTACAGAGATTGGACATAACCTTAACATTGACCAATCAACTGTTTCGAGATACGGAAGTTTGAGATGGTTGATGTTTGGGTGTCGCACGAACTGAGCGAACAGAATTTATTGGACCGAATTTCAGCTAGCGATTTGCTGCTCACACGCCAACAAAACGAACCATTTTTAAAGTGAATTACTGGCGATCAAAAGTGGATTGTCTACAACAATGTCAGTCGAAAAAGATGATGGTTGACGCGGGGAGAGGCTGCTCAACCGATCAAAACACCCGAAGGAGGTCATGCTCTATATCCGGTCGGATTGGAACGAAATCGTCTATTATGAGCTGCTGCCACCCAACGAAACGATTGATTTGACCAAGTACAGCTCACAACTGGCTAAATTAAAGCAAGCAATTAATCAGTAGCGGCCCGTATCGGCGAATAGGAAGGACGTTGTGTTCCACCAGGGCAACGCTAGATCCACGTTTCTCTGGTGACCCGGAAAAAAAGTTGTTGCAGTGTGGATGCGTGGGCCACCGTGGGTGCAAGGCGCAGACCACCGTATAGTCCGGGCCTTGCCCCTTCAAATTATCACCTGTTCTGGGCGCTACGGAACAATTTGAATAATAATACCTCCAGTTCCCTGGACCTCCACAAAAACTACTTGGATTACTTATTTTCCCACAGATCTCAAGACTTCTATGATAGAGGGATAATGACGCTCGTGGAGAGATGCCAGAAAGTCATTGAACAAAATGGAACATATTTAGTTGATTAAAATCGCTTGTTTGGATAAATATTTTGCGTTTGAACTTTACTCGATTTTCGCTATGGAATTATACATAGACCCAATATTACTTTCATCTAATCTTATATTAAGTTGATTAAATTCATCATATATTTAAGATTTATTTTTGTTTGTATCCCGTCGTTGCTTTCTTTTTAAACCTCTGTATTTTTTGTTTTTATTCCATCGCATCTTATCTCATATTGTTGAACATTACTTTGTTATCTTGAGGTAAAAAGCGGGCAGGAGGGGGGGGGGGGGGGTAACGGGAAGGGCCAAGAGAACTGCCGCGTACAGGACAATAAAGAAGGTACCGATACGAGGCCGCGGAAAAACGACGCCGTCGTCGACGTTGGCGTCGACACAGAAGGGATATTTCTGTATGTTCCTCTCTTCTCTATCGCCCCCCTTTGCCCCTCCCTCCTTTCATGACGTCATTTCGCACGTGTTTATTTCAGTACAGTGATTGTCCCTGGTCTCGTCTCTCGCCTTCTTGACTTCTTCTCCCGTACTCTCCACGGCTAAACAATCTTTTTGTCTGGTTCGCTTCGCGGTCTTTGAAACGCGGATACTCCTCTCAGGTCTCAGGAGGAGGAAGAGTAGGGGGGCAGGGAGGAGGAGAAAAGGTAAAACGGGCGATTTTTACGACCTCGGGTTGTGTCAGCCGCAGGCTGGTCACGTGCTACGTCCGCACGTGCGAAAGACGTATCTCCTTTTCTCTCTCTCTCTCTCTCTCTCTCTCTCTCTCTCTCTCTCTCTCTCCCTCCCGCTCTCGCTCTCTGTGACCCTCTCTCTTTCGCTCTTTAAAATCATTCGCCAGAGAAACAAAACAATCATTACGTGGAGCCAAATCGATTTATGTTCCTCTTTCTCTCAAGAGAGAAATAATAGTAGCGATTGATTGTGGATGAGAGAAAGAGAGGGAGAGCCTCCGGAAGAAGTACGGTAATCTATCAAGCGAGCTCCTTTTCACACGATATATACTCGTAAAGTTCTATTCTCGATTGAGTGCTACAGAAATAAGAGAGTTTCGAATGAATAACACAGATGGCGAGGTTTACGAAGTAGAGATTTTTTCTTACCACTATCTATCTTCCTCTCTCTCTCTCTCTCTCTCTCTCTCTCTCTCTCTCTCTCTCTCTTTCACTCGCCTTTCCCTTCCTCACTTCCCCTTCGAACTTTTGGTTAGCGGTGATCTATGATTTATTGTTCTTATGATCAAACTATTTCATCTGACGATTTCGTACTCGTACAAGTGATTTTACTAATATCACTGATATTGTTCAATTGTAATGTTTGTCGTCGATAAATTCGTTTGTTCAGGCTGAAAGTGAGCTGGTAAGTTTAGAATGCCACGCTCAGACGATATCTATCTTTTTAGAAAGGTTTGTTTCCCCGCCTGTTTGACAGCGAAGTTAGCATTGAATCGGCCGAGTCTTTTTGTCTGAACCTTTGATATACTAAGATGAATGCTTCCAGAATTAGGACTGATAACAAGAGAAAAGTTACAAAGAGTGGCGCCCGATACTCTTCAGCATGTGTAAGGGAGCTCTTAACTGAATCTTCAATGTAATGCAGTTTCGTAGGCGTCAATAATTATTTGCCGCGACTTTTTCCCTAGTGATTCGATTATGAGCACTTATTAAACTATATAGGAAACGATTTTTAACTATATAAGAGAATTGTTTTTTTTAATATATAGAAAACATGTTTTTCACAACAACCTTCTTCTATAACCTTAAATACGATATGACCGTAAAATCCATTCCCGACGTACACACGAACCAATTTTCCGGCATCTACGCGAGCGAAACAGCGCGCAAAAGCTGCTTTTGTTATATTTTGCTTTTCGCTAAGATTTTGTATTTGCGATTGCGTTTCATTCAGTTACACTTATTGTCCTACTTTGTAATTACGGCTGCGATTTGTTTAGTTTCATTTTATTGTATTCTGACATTTTGTATTGCACCTTATGAATTTTGTTGTCAGTTATAATTTGCTTCATAATCATCATTATCTTGTGTTATCTGTGCGGCTGGAGCATTGCAACGTGCGGCTATGCAGTTATTATGTGTATGGGGCTTAGTTGTGGATGAGACTCACCAGTTGTTGTGACGTTCATACATAACCCCATAGTTTATTAGGGCATAATAATCTAATCAATCTCGCTCCTTTTGCTCTCTCCCCCCCCTCCTCCCTGCATCAATAGTTTACGCGGATATACGATCTACTGCCAGTTCAGTACATGGTGACAGACGTGCTTATAGGCGAACAAGGGATGCCTTTGTCAGCGACAAATTACGCGCAATGAATGGATCATCTCAACTACAGAGAGAGAGAGAGAGAGACAGAGAGCTATCTTGGTTTTACTCGATCCGCTCTGCCTTGTCTTCATTTCGTCTCTTCTCAACAACTGAATTCCTATTATTTGTGGGCCACTATTTCTCGGTGCTTATCCTTTGACCAGGCTATTCCACCTTTCTACTTTGGACCTACAATCAAAGGCACTGTTAGGGAGCGCCTGCATTTGCTTACCACGTGCTCTCTTAGTGCAGGACCTGATTGCATCTTCCCTTATTGCCTCACTAAAGCTCGACCGCATACTGTGAGACCTCTTTAGGCGTGCATGTTCGATGCCTCTAATAATTGCCTCCCTTACCCGACTCAGTGAAAGCAGCGCGCACTTTGATTCGTCTCCTTTGAAAGATAAGTGAACTTCAATCGCCATTTGATACATAAGACTGATAGCTAATTTTCCTGAGTTATCTACATCCCTCCCTGCATGAAGTGCAATTTCCAAAAAGCTCGCTTTCCATCCCCGAACGCTGGATGTCGAATTGACCCCACCTCCAAATTTAAGGCTAAATAGCGGTACGGTTTTAGTACCCAATGGGGTGTAGCCGCGCCTCCACCGAAGGTTTGAAGTTCCCTGTTTAAGTAGGAACTGAGAGTTTTTTTCATCGTATCGTTAGTTTGTTGGTGACTGCTGTCCGGAAAATATTTTTCGTGAGCTGGTTCTTTTTGGATCCCAGAATAAATAACTTTCTGGAACGCCCGCTACGGGACTATTTTTTTCGACCAAAACGACCATATCTCGCGACAATCACTCATGAATATTACAGAAAAATATTGTAAAATGAAGTAGTTATGGTTTTCAGTGGAGAAGTCCATTGTTTTCGGAATTTTCATGCTCAATGTTTTTATTAAACCATTTTATTATCTGATTTTTTACGTAAATACGGTTTTTTTTTCATATCCGAGGATGTGAAATGTATGATGCAGAATTTTTTTAACCAATTGTACCGATAGTGTTCGTACAACAACCTTTTGAAAACGACTGGGGGATACATGGTCCGTCACATGCTCTAATTGCGCTCACATACTTGTCTTTCCGAACTCATCTATCCGACTACTCTCCTCAGTGTCCTCATCGCTTACCATTGAAATCGGCTACAATCTATGATTTATTTCGCCTATCAGCTTCACTCACCTATGTTATTCCCTACCCATTGAAATAACTTTTGCCCATACCCTATTTCCATTTAAAACTCGCGTGTGGGCCCATATCTCCCATGTAAGAAATTGAATCATGATGACAACGCTTGTGAGTCAACTGCCGTGGCGCAATGATCAATGTAACACGATCTCTTATGTCTTATGTCTTTGTTTGATTCCTCCAGTCCATTATTCTCACACAAGCTGCCGTCACCATTCTTCGACTCCAGATAGTCAAGTTGGCCACTTATATTTCACCACATTTATATTCGGAATAAAGTACGGTCAAATCATACACAGGAAAAAAGTCAATTATTGTAACGAAATTTTTTAGTCGCAAGTGGCGAACGACGGGGCACAAATTTTTTTATTGTTTCGAGTATTCGTTAGTTCGCTGAAATGAATAATTTTTAAACAACCTAATATTCCATTTTTATACCAATCCTTCTTTGGCATCCCCCAATGATGGATGTCTGATCTGCGTCGGATGTCTACCGGATAACCTTATTCAGGGCCATCAAAGTAAAAACAACTGATGAGTGTCTGCGTGCGTAACTTCGGAAAGATTCTAATAAAAGTAATATTGCATCCATGCGGACGTCGTCATCATCAAATCAAGATATAAAGAACGAAAGAAAATAAATTTGAAGTTTGCATCGTGGGAATGTAACCCTTTTTTTTCTTCACTTTCCATTCGTTCATTTGTATCATCATCAAAAGGTAATCAATCAAGTCAATGAAATTAAATTTTATACGCCTCTTGGATGTCTCTAGTGGCGCGGCTTGGTGGCAGATTCAGCCAACTCTCGTCGACGTTCGACTAACATAAGGTGTGCTGTGCGGTTTACGTATTGTTTTCCTTAAAAAGGCCTTTGTGAAATAGAGAATAAATGGGTGGTATGGGGTATTGTTGTGTTGTGGGGTGCAAAAATTCCCAATTTCAAAATCGGGAGTTGACTTTTCTATTTTCACCCGGGAACATTTTTAGAACAGTGCAACCTTTTTTATATTTGTTAACTTATTGGCTCTGACTAAACTGATTCCAGCATTGCGATTGATCGGTTTTTGGTTTCGTGCATTCGTTATTATGAAATACCGCTGCTACATGCTTGCATCCTCGAATCGATAAGCCAGCCGTGCATGTACATTTTGTTTTTCGATCGTATGATCTAGGTTCACCTGTAAAACAATCATCTCCCATTGGAAAGAAAACATAAAGATCGAGAAAGCACACACGAAAAATCTACACAAACATGTAGCCATAAACAGGAATTGCAAATCAAAATATACCAATATTCATTACAATATTAACGGTATGACATGTTTCTAAGAAATACGTGTACTAAAGCCAGTACAAATGAAAATAGAAACAAACGTGCAGAATGTTAATCATGTTTAATTTTTAATCTTGCATCAACATCTTTAGAGAATCACGTGCAAATGATTTTTCATTTCATTGTTTTCCATCTATGATATAAATATTCTTAATTCAACATTTCATACTCATTCTTAACGATGAAATAATAGGCACCATAGCATATTATTCATTACACATTGCATACTTATCCTTAATAATGAAAAAAAATCTGTCATTTGTTAATGCTGGTATATACTTTAAAAAATGCAATTTACTAAAACACAATTTAAAAGACCAATATACTTATTTCTTTATTATTCATATTTCTTTGATAAAGAGATACATCTTCGTTTTCGATTTCTGTTTTACATGTATGGTTGAAAAGTTGCTAAAAATATATTTTTTACATTATTTTTCAACTATTAATTGATCTCATAATTAATGCATACCTCTACTTTTACGGTGTACGGTAGATTATTCACTTTCGTCTGTGGGATTACTTTCCCACGGACAATTCGTTCTCCACTAGCTGTAGGACGGATTTTGACCGCTTGAACGTGGTGGCTTTGAAGACCTTTATGCCCTATACATTTGTAATCAATTTATCATTGTGTTATTAGTGATACGATAATGTTAAAAATAAATACGTAGTAGAAAAAACAATGAATTTGACAGAATATTTCATTTTTCGTGTATTTACCTACCTTTAGATACAGATTTTCGGCAACAGAAATCTCCATAAATATTCTGGAAGCCACACTTGATAACAGTGTGCCTCATAATTGCACTTTAACAAATACGTATTGCACTCAATAAATAAATAATCCAAAACGTGCTGTGATTTGTTTGCGAATCGTATGTTTACTGTTATGAGACGAACGACCCCGAGTTGTGACCGTTAAATGACAGACGGCGTTGCCGTCGCTTCGCCATGTTATCGAAGAGGCGTATTGGCACAACTTAAACAATTTTTTTTTTACAAAATCATCGTCAGGGTCCTTTTTTGCAAATTCCGGTCGTAACACTCTAATAAGAATATGTATAAACGTGTGGGTTATTTTCACAGCCTATATAGGCAAAAAATGTCCGGTAAAAAAATTAAAATTGTTGCATTGCAACGATGCAAACGTCAACGTCTTGAATAAAATTATTGACATTCTTTAGAATGAAATTAGAATGATAAAAGGTGCAAAGACAAAAAAGAAAGTTTACAGAAGTGTTGGAATCGCTAAAAAGGTAGCGCGCACAGCTCTAGAATTAGAAGACGTAGGCTCAATCCCGAGGGTAGGTAAAACACTTTAACGAGGCAGGACACGTTTTATTCCAATTATTATATAGGCGGAATCATAAATAAAGCATATGGAAACAAAAAATCCTAACAGAATTTTTTTATTCGCAATTTCTGGATTTTTTCTTTTCAGGCATAGATACGGCAACCGGATCAGGGCCTGAAAAGGTATACTGATCAGTTACGTTATCGGCATCCGCGTCATGGCCGAATGCAAAAAAGCTTTTCACGCCCGGTACAGCCCTGATCCGGCGAACTGTCCCGTGCCGTGGTACGGAATACGGTATGCCGGATGCAGCCCTAGTCTGCCCCGTAGCAACATTTTAAGTCGGGTTGAGGATTCGGTGAAGATTGCTTACAAATGCTGAAGAGTATCAGGCCCCTCTCTTCGTAACTTTCCTCTTACCTCCTACCCTATTTTTATTTTATTACAGTGATCATTATTGTTACTATCAATCGTGAACACGACGAATTGTGGAAAAACGGTGTATCTTCATATAAACTATCTATATTTGAACGCTTATCTCCAAATTGCTATTCAGCATGCTTGGTCATGTAAACAAATCTATCAATAAATCGACCTCTTCTCCTTGCTCTTGTTTGTCTTGATTGCCTTGATAGTCTTCCTCTTTCTTCTTTTCGTCTTCCTTCCCCTTCACCTCCCCCCCCCCCTCTCTCTCTCTCTCTCTCGGGGAGGAGAAGGAACCCTCGATGTTGACACAATCAAGACACGTGCCTTTCCTCGCCCGTCCAACCGAGAAAATCCTACGAAGAATGATTAAAGACAAACGGAAGAAGAAGAGAATATAAAAAGAGTATTAGGCGACGAAGACAAAAAAAGGCGTTGGCGTTAATTCATGAGATGAATATACAATAATTATTAGTTCTCAAGGCGATATCGAAAACGTGCATGCGGGAGCCGAGGTCGTCGAATCGCCGCGAGAAAGGGAGAGGATAGAGAGGGAGAGAGGTTTCTTTCTATCTTGATCAATTTCTAATGAACAGGAGCTTTACTCGTAATTTTTTTTACAGTTTATCGGCTCCATGGATGTACCGCGCCCGACCAGCAGAGTTGAGATCGTGGCGGCGATGCGAAGGATTCGAGTGAGTCATTGTTTCGTTCCATGTTGCCTAGTTTTTTAAAATTTCTCCTATTTTGTTTTGAGTGAGACTGCCAGCCTAGAGCCTGAAAAAAAGTGAATTTCGACTATTTTCTATGGCTACCCCGTTGATATGACGAAAATTCTATCAGTGCCCTTTGATTAACATACTTTCAAGTATGGTGACAATTTTTTTCACAAGTTTTCGCAATGAAATGGCTGAGCTGAAGTTGGATGAAGTGAGTCACTTTTGCTTGACAGTGTCCTGCAACCGGCAAGAGTTCTTCTCCAAATTTTACCTGGAACGAGAGTTTAATAATAATTCGCCTGATAGATTAGATTTTCTTTCGAAGTACGTAAAAAAATCGAATAATATCGAGTACTGATGAAATGATGCATGTTTGAAAAAAATTGTTTTCGGTGAAAAAATCGGCGAAAATAATTGTTTTCGGAAAAAGTTTTCGATATACCAAAAATCCTCTACGTATTTTGATATAAAAATATTGTATCCAAAAACATGCCATGTCCACCGGTGAAAAAATCAGCGATGTAATATTGCCGGCCGCAGGACACTATCGGAGACAGGTGACACGGTTTATCTAGATCCAGCGCGGCTACTACGCTAAAAAATTATCAGAAATTTTTTGTAAAAATCTTTGAAGATATGTAGAAAATTAAGACCACTAAACGGAATTTTCTATTGCCGGGTATCCATAAAAAATTGTCGGAATTCACCTTTTTGTCCGAACTGTAGACCTCGTATACTTGTCATCACCAGCGAATTGTATATTTTTTTTGTCGCAGTACGAATTCAAGGCGAAGGGCATCAAAAAGAAAAAAGTGTCTCTGGAGGTTTCAGTGGACGGCTTGAAAGTGAGTCTGCGCAAAAAAAAGGTAAGAGCGAAGCGAATGAAAGCTCCTGGAGATGCGGAACAACTGATAGAAATTTCAAATCAGCCTTTATTCCATTGTCACGCATTGCAGAAGAAGCAACAGTGGATCGACGAGAACAAAGCTTTTCAGATGCATTATCCGATTTACAGGTAATTACGAGCTAAACATATAAAAGAAAATTAAAAAACGAAGAAACATCGCAAAAAATAGAACCCTGCACAATGCTTCCTCATTATTTGTTTCGCCGACAAATCTGCCCCGGTGAGCGAGTTCGTTTTTTATTTCCATCACAAAGTTGCTCTTACATGTAAATTTTTCAATCTTTCAGTCTGTTGAAGAAGAAGCTACGTCAGCGAAATAAAATAATAATACAACATTGTGATAGTTTTTTATATGCACCGCATTTATGGCGAGGACAGCTACAATTCGTTGGTCCAATTCACAGTTCGCATATTTCGATAGGTTCCTAGCGAAAAATGTCGTCTCCATTCGGGAAAATCGGCTACCCTGAGACCAAACCCAGAAAATTTTGGAATTTAAGCCAGGAATTCCCAGATTTATCAGTCGTGCGTTTTTTTTCGAATTTTGTACAAGCATTTTCTTTAAAACAAAAATTAAATGGGCCCAAAACTTAGTACTATGCCATTTGAATATCTCGACGGACTGCATAAGCTTTGGGCCCGAAAAACGGGTCGATTTTTATTTTATTTTATGATGAGAGTATCGGGTTGCCGAGGTCAGGATTTTACACAATTAATCCATAGTCTTGTCATGTTATGGTTTTCTTAATCGACAAATATTGATAAACAATGAAGTTACTATTTAAATAACGTTACGCCGGTGTTGCATGGCCAATCGGTGTAGGTGGTTTTGGCAACTAGGCCGATCTGAAATAAAATATAAAAACACAGGTCCATTTAGTATAATAATAGAACTTTCGTATGGCGGGACACTTTTTTGAAATGTAAAATAATTCCGAAAATGACAAGCAGTAGAAACAAAATTCGATTGTCGACAAAAAACAACTTCGATCTGTTGTTATCAACAAATGGATCAACCTTACAAAAAAGCATCCGGCCATACGATAGAAAATGTTTTAAACGATGGATGCTTTTCTCGAATTTGAAGTGAAAGGACGAATAGATGTTGAGATGCGACTTACAACGTTTCATAAAACATGGTTTCGAGAAAAGCGCAAATGAAAAAGGGTGATGTGCAGTGGGGGTTGTAACCCTTCACAAAAATCTTTTGCAAATTGGAGTTAAGAATCTAGGCTATAAGACAATACAATGAAAAAAAAAGTATTTTCTGAATTTTCAAGTTTATGCAGACTCATTAACAGATTCTCGTAGACTCCATACCGATTATGCTTAGGCGGAACATTTTTTGTAAGCAAGTTCCATCTCGATAGTTATAAATTGTCGAAAGTTATATCGCTCATGACACAGTCCATAGAAAAAGGAAAATTCAAAATTTTCTAACATGAAATTCGCTCTATGGGCCCTAACCAAATTCAGTACCCAATATATTTGTTCCGGTATTAATGTAAAATAAAAAAAATCAGCTCGATATCTTCAAATAACGGCGCCAACACGGAATTTGTTGACAATTCGAAATTCTATAAATCCGGCTTTATCCATTTTTGGCAAAAATGAAATAGAACGAGACTGCTCTAAAAGTGTGAAAAATGTCGGCTCAATAGCTACATTCATTCACAATTTATATCAATGTCCTTTTTTTAGCGCTGCTCACAGGCATTCCTCCGAGCCTTTTTTGTGAATATGATTTTTTGACTGCCTGAAAATAAAAACAAACAATACACTAACTTTAATAAAATAAACAAAATACAATAACGAATATCGGGGCCTGGCGAAAAGCTGTGACGATCGTTCTCTATTAATATTCTCTCTATCTCTAATTGCAGGATATTCTACGTTTCCCACGACAGCCACGACCTCAAGATCTTCAGTTATATAGCCCGTGACGGTAATAGCAACTCATTCAAGTGCAACGTCTTCAAATCTAGTAAAAAGGTGATCAGAGATCCATTCACTGTTGTTCTTTTTTTGCATCCCTTCGAGCCACGCGTTCTCTCTCTGTTCGCTTAGAGCTTTACAAAAAAAATTAATAAAAGAAACCTCTGAGCTCACCGCATGTCCGACGTGTTCGGATTTTATCTTTGCTCTAATCGCGTGCTTTTTTTCTTCCCAGCCCTCCCTCGCGCTCTCTCTCTCTCTCTCTCTCTCTGTCTTGCTATTTCTCAGTCTCTCTCGACGTCGAGTGGGAGTACGAGCGGCCCCGTCACGTCAAAGTTTTAAGACATTACTATAAATAAATGATCCGCGCTCTCTGGTACAGACTTCACCGACAACGGATGAATTCTTTCGCGGGCGCCAGGTAAACAAGCGCTTGCCAAGAGAACTGTGGGATTAATACACGCCTGAGAGCCACCATCTCGCGCGAATCCAAACGCATATCTGTCATGGTTGCTGTAACGACCAGTAATCCCGATAAACCCTTGTAAAAATATTTATGACATATATACGTATATGTGTCTATAGTAATAAACATTTCATCGCGGCCATTATTTACGACGGAAGCACGTTTTCATTCAACGAAAATACTTCTAGCTTTTGAATCGTACATTCATCGATTTGTGGATGTTTGAAGTCCCATTATAGATTTTTTCGAGCACATGCACACACACACACACACACACACACACACACACACACACACACACACACACGCACGCACGCACGCACGCACGCACGCACGCACGCACGCACGCACGCACGCACACACACACACACACACACACACAGACAGAGAGCGAGAGAGAGAGGAGAGAGACAGAGAGTACGGTAACAAATGTTCTCGATCACTTTGGGTAATTGCAAAATGTCCATCAATGCATTATTAAGAAATTATATTAGAACTAGCTCTTACCCGCGACTTCGTCCGCGTAGATTTCGGATATAAACTTTGTTTGATTTGAAACGGAGAAGGTTAAGTTGGTCTGTTTATCTATGACTTTTCCGATTTCGCCCACTTAAATTAAGACGGAATGACACCTCATCGCGGTCGGTATGGTCGAACAATTATAGATACCCAAAAATCTCTTAAACGGCTCTTCAGATCCCGTCGAAACTATGCCAAACGACGTCAAATAGACGAATAGCTGTCTGCCCCTCAAATGTACTGAATTTAAGAAAAAAAAAACGTAGATTGGCTTATGATAAGACAATCTACATTTTTTTCTCGAATTCAAAAAATTTGAGGGGCAGACAGCTGTTCGTCTATCTATTCGACGTCGTTTGGCATAGTTTCGACGGGATCTGAAGAGCCGTTTCAGAGATTTTTGGGTATCTATAATTGTTCTACCATACCGACCGCGATGAGGTGTCATTCCGTCTTAACGCGGAACTCTTTTTTCATGGATTTATTGTTCGAAAAAAAAAAATATATATATAAAGTTATAGTTATAACCTGTGACTTCCTCCGCGTGGAATTTATGACGCCGTGGGAGTGTAATTTATGCAATTTTTCCAGTCAATCAGACTAAAAAAATGTTTTTCTATACAAAATGTTTCATCCCCTTGCAACACCTTAAGAGTTGAATGTTCGGAAATACTGAAGTGCATGTTTCATTATTTCCCTTATAGAGTGTTTACGCCAAGTTTCAAGTAAAACCGACGAAATTTTTTTTTTCTACACTTATACCCCCTAAAGGGTTACATTTTGGAAAATATTAGAAAACGTGTTCCATTAATTGTATTGTAGAGTATTTATGCTATTTTTCAAGTCGATGAAACCAAAAAATATAATTTTTAACACAAAGTTTTCTACCCCCTTGTAACCCCTTCAGGGTTGAATTTTTTGGAACAGCTGAAATACGTGTTCAATTAATTGGTGAATATTCGGAAGTGGGGCTCCTGCTAGAATCAGGCTAATTTTTGTATAAATGGTTTAATATGGTTAACAAACATCATCCTTATAATTATTGTAACGGCGCATGATGTTTCCGGAAAAAAATAAACATATGCTTTTCGGTGAGTACTTTACCATATGCAGTTAAGTACCCACCCCAGTGTTCTACGCACCCCACGATTCCAAGCACCCATGGCGTACGGTGGCGTAGAACACTGGGATGGGTTTGTTGGGCACCTTGGATGGGTGCATGGAATCGTAGGGTGCGTAGAACACTGGGGTCGGCGGGGGGCACCTCGGATTGGTGCGTGGAATTGTGGGGTTCGTAGAACACTGGCATGGGCGGCCCTGTGGGCCAGTGGGGGGCCCCACGATTTCACGCACCCATCCAAGCTGGCCCCCGCCCATCCCAGCGTTCTACGCACCCCACGATTCCACGCACCCATAGAATAGTACGGCATTCATTTTCAATGAGGCTCCCTGCTTGCATCTGCGCTGCAAGCAGAACCAAATTTTTACGTTCAAAATTCGTCAAAATGTTTTAATAATTTTTTTGAAGTAACAAATGTCGTGCGCCGTCATAATATTACTTCGTATCATCTGCTATGATCATTAAAAGAAATAAGAAAAGAAAGTAGCCTGATTCTAGAAGGAGCCCCACTTCCGAATATTTACCAATTAATTTTATTGTCGAGTGTTTATGCGAAGTTTCAAGTAAATCGGACCAAAAAAAATTATTTTCCCATACAAACGTTTACACCCCATTTCGCCCCTTTAAGAATCGAATTTTAAAATATTCTTTCTTAGTGTGCCTATACACCTTCTAAGGAACATATGTACCAAAATTCATCTTTCTATATTCAGTAGTTTAGGCTGTGCTTGTCAGCCAGTCAGTCAAGGAAAAGTTTTACATATATAGACGATAATATAATTAATTTTATTTCTTGTAACACAATAGGGCTAAGAAAAAATAACTGGACATACAGCTGAAAAAATGTATTGGCTAATAGGGAAAAAATCCAACTATCGCTTGAAAACATATGGCTAATCTATAAAGGAAGTAAACCAGTCTGGGCATGCCGCATCCAACTTTGAGGAACAGCAAGTATCTCCAACATCGAAATTCTACAGATTCCAACCTAAGGCACTAAGGATTGTTGCAAATGCTCCGTGGTATGGCCCCAACGAAATAATACACAACGACCTACGAATGAACTCTGTCAAGCAAGAGGCACAACTACAAAGCAAAAAATACATAAGGAGGTTGACGAACCACTTCAACCTAGCCCGAAGACCACCACGGCGACATAAGAAGGCTAAAATGATTCGAACTTTGGACCTATTGAGACGATTTAATCATTAACATAAGACAAAATGGATGAATATCCCTACGGGATAGCTTATAGTTGACAAAAAACAAAAGTAAACAAAAAAACTTGGTTGCCTTGAAATCCGCAGGCGTCTTTTGCCTGACAATACTCGTGCACCGGCAAATCTACCCCACAAAACAGTTTTTTTTTCTTAATTGTGTGGTAAATATTTGCGTGGAAAGAATAACATAGGATATCTGCTATATATATATATATATATGGTTTTCTTTTTACTACACCTTATATATATATATATATATATATATATATATATATATAAGAAGAAATATATAAGAAGAAATATATATATAAGAAGAAATCCATTATTTTTGCCCTCAATTTCATGCAGAAATAATGGTTTTCTTTTTACTACACCTTATATATATATATATATATATATATAAGGTGTAGTAAAAAGAAAACCATTATTTCTGCATGAAATTGAGGGCAAAAATAATGGATTTCTTCTTACTACACCTAATATATACGAGAATATTCGTTATCAAATACAAATTTATACCGCATATATGGAGATATATACATTTTTTCTCGAAAAAAACGTCTAATAATATGACCAATTATTATCAATTTTCCTTGGATTTCGGATATTCTTTATATTTAGGCACAATAATTATAATAATATTTAGTAACGTTATTAGATAATATTCCGATGAGCTATGAATTACACACACACGAAGTTCTTATTTATCGTCGGAATATGCCTATCAATATCATTAAACTTTAATATAGTTTAATAATATTTCAAAATATATGGCCGTAGTTCGTTTAAATGTCCCACCGCCACACACGCGCACAAAAGGAGAGAGGGTGAGAGAGAGAGAGAGAGAAAAAAAATACAAACCCATTAATGATTGCGAATATGGAGCAACGATGCTCTCGTAAAACGTATGTAGGGAAATCGAGGAACACTGCGCAATAGTATTGGTAATGTCATCTCGAAGAAGCAGCAAGAGTCAGCTTACACACACACACGCACGCACGCACGCACATACATACACACACTTCGAAGGGGGAATTACGGTCCCAGTCAGCGTGTGTAACGTTTTTGCGAGTTATTAATATAAATTTTACAATCCAGCAGGCTCTCGAAATTTATGGCCGTGTATCTCCGTCTTGTCGTTTCGGGAGCGGGGGAGGAGGGGCGTACGGGGGCGGGAAAATCGTTAACACAATGACGTAGGAATAAAATTCGAAGATTCAGGCTGCATTCGCATCAGGTGGAGGCGAGCTTGCCAAAAGTTTTCGGTCTTCTCTCTTCCTCTGTCTTTCTCTCTTCCACCCTTTCTCGCACTCTCTGTCTTATTCTTGTCTGAGAAAATCATTTTATCGTCCGGTTTAAGTTTTTTGAAGCGCGGACGACGAAAACCGCACCGACAACTTGGGAAGGTACGAGAGAAGCGGAGAGAGAGAGAGAGAGAGAGAGAGAGAGAGAGAGAGAGAGAGAGAGGGACAGACGGACGGAAGTATTGTAGAAGCTCACACATTTTCCACAGCCCCAAGTTATTAAAATAGCTCCCATCGGTGTCCGCGTCGGTGATTCTCTCTCCTTGCTAGTCTCCCAGTTATGTTCGCCCTGGCAAGATCGCCGTCTCTTCCAGACAATTTCGCCGACGCGATTGATGCACGGGAACGTCGCGGAGAGTCGGGGCTGTCCTCGAAACTCGTCGAAACTTCCACGTCGTCCGACTCGTTCCCATAAGTTCCAACTCGTCGCGAACTTCGATAGTTGGAAAGAGTGGGTGGAAGAACGAGCGCCGCAGAACAAGGGAGAAAGAGTGTGTGCATGTTGTAGAAAAAAATAGAGGACGACGTAGAACAGTTTCTGGAGCCAAACAAGCCCTCGCCAAAAAGAAAAAATCCTGCGAGAAAAGATGCTAAAGAGCGTAGCATCGAGGATAGCCTCGAGTTCAACTGAATTTCCGGTTGGTAACGTCACAGCCGGAAGTCTGAATCCGTCGACTGACACAACTCCTGATCAACCGGACAAATCAACGGCAAGGCCACGAAAAAAGTTATCCTTTAAAGAGCCCGAGATATTCGGTTATCTGAGGAGCAAGAGATGCTCCTTTCGTTCGTCCAGGACGAAGGCTGGACCGGCAAAGTCACCGGGCCCGAGCAGCCTCCGGGTAAATCTCTGCGAGGAGGAAACTGAGGATCTCGATGAGCTGGAGGTACACAAGAGAGGCTGGAAGAAAAAACAAAAAGAAAACTCGAAAGAGAAAACAAATAGAGCAAAGAGAGGGAGAGAGTTCCACGACTTTGGATCTATAAATCAGCGATCTGCCCGTTAACGTCAGCGAGAACAAACAAATAAGAATGTCGAGAGACGTGTGTTTATCTTGTTCTTTATGGCTTTTTTTTTTGTTTGGTTCTCTCCAGAGCCAAGCAATGAGGGTCGTGAGAACGGTCGGTCAGGCTTTTGAGGTCTGTCACAAACTGAGCCTGAACGCGGCCCTCGAGGATCAGGAAGTCGAGAAGGAGAGAGCACGAGTACGAGGCGCCGACGATCATCTGCATCGTAGCGACGACTACGACGATCAGGATGAGGTCACAAACGAGCGGCAAATCAGGCGACCGAGGTCACCCTCGCCCAACGTTCACAAAGGTACCGACCCGCTGACCGTATTAAGGTCTACATCAACCTAGAAACTCGAAAAAAATGGCCAGATTCCGACTTTTTACTGCCAAACGGTTGGCGGAAAAGAGACGCATTTTTTTAAAGACAAAGATACATGTATTTAGACCCTTTAAAAAAATTGACAAAAGGTACAGAAACAAAAACATGGCCGCAGCACATGGATGATAGAATTTTCTTTCTCGACCTTTGGCGGTGGACACTCTCCAGCTTGAACGGTCCATCTGAAATCTAGAAACCGAACGGGTTATTTAAGTTAACAATGAATACGAGTCGTTGACGATCGTCGATTTTTTAAATAATTTCTTTTAACAACTAGGCGACGAATTTAAACTCGAACGTACAAAATCTATGAAAAAAATCGTAATTTCTACCTAACTATTAAAAAATGAAGATCGATAGAAAAAGTGAGATCTTCAACGACCTTTAAATGTTTCTCATCGTATCTCGTGTACATTTGGAAACCATCCATGAAGTGGTACTCGAGATATCATGTCCACTGATTTTGAAGTTTAACGTATGGTGCTCTACCGCTCGCCTGGCCGACTGTTAGAAACTGCAGCTCATTCAATTTCGGGAATATTTTAATGGAATTTTCAAGGAATATAGCTAAAAGGTGACACCATCGAATAAAAATATTTTTAGAAAACGCAATTTTTCGACCCACCTAGGTAAATGTAGTCCGTTAAATTCCTCCTGGAGGGAACTAAATCCTTTCACGCGATTTATTCTCTTTTCGCGATTTTAATGGAATTGTCCTCGGTACGAAGATAAAAAACTTCTGTCGTTTTCGAGATAGCGGGCTGAAATTTTGCATACCAATAATCGGAAGTATGCTTCGAATGAATTCAGTGAAAATCGGCGAGACTCTTGAGGTTTCAATGGAATTTTAATTATTCGATTTTTTTTTCATCGTCGTAACTTTCTTAATTTATATGAGGTTTAATTTTTTTACGGGAATACAGTATCATTCGAAGTATTTTCGGATTCCATTTTGCGAAAATCTGGGTAAGGGTTCACGTTACGAGGGAGTTCGAATTTTCAAAAGCATGTTTTTCGTTCCGTCTCTATCTTAAAGGTCAGGATATCGGGATACATGTTTGCTTAAGAATAGAGTATTATCCAGGTACATTCGTATTGAATTTTGATAACATAGGTGAATCATGTGAGATTTTGCGCGCCTATGAATATTCTGAAAAAGCCGTTTCCCGTAGCTTTTCGAAAAACTTAAAATTTTCCGCTTATTGTAATTTAGGTGATATTTTGATGCGATTACAATTAATACTAGATCTCTGAAACCTCGAACAAAATATACATTTTCACAAGAATGTCTTTCTTGGTGTTCAAACTTTCTCAGAAATGGAAATGTTGAAAATGCCGCTTGAAAAAAAAATCGGCTATTGGAAAATGGCATACTGTTTCCTCATTAATGTATTTCGACCAAACTTAAGAAATATATATTTCGATCGAAATAAGTTTGTTTGGGGTTGATTTCTACTTTTTTTCAAATGTTTTTTTTAGACATATCGCTTTTGGGCGATGTTGAGGAAGTGCGGGAACAAACACCTACGCCGGCGCCGTGTATCCTGAGGACCCATGGTTCGTCGGCGTCGCCGATCAGGCAATCGCCTTCGGTAAATAATCGGTTATAAAAAAATAAACAGAATAATTTTGAAAAAGGAAGATTAACACTTTTCGCCCGTCAGGGAGAATATAACGACACTTTGTATAGCCTTCATTTCAACATAATCGAATGAGAATTCAACTGGCAACTTTTTCCACAGTGTAATGCAGCCTCCGAGTGCGGCGATCACCTGCTTCTCGGTGGTGGTGAGACGACGGCTCTCAGGCACGAGATACAATTGTTGCGCGAGAGACTCGAGCAGCAAGGCCAACAGACACGGGCTGCTGTCGCGCACGCGAGACTTTTGCAGGATCAACTCGCTGCGGAAGCGGCTGCGCGGGTCGAGGCACAGGTATGTCAATTTTAAAATCAGCCCTTAATTTGTTTCCTTTTATTTTGTAAACTTAAACAATTTTACGAAGTTCCAGCCAACTCCACAAAATATCAAGCAATCGCGATAAACTTCCCAACATGACCCAACGAATCCCGAGTTCCCCAACCAGGTCTAACAAATCCCGAGGAACCTCGATGAGGACCCAGCCGAACGCAATAAACCCCAAACAAAGCGAAAAAATCCCAACATGCCCCAATCAATCCCAAAGAACCCGCAAAAAGATTTCAAAAACTCCGACTAATTCCACTACATCCAACGAACTTTAGTGGGATCGCAAAACAGCCCCACTAGATCGAACTAACCCCAAAAAACCACGGCGATGTAAAGGCATACCATGAATCCCAACGAGCCCCAATCAACCCCAACAAATTTCATCGAGCTCCCAAATCCAAAGGACCACAATGAGTGTACAAAAACTCCAACAAACCCCAATACATTCAACTAATCCCAACGAGTTGGCCAAAACACTCCAAGTAAACCTTCCTAGACCCAACCAACCGCAAAACACCAACGCCTAGTATAGTAATCGGAAGAAATTCCAACACGCTGCAGCCTAAAGCAATCTAAAGAACCCAAAAAATTACATCAAATTTCACGAAACCCAAACAAGCTCAAACGAAGCACAGGCAAATTGACTTCAAACCGTTCTCTTCGTTCTTTCTCTTTTTTATGTCACATTCGCGAGGGCAGACGAGGACTCACCAATTGCTAATACAGAACAAAGAGCTTTTGGAGCACATAGGCGCACTCGTGAGCCATTTGCGGGATCAGGAGCATGGCTGTTTAGTCGGTCACACAGGTGCCACCACCGGTCAGTCCCAAGTGTCCGGAGGCACAAATCTGAGCGGAATGACACCGCAAACGTCAACAATCCCCGATCTCTCAAGCCTCGGCCAGGTAACCCTCTACCGTGTGACGCAGTGATAAACGCCATGCCCCCCCCCCCCCCGCCCCTTTCCCCTCATCACTGCTCGGACTCACGAGAGCGAGACACGAAAAAGAGATACACTCGCGTTGTCGGCCCAACCCGAACAAACCCAACGTTCAACGATGCACTTAGCTTATATTTTTATTGTTTGTACCTTCTTTTTGTACTTTTTATACCTCGAGATTTATTTTTGGTAACCATGCGCTACAATTGTTGCTGACAAAGAAAACAAAGAGAGAAAATAAAATAAAAGAGTGAGGCAAATGAGTTTGCTTCACGAGCAGCGCAGCTACCTTTGATTTCGCTACTACCCGCCTGGTTTAAAAAATTCTAATTCGGAGTTTTTTTTTCGTGTCTGTGTGCGTGTGCGTGAATGTGCGAAGCCTTGACAATTAATCGCGGAATGCTATAACACGTGTGTCATGCATCGCCAAAAAGACAATACACAGGGAAGAAAAAAAATGCACAATACACAAAGCGAAAGATGCATAATAGAGTTGCTGCTGGTGCTTTGAGTACAACAGTGCGTTGCGCGTCTCTCGTTGCCCGACAGGTCTTGGCCAGGGATTTTGGACTTTGGTCTGCGAACAAATGCTAGAGGTAATGTCTTCTTACGATTGACTTTTCCTCGTTCACCTGTGTTGATAACTCTCTCTCTCTCTCTCTCTCTCTCTCTCTCTCTCTTTCTCTCTCTCTCTCTCTCCCCCTCCCTCGCGTCCTATTTTTTATCGACCCGTTTACCGCTATAATTTTACTCATTTCTTTGGCATGGGGACATGGGACAGTCTCAGGGGATAACTCCTGGACAGAGCTCACCATGGGTACTGGAGGCAACGCCATCGGCTTCGTCCTTCCCGTACTGCGCGTATCCGAGCGAGACACTTTATCAGGGTATACTTAGCGGCGTGGGGGGTCTGGAGAGCACAACGGATCAGTTGCACTTTCAGACCCAGTTACTCGAGCGACTTCACAACCTGAGTCCCTATCAGCAGCAGCAGAGGTCGCCTTACGGCACGCCCACGACGCCCTGCTACGCATTAGGAGCACCGAGCTTTTTACTGTCACCGAGCAGTAACAAACCACCGTCCGTGAGTCACTTTTTCTCTCTCTCTCTCTCTCTCTCTCTCTCTCTCTCTCCTGTTCATTCTCCACTAACGCAAAATCGAACGAAGGCGTCGTATGAGTTTCCTAGTTGCACCAGTTGATCGTAAAATCGTTTTTCCCAACACAACAACCGAGTAGTTACCCTTGAATTGAAACCGCCGATGATAATATTTCAGAGTTTAAACGTGCCGTCGTCCCCGGGAGGTTTGTCGTTGCGGGTATCACCGCAGGCAAACAGCTACGCCTCGTCGCCAGTTATGTCGCACAAGACATCATCGAGCCACGGTACCAGTCTGGCCGAGAGCCCGGAGAGCCTCGTGGAAACGGTGGCCGCCTCGTTCATCAAACCCTTGCCTTGCTCGAGCCCCGGATCCAGAAGTTCCCTGCTCCACGTGCCGTCCGTCAAGACTAACGTCGCGAGCTTTGAAGCCGGAAATAAATCAACGGTAGATCATCAACAGATGCAGCAGCAGTACCAGCAACCAAGACGGATAACACTGGAAGCACCGCCAGCGGGTAAACGCAAAGAGGCCAAGTTGGAGAACATACACAGATCGAGTTCGAGCCCCCCGAGGGATCCCGGGTGCAACGAGACACGCGAGAGAGGCCCGCCGAGCATCAAGAGCAGTTTGGCAAGCGCATTGAGATCCTCGGGGCCTCCACCCTCGAGAACGACGAGTGCGCGGTTGCCACCGCGGAACGATCTTATGTGCCAGGTGCAAAGAACTACCTGGGCAAGACATACGACCAAATAGCCAACGAGTATTGTGTCCCGAGTCGAAAAGCCGTCCTGGTTTACGTGTTGCTCCCTTTCGAGGCTGATCGCAGACTTTCGGATGATGATCAGCATTGATAGTGATCGCGCATTGCGTAACTGACTCAGAATCGAGGGTAGTGCCGCTCGCGGTAAATTTCGTCGAAACGAGACAGCCCCAACTAACGAACCTATCGTTAAAAGCTGAAACAAAGAACTACGAAGCGTATTTTATGGCGCTATTTTGTTCTACAAATGATACCTCCTTTTTGCAATGCAGTCGATGTGAAAATATTTATATTAGGACGTTGAATACGTTCTCGCTGTTTTCCAACAGGTGGCGTTACTAGAACTACGTGCGTGTAATTTAAGATGGTAGTGCATCTATAAAGAAGTACGATAAGCAAGCTTGAAATTCAGTGTATGTCATTTCGCCGAAGTGTAACCAACTTTTTTTCATAGTTTTAAACACGCAATTTTCGTGCCAAAAAGGAGTATTTGCGGGGAAATTTGCGTCATTACTATATGAAAAAAAAAATCTGCAGCCGAAGCACAAGAGAATTCGTATTGAGACTTACGGCGAGCATGCTCTGTCGGAAACACCATGCAGAGATTGGTTTCTACGCGTTAAAAATAATGATTTTGATGTGTTGAATTGGAAGCATTACTTCATGAAAACTCATGTCAGACTCTAGCTGAACTTGCAGAATCATTACGAATTGATCACACAACAGTTTCGAAACGTTTAAAAGCATTAGAAATGATTTTTCAAATTAAAGCATTCATTTTCACGAAAAAAACAGCGAGAACTTATTCAACAGTGTAGCGGTCTGCGCTGCGGTCTCGGGCAGCGAGCAGTAAAGAAATGCGTGCGAAACACGCAATAAAATGAATTCAACGGTCGATAAAAAAAAAGTACAACAGCAATTGGAACTGACCGCTGTTTTTGTATAATTTATCATGCTTACGAAAAAAAGAAAAACTTGTCAAAAAAACAGGACTAGACTGGCATTTCTATAAGTGGAATGTTTTTGGTTCTTGTGTGCAGTTACGCGATACTGTCGTATTTTCGGCAAATATCTGTAGAATGAAATTCTTAGTTTCTTGCCTGTTTGGCGCTTCGTCAGGGCGAGAAACGAAGCCTCTCGTAGCCCTGTTATTCTCTTAGTTGCCATTGTATCTCATAGTTGAATATTCGAATTATTGTATACATTGTATATACGTGTTGTGTATATACTTGTATATACTTTTTAGCGAAATTTTCAAACATTGTCTCCCAATTCTGTTCTCGTATCGGATATCGCGGCCTGGTTCATTTTTCGAAGGAGTTTTTACGATCGGCTGCGTGGAGAACGTGACTGGGCCTGACAGAATTCAACGAGACTTCATTTTTTTGTTCATTCGAAGCTTCAACGCCCGACGTCAGCATGAAATAGTAATATTGCAATATTTTTCTCAGCTCCAAAATTGAGACGAGAAAAAGTCGGGTATCCAAAAGAACCGAATTCAGTACGTTGGGAAATTGAGATCAGATCCAACAGGCTCGAGACTTTCTTCGATTCGGGTCACGCACACGCGCGTATTCGACCATTTTTGCGAAGTCTTCAAGGATTTTATCTCTCTTCAACGATAATTGCCGATGCTCTCGGACCTTGATAGTTTTTAACATTTACGAGTCCGGGGAGGGTGGCTCGAGCATTTCTCTTGTACCACACGCCAGTATTCCTGGAAAGACTAACCACGTACGATGTACTCTCGTCGAAATAAAGTTCTATTTGTGTAAAAAAAAAGAAATGTCTTGTTCGCTTAAAAAAATCTCCGTTAAAATAATTGAAACTCGGAGCGGAAACGCGTCGTAATTTTCCTACCCTCATCGACTTCCGCCACTCGAAAGCACACAAACACCACTACCACTGAAATTGCTAGGCACTCTTCGAGGGAGAAAACTTTCCAATAAGCACGGGAGCCGCAAAATCGACCGCTAATAAGAAAAAAAAACAATTACGAACCGGAAGTTGATACAAATTGCATCCGCGCTTACAGGCTCGAGTAATTTTTTTTTCTCCTCGCCACCTTTAATATCCTAATGACATGATCGATATTCGGTCGAGTGTGCGAGGGAGCCTGCCAGAACTTGTTCATTTTTTCAGCGTCGAAGAGAGCATCAAAGTTTACGCGAGGATGTCGTGGGGGAGTAAAATCGAGTCACGGAAAGGTGCAAACGAGGGCACTGCGATACGCCACCCGCGTCTATACTTTTTTTTCGCCCTATTCTTCATTTTCCTCTTTTTTTTATCAATCGATAGCTCTCGAAGAGCGAGTGACGGTATAATTTAAAAGGGTGGAACAAGGTGCTCTCTCGGGGGTGTGACCCGAGTGGCTGGTGGTGGCGAAATGAGCTTAGCTGAGGCTTGTCTGTTGTTTCTTTTGCCACTTTTTTCCTAACGGGGCACTCCCGCGCGCCGTCGTCGACCGGTCGCACGCGATACACTTTATGTTTCTCGGTGTCGCGCCTGTATTTTCCTCGAGGCTTGAAACTCGAGTCGCGTGTCTCAAGTTCGACGGATGAGAGGTGAGAATTTCTCGAGGATACGAGAGACAGAAAGGGCTTTCGATTATTCCCTCCCTCCTCCTCGGTTACCATAGAGGGTAAGCTGTCCAGGGGGATATTTGAGAGGAAGCGAACGACACACAATCGATATTATTATTATTCCGTAATGTGGAGCAGCCTTCATCGAGCAAATGAGAAGAATCGATGGATCGTTCTTACCGGAATGAGGAGGATAGGGCCAAGGAGGCGGCATTGGAGAGCGAGGAAGCCGGGAATTCTTTTCTGCGAATGGCGAGGCTCGAGCACTCGAGGACTCTCTCTTCCATGTCCTCTCGGTCGGTCCAGGTACGTTGCACAGCCAGCCCGAGAGTACAATCGGTTCATGGCTCATCTAATTTCTCTACTCCAAAGTTTTGGCTCTTTCGCATCAGATTTCTGTTTTTTCTTTTCTTCGTTTCAATTTGGATCTGGGAAAAATTGAAGTATTTCAATATCATCTGAACGTCAGGCGTTGATGGTTCGAATGAACAAAAAAAAAAATGAAATCGCGTTGACCGAGCGAGGCTGATAATTCCAAGATTAGGAATAGTGCTTTCGGTCCTCGTCTCACGTCACAGCCGAAAAGAGACCTCGTTAATTCCGATCTCGCGCGAAGCCGTGCAATAAGCTCAGAAAAGAGACAAAATCGCTATTTGTAACTCGAATTCGACGTGTTCGCGGACCATTTATGTCCGAGACCAATAAATTCGTCCTGGGCCACGTTTATTCGTAGCGACCCTTAATGGGATACGCAGTTTCGATGGAAAGGGCCAATCCTCTCGGAGTCTCGAGCGATCGTGCACGCGATACCCATCGGGGGAAAAAGTGCTATAATCCACACGTTTCTCTCGCTCTCTCTCTCTCTCTCTCTCTCTCTCTCTCTCTCTGTGGTCTCTCGTGCTGCTTTTCCCGTCCCCGGCTAAGCTCGACGCTGTGATTTTCGCGCGCGCGTTCGTCCAGAAATTCTGTATAATGTCGCGGGAACACGCATACGTTAGTTGAGTATAAAGCAGCCGGCAGGAGGTGGAGGCGAAGGAGGATGATGGCGTTGAGAGTGATTAGCCGAGAGTAGATGAAGGCGAGGTGTGGCGAGATGCTCGGGCAAAAGGGCACACGTCGGCAGCGCTCTTGGACTCTTCTCCCCAGGAATCCCGGCTTTAACGGTACCTCCTCTTGGTGGGCCATAGACAGAGGGTGCGGCTGAATAATTCCAGATTCCCCCAGCCTACTCGCTCTCTTCCTTATACCCCCAAACTACACAACAGTGTAATCTCCATTTACAGAAAAAAAAAGAAACGAATAGAAATACTCACATGTCCGGCGTTCAATTTTCGTGTCGGTCAGGTGGACTCACTGGCCGGGAGACCCAGTGTCAAATTTGCGATCGAACGAGTTGCCACGCTCGAGCGGAGACCAAGGAAGAGGAGCCTCCCCGAGATGCCCCTCTCAGCTGCAAATGTCGTCGCCGGTAAAATATTCCTCACCCTATTTCAGAGAGTTCGTTGCACCTCGATCGCATTGTACTCTCTCGTTTTTGTATTTTATTCCATCGTTTTTTGTATTTTATTCCATTACTTTTTTTTAAATTGATCGTTTCGATTCCCTTTGTTGGTCGAAGAAGATCGCATTGCTCACGAGGACGAGGACGATTATTCAGCTTCGCTGTGCGCGATAATACAGCGCAGAAATTCCAGTCGAAAATCCAAACGAAAGAGGAGAAAGCACCGGCCATCTTCGTCCTTCACTGCAGACGATGCGGGTGACAATAACGGCGGAACGATGACACGACGAAGATCTTCCGTTTTCACCACCAGTTCTGGAGAGTTTGTATATTCAATCAATTCAAGTATATGAATCAACTACTCTCGCTCCCTCTCTCTCTTTGTTGTTTTTTTTCTACTTCCGATTTTCCGGCTATACTCCAACGCTGTAAGTTGTATATCGCTTGTGTTTGCAACATTGTTCTCCCATATTTATTTTGTTTTATTTTGTTACTTCAGTTATGTATGATTTATATGATTTATGTTTTATATTGTATCATTTTTAGCCAGCAAGGTTGACTGGGGCATAAGTTCTATCAATCGATAAATCTGTCTCTTCTTTCAGACTATGCGGCGAAGTCAGTGACATTGAATTCCTTTTTTTTCGTTTCCCAGCACAGCCATCTCGATCGACGTCGAGCCGGCGGGCCAGGACGAAGACAATCTCCAGGACAGCGGCACGCAGGAGCAAATATTCGAGAATCTCAAGTTGCACAAGGAGGTCATAAGCTCGGTGAAGCTACAACCGTGGCCGTTGCGTAAAAAGATCAAGCTCGTGCAACAGGCGAAGGCTTATGTGAGACGACACGAGGGTGTGCTCCAGGAGAGACTCGCTCAGAGCAGAAACACCCGAGACGCCGTAGCCAGAGCATCCATCTTCGTCAACAAAGTTGAACTCATTTTTATTGGACGCTTAGGCTTTTTTCTTGAAGGGTTCCGTAGCCGCCACTGAGACATCTTGTGCAGTTTTGTCATGTCGATACGCCCGTCCGCCACAACAGAGTGCCCAACCGGTCGAGTCGCCTTGTTGTTGTGCGACTGTTTGCTTTAAAAATCTAAAATTATTCACAGAAGTCTTATATGGCGTGCGGTTTCCAGTCAAATTATTGCGGGTGCCGTAAGATAATTCCTTTCATTACTTCGGGGGAGGGGATACGAAAAACAATTTTTATTCCCACAACGTTCAATCTGCCGTGTTTTTGAGACTATTTGAAAATCGTGTCGAATATTCCGTTGTTTGTTATATATTACAATATACACTACCGGCCAAAAGTTTCCAGACACATCAGATAATTGCAAAACTTTCGATCACTGGACAATTGCCAAATAATGTTAGAAGAATATGATTCATATTACTTATTATTTTACGAAGATACTATATGGCTCTGTATAATGAATTATATTATACTAATAAAATTTTCCAATTATCCAAAGTGATCGAAAGTTTTGCAATTATCTGAAGTGTCCGAAAACTTTTGGCCGGTAGTGTGTATATATAGGGTGTTCTTCTTATCTCTGCCACCCGAAATAACTCTGTAATTATCGACGTCAGAGAAAAATGTTCCAAACAAAAGTTGTACAGTGTGAACGGAGCCATCAAGTGCGACTATTTTTTTTCATTTCGGTGGAGGCGCTAACCCACAGTGAAGGTCACAACCACTTTTTAAAATGGAATGGTACATTTTTTTAACCATCTTGTGGAGCACCTCAAGCCGCATAAAAAACTTTAGGGGGTCAAAGTCGTTCAAGGCCATTTGAGGTCAGTATCGAACACCTATTTAGATTTGTATCATCGATACTGACCTTGAATGACCTGGAACGACTTTGACCCCCTAATGTTTTTTATGCGGCTTGAGGTGCTCCACAAGATGATTGAAAAAGTGTACCATTCCATTTTTAAAAAAGTGGAGGTGACCTTCACTGTGCGTCAGCGCCTCCACCGAAATAAAAAAAAATTAGTTGCATTAGATGGCCCTCTTTACACCGTACAACTTTTGTCTGGAGCATTTTTTTTGTGACGTTGATAGTGACCGAGCTATTTCGGGTGGCAGAGATAAGAGGAACACTCTGTATATATATGTATCAGACAGGATGTTTCATTTATCTTGCAACTTTGATATTACTCAAGAACAGTGAAGTAAATCGAAAGCCCCGAGACACGTATCCAGTAGATTCGAATGAGGAATTTAATGGTAAGATATCTTTCTTATTTACTATTCATTTTCAAGGTGATGTTAAGGTTAAAATGACGAAAAAAAAAATGAAAACGTGATACTTTTAGCGGAATCTTATGCGACGTATCAAAACAGGTAACTATTATCTGAAACGTTTGTTTATTTGGCCATTATTTTGTTAGAAAATTACAACAGGTGTCCAAAATTATGACCTCTCGCTTCCAAACATAAATTAATACGGCGAATGTGTAATTGATAAACTGAAAAAAGTCTCTGCAATTAATAGGACAAGCATTTTGAATAACCGTACCTATCACGTTCCTCATTGATTCGTGTCACAAGTAGCCTGCACGTCATGCACAAAGATGCTTTGTTTGTTAAAAACAAGTTTAATGTGCGAAAATAATGGCAAAAAGCAATGTTCCGCACAAAAGTAACCTGTTATTTTTACGTAGAATCAGACGCCGCTAAAAAATATAGGTTTCCATAGAGAATGAAAAGATGATTAAAATTAGACTGAAAACATCCACTGAACGAAAAAGTTCTCTTGCCATTTTACTACTCATTTGAAATTCAACGATACGGGTCTCAGGATTGTTGGATTTACTTCGCTGTTCTTGAGTTACTTCGATGTACCAAGATAATTGGGATATCCTGTACAGATATAGAGAGAGTATATATGTGTATATATATATAATGCTGTGAAATATACTTTAAGTATGGCTAATCGCTATCAAATAATTATTCAATACAAATTTGAAATACAATCAACTTTTCATGCGGCATTACGATTAATCCAAGTGGGATGTATCCCAAGTGAAAAAACATTCTTTCTCTCTAAATTCCACAGAAATGGCAATATCTGAGACGCGAGCTGATGAATCTACAGACGTGGATAGTGCCGTGGGAGTGGCGAATAAAGGAGATAGAGTCGCACTTCGGATCGGCGGTCGCCTCGTACTTCATCTTTCTGCGTTGGTTATTCTGGATAAATCTCGTTGTCTCATTGATACTCACCGCCTTCGTGGCAATACCGGAAGTACTTACCGCCAATCCGGAACAAGCGGGCGAACGTAAGCTCATGCTACCGGAGGAGAAGGCCAAGTCGAAGCATCTCATTACACTGTGGGAATTCGAGGGTGTACTCAAGTATTCGCCCTTCTTCTACGGATGGTACACCAATTGGGATCCACCGGGTGGCGTTTACCGGCTACCGCTCGCGTATTTCCTTGCTAATTTGGTCGTCTACACATACAGCTTCGTCGCCATATTGCGCAAGTAATTCCAAGATTTTTACATAGGAATGGTGGTGCGTTTTTTTCGCTAAAGATTTTAATGGAACGGTGGTCCAGTAACCGTTAGCACCTTTAACGGGCTACATCAACCTGGAGGCCGGAAAAAAACGCCAAAATCCCCAAAAAAATTGTAGTAAACGGTTGGTGAAAAACAAACGCAGTTTTTCAAACCATAAAGTGCCATATATTTAGAACAAAAAAATCACCAAAAAATTGACCGCCGGCAGATGATGAAAGTTTCTCCGCGACGTTTGGCGGTGAACACTCTCGAGCTTAAACGGTCCATCCGAAATCTAAAAAGCAAACGGGTTATTGAAGTTGACAATAAATACGACTCGTTGACGATCGTCGATTTTTATCATCAACCTGGCGACGAATTGAAACTCGAGCATACAAATTCGATGAAAAAAATTGTCATTATTACGTAACTATTAAAAATGAAGATCGATTTAAAAAGGGTGAGATCGTCAACGATCTTCAAATGTTTCTCATCCTATCTTCTGTACATTTGGAAATAATCCGTCAAGTGGTTTTCGAGATATCATGTCCACCGACTTCAAAAACACTGTTTCGAGAAAAATGCGTTTAAAGTTTGTAGTATGGTGCTGCACCACTCGCCCGGCTGACTGTTAGAAGCTGTAGCTCATTCATTTTAAGATTTCAATGGCATTTTCAGGAAATATAGCTATGAGTGATACTATCGAATAAATATATTTTTGGAATACGTCATTTTTCTGACGCACCAGCTAGATGTAGCCGGTTAATATCTGCGAAACTATCGCTGTCAGAAAAAGAACATATCTAGTAGAAGTTGCAATTGTACAGAACGGGTCGTCGGATAGTGATAACGATTTTTTTTTGTACTTAGAGTTGCTTCCAAGATACGAAGCTCACCTTTGTTTGTTTTCCAATGCGTGTTTTTATGTCCTCCATCTTACAGCGGCTGTTGAGACGAATACAATGTTGCTTTCGTTGCTTTCGTTCATAAAAGGTGTGTGCAGTTACAACTAGTGCGACTGAATCGGTAAACGAAAGCGACTTCAATGACCTTGAATGATCTCATGTTGGAGGTCATTGTATTCGTCTTAGCGGCCGCTACCAGATGGTAGACACAAAAACGTAGCGTTTCATTTGAAAAAACAAAGGTGATCTTCATATCTCGGAAGAAACTCCACCTGCAGAAAAATCGTTACTACCCTTTGAGAACCCTTCTGAGAAGTGCTATTTCTGTCGGACACATTGTTTTCTGACGTCCATAGTATCGTAGATATCAGAGATGGCGACAGTTGCTGGGCCATTCGGTATAAATATATGTCTGTACGTATGTACGAATATACAAGTACCTGTACAGTGTACCGTGATAATCTTCTCAAGTAACAATGCAATCCTGTCGACAGAATGGCGGAAAATTCACGCATGAGCAAACTCTCGGAGAAGGAGGACGAATGCGCCTTCTCCTGGAAGCTCTTCACAGGCTGGGACTTTATGATCGGGAATCCGGAAACAGCGCACAATCGTATTGCGAGTATAGTCCTTGGCTTCAAGGAGTCCTTGCTCGAGGAGGCTGAAAAGGAAAAGAAGCTCGGCCAGTTAGTTTCAGAGAAAAAAGAACGAATCTGCATGGGTTATCATTTCTCCTTTGTCAATCTCCGTTGATTAACAATCATCGCAAATTTTTTTCTGATATTGTCTCAGTTGGAAGATAATAACGGTTAGAGTCTTCGTGAATCTGTCGGTGATCTCGTTGCTGGCGGTGTCGGCTTACGCGGTCGTCGAGGTCGTTGCGAGGAGCACGCAACCGGAAGCGGACAACGGGTGGTGGCGACAAAACGAGATAACGATCGTCATGTCCCTCATCTCGTACATATTCCCGATATTCTTTGAGATACTCGGCATCTTCGAGAATTATCATCCACGCAAACAGTTGCGTCTTCAATTGGCCCGGTGAGAGAGACGAAAAAAACCTTCACGTACCCGGTGGATCTGGGCGCGGGTGGTGTCCAAATCCAATCATTATAGTTTTTCACTCTCTGTCATATTCTCGTTATTTCTTGTTGCAGAATAATGGTACTAAATCTTCTGAATCTTTATTCTTTGATATTCGCCCTGTTCGACAAGATAAGCAACATGGTGAGTGATGTTAGCAAAAATATTGCAATAATTCCTGCGTAAAGGAGCAAGTAGTACCCTCGCGGGGTAGCACTACACCGGAGGTGTAGAAACAGGGCGCGAGATTTTTTTGTGCTTGAAACAAGTGGATCGAAAGTCTATTTGAAGAACTTTCATGTGCAAAATAACAATTATTAACTTTAAAAAAAATATAATCCGTGATCTGTATGATAATAGAGTAACGTCTAAGGAATATTAGAATATTGTTCTTCATATAATCGGCAATCATGAAAAGAAACCTTAAGAAGTGAGATGCAGTCAGAGGCGTGAAAAAACGAGCATTTTACAAAAGTGGTTACACAGAATTTTTATGTTATATTTCAACTTGATGTGTACAAATTTTCAAAGAAAAATATTGATTATTTATCAAAATATCGCCATCTTTGTCGGACCCCTTCGGCATGTAGTGCTTTGCGGTGACCATCATAGCATTTTAGTGGATCATCTGAAAAAAAAACAAACAAAAAAATCATTAGTTTAATAATAAATCTAGCCCTTTATCGAAGCTTTTTTTCAAAAATTAACAATATGGCGGCTTCCGACAGATAACTTTCGATTTTCGACCGAGAAATCGCTCGTTTATTGTAAAAAAAAAATAGAAATGTTCAACAAAAATTAAAATCCTTCGTTTAAGGACTAGTTTTTAATGCTACCAATAAGCACACTAAATTTTATCAAAATCCATCGAGTGGTTTTTGAATTATAGTGGTCACCGACTTGAAAAACATAGTTTCAAGAAAAACGCGTTCAAAGTTTTTGGATATCGATACGGTATCATATGTTCGTAAAATGTTGAGCTCGATGGATGAAGCTAAACTTTTTTATGTATTTTGATCCGCTGAATCCAAATATCACATTTTTTTGCCGAAAAGTCGAGCATTTAATTGTTTATAGCCAATTATTAAAACAATTTTTCAAAACATTAAAGTTTTTCTGGACGAATTATTTTTTCTAAATATTTTGGGCAATTTTAAAACGAAAGTATTCTTTATAAAATTTTGCTAAAGTTCATAGTTTTTGAGTAATACATTTTTGAAAAATTTCTGAAAGAGTTTTCCAATTTTACACTTGATTTATGTATAGAAATACTAATTAAAACATCACTTACATCGAATCATCAATTCCTGGCCTATACAATAGGGCTTCTGCCGATGTGGAAGCTTCCAAAATATCAATTTGTTGTTGTCTTCGAAGCATTCTGCCTTCCCGGGTTTATCGTTTGCGCGTTTGTCAGCCGCTACCTGCCATGGGGACCCGACGCCCCTTCACTAATTGTGGGATATCCCGGAAACTATTCATCGGATTGACTTGAAATTTTCAGGGAATATTTTCGAAACATTCAAGAAAATGTATTTAAAAGAAACTTCAAGAAAATGTATTTAAAAAAATCGATTTTTTGAAAAATCTGACTGCATCTCACCCCATAATTCTCAGAAATAAAATAACCATTGATAATAAGTAGAGTTTTCAAAAAATAAACAATTACTAGGTGTCTCTGTAAACTGTTTAGAAAATTGGTTCACACTATGGTGTAAGCCAATGTAACAAACCTGCAAAGTACGTGACGAATCAGGCATAACGTAAGGTTCTGTAGTCATTTGTTTGTGCAATCATTCGAAGCATCAATATTAAACTGATATGTAGTTATTATTGTAGTGAGTGTTGGACGACAGTTATTTATTGCATACTAATTAAGATTGCACTCAATAATCCGCAATCATAATACTTCAATGGCTCATGCGGGAGGCTTCGTTTGACTTTTTATATTTTATTAAAGAGGCTTCAAACTACATGCTCCAAAGTTATTTGTGCATCTTATGGAGTTTTCATAAAGTCAACTTCGCGATCGCTTGGTTGTCCATATCCTCGGAATTTGTTCGCATAACCGAACCGAAATAATTTTGATCGAAAGTTCTAATCAAATGCTAGTACCTAGAACTTTTGTTGAAACTCATATGTGATAAAGCATTGAAAACTATTCGATACCTATTTTTTTTATCGGCCGAAAAATGTTTTTAGGGGGGGGGGGGGGGAGCGCATCCTTCAAAGGCGTGTCGAAGGGTGTTTTTGCAGTTTAACCCACAAGCAGTCCACCGATCTGAATGTAACGAAAACCAAAATTCCTCTAATGTGAAGCGATTAATTATAGACGAGTCGACAAAAAAATTAATTAAGGATTGACACGCTTTCCTTTAAGCGGTGGGTTTTCCCCCCTTAAAACCGTTTTTCCCCTGATAAAAAACATACGTGACTAATTATTTTCAATGCGTCATCACACATATGAGTTTCAACAAAATAAAAGGCGGACACTTAAGCGATGTTTGTTGTAAATAGCGTAATACTGGGCGTGTGAGCGTAATACTGGGGTTAAAATTTAAAAATGGTCAATGGAACCTCAATTTTGTTTTAAAAGAGCTGTTGAATGACTACCCACTCGATAGGCGGAGTTATCAAGATTTTGCTTCGTATTAATTGCAATCGACCTCTGAAGCTTCTACTCGAAAATCGTCATGCACATAGGTTGGAGATTGTAAAAATTAGGAGGCTGCGACAGACGAATATGCCGAAGGTTTGTCAGTCGCTCGACTACGAAATCTCAAACGAACGTTGCTTCGGAAAAAAAACGCCAAAAGACCTAATTTTCATTATCAATCAAACTACACCTTTTTTGAGGCCCGAAAAATGGACTCGAAGCTTAAGAAATTCATTGCATAACCGAAAACAGGAGGTTGAGCTGCAGAGTCTCAAGCCGAAGCTCTCTGCGAGGAGGAATGTCGCTTCGACGTATTCCTCCTCGTCGAGTTGTCGCAGGATTCGAGTACCCTGCGAGGAGGATGATGAGGGGAATTCGTCGTATCGTTCCATGACGGCTCTCGCCTCGTTGAGTCTCGTGCTCATGTCCAACGTTACCACCACTTGGAACGAAACTACGAGCTTGGGCGGTAAATTCAACGTGACGTCACGCACGAACGAAACGATGGACGAGTTAGCACTGGACATGGGCGATTATTTTCTGGACTCGGAGACGACGCGCGAGCGGATGATCGACGCAGCAGTTTCGAACTCGTCAACGTCCTGGCCGCACCCGGACAATCGTCGGTCGCGTCACTCGCACTCCGAGGAACGGAGCAATTACGAGTACTACGACGAGACCGCGTATGAGGACCTCGCGGAGGACGACTCCACGACCAACTTTAGCCCCACGACGACGGAATTCAACGTCACAGGGATCGAGCCTAGCGCCGGGACGGGAGCGTACTCGACGACAATTCACGCGAAATCGACCAGCCCGACGAGCGTCGAGGAAACGGCCGCCAACCGTGACATCTTCTCGACCAGTGCGTCGGACACGCGTTCAGAACTCGTCAGATGCTACGAGAGAGTCTGCAACGTTTGCGCATCCTCGAGGGACGACGAAGCCGGGCAAACGAATCAAAAGGGTACGTTTAGAGGCAAACATGCTAGACCGTAAACTGATGTGGGGACTTTGAAGGTGATATTTTTTTCCAATTTATGGACTTTGTGGGCAATTATAATTGGTTTCTGAAAATATAGACAAAGGAAAGAGGGCAGAATGTTCTGAGAATCTTTCAAATACAAAATGTCATCACTTTCGGACAAGCCCCCCACGATGGAATTTTCACAATTGCCAAGATTGTACCTGCAGTAAGATAACAACCGAAGCGTTTGTCAATTCATACGTATGATAGAATCGTAACAAAGTCGCGTCTGCACGTGACATTTTTTTAATAAGAGTTATTGATGTGTCCTTTGCTAACGATTCAGAAGTCGAAGCAGCAATTTTTGCAATTTTGATCTGTCCTTTCGTCTGCTCATACATGCATCACGCAAAAACTAGTCGAAGAATTTGATTAATACTTGGCACAGATATAGCTTATAGCCAACATATAGGATACTTTTTATCCCAATCCCTTAAGAAACTTCAGCTTAACATGCACTTATTCAGGGGTTAAGCTACTGTGACGACTTGAAAAACGGGGTGAAAAAAAATGTTTAGATATAAGACGATTGAAAAATCTTTTGATATTTATTTGTATGTACATTAACAAAATTGTGTACCAAATTGCATTTAAAAACATTAAAAATTAGAGAAGTTATAAACAATCTCGCGAAGTAGCTTTGAACGTGAGGGGCTTAACGGTGTACTTGTTTTGACCACTCGGTTGACCTGAAACAGAAAACAAAAGAATTCCCAAAATAGATAGTATTGGCTAAGACTCGACCGAGCTTTTTTCTGTTATCGCATTTCAATGATTTGATTTTTGTTTATTTTTTAAAGGAAAATTGACATGATTTTTAACCCTTTTCACTCGAGCAGTGACTCTCGCCCACCACTTACTACGCGAGCGAAAAAGGCCTCCAGTACAAAAGATTAATAACTAATGACAAACGAATATCAAGAAGAAAAACGTCCTTCTAGACTAAACCACTGCATAAAGGTACCAAATTTCAAGTCCATCCGTTCATTAGATGTCGAGAAATCGTGTACACCGTTTTGAAAATCATAGTTTCGAGACAAACGCGTTCAAAGTTTGACCAGCAGTTCTATCGTTGTAATCATAAGGTTACCTTCAATGTGCGATTCGTGCACCATATGTTGGACCGTCCTCTTTAATTTGAGTTGGCTCAAGCGACGAACGATTTTTTGAAATTTTCACAGCAGCCTAACCCCTTAAAGTTTTATTAAAGCGTCTTATTAAATGGTACAATAATCCGACAATAGATGGCGCTAAACGGATTTTACAACGCGCTATGGTTTCGTTTTATCTAAAACTATCAAAGGAGCGTCTACTTATGGCACTTACATTTCTTCGCAACTGATTAGGCTATTATACATCCAAGTTGTGTAAATATTATTAAAGACTTTGCGATAATTCTCGACTTCGAGATTTTCCTTTGCGATCTTTGTTGTGATACGCAACCTTGCATAGCCTGATCATAAAGTCAACGCGGACGAAGTCGCAGGCACAGCTAATGTTGATATGAACCACTGCAGAAGTACCAAAGATTTTTGTGGAATATGCACAAATATTGCCGCATTTAAAGTTTAATCAACATTTTTTCACGCGAAACTGCAAATAAAATTATGGGTCGTCAATTCAAAAATCAATATTTTCCAACAATACTTGGGACATCTCCAGTATTTTGTGCCTGCGTTGAAAAATGTTTTAATAATTTTACCCCACGTTTAGTTCTAAAAATTGAAAAAATGTCTACACTGGAAAACATATGTAACAAAAACATTGTACCTTTTTTGTGCCCATATCGCAGCCCAAATTGCAAATTTCCAATGAAGGCAAGTCATTTTTTTTTATTTCGTCACTGCATCGATCTCTGCTCTTTCAGTGAGTTTGTCCGCGATGAGGAGCCTGGACATGAAGACGCGAAGAAAACTGCGGAGGCTCTGCTGGGAAACCATGTTCGGACAGGAGCTCGCAAAACTCACGGTAATGGATCTGGTGCGTACCCAAACGAATCTCTGAAAGTGAGGAAAATTTCATTCTCGTCTCTATCCTTGATATTCCCTTTTTCTTTTCGCGGCAGGTACTCACCGTTATAGCCACACTGGGAGTCGATTTTTTCCGAGCCCTGTTCATTCGTTACATGAATTCATGCTGGTGTTGGGACCTCGAGAAGCAATTTCCGCAATACGGCGATTTCAAGATTGCCGAGAATATTCTGCATCTGGTCAATAATCAGGGTATGGTCTGGATGGGAATGTTCTTCAGTCCGGGCCTCACTGTACTCAATCTTGCTAAATTGGGAATACTCATGTATCTCAGATCGTGGGCGGTTTTAACCTGCAACGTGCCGCACGAGGTTGTCTTTCGAGCCTCCAGGTAAATTGTAAATTTAGTTAAACAGTGTGTCCCGTTCATCTTCGGACATCGAAATAACTCGAAACAGCCAAGTAAATCGGAAAATCGCCGAGACACATGTCGAGTAGATTTAAACAAGGAGTGAAATGCCAAGATAACTTTTTTACCCAGTGGATGTTTTCAGGGTCATTTCAAAGTCAACTTTTTTTCATGTAATAAAAACGTATATTCTTTAAAGTGGCATCTTATTCTACGTGAAGAAACATGTAACTTTTGTCGGAAACGTTTTCCCATTCGGTTGCTCATTACGGTTTGTTTGGGCGTATTTCCATTTTATGATCGATGTGATGACCGTCACATATTTTTTAATGCATCAATAGATGCAGCTTGTCATTTCCTATACAACAGCATCGATTATAGTATTACAAACATGATTTAATTAAAAAAAAAAAGTAAGTTGATCTTCATACGTCCTTGATATATCAATATAGAAAAAGGCTTGACTTGCCATTAAGACAAAAAAAAAACAATTCCCTCCAGAAACATGATTTCATTTAAAAAGAAAAACAAAGTCGACCTTCATATGTCCTTGACGCGAATAATAAAGGAAACTTGCTCACACCAGTTAACGTACCTCCTGAAACTTCCGTCCGAAAAATATTGTAGTAACGTCAAGTGTGTCGCCAGCTAGTAGGCCGGGAGAAGGGGGCAAGATGAGAGAGAGAGAGAGGCTGAGGGAAATGTGAATTGTAAACATTTTAGACTCTTATTAACTCTTTTGACGGTCTTGAGTAACGTCAACAGTTTCGAAGATATTCGAGAGGATTAATTTTTTAATGGGACACCTTGGATGTATTTGCGTGTACATCACGAATAAAAATAATATTACCTGTAAAGAATAATTACACAAATAGGATTAACTATAAAGAATAATTGCATAAAAAGGATTTGAAGGGCTACATCTACCTAAAGCCCCGAAAAAACGGTCAAATGCCGAATATGTTTTTTGGGGGAACGGTTGGGAAAAATAAACGCATTTTTTTAAACGGAACAGTACATATATATAGGGAGTTTTCCTCGAAAGAAAATACAGAAAAACAACAAAAACATGGCCGTCGGCAGATGATGAAATCATTTTCGCGACGTTTGGCGGTGGACCCTCTCCAGCTTAAACGGTCCATCCGAAACATAAAAACCAAACCGGTTATTCAAGACAGCAATGAATATGAGTCCTTGACGACCGTTGATTTTTAAAATAATCTTCTTTTAACAACGTGGCGATGAATTGAAACTCGAGCATACAAAGTCTATGAAAAAAGTCATCATTTTTTCGTAACTATTAAAAAATGAAGAGCGTTTTAAAAAAAGTGAGATCGTCAACGGCCGTTAAATGTTCCTCATCATATCTCCTGTAAATTTGGAAACAACCCATCAAGTGGTTCATAAGATGTCACGTACACCGATTTTGAAAACAGTGTTTGGAGAAAAACGCGTCAAAGTTTGAAGTATGGTGCTGCTACCGCTCGTTCGGGTGGCTGTTGGAAGCTGTAACTTATTCAATTATAGGAATATTTCCATGACATTTTAAGTGACTATAGCCAAAAGGTGATACTATCGAATACAAATGTTTACGGAAAATGCAATTGTTGAGCCACCTAGATAGATGTAGCCCTTCAACTATAAAGAATAGTTACATAAAAAGGATTACCTATGAAGAATCATTTTCACCTTCCTCTCGTCTTATTTACCTCGAGGTCCAACAACTTTTACCTCGCACTCCTGTTGACGATGCTCTTCCTCTGTGTACTACCGGTCGGTTACGCGATCGTATGGGTAGAGCCGTCCTGGCACTGCGGACCCTTCTCCGGCTATCCGAGAATTTATCACATGGCTACGCAAAGTCTGAAGAACGCTCTGCCGGGAAAAACGCTACACAAGTATGGAATAAACTTTTCTCGATCTGAAAACGAAGGAAACTAGTGTGTAAAAAATGAAATGTTAGTTACAACGGAATTGTGCAAAACATCAACGTTACAGATGCCTCGATTACATCGCATCACCGGGTATAGTCATACCGCTCATCGTCCTCATGGCCCTCATCATCTACTACATGGTTTCCCTTGCCGGTTCGCTCCGCGAGGCCAACAACGATTTGAAGGCACTTTTATCTGACAATGTTTTTTTTTTCATTTTCACCCATCGTTGAATGGTAAAGTAATATTCGGAGTTTGGGATGTTTTAGATTCAACTTCGGCAGGAGAGAACCGAGGAGCGTCGCAAGATGTTCAAAATCGCTGAAAAAAGGGGACAGATTCAGGATACGCCATTCACGAGATGGAGGAAGATTCTGCCGGTCGTGCCAGTCGGTAAATCCATCGAGACTCCCGTTTCGAGAGGTATGTATTAACTATTTATTAATTCGATTTTATCTTCCTTTCACGTTTTTTTAAATCATTCCTCCTTTTTTGCTGCTCTTTCGAATAAATATTGAAAAAAAGGTAATGTTGTTAGTTAAGACTATTGATTCGGGTGTTGAAAGAAGAAGTAATCTCCAAATCTTACGCTTTTGAACAATATTATTAGGTATTAAAATAATTCGTGCCTTATTTGACAACGGTAACACAAGTTCGACGACAAAATATCCGCGACAAAATATCCGAAAGACAAAATATTCTCATGACAAAACATCCGCGAGACAAAATCCTAAATCTTGCCCACCACATCAACAGGGTCGCGCGCAAAACACCTTTGTGGGGTGTGTGAGATAGTGGGGTGGGGGCATAATACAAATTTCTTCATTGCACCCAAACAAACCAAACAAACCCAAACATATCCGTCACATATTAATAATTTTCCTCCTTTTTGTGATGGAATAAATTCCAACGGCATGACTGTACAATTGACATGGAATAAATTTCAACGGCACGACTGTACGCTTTATACTGTATATAATATCGGCAGTTATTTTGTCTTGCGGATATTTTGGCATGAGGATAAAACATCTTTGTGGGGTGGGTGAGATAGTGGGGTGGGGGCATAATACGAATTTCTTCATTGAACCCAAACAAACAAACCAAAACAAAACAATCAAACCCAAACATATCCGTCACATATTAATAATTTTCCTCCTTTTTATGATGGCATAAATTTCAACGGTATGACTGTACACTTGACATGGAATAAATTTCAACGGCATGACTTTACACTTGACATGGAATAAATTTCAACGGCATGACTACACTTGACATGGAATAAATTTCAACCGCATGACTGTACACTTTAAACTGTATATAATATTGGCAGATATTTTGTCTTGCGGATATTCTGTCGTCGGATATTTTGTCGTCGGGTCAAAACGCGTGTTACCGATGTAGACATTATTACATTTTGGCTGAAAAGTCTCAGCTACGAAAATTCCTCTGTTGGTCACATTTTTCTAAGTTGTATTGTTAATATTTTCTTTAAACATTCGGTGACCCTCGATTTTTATTGTCGTTCCGAAATCTTTCGATTGTTTACACGCGTGAGCAGTTTATATGAGGCATCTAAAGTTATTCAGTGTATAAACTATTAGATAGACGTGTGGCCAGCGTGTTATCTCCGTAAAGCGTCGTATAAATGAGACGATTTTTCGAGACGTAATTCTTCGTTAAAATTTCGGTCACTTGGATTGAAATTATACCAGTATACCAGGATGTATTTTTACCCGATTATAGACGAAAATTCGTTAATTGTTAAATATTCGGGTTCGTGAAACGAATGCTTTAAGCTCAACAACTTTTCTCCCCGTTGCATTTACCTGAATATTTCGCTGTTTACGTTCAACTCAAATAGCTTAACCACTGATTACTGTTTGCCAAATCCGGTTGACAGTTTTTAAACTGACCCCTACGGCCATAACGTTCCGTAGTCACACTTCTGTAAAATATCCTGAAGTTCAGTGCTGGTCACTCGGGGTCAAAATGACCCTAGTCGTTTCCAAACAGTTGCCGTACGATCGCAATCGGTCCAATTGGTTTAAATACATTCTGAATCATACATTTTACATTCTATAATATTGAAAGTGCGTATTAACGTAAGAAATCAAATAATGATATAGTTAAACAAAAATCTTCAACATGAAATTTCTGAAAAAATGAACTCTGGCTTAAAATCATAAGTATATAATTTTTCAATATTTTTTGGTAACATTGAGGAGTAATACGTTTGGGATATGGTACTTATGGATAAAAATAAATAGTCATATTGTGGGCCTTTCAAAAAAAGGTGTTTAACTGAGATCCGAAAAGGGCCGGCTCGTAAAAGATATTTTCCGAATGTCTGCTACTGACTGACTACCTGATTGAAAGTGGGGTCAATTTGATCCCCAGTGACCAACCAGCGTCAAAAACGGTTTTTAAAGCCTCAATATTATTATTTTCACATAAATTACAGCTATTCATAGAATGTCTTTTTATCACTTCCTACACAAATACAGGCATTTTTCAAGTAGCTGCGATTTGTGAAAAAATAAAGATATCGAGATAAAAAAGAACATTTTAAAGCATGGTTCGTTTCAAAAATCTTCAACCGGATTTGACCAATGTTAATTAGTTGTTGACTTATTTAAGTTTGAACAAATGAAACAAAAATCGAAAACTATACAAAGTCTGAGAATTCGAATTCGGCATGGATTTTTTGATACTTCAAGATAAGAATTGCATTGCCTTTCCTTTTGCGATCCAATCTAATAAATATTCTCACACAGCGGTCACCAGTTTCTTCGACCTAAAGAGTCGTCGGGAGACGCGTCTGCGCTCAACCAACTCGGAGGCCGACGAGGCGACCGACGTCGAGCCCAATTTCTCACTTCCACACGATCCGGGCGCGAGCCCGCGGGAAGAACAACGAGCAGACGACTCGGACGACGGCTCGAGAAACCCGCGAAACTGCGAAACGGTCGTCAGACGGTAAGCGAATCCGACGGACTCGATACAAATAAAAAACGAACAGTTAACATAAAAGAAAAACAAATTTAAAAAATTCACGACCAAATAATCGAATTCTCTCTTTTTGCAGCGATCGAGGTAGCGGTATACCAAAAATTCGCATAGACAGTACGGAAGCTCCAGGGGAATTGAATCGAGAGCAGAGCTTCGAGGAGACGACCTTCAGATCCGACACGACGACTTAGAGACGAACGCCAAAATAAAAAATAAAAAGAACAAACAAAGTAACAAATGCTCCGCGGATCTCTGCACAAATTATACAAGTTTTAAAAAAATCCCGATTTATTGTTACAATTATTATGCTCCGTTTTCTGGTTCTTTTCTTTTTTGTTTTTCTTTTTCACGAGACAAATTTAAGGCTACGTAGTCTGGATCTCCTCGATGTTGAGATGGGCGATGAAGCGCAGACGCATCTGCAGTGCGTGCCTGAGCCTCCTTATGATGCACTCGACGTCGGTCTTCATCATGTCGCCGACGAACATGTACTTTATGTGATACCTGACGTGCGAATGGCGTCAAGGAAAACAAGTGAAACAAGCGAAGGAAGGAAGGGAAAATAAATGTGGCAGCAGTCGAAGGATTTTCTCCGGATTCGTTCGCCAAAAAGGATACAATAGATCGCAGACCGGGTCCATGTATTTGAGCTGAGCCTGGGCGTGATCGACCTGCTCGAGCATCTCGTACAGGCTTACGGATAATTCGACCACGCAACGGGGCCGCTCAACGTTGAAACGCGCGAGGGTCGGTCCAACGAGGTGACAAGCGAATATCAGCTGTTCCTCGCTCGTCACGACCGGCTGAAGTTTCTCCTTGATGAATCTAACGGGGTTATAGGATACTTTTCTTTAATACGTAATGCACGCCTCGGGAGACTTTCGTCGGGGCGAATGAAACGCAGACAATGCAAAGTTGACAACAAAGCAATGAAAATTTGAAGCGACCAAACGATTTTTTTTTTGACAATCAGAGCCAACGAGTAACGACAATTAAGAGCAGATGTGAGAATCAAAGGTGAATTTTCGAAAACGTGAAAATTAGGTTCACGTTGAAGCAATGAAGTCATTTGAATGAAGAAATACGATCTAACGGATGCACGGGAGTTACAGATATGGCTACCATGGCGATAAAGATTCGACACGGTCTTCAAGTTTGAGTCTGTAGATCGCAACGATAATGCTTTCATTAAAAAAAAATTATTTTTGTTATCACCAAAAATATTATCTGGAAATGTAGGTAGCAGCAATTTAAAAAAAAGATGATGACATGTTAATGATTTAAATCCAACCATGCAAATGTCAACATCATAATCCTTTATTACTTCGTTCGTTCCGAGCTTGTACGCAAAATTGAAGATCGACTCGCTAAACCGTTCAGGAATTATAACGCTTTCAATTTGCAGTAGTTTTTCTTGCATACTTACGTTATGTTTGAAAGAAACTTTTTGGAAAATGTTATAACCCTTTAGTGCACAATTGTCGTGCATTTAATTGTGGTGTACCGAAATTAAGGAAGCTCGGCATATCTCAAGAGTTGTTTTCCTAACGAAGTTAAATATTGAGGGGTCTGCATGCGCTTGAAATTTTTTTAAATACGATTTTTGATTGCGTAGTATTATAGCTTAGGGCCTTCAGTTCAATTTGTAACAAAAATTTTGTAACGCTCAAAAAATTGACCGAGTTATGAAGATTATTGTGAAAGGTTGGAGCTACGGAAAACCGTGCCGCTGAAATTAACCCTTTTTTTCTTTTGCGCTTTTCTCGAAACTAAATTAAGTAGACGGAGCAGATTGTATAACATTTTCTATCGTATGGCCGGGTAATTTCTTCATGTGTGTATCCATTTGTTAACAACTATTAATTAAACTTGTTTTCTTTGTCGCAAATGGAACTTATTTCCTTCAGCTTGCAGTACCGCAATTTTCAAAATTTCGAGTCGTCATACGGAAGTTATATTATTATACTAAGGGTAAACATTTTTATTTTTCGTTTGTGATCACCCTAGTTGCCTGAACCACCTCGAACCATATTGAAAATGTCCAATTTCGCCACCGTTTTCCGGGCGGTATATCGCCCGTGCATCCTTAACGGGCTATATCTAACTAGGTGAGTAAAAAAATTGCATTATCGAAGAATATTTGCAATCGATAGTATCGCCTTTTAGCTATATTCCCTGAAAACTTCATCGAAATGCTCCTAAAATTGAATGAGCTACAGCTTCTAACAGTTGGCCGAACGAGCGAAAGCAGCACCATGCTTCAAACTTCGAAGGCGTTTTTCTCGAAACGCTGTATTAAAGTCGGTAGACATGATATCTCGAGAACCACTTGATGGATTGTTTCCAAATTTACAGGAAATACAATGAGAAACATTTATAGGTCGTTGATAATCTCACTTCTTAAGAGTTACGTAAAAATGACGACTTTTCTCATGAATTTTGTTGCACGCTCGAGTTTCAATTCGTCGCCTCGTAGTTAAAAAAATAATTTAATATCGACGATCGTCAACGGCGCGTATTTATTGTTAACGCGAATAACCCGTTTGGTTTTTAGATTTCGGATGCACCGTTCAGGGTGATGAGTCGCAACCGCCAATCGTCGCGACAAAAAATTCATCATCAGCCGACGGCCATGTTTTTAAAATGTTTTTCTGTTTTTTGGGTGATTTTTTTAAGGCTTCCAATATATGCACCTTTGCGTTTAAGAAAATGCATTTCTTTTTCACCAACCGTTTCCCAGAAAAAAATCGAGATTCGGCCATTTTTTTCGGGCATCTAGGTAAATGTCGCCCCTTAGGGCTATAGGTGAGCATTGATCGATCAACTTACTGCGGCATCGTTGTGATCTGTCCGACACCAGCGTGATGCCATATAGAGTGTGCGAGCGCCAGCATGTAGCTGTACTTGTTCTCGAGCAGACAATTGTGTGTCACATTGAAATTGAACATTTGAAAGGGGGTGAGATTGTTGTACTGCCACTTGGCCAAGCCGGGACTGCTCACCGTCTCGACGAGACGATCGTAGAGGGCGAGCCAGTAACATTCCGGCAGAGCGGCCATCAAAAGACCAACGCAGTTAATCCACAGATGTATCTCCTTCGTCGGAATCACGGTGTACCTTGATAACAAGGACAGAAAAAAAGCTAAAATACGGACACCAATAATGTCTTGGAGAACGGGAAAATTGCGTTTAACAATTAATTTTTGCAATTTGTATTTTTCATTGTTTCTATTGTTGGGCAAAAATACTTTCAATTAAACTGTTATTAGTTATTACTCGGTAATTACATTATGATTACTGTTATTATCGGCATCGTTGTTATTTATTATTAATAATGTTGTTAATATTATTACCATGATTATTGTTGTTACTAATATTATTCTTGTTATTGTTATTATTACTTACTAGCAGTTCCCTCTGCTTTCCCCGCGTCAACAGCCTATCGATACCAAATCCACCTCAATTAAACATTGAAAAAAAATCGGGCCGTGTTTTGGAAGGTGTTTTACAAGATACTGAGAAAGGTCCTATTACCTCACTGTGTGGGATTCTTACCCCACTGAAATCTGTCCTCTCTCTGCGTCTCGCTCCCTCTACCTCCCCTTTGATTTTCAACCACAGCTCATTATATGTCAATTTGTCTATATTTGTTTTTCTAATCAACGTCTTCTGCTATTTTTCTTCGAGATTTTCTTTCTTAAAAATAATGATCTGTTAAAATAATTTATGACAATGCAAAAACTACCCATCATCTTTTTATTGCCAAATTTTTGTTCGTTTATTCATTTATTTATTTGTTTGTTTATTTGTATGCTTATTTATTGTAAGTGAAATTAACTACATAGTGTAATGCTCAATGGCCTTAATCGTATTCCACACTCTGAGCTGTGTTTGCATGAAAGATTCATCGAAATAGATGCAGTAGTTCTTTAGTTATAAACGCGCGAACCTACAGAGGGACGGTTTTTTTCTTAAAAGTATTTTTTTGTACTTGTTTTAGTTAATATTAATGATCAGTAAAGAAATTTTGCGAAAATAAAAAAATTACAGACTGAAGACCCCTTATAGTTTTATCAAAAGAATAGATAATGATAATTATTTATTAATAATATTGTAATAATAATTATTATTAATAGTGATAGCAATAATAGTGATAATTGTCATTATTGCTTTTTATTACTAATATTACTACTATTGTGGTTTTCGTTGTATAATTATTATTTTAAAAAAACTAATATTGCGTTAAGCGACATTCCTGCAATTACCATTACTTTCGTTTCTCCTGATAGAAAAAAGAAACGCGATAGCATCTTACAATTAAACTTATGTTATTATAAATGACCGAACAAATCTCGAGGTACAAATAATTCCTTCACGTTGTATTATTTATATTCTCGACTGATAGAACAAACTGCATTCTGTTCATAAGTACAGAATGCAGTTTGTGTAATATAATATTATAATATACCATTATTATATTAGGTGTACAACTTAGTTCGGTCCGTTTTCAAAAGATGGCTCTAGGTGCTATAAATGGTTGACGGCAACAGCTGATTTTTGCTGTATCGTGAAGTATCAACATCTCTTAACCAAATATCGTTTACAGACCTTTGAGTTTTGCGCATCAAGTCTAATTTTTTACTGCGGTGAAAATGTCGAATTTCGTTCCAAATAATCACCATTTACGGGAAGTGTTGATTTTCTGTTTCAATTGGAAGAAAAGTGCAGCTGAAGCCCACCGAATGCTGGTCAAACCATCACGAGAGACTTCTACAGGCAACAATTGATCCGTTTAAAGCGAGCTATAGCCGTAAAACGTCCAGAATATGCGACCAGACACGAGTCCATAATCATTCAACATGACAACGCTCGGCCTCACCTTGCTATTGTGGTTAAAAACTATTTGGAAAATAGCGGGTGGGAAATTCAGGCTCACCCGCCTTATAGCCCAGACCTTGCCCCTTCCGACTACCATTTGTTTCGATCGATGCAGAACGCTTTGATTGGAATACTCACCAAGAATATTCATTCTTGGCTTCAGAAGATGAACGCTTCTTCCGCGACGGAATTAATAAATTACCAGAAAGATGGGGGAAAGTAGTGGCTAGCGATGGGCAATATTTTGATTAATGTATTAATTCATTTTATCATTGAAATAAGTGCGTATTTTAAGCAAAAAAAAGGACCGAATTAAGTTGTACACCGATATAAAAAAACATTATAATATAATTGCATTATATTTAACATAATGATGCATAACTATTATAATATGATTTTCCTACCCTTTGGCGACGACGTCGAGGAGAGCATTCGCGACCAGATTCGGAGCTACGGGTACGGCCATGAGCTCGACGCACGTAACGTAGAGTGCGTGTGTGGCCGGATTTGGGAATTCGTTGAATCTCCAATCGACAGCGGGGAAGTGAGGTGTCCCGGTCATGGCTGCAATATCACGATGAAAAAAACCCATGAGAAAAAAATGTACCAAAGCAAAGAATCTCAGTTGGAAGAAAATCGTTTGACTCACTCTCGACGATACGTCGCACGAGGCGTATATAGTAATCCAATTCGGGTACCCAGGAGACGTCGTCTGGTGCGCGCGTCATGTACAGCTGATAAGCCTCGGAGAGTGCCCATCCGGGCGCGCGAATTTCCCGCAGCGAGCCGAGGACGGCCGAGACGAGACGACGCTTTAGAGGCGGTCGATCGCGCAATTTGATCTCATAATAATGCAACGTGTTGTAGAGATAGGTGACCGGGCGATCGTGAAATTTGTAAAGACAGCCGAGATGCTCCAGGAGTATCTCGAGGCTCTTGATAACCGGTGGTATCTCGAGATAACGATGCACCACGATATCGAATACCGGCAAGAATCGTAGGCAAACATTGCCAAAGTATACGGGCAAGCTCTGATACTGATTCGGTCCGCCGCTCGTTTGTTCCATAATGCCCTCGGGTGCAAAAGTCTCGGGAAATTTTCGATGAAACGCGAGATGTTTTTCGTGCCAGTTCGACTGTTTCCAATGCTCCGGTGAATTTTCCTTCACGAATTCTTGAACGCGATTCCGAAACTCCGCAGCTTTGAGCAACAAAAGTTGTATTATGAAGAAACATACCTGGGCCTCGCTGCCCTCTTGGGTGCGAAGAGCGAGGCAGAGTACGAGGCGATCGATCGTCACGATATTGTACTTCCATATCATAAGATTGATCGTGTCGACGCACTTGTTGACGTGATGACCACCCGCGCTATTCGCAAATTCAAATACGAGATAATCGCAAAATTTGCGTAGATGAGCGGACAAGGCGCGCGCGCCTATTCTCTCGAGTATCTTGTAGGCGATTGGGCTGATGCGATCGGTCTCGAGGATCATTTTCCAGAGGAGACAGAGGAAGAGCGGCGGTGTGCCGGGTACAGAGAAATGCGCGATAATGTCGTTCTCGTTGCTCATCGATGCCCAATTTCTGTATTCCTCCTCGACCGCTTTCTTTATCTGTTGCTTGTTCTCACGTGCCACGCTGTTCTGCTGAAAAAATTCGCTGAGTACCGGTGGAAAGCACTCGAGTGTGTGTTGGGCCCACGAGTGTGGTGTATTTTGCATGATCGTGTTCAAGAGTTCCTTGCACCAAGTGCCGCTGAGTGAGTCCGCACCGGTGCTGGTCACGTGCATCGAGCGAGCGAGGGTGAGAACGAGGGCCCGATTGAGCTCCTCCGATTCCGATGATACGAGAGTTTTCGGCTCGGACGAGAATCTCGATAGTTGGGGTTGCACTTCGGCCGAGCCCAGGCCCGTTATCATTCTTAGTGCTGTACTCTCGACGCACAAATGAAGCTGCGTCTGATTGGTTTGCGGCACAGCCGCGAGACTGTGCAGATGCGACAATATCTGTACCCTGTAATGCGGCTGTATGTGATGCATTCGGTAGCTGAACATCTCGAGCAGGGTGTAAAGAGTGCCCCAAGCGTGCGATTTGAACACGGTCGGTAATAATTGACTTATAAAGCCTTTTATACCGAGGCTCTCGATTTCCGTGTAGACGAGGAGCCTGCTGTATGTCTCGACGAGCGCGGGCGCAAGTGGCATGTTGCTTTTCGATTGGGCCAGCTTGATCACATGGGTAACGATACTGTGAATCAAGCTCATCTTCGAGTGTACCGTGAGTGAATCGAGGATCGACATCGAGAGCGGTGTTATCGGGCCGGTCGCCAGTGCCGCGTTGTTCTGCAGGGTGCTCGACAGTGGCTGTTGTGATTGACTCTTCTGCGTTCCCAGTACCGTGTCGACAAGGGCCGCCATAGGCCTACTGAAGTACTCCTGATACGTCGAGTAAGCGTTGCAGAGTAACGCGATTCTGTAGTCCGAGCCCATGCACAGTGAGGTGTTCGGCATCACCAGATGCTGCAGAAATCTGGAATGTTCGTTCCAATTATTTTCAAACGTTTAATATAATGGATAATATTGATTTTCGGGGACCAACGTCCTTCGTACGTTTCCGATTAATTATTATTCGTTATTTTATATTAATTAAGTGATTACTATATATATATATATATATATATATATATTGAGACGGACAGG
>OY723395.1:12446247-12861859 GCA_963210295.1 Ophion ellenae | reverse complement strand
ATATTTTTTTTAGACAAGTCAATTATTATTAAAAATTATTCTCTCTCAAATTTTCCTCACATTTTTCAGGTAATAAACATCCATAACAGTAATAATTTTTTTGAGCTTAATCATAAATTATCGGTAAGGTATACAAAGTTAACTTTGCCATAAGGTTCGTCGTCCAACATGAAAATTGTGATACAAAGTAACGTCGCCGTGCAATATGGAAAATGTGATACAAAGTATCGTTGACCGCTCAATATAAACATTGTCATACAAAGTAATGTGCGCCGTCAAATGCCTTCTACATCCTTTAGTTTGTCAACATTCCCCCTCCATGCCAAAATACTATCGGAGTTCTCAGTGTGTTTTGATTTTTTTACACTAGGTTGCACGGTGTGAGCCAAGCAGAGAAGTCATATGCTTCCTTTGAATTTTCTTGGTGGTTTCTCGAGTGACTTGTCACAAACTATTTCATGAGTATCTATTTTGATGATGGCATCAACGAATAATATGTCCATATTGTACGACGACGTTACTTTGTATTACAATTTTCCATATTGCACGACAGGCCTTTGAGCGGCCTGTGGGTCGAGTGGGGGTCGTGGGGCTTGCTGCTTAGTACCGTATTGGGTCTTGCACCAACGTGGCCACTTGGGGAATGTAAAGAGCGCAGCGCATTGGGCAGAATCTGATCGTACCAGACGAAGTTAGTTCCGGGAGCGTGTCGTCCGCTCGTTGAACGCAGTATGTAGGTATGTATATATAGTTCTTATGAAACGTTGCATTTTTCAACATAAATTGAAGGACTATATATATTTTTATTTTCCGAGCTCCAACTCGTACCCTCGAGGGTTTCTACGATTAACCATTCTCAATTGAACCCATCCCTATCACTTCCTACCTGCACTTCGCTAATCTGACCGAACTTCCGTTGGGTCCATAGCCGTGTTAAGCTACACTAAATCGCGTTTGCCGTGGGCACGGGGAAACTGTGGAATACCCGTGCCGTTATAGACGGCCATATATTTTTTGATTCTCAGGTGCACAGAAATTTTACTCAAAAATCTACACTAAGGTCTCAGATAGATTGGTTCGTATTCCGCTCACTGGTTAATGCGTCAGCCGGTGCACGGTTAAGTGGTCACCCCTTGGAGTAGCGACCATGCACAATGCTGCTTAACTTAAAGTATCGCAGGAGTCGAACCCCCGCCCATCCACCAGTGTCGGTCGTTTTATAAGATATAAATTTTTTAAACCCATGCAACTTATATAATAATTCATATTTAAATATAAAGGTGGATAACGAACGTCTATCTCTTCGTTTGCTCGAAATGAAATCCGTCTGGGAGAAAACTTGACAGCAGAAATTTTACCGACCGCACATGTCCTCAAGGCCAATCATCCACCAACACGGAGATGAACTGAGCTGGGAAAAAGCAACTAATCAAACGCTGAATTCATGTCCAACGATTCCGAGCGGGACGATTCTATTGGTTGTTTTTTGCTAGCTCCGCTTTGGTGGATGATGGCCCTATGCCCACGTGATATCCCTCGATCATTTTCTTGTCCATTTGATTTACACGAACAATTTGCATCACAGGTTCAAACTTGAACAACTCGACAACTAATCAGTATTCGCCAAATCCGGCAAAAAATTCTTAGACCCAATCTTTACAGCTTTATACCCCCGTTGTCACACTTCTGTAAAGTTCTCCGCTGGTCACACGGGGTCAGAATTACCCCAGCCGTTCTCAAGCGGTGTACGTACGAACGCTATCTGTCCACTTTTTACGAAAAAATCTGGGTCGTATATTTTACATCCGAGCCTACGGAAAATCCGCATTAGCGTAAGATATCGAATAATAAAGGGGGGAAAATCTTGAACGTGAAAAGTCCGAAAATATAATCGTATTTATTTCACTTCTCCATATTTTTGTTAAAATTGAAGGGTGACGCTCTTGAGATATGGTACAGTTGGGTAAAAAATAATCCTATAGTGGGATTTTCAAAATGGTATTTATTCTGAGATCTAAAGAGCTCATGAAAAGTATTTTCTGAACGACTGTCAACGACAAACGGACGCTGTACTTAAAAAACTAGTTCCTAGGTACAGAGAGAACTCGAAACCTTCGGTAGAGCGGCAGCTAATCCTCAGTCGGAGCCTAAGTGACCACGGAGGGTTGAAATACTTTTTTCTTCATGTCGATATAATTATCTTCACACGTTCGTTTCAAAAGTCATTTTAAAAACTACATGTTCCTCATATCCGTAAAGAAAATAGAAAAGCGATGTCCTGCCATATTCGTGTAGGAAATAAAAAAGACAAATGTATGTATCAATATGTTTTCAGACTACACATATTCATAGAATAAAAATGTACAATATCAATTTCATTCAGGCACCGAATGTTCAAAATAAAAAGGTATTCGCGTCGCGATCACGCGTGTACAAAAATAGATGAACTTACTCGTGATGGGCCTTGAGAGCGAGCGGAATGGGCCTGTGAATATTCGAGTGTTCCTGCTGCGCCTTCTTCAGCAGGTGTATCCATATACAAGTGATGGCCATTTGATGGGTGCACAATGCCTGATTGTAATCAGGCACGGGCAACGGCTCTTTTTCCGGATAAAGAAGATCGTACAGTTTCAAGATCGGCAAAAAGTTCGAGAGAGGATTTCGCTGTATGCTGCCGGAAATGAATTGGAGCAGTACCCACATCAGGTGATCGCGCCCTTTCCTCAAATCGCGACTGGCAAGTTTCTCGTGAATGGCCATTACGATACTCGGAAAGCAAGCGAATTGGAAGAGTATAAAGTATATCAATTGGGAGGAGAGATGAAGCCAAACCCAGTGATTTGCCACAGTTCCGTCCATTCCCTCGCCCGTGGGGTTCGTATCGTTCTCGGATCTCTCCATCGCGAGGATCACGAGCTCGACCATTTGTTCCTCAAGGGCGACGCATCGCTGCTTGTGCTGGGGGAAAAAAGTGCCTTCGTTCGAATCGCGAGGTACATATCGCCTTTTTTACTTCCTCGTTCAAAAAGCTTGGTCCCGGTAAAAACATTTATTTCCTTGAGATTTAAAAAAAAAAAACATTCTGCATGTGTACTGATGTTTTACTTAGTCGAAAACATTTAATTATTTTTAATTTGTAATTTTTAACTTTCCTCTTTTTAGATCTCTAATGAGGCTTCCGAAAAATGTTTAAGGAATTTACGTAGCTCGAATTTGCCGACAAGAAAATTGGGTCACAAAATTTTCATTGCGTTCCAACGACGTAAACTTCGATATGCTACGATTTTTGCGATATCTGGCTGAACTTGCACACAAATACCCATTTCTTTTACTTTGTTACTTTACCTATTCGTTGATACCAAACGCTTAAATTTGTTTTTTTTTTGGTCGATAACCGAACTTTTTTTTTGCACAGGTTCTCATTTTCGTAATTGTAAAAAATGTTAAGAAGCATCCCATTATACTGAAAGTACGTTTATAATTTTTTGTCTTCCAGATGGTCTAGCTGCCAGAACCACCCACGCCGATTAGCATTGGAGCAACTGCGACACTTTGTTCAAATAATAACTTCATTGTTTATCCATATTTTCCAGTAAAATATTCAAACTTTGTATTGTAGACTGTGTATTAATTGTGTGTGCAAGCCCGACCTCGTCGTCTCAATACTCTCATCAGAAAAAAAAACATTAAAAATGGACCCGCTTTTTCCAGCCCCAAGCTTATGTAGACCGGTTAAGGTATTCCTTTCGCGAACCCGAATATTTAATAATTAACTGATTTTTGTTTATAATGAAGTAAAAATACATCCCATTAAACTGGTAAAATTTCAAGCCAAATTACCCAACTTTTAACAAAAAATTGCAACTCCAAAAATCGTCTCATTTATATGGCACTTTATGGAGCTGACATGCTGGTCACATTTCTATCCAATGATTTATACACTCCATAACTCTATGAGCCTGATATCGACTGCGCACGGGTGTAAAAAGTTCTACAGGTTCCATAACGACAATAAAAATAGGACCTCACCGAATGATTAAAGAAAATATTAATGATGAAACTTAGAAAAATTCGACTACTAGAAGAATTTTCGTAGCCGCGACTTTTCAGATAAAATGTAAAAATGTTTATATTTCCCAAATTTGCGTGAAATGTTTTATTCCGGTTTATCGTTGGGTATAATAATTGACTGTGACTTATGTTTATAGAACCCCACAGTAATTCATCAATGATTCAGAAGGGCCCTCTTTATGCACCCACAAAATACGGCCCTCCGCGAAAGGAATACGTTAATACAGGGTACTCGTTATTAAAAAAAAATAACAATGCAAGAACTAGCAGTTGCCAAAAACAAAAATCAATTTTAAACGATCGTATTCCACCCTAATACCCGAGAGAAGCGATTCTGTAACTGCCAACGTCTTCACTCACTTGTTTCTGTAGTCCGAGCATCGAGCAAACCATGTCCCTGCTGTATGGTTGCTCAAGAACATACCGCAACAGTTCAGTCTGCGGTTTGAGGAGCTCCGGATCATAGGGCAAATTGCCCTTGAGGGAAAACTTGAGCGTAGTTGGATCCAGGAGCCAAGGATTAATGAGGTGATCAGCGTAGCCGGTGTGTTCCACTACCGGCAGCATCTTCGAGTGGCCTATTATCGAGACCATCTGAGCCACCGGTCGGAAACTCTCCACGAAGCTTGACAACAGTTTCGCTAATTTCTAAAAACGTTATTTTTCACACGTCTCTCTGACCCTTTTACCGCGCACAAACACGCGAACTCGCCGACCTCGCCCCTCCCGCCCATGTCCGCTCCGCCGAATTAACTCACCCAGTGCGGCCAATTTTTGTTCTCCGGATAAACTTTCTGGATCTCGGTGACGACGAAGTAGCTAGGAAGCAGACATGCATTACGATCGAATATGTTCTCGAACACGTGTTCCAGGGCTTTCAACTGCGGCTGTACTGAAGCGTTCAGCTTGGCCGGTAGGGTCTGAGCTTTTTCCGAACATCCCTGGAACAAAAAAAAACGTATTTTTTAACAAAGATTTTCGCCTAGTATTGTGAATGACATCAACCGTCACGGAAAATCCACCGAAATTGGACATCCGTTTATCGCGTGAGGTTTCTAGAGAAGGCGAGTAGTAGAATCATGATGGATGATTATGCTGCAATGGAACAATCTCTGAAAAAAAAATGGCAGTGTGCACTCCCACGAGCTTTGACGCACCTTCATGATCTCTCTGACCCCTTTGTAGTCGACGCCTCCGATAATGCGACGTATGAGACCGAAACACTCCACCCAGAAGTCCTGGAGCTCGTACACGAGTTTTTCACAGCCCAGTATCGATTCACAGACGAGCCTGAGAGAAATGTTGCACTTGAAGAAAAACTTTGCCAAGCGAAGTGCCGGCAGACTCGTTGAGTTCGCTGGATACAAAGAGCGGCACAATTACGATTTCCATGGCGCCAAAATATAAAAGTGGGTTTCGATAGTTGTGTACGAAAAAGATTTTACTGCTTATCCTATTCTATGCTTATCGAGATAATGATAAAGAAAAATAATAATAATTCCATAATTCTGAATAAATTTGATCCTATTTCGTATTGAAATAAGATTTTTGTCCCAGATGGACAGCACACTGATGTGGGCGCGAGTGTGGATGTGGATGTGGGTGTGGAAGCGAGCGGAACATGAGATAGTGGTATGGGTGCTAGGCGCCAAGGATGTTTATTGAAGAACTTTTGAATGTTTATTGAAGATTTCCATGAAGAGGGACAATTTAATTGACTATATTTGTAAATGTACTACATGTGTGATACTTCTGCTTTGTACTAAAGATTTCCATGAAAAGGAACAATTCGATTGACCTTGTTATTATGTTTGTGCAATACTTTTGGTTTTTATTGAAGATTTCTATGAAAAGGAACAACTTGATGTATTCTATAGTTATATTCACACAATACTTTCGAAATTTACCTCGGATGAAAAAAAAAAAAAAAATCAGCGATATCTCGAAAACTAATCAAGGTATTGATTTAGACCTGCAGAATCATTTTTCTTGTGAAAAAGTTGATCGAAACCCACTTTTATGTTTTGGGGTCATGGAATTCGTAATCTCTCGAAAAGTGCGGAAAGATGAACCTGGCAGGCACGTCGTTGTTGGTCACAAGGTTTTCCAGGAGGCTCAGCAACATTTGCAAGCGCTTGTGATTGGTCATGGTCGAGGCCATGCAGAGGAACTGCTTGATCGCCGCTTCCTGCTGATCAGCAGGCAGCCTCGTCACGGCTACGCTCAGCTCCGACTGCCAGGATTTCGTTTTTTTGGCTTCATTGGCGAGGTTATGGTCAAGGATGCAACTGAACGCCTCCTCCAGGGCTTCCACTTTCTGCAATTTTATCGAGCTTTACCACCGTCGCCTCCCACTGCGACTTGAGAGTCGATCTAACCTCAATGGGTTCGACGGCACCTCGTGGAGGATAGAAAGGGATTATTATTGGGCGAGTTACTTACGAGGATGTCATTGACGATCGAGGTTATTTGGCTCTCGGCACTCATCGTTCTTCGTTTGCGGTGGCCAGAGTCGCCACGTTCATAACCTCCTCGAGCTCGACGTTCGGTGGAACGCAAGCGTCTTCAATTCGTGCCCGTCATGTCCGCGGTATCACGGACCCTCAGGCGTTGTCTTGATTTTCGCTTGATGTTTTACGCAATTGCTAATTGAGAATTGGAAAAAAATCAACCGGTTAGCCGGACAGCCGGCGTTTTCTTTTTTTGGCAGTTTCGTGCGCGCGCGCCACGGTTTTACACACGATCTTACATACAGGCCTTGAAACTCGCTCAAAATTTCAGTGGTGGGGGATGGCCTCTTATTGAAGCACCGACTATTTCAACTCGTGACCACGAGTATCGCTGCTATAGAGTGATGCAGACTGTGTGAGAGAGACGGACATGGAGGCTAGAGTGGGAGGAGGCCTGTGCATTTCAAAGTGTCTACAAAAATGTGGTCAAACAGGGATAACGCCACTATCTCTAAGACCTCGAGAAGTAAGCTGCGTATCAATGTTGTGTAAGAGGGATGGAAGAGGATCGAACACGCATCCCAGCAAGCAGTGCAGCGAGATCGCGCGCAAAAGTTACCCCCTCACTAGTCTCTTACGCGCCCATCACACAATCATAGTAGCGCCCGTCCGTGAGCGAGCGACGCTCGGACCATGGAGACTAGAGGTAAAGGAGCCCGAACGCAGTGTTGGAGAAATGGTCTGAAAAAGCGGTGACGACAACGATTTACACCACCTACCGCGTGGCGGCGCCTCTACTGCGGCGATACCGGAAACGTCGGGAAACGCGGTGATTCGAAATAGTTTGTCGTACATTTTTTCTATAAAATTGATGAGTTATATTGATATGCTTTTGTTCATAGTTATGAAATGTCAATATATCAGTCATTTGTCGACTTGGAGCCGATCGATACTGCAAATGTTTTATTTTTATTCGTTGACATGAACGATTAAATAACCATAACGCAACCTAACCCCTAATGCAACCCAACCAAATCCTAATCGCTTATTCGATTTCAAAAGAGAAATATTTTTTTAAGTCACGACAAACAAAAATAAAACAATATAGAATTTACATTAAAACTCAAACCAACCAACAATCCAAACCGAATCGAAACTCCATCCGGGGGGAACTGCTTAAATATTTAAAAACTACTTATTCTAGTGATGCAAGTGATAGCTCAATGGTTGGCACGCTGGAGTAACGTGCGCCAGAGCCCCGGATCGCACCCTCGTCGGGAAAGTTTTTTTTGCAATAAATATTGCTCATAAACTAAGTGTCGAAATTAAAAAATCAGTTTTATTTTTGCTCCTAGGTGTAAAATTAAAAAAAAACTGAACGGAAATTATGGACTGCTAATTATAGACGAAAACTCTCGCAAAACAAAAATACTGACGATGAATGAATAATAAACGTTAATTTCGGGACCACCGATATTTTATTTGTTTCTTACACGCCCATCACATGTTCACAATGCTCAAAATACAGATACGAAGGTGGCAGAGATGTTGTGGGATTAAAAAATGTCTACATCTTACCGATTAGATTGTACATTTACATGGTTGGTTGTATAATTAATCATTTGTAGTTCGTTGATTTGTTTTTCACAAAAATGAACACGACTTGTATTTCATGAAAGTATATATTTCTTAAAATATTTCGCGATGGTGTGGAACAGCCCATACATTGATGTAGCGCAGGACAGGCTGAAGGCTCGTTGGCGGTTAGTTGAACTTTTAATAGCCATCTTTTGCTAGATACAAGAAATTCTCAACCGCGTATATCAACTGCATTTTGATAATGAATTCTTTTTTGTTTTCAATGAATTATTCTACAATATCTGCGTGCGTACATGAAGGGTATTAAAATTCAGAAATGAAACATTGCAAAAAGTGTTTCGCCGATTTCGCGAGCGAGGCTCGAACCACTTGCGCTGAGCCTAATTATTTTCGTTCGTGTTGCCTGTTTTTTTTCATGCATTAATATTTTTATTCTAGCAGCACGAATCAAATTAATTACACGCTGTGAGATCGCGAACGCTCATTATTGAAGAAAAAAAATACATCGCAAGGATCGTCAAGATGAGTTGGAGTCTTCGAATAAATGTGTTTGGCTTAATTGCGATAAAGCCGGTAACGAACATTCGGTGTTGATAGTTTTTTCATCTTCAATTGATAAAAAAAAAACAAATGTGGCGAGTTACGAAAAATCCTTGATGTGTCTCTCGGGTGACGAAGAATACAAGGAAGATCGAACAATATTTGCTTGCTGATGAAAACGGTTTAAAAACCAGACTAACAGTAAATATCTACGCAACATTTACTGGGCGATTAAAAAAAATTGTATATTTATCATTTACTCCAAGGATACATTTTTTTCTGTCAAATAAATATTTTCGAAAGTGCCACAATGCTTATCTTGAAAATTGATTAGTTTAAACTGCGGCTGAATGGAACTCGAGTTCATAATTTGTACATCTGTCCCTCGTGTACACACGAGACGTATCGGGGATGGCCAGTCCCTCCGAAGTACGCACAAGCTACGCCCACTCAACATTAATTAATCAAACATTCAATATCTCGGCTGTGTAGGAGTGTAAACGCACTTCTCCCTTTCACGCCTAAATTTATTACGAGACGGTGTCTCGATATTGAGCCTCGAGCGCTCTCAATTTCTCTGGACTCTGAATGGGATCCATGGCATCTTTCTTGACCGCAGTACTTGGGGTTTCTGTCGCGATACCTGTTTCAAGAGGAAAAGTATTAGTTTTTCATGCCTCATGTTGGCGAGAACCTGATTGCACAATTTGGTGTCCCTCACCTGTCGTATAATGGTTGTTACACTGGGCATTAATATTATTCCAACTCCTTCTTGCCTGATGTATGTCCTTGAGACCTTGCTGTTTGAAGTCCTGAAAGTATTGGTGTGACTTGACCAAAAATGGTTGGACGTCGGCTTCCGGATATTGAAGCTTGACATTGTGTTAATGCCTGCGAATAACACGAGAAATAAATATTAATCGAAGATCTGATACTCCAGAGTATGCGCGTGTACAATTTCTCCGAGCTTATCTCTTGGACTTGATGCTTAGAACTGTTTTTTTAAATACTTCTGACCACTGTTCATGAATAAGTGTGGTCAAACGTTTGGGTGTTCTTCGCAAGCTCGAGGATCTCGTTATCGTTCTCTCGTGCCCGAGGTTAACGAGTTCAACTCCCCGCGAGCAAACGATCCGGGTACGAATGGAGCTCGAAGTCGTTTGCATTATTTATTTGTTTTTGGTTATACCGTGGAGCAAAATGTTTATCGTACGAAGCGGCGTATTGTTTGTTCTCCTGTCGCAAAAAACAATGATTGATTATTGCATTGAAGAAGAAGAGAAAGGTGTTGCAAAAAAATTGAACGAAAAAAGAGAAGGAAATAAAGAGAGGAGAAACGAAAACAATGTAAAATGAAAGCAGAATTGCAAGGCAAATAAAAAAGCGACAAAAAAATAACCCGCAAAGGATGCAACACAGATTATACAGGGTGACCCACGATAGAATGTCATCCGTGAAATGCGGAGTTGGGGGTGAAATTCCGAGACGATTGGTATAAGTATGTATGGGTCCCAGATCAACCCCTGAATTGTTATTAATTTTTCAAGTCAGCCAATCAGGCGCGCCCGTTGAGCGGGCCTACGTCGGTGAACCAATCCGCCGGGCACTACCCCATGTGCGTCTCGCCCATCGACGTAGGCCCGCTCAACGGGCGCGCCTGATTGACTGCCTTGAAAAATTAATAACAATTCACGGGTTGATCTGGGACCCATACATGCTTATATCAATCGTCTCGGAAATTCAACCCCATCCCCTCATTTCGCGGACGACATTCTATCGTGGGACACCCGTATAACATAAAATATTACTATTCTAACCCCGTTATATACTGCGATGGGCAATGTATCTGCAACCAACGAATAGTTCCTGCGGGGAATAATAACGACTTCTCCATCCGGCATTTGTGTACGATCTTCTTTGACCACATAGGAGTCAGAGAAGTGAAGCTCGCACACTAAATCACTCGGAGCAAGCTGGTGTTGGATGGCCTCGCTCCATCGCTGCAGCATATTCTGTAATTTAATATATTTAATTTCAAACCACAAACAAATGTCAGTGACATGCACTGATATTATAAGTACAGTGAACTTCCGCTAACTCTCGCACTGTCAGGATCCTGATCTGCGCGGTGCGACAGTAACCGAAGGACTCTTCTCCGCCACTAAAGAGCAAAAGCATGAGCGAGACTTTCCCCTCAAGCGGGAGGGTTAGCGACAGTTATTCATTAAACAGTTAGCGGGAGTTTGCTGTATTGATTGCATAATCGATAACAAAGCACTTGGCGGCACTGCTATGCGATGTTTAGCTCGACAGGGGAACCGCGTTGACTGGATACTGAACAGCGTTGCTAAGTGCTTTACTGTCGACAATAAGAAAAAAATGTAGAGCAAAAGACTTACTCCGGGTACTTGAAAAACCGATAGCTGCCGTAATCCAGCACGCGTCCGTTCCGGCGTGACGGCACGTCGCCCAGTTCGGCATCCCGGATACGCCCACGGCTTACGCATCTCGACCTCGATGAAGCAATCTACAAAAATAAAGAAATTCATTATTGTAAATATTAGATGTTTGCGGGGTAATATTTTGTTATTGTAATATGCAGGTCGAATAAATTAAACTGGCGTCTAATTTCCACGCTGCAAGCTAGTATAATGGTTGAAATTGAAAATATGTATTGTTTATTAATTTTATTCATATTCCAACTCGAAATATGCACATTAATCCCTCACTGCAATAGAAATTACGCCGGCTTCGAGCGTGGAAAAAAAACGTTACATATGGCGCCATAACCTCAATTTATTTAACTGGCCAATTATAATAACAAAATATTACCCCACATATCATCAAATATGTAAAAAAATGCCTTCTCCTTACCAGTACGTTATCTTTTACGAGGTAACGAGTCACAATATTTTGCAGGAGCACTTTTTTCACTTTATACACACTTTACACACACGCGAAAGAAATACACTGCGAATAAAGACGTATAAAACGGAAATAAAACTCAGGGCTCACTTCGTTGTATGACCAACGCGAAACTTCACAGCGGTATCTTTGGAACAAGAGCGCTACCGTGGCTGAATTTCAAACTAGGATATATCATCGCTTTTACATGTCACTTTTTCACCCATTCCGCCATATGTGTTCGGACTCCTTTACTCTAGTCTTCATGGCTCGGACCACGGTCTTACATACAGGTCCTGAAACTCGCTCAAAATTTCAGTGGTGGGGGATGGCCTCTTATTGAAGCACCGACTGTTTCAACTCGTGACCACGAGGATCGCTGCTATAGAGTGATGCAGGCTGTGTGAGAGAGACAGAAATAGATTTCAAAAGTAAACAAGACCCAAACATAACCCTGATTCTCGCGACCACACGCGACGTGCTCTACTTGTAAACTTGTAAAAACGGTGATATTGAAAAATGACTAAGTGGTGTATGGTGCCAACGTGTAAAACAGGCTTCCGGAGTGAAAAATCGAAACGCTCAGTGTTTCGGGCGCCGAGAGACTTGGCGCAATTAAAAAATGGGAGGCCGCAATACCGGGAGTTGGGTAATTAGAGCCGAGACACGTTGTGTGCGAAAATCATTTCGAACCGAAATATATTCATCGAGAATGGGCGAAACAGGCGTTGGAGCCGGGAACCTGAAAAAAAAAATTATTGGGTTCATTACAATAAATACTTTCCAGGCTGGAAAACATAAAACAAAGTTAGTGAATTATTTTCATTTATCCTACTCGAGAGTCCTTTGCTTTAAGGTCGGAAAAGAGGTGTTTTTTTAAATTTACCAACGCAAACCGTTTCGGAAACTGCAAAGTAGAGATTATTGAAAATGTTTCTTGGGACATGCATTAAAATTTTTCGAAGAGGACATAAAGAATTGCAAAAGAAGCACTGTTTCTTAAGTATTTGTTTCATTTTCAAGAAATACATCCTGCAAGTGTTTCGGTCTGGATTCCACTTCGGTCTGGAATAGTTGCCACTTATTGACCGGTCAAATTTACCGCGTAAAGCCTATTTTTTTATAAAAGCTAAAACCTGTATTTAAAAAACCGAGCGCACAGGGATCGAACCCCTGAAAGCAGCATTACGAAGCTTGCACCGAACCCCTCGACCAACACGAGCTCACATTGACGCCTATATAAAAAACATTCATATTCATTGTACCCACTTGGATAACTATCGTCTTCCCTAGCGGATTGGGAGACCGAAAAAAACCTCGTTCATCGGTCACGGTCATTTTCTGCCCTTTTTGAACCGGAAAAAGTGACCGAGCAGTGACCGAACAACGTTTTTTTGAGGTTAGTCACTTGACCGGTTTTTTTCGGTTTTCGGTCACTGGGGCGTTTCAGTCACTGACCCTAGTCGTGACCGAAGACGAACCGAAGTGCATGGGGCAGAGAGAGGGTCCTTTTGGAACGCTATTGGAAATATAATAATAGAAACTCGTGCACCAAATCAGTGAATTTGCACGTTTTTTTTTAATATCTTGAAATAAACCAAACAACAATAACATTTTTGTATCCATTCAATACTCATCTTCTTCCTCCTCCTCCTCTTCGTCGGAGTCGGTTTCCATCTCGGAACTTCTTCCTTCTTCTTGTCTCTTTTTGGCCTCTGTCCTTTGTTATTAGAACCTTCGCTCGGTATATTTCGCTCTTTAATTGGATGGACAACCACTAGCGTACTATGGCTGCCGTTAGCCTCTCCTGTTGATTTAGACGATTGCAATGTTGGAGTTTCCGGCATGCAACTGTAATATAAACACGGCATTGTTATTTTTTTGTAACAAGGTAAATGGTAAATAACCTGCTACGCTCGAACTGGTTATTATTTGAAATCATTTACCGTATAGACCCTGTATCTCTCTGTCGCTCACAACCCGATAACCCTCGCGTCCCAACGTCCGTTTAACTACGAGTTTGAATCGTTGATTTTGGAACCACAAGATTGATTGAAAAGAACTCGTCAAATGTGTCGCTTAGCGTCGCGTTGCTGCGTCATGCAGCGTTCAATATGGCTGCGCATGAAGTGACGTGTTGCGCCTGCGTGTACGTTGAGCGGCCATCTACTCTATCGAGGACTCCTCGGCGGGAAGGCGAGGACTGCCGAGAACCGAGAGTACACCACGTGGAGTACACTTATCTATTATTTATTTGAAGTGAATACTCAGTGCATAGGATATTATAACGTATGTGTATAGTGTAGTGCACATGCTCGTACTTTTTTCTTTACAATATTTTAATTTTATCTTGTTCACAAAGCAGCAGCAGCAGCAGCAGCGTGGAACACATATGTGGCATACATATATACTGTAACGTGCTACACGAAATAGCAATAATTGCATGAAACGAATGTATATTTCTTTTAATTCTTGTCAACATATAATAATTATTTCCTTTCTCATTTACAGATGGAAAATCAGGTCAAACACGTCAAGTGTCAAGTGACTAACCTCACTTTTATTACAGTGACCGAAAACCGAAAAAAAACGGTCAAGTGACTAACCTCACTTTTATTTCAGTGACCAAAAACCGAAAAATAACGGTCAAGTGACTAACCTAAAAAACCGTGTTCGGTCACTGTTCAGTCACTTTTTTCGGTTCAAAATGGGCAGAAAATGACCGTGACCGAAATAGGGTCATTTTGACCAATTTTTTTTTTTTCAGGTTTACGATAAAGTTACTTTTAATTGTATTTAGGTCCATCATCCATTTTGACATCAGGTTTGTTCGCGCTAGCTGCACTCTACACTCGCCAGTGTAAACGGAACTAGGGCTGTGTCTACGGAGTGTACTTTATTTCCTCGCGGGTAAGCAACTCTAGCGCGAACGCGATAATGTACAAGAAACACGGCGGCGACCTAGTGGACCACACCTTAACCTCAAACAACACATGAGATTACGAAGTCTCACCTAACCGTTAAAGAGATATACCGTGTAACCTCAAGTTTGTTGATCTCGTAAACTGATTACAATGGACGGTGTTATTGAAATTATTAACTTGTACTTGTAAGTGCGCCCAGAATGGATGTATTGATACCAGTTTTACATAGAATGGAGTGTTAGTGATACGATTGTAGAAATCCAAAACCTTCACAAATGCACACGTTGTTGTCAGCATCAACGACTAAGCCGCCTTCTGAATCTCGGAACAGCACTGCTGACTTAATTTTTAGCTCCTGTTCCACGTTAGCCTCTGTGTGCGTTGATAGTAGATTGGAACGTATTGTGATACTGCTAATTTATAATAAACACTTGTCATTATATCTTGTCAATTTTTCTATCGCCTTGATCAATAGAAATTGATAATTATAATACTTTGTTATTTTGAACCTTTATTATTCATTGTTTTTCATAATAAATGAGAATTTGTTGGTGATTGCCTTATACATTGTAGGTCATGTCAATTTTTTAATTACCTTAATCGATAGAGATTGATAATTATAATAGTTTGGTATTTTGAATCTTTATTATTGATTGTTTTTCGTAATAAATGAGAATTTGTTTGTGATTACCTTAAATATTTTAGGTTATGTCGTACTTACCTCTGTATACACTCACTGACAGTTTCGCTGGTTATGGGGTTATACTAGTAATATCACTGTTACACTTTTCGTGTACTTTTACACCTCGTCAAGATCGAGTGTAGAAAGTCTAGGGTTAGTGGCACGAAAGTGTAGCTACACTCGTAACGCGAACAGCGGCGCGTGACGTCATCTGCGTTAAAACGAACGCGAAAGTGTAGAAAGTGTAGCTAGCGCGAACAAACCTATTGAATAGGATAATTTGCCTACACCAGCCAATTGTACAGCTAGGTTAGGTTCCTATGAGTCGACAATCGATTTCCATCTCTCTCGCACAGCCTGCATCACTCTATCGCAGCGACACTCGTGGTCACTAGGCGAAACGGCCGGTGCTTCAATCCGAGGACATACCCCCACCGCCAGAGTTTCAAGGCCTGTATCATGGAGGCTAGAGTGGGAGGAGGCCAATCTGTGTTTGCGCTTTACTCACACCCATCTCTATGCCAAATAAATTGTAATTCATAAAAGTAAGCGGAAATATATTTATAGTCGTATTATTACATTCATTCGCGTAAGTTACGATTCGCGGCCGGATGGATGTAGCTGGTTTTTGGGGATAATGCTTTATCGCTTGATGATAGTATATGAGAATGAATATAATAATGCGAATATAAATATATTACCGCTTACTTTTATGAATTACAATTTATTTCGCATAGGGACGGGTGTGGGTAAAGCGCAAACAATTTTTTAGACGATAAATAAGTTGTAATTTATATTTATTATTACATTAAAATTAACGTACAAACTAATCAAATAAGCGGTCGGAGTGCGCGATACATTTTTCGACACTAAAAGATAAATAATTAAAATAATAAAGATAACTAATAAAAATAACTAATCAAATAAGAATTAATGGTAATCAGAATTTAAAAAAAAGCACTGAGCGCGGGAACGATCCCGCCCCCCTGCGGACCGAAGCCAGGAACGCTAGGAACGGGACCATCCCATCGCTTGTAGAATATGTACTTTCTGGTACTGACGATTCGCGGCCAGATGAATGATTCGCTTGTTTTTGGGGATAATGCTTTATCGCTTGATGAAAGTATGAGAATCAATATAATAATACGAATATAAATATATTTCTGCTTACTTTTATGAATTATAATTTATTTGGCATAAGGATGGGTGTGAGTAGAGTGTAAACAATTTTTTAGAAGACAAATAAGTTGTACTTTGGATTTATTGTTATATTTAAATTAACGTATAAACTAAAAAAATAAGCGATCAGGGTGCCCGATACATTTTTTTGTATACATTGATAACGCAGAGAATCAAGAGATAAATAAGCATTGAAATCATCTAAAAGCCTCGCGCATTCCGTCGGGTGACGTCACGCGCGAGTCGTGCTCAGATTGCTTTTTCCCTCGAAGCCTTCGTTTCAGCTTGGCCGCACATGAACGAGCTCGGCGTCCATGTATTGGTGTAGCTGCCGAAGGCGCGGTCGGGAAACTTCGGCGCGCTCGGCTCTTTCCGAAGATGTCCGAGCGTCGCTCGCTCGCGAACGCGCGCTACTATGATTGTGTGATGGGCGCGGAAGAGGCTAGAGAGGGGGTAACTTTTGCGCGCGACCTGGCTATATATCATTTTGCATCTCTCTCGCACGCAGCCTACTTCTCAAGTAACATGCTGCCTTATGCACAGTTCACTTCTCATTATTTACTTGTTCCGTCTCTGTAACACGCAGCTCACTTCTCGAGGTCTTAGCAATAGTGGCGCCATACCTGTTTCACCACATTTTTGTAGCCACTTTTTTCAAGTTTCTCCATAAGAGATCGGACTCCTCCCACTATAGCCTCCCTGAAGACGGAAATAGATTTCAAAAGTAAACAAAACCCAAACATAACCGCTGATTCACGCGACCACACGTGACGTGCTCTACTTGTAAACTTGTAAAAACGGTGACATGAAAAATGACTAAGTGGTGTATTCTGCCAACGTGTAAAACAGGCTCTCGGAGTGAAAAATCGAAACGCTCAGTGTTTTGGGTGCCGAGAGACTTCCGGGAGTTGGGAAATTAGAGCTGAGACACGTTGTATGCGAAAATCATTTCCAACCGAAATATATTCATCGAGAATAGACGAAACAGGCGTTGGAGCCGGGAACCTGAAAAAAAATTGAAAAATTATTGGGATCATTACAATAAATACTTTCCAGGCTGGAAAATATGAAACAAAGTTAGTGAATTATTTTCATTTATCCTACTCGAGAGTCCTTCGTTTAAAGGTCGGAAAAGAGGTGTTTTTTAAATTTACCAACGCAAACCGTTTCGGGAAATGCAAAGTAGAGCTTATTGAAAATGTTTCTTGGGGCATGCATTAAAATTTTTCGAAGAGGAAATAAAGAATTGCAAAAGAAGCACTGTTTCTTAAGTATTTGTTTCATTTTCAAGAAATACATCCTGCAAGTGTTTCGGTCTGGATTCCACTTCGGTCTGGAATAGTTGCCACTTATTTTCCGGTCAATTAAAACAACGCGTAAAGCCTCTTTTTTTTATAAAAGCTAAAACATATTTTAAAAAAACCGAGCGCACAGGGATCGAACCCCTAAAAGCAGCATTACGGAGCTTGCACCGAACCCCTCGACCAACACGAGCTCACATTGACACCTATATAAGAAACATTCATATTCATTGTACCCAATTGGATAACTTTGTCTTTTGTCAATCTTTCGGTTTTTTTCAGGTTTACGATAAAGGTACTTTTAATTGTATTTAGGTCCATCATGCATTTTTGACATCGAATATCATAATTTGCCTACACCAGCCAATTGTACAGCTAGGTTAGGTTCCTATGAGTCAACAATCGATTTCCATCTCTCTCGCACAGCCTGCATCACTCTATTGCAGCGACACTTGTGGTCACTAGGCGAAACGGCCGGTGCTTCAATCAGTACAGCCAGATCGCGCGCAAAAGTTACCCTCTCTCTAGTCCCCTGCGCGCCCATCACACAATCATAGTAGCGCGTGTCCGTGAGCGAGCGACGCTCAGCATCTTCGGAAAGAGCCGAGCGCCGTCGAAGTTTCCCGACCGCGCCTTCGGCAGCTACACCAACACATGGACGCTGAGCACGTTCATGTGCGGCCAAGCCAAAACGAAGGCTTCGAGGGAAAAAGCAATCTGAGCACGACTCGCGCGTGACGTCACCCGATGGCACGCGCGAGGCTTTTAGATTATTACAATGCTTATTTAGCTCTTAATTCTCTACGTTATTAATGTATACAAAAAAATGTATCGCACACTCTGATCGCTTATTTTTTTAGTTTATACATTAATTTAAATATAATGATAAATCTAAATTACAACTTATTTATCTTCTACAAAATTGTTTACGCTTTATTCGCACCCGCCCTTATGCCAAATAAATTATAATTCATAAAGTAAGCGGAAATATATTTATCTCCGTATTATTATATTAATTCTCATACTTTCATCAAGCGATAAAGCATTATCCCTAAAAACAAGCCATTCATCGATCCGGCCGCGAATCGTCAGTACCAGAAAGTGCACATATCCTGCAAGCGATGAGGTGGTCCCGTTGGTAGCGTTCCTGGCTTTGGTTCGCAGGGGCGCGGATCGTTCCCCGCGCTCGGAGCTTTTTTCTTTTTAATTATTATTACTATTAAATCTTATTTGATTAGTTTTTTTTTTATTAGTTATCATTATTATTTTAATTAGTTATCTTTTAGTGTTGAAAAATGTATCGCGCACTCCGACCGCTTATTTTATTAGTTTGTACGTTAATTTAAATATAATAATAAATCTAAATTACCACTTATTTATCTTCTAAAAAATTGTTTGCGCTTTACTCACACTCGTCCCTATGCCAAATAAATTGTAATTCGTAAAAGTAAGCGGAAATATATTTATATTCGTATTATTATATTCATTCTCATACTTTCATTAAGCGATAAAGTATTATCCCCAAAAACAAGTCAATCATCTAGCCGGCCGCGAATCGTAAGTGCCAGAAAGTGCATTTTTAACACAAGCGATAAGATGGTCCCGTTGGTAGCGTTCCTGGCTTCGGTCCGCAAGGGCGCGGGATCGTCCCCCGCGCTCAGTACTTTTCTGTTTTTTTTAAATTATTACAATTTATTACAAGAAACATGCTCATTGAAAGAATATTATTCTGAAAATAGGAAAACGGCTCATGATGTTCTACGATTAAAATTTTTTTGTTCTGTCAATGGTGAGCTTTCACAAATAAACAATTCACCCCATTACAATGAAAATTGCCTGTAAACGTAAAAACATTAAAAAATGCCACGTTTTGTGTGCAATCGATGAAAAACTTGGACTTGGAGGTTTCTTTAAGGTTTTTTTTTCGTCGTGGATTATACCTCCTGGGGACACCACGTTAAAAAAAATGCGTACCATTGTATTTTACCTCACGGGTGACGTGGAAAGAAGTACAAAACGTGGAATTTTTGTATGTTTTTACGTTTACAGGTAATTTTCATTGTAATGGGGTGAATTGTTTATTTGTGAACACTCACCATTGACAGAACAAAAAAATTTTAATCGTAGAACATCATGAGCCGTTTTCTTATTATCAGAATAATGTTCTTTCAATGAGCATATTTCTTGTAATAAATTGTAATAATTAAAAAAAAAAAAACAGAAAAGTACTGAGCGCGGGGGACGATCCTGCGCCCTTGCGGACCGAAGCCAGGAACGCTACCAACGGGACCATCTTATCGCTTGTGTTAAAAATGCACTTTCTGGCACTTACGATTCGCGGCCGGCTAGATGATTGACTTGTTTTTGGGGATAATACTTTATCGCTTGATGAAAGTATGAGAATGAATATAATAATACGAATATAAATATATTTCCGCTTACTTTTATGAATTACAATTTATTTGGCATAGGGACGGGTGTGAGTAAAGCGCAAACAATTTTTTAGAAGATAAATAAGTGGTAATTTAGATTTATTATTATATTTAAATTAACGTACAAACTAATAAAATAAGCGGTCGGAGTGCGCGATACATTTTTCGACACTAAAAGATAACTAATTAAAATAATAATGATAACTAATAAAAATAACTAATAAAATAAGAATTAATAGTAATAATAATTTTAAAAAAGCACTGAGCGCGGGGAACGATCCCGCGCCCCTGCGAACCGAAGCCACGAACGCTACCAACGGGACCATCTCATCGCTTGCAGAATATGTGCACTTTCTGGTACTGACGATTCGCGGCCGGATGGATGAATGGCTTGTTTTTGGGGATAATGCTTTATCGCTTGATGAAAGTATATGAGAATGAACATAATAATACGAATATCAATATATTTCCGCTTATTTTTATGAATTACAATTTATTTGGCATAGGGACGGGTGTGAGTAAAGCACAAACAATTTTTCAGAAGATAAATAAATTGTAATTCAATTTATTATTACATTTAAATTAACGTACAAACTAATAAAATAAGCGGTCGGAGTGCGCGATACATTTTTCAACACTAAAAGATAACTAATTAAAATAATAATGATAACTAATAAAAATAACTAATCAAATAAGATTTAATAGTAATAATAATTAAAAAGAAAAAAGCTCTGAGCGCGGGGAACGATCCGCGCCCCTGCGAACCAAAGCCAGGAACGCTACCAACGGGACCACCTCATCGCTTGCAGGATATGTGCACTTTCTGGTACTGACGATTCGCGGCCGGATCGATGAATGGCTTGTTTTTAGGGATAATGCTTTATCGCTTGATGAAAGTATGAGAATTAATATAATAATATGGAGATAAATATATTTCCGCTTACTTTATGAATTATAATTTATTTGGCATAAGGGCGGGTGCGAATAAAGCGTAAACAATTTTGTAGAAGATAAATAAGTTGTAATTTAGATTTATCATTATATTTAAATTAACGTATAAACTAAAAAAATAAGCGATCAGAGTGTGCGATACATTTTTTTGTATACATTAATAACGTAGAGAATTAAGAGCTAAATAAGCATTGTAATAATCTAAAAGCCTCGCGCGTGCCATCGGGTGACGTCACGCGCGAGTCGTGCTCAGATTGCTTTTTCCCTCGAAGCCTTCGTTTTGGCTTGGCCGCACATGAACGTGCTCAGCGTCCATGTGTTGGTGTAGCTGCCGAAGGCGCGGTCGGGAAACTTCGACGGCGCTCGGCTCTTTCCGAAGATGCTGAGCGTCGCTCGCTCACGGACACGCGCTACTATGATTGTGTGATGGGCGCGCAGGGGACTAGAGAGAGGGTAACTTTTGCGCGCGATCTGGCTGCACTGGCTTCAATCCGAGGACATACCCCCACCACCAGAGTTTCAAGCCCTGTATGGAAGACCGTGGTCGTACATACAGGTCGTACACGAAGCCAAATTTTCGTTGCGTGGGTAGGCACGCTTATCGGCTTCACTTTTCGATTCACTAGGCGCCGCTACACGTCGCCACTAGCGAGGGGAAGTGCATTCCCCCTAGCTCAATAAACTTAGCCGCCGACTATGAAAATATCGAATTATTTTCCATGCCAATTGTTAGTCGTTTGTTAGTGTTTGTTAGACAAAATCCAGCGTTTGTTAGACGTTATTTATTTAATAATACGAAAAACAAATTTTATGTCAAAGTTAGCCGTAGGAAAATGCTTTTCTAATGATTTCGAACTTTTTTTTTCTTAACCAATCGTTTGTTAGTGATTGTTAGTCGTTTTTTATCGTTTGTTAGAGCTCAATTTTGACTTTACCGTTAAAAAACTTTTCACTCCCATTACACGCTGCAAGCCACGTGAAGGTGGCTGCACGTCACGTGAAGTTGGCCGCATTGCCACGACGGCTGAGCAGGGCTTTGTACATGAAACTCCTCAATTTCAGCAAAATGCTGATTATTTCAATCCTACACGATTGTTAGTCGTTTGTTAGTGTTTGTTAGACAAAATCCAGCGTTTGTTAGATTTTATTTATATAATAATACGAAAAACAAATTTCATGTCATAGTTAGTCGCAGGAAAAAGCTTTTCTAATGATTACGAACTTTTCTTCGTAACCAATCGTTTGTTAGTCGTTTGCTGAAATTGAGGAGTAAAAAGGACATGTACAAAGCCCTGCTCAGCCGTCGTGGCAATGCGGCCAGCTTCACGTGGCTTGCAGCGTGCCATGGGAGATAAAAGTTTTTTAACGATAAAGTCAAAATTAAGCTCTAACAAACGATAAAAGTCGACTAACAATCACTAACAATCGACTAACAAACGATGGGTTACGAACAAAAGTTCGAAATCATTAGAAAAGCATTTTCCTGCGGCTAACTTTCACATGAAATTTGTTTTTCGTATTTTTAAATAAATAAAGTCTGACAAACGCTGGATTTTGTCTAACAAACACTAACAAACGACTAACAATCGAGTAGGATTGAAATAATCGGCATTTTGCGGAAATTGAGGAGTTTCATGTACAAAGCCCTGCTCAGTCGTCGTGGCCATGCGGCCAACTTCACGTGGCTTACAGTGTGCTATGGGAGTGAAAAGTTTTTTAACAATAAAGTCAAAAGTAAGCTCTAACAAACGATAAAAATTGACTAACAATCACTAACAAACGACTAACAGACGATTGGTTACGAAAATAAATTCGAAATCATTAGAAAAGCATTTTCCTGCGGCTAACTTTTACATCAAATTTGTTTTTCGTATTATTAAATAAATAACGTTTATCAAACGCCGGATTTTGTCTAACAAATACTAACAAACGATTGACATGGAAAAGAATTCGATATTTTCATGGCGGCTAAGTTTATTGAGCTATTCCCCCTTACCTCTTAACCGTAAATAGGACCAAAGTGTTTACGTTTGTTTTTGTGGCGCAGTTGTCGAAATAACCTTTATTTGCGACCATATACCACCAGGTTCTACGCAATTTGCCGTGATACATTTTTTTATCGTGTTTTTACGCATAAATGTGAATTTTTTTTGGTAGCGTTTTCGAAAAAAATGCGACATGGTTAAAGGTTGCGCGGTTCACAATTGGAAAACAAGGTACAAAAGTTTTAAGCAAAAATGCTCCGTGTTTCGACTGCCCAGAAACGTCGAACGATACAAAAAATGGCTCGATGTTATTCCGGGACTGAAAGAATCTTAGTACGTGTGTAAAAAACATTTCGAAGAACGATATATTGTGAGACATTAGAGAAAAAAGGATGTAAACGGTCGTATTATCGCTTTTTATTGGTTTCGTATATTATGCAGTTTACACGACAGTACCCCAGATAGCAATTTTCAAAAAGTTGTCCAACAGTCGGCTAAAAGGGTTCCAAATGTCCGCCCGAAAGTTTACTTAAAGTCAACAACCATCCAAAAAGATAACTGTTGGACACATGATAACTTATAGGTAACTTCCAAGCGCACATTTGGTACCCATTCGGACAACCAATAGCAGACATTAGTAGGGAGATATACAACGCTTCCCTTTTCGGCGTGCCTCGGAAATAGCGCTCAATCGCGGCGGCGAGTTCGGGAATATGATTTTGTGTGCATCGCCTTTGTCGAGGTTGCAGATTCCCTTATAGCCGCGTGAGTCGTGATCACCGCTCAAGTCGATATCGCAGTCAGCGTGCACACGAATGGGTCGCTCGGTGGGGGAAAAGTCTCTGCCCCTCGCTCACTCGACAGGCGAACGGAGCGAGTTTTTCCGTCCGATCGAGCTCGACATATATGTGTGGCCGTACTGCGGATTGGAATATGCATTAAATGAATTTCAAAGAGAAAAACATGTAGCGAGAAAATTGTTTTCTCTCGGTTGGCCGTTTATGCCGAGAATGCCGGTTAAAAAAAATTAACGACGAACCGCGTTGAAAAATAAAACGCCGAAACGACCGTGGAAGTTTCAAAAAGAAATCTTGAGCCTTTGCCGCGGTCGTTACGGCGTTCTTTTTTTCAACAGTAAACATTATGGACACGGTCTTAGATACAGGTCTTGAAACTCTGGTGGTGGGGGTATGTCCTCAGATTGAAGCATCGGCCGTTTCGCCTAGTGACCACGAGTGTCGCTGCGATAGAGTGATGCAGCCTGTGCGAGAGAGATGGCAATCGATTGTCGACTCATAGGAACCTAACCTAGCTGTACAATTGGCTGGTGTAGGCATATCATGATATTTAATGTCAAAAATGGATGATGGACCTAAATACAATTAAGGTAGTACCTCCACAGAAGAGTTGAATTAAGAAATGGTTGAAATTTGACATATATGTTATTTAATACATTATCCAAACATCTGTGCAATTTGAATAAGTTTGACCACCCGAAACCTGAGATCGTTACACTTAAAGTTGGCTTGGTTTACACGTAACAAATGCGTTATGATGGGCAAACAGAGCATCATTAATTCTACCGTCAAAACTAAAATTAAGAAATTGATAAAAAAAACGAGGATAAGCTAGAGTAAGATATCACGAATAATGTGAAAAGAAATTCGAATGATTCACCATCTAGTTTCCAAGATACAACCATGAGAAGCCCTCACAATTTTGGTGCAAAGCCTGGCAAAGCCTGGAAAAAAAACAATTGGGGCAAAGCCTGGACAGTCCCGGCAAAAAGTTTACTGGCAACGGTAGATCAAAAACACAATATAAAATATATTTTACGGCAATAAATTATATCCATCGTATTATCTACTAGTACCGAGTCAATATCGCGTAGTTTTTAATTTTATTTATTACTAATTGAACCAATTATCAATCTTTTAAACATGAACATAGTACGTAAACTTTCGGTTGAGATTTTCGCAGAGGAACTACCTTAAAAGTCACTTTATCGTAAACCTGAAAGAAAACCAAAAGACTATAGTTATCCAAATGGGTACAATGAATATGAATGTTTTTATATAGGTGTCAATGTGAGCTCGTGTTGGTCGAGGGGTTCGGTGCAAGCTTCGTAATGCTGCTTTCAGGGGTTCGATCCCTGTGCGCTCGGATTTTCAAAAACAGGTTTTAGCTTTTATAAAAAAATAGGCTTTACGCGTTGTTTTAATTGACCGGACAAGAAGTGGCAACTATTCCAGACCGAAGTGGAATCCAGACCGAAACACTTGCAGGATGTATTTCTTGAAAATGAAACAAATACTTAAGAACCAGTGCTTCTTTTGCAATTCTTTATTTCCTCTTCGAAAAATTTTAATGCATGTCCCAAAAATCATTTTCAATAATCTCTACTTTGCAGTTTCCGAAACGGTCTGCGTTGGTAAATTAAAAAAATAACACCTTTTTTCCGACCTTAAAGCGAAGGACTCTCGAGTAGGATAAATGAAAATAATTCACCAACTTTGTTTTATGTTTTCCAGCCTGCAAAGTATGTATTGTTATGATCCCAATAATTTTTATTTTTTTTTCAGGTTCCCGGCTCCAACGACTGTTTCGCCCATTCTCGATAAATATATTTCGGTTCGAAATGATTTTCGCATACAACGTGTCTCGGCTCTAATTCCCCAACTCCCGGTATCGCGGCCTCCCATTTTTTTAATTGCGCCAAATCTCTCGGCACCTGAAACACTGAGCGTGTCGATTTTTCACTCCGAGAGCCTGTTTTACACGTTGGCACAATACACCACTTAGTCATTTTTCAATATCACCGTTTTTACAAGCTCGCAAGTAGAGCACGTCGCGTGTGGTCGCGTGAATCAGGATTATGTTTGGGTTATGTTTACTTTTGAAATCTATTTCTGTCTCTCTCACACAGCCTGCATCACTCTATAGCAGCGATCCTCGTGGTCACGAGTTGAAACAGTCGGTGCTTCAATAAGAGGCCATCCCCCACCACTGAAATTTTGAGCGAGTTTCAAGACCTGTATGTAAGACCGTGATTATGGATAAGCGTGTATCATAAATGTTTCTCTATCCTCAATGAGCGTCGTGGCTGAGTTGGCAGCGTGACGGATTAACTGCTTGCGGTCCGGGTTCGAGCCCTGGTGAATCGACTTCCTTTTATCTATTTTTTTTCTTCATTTTATATTCAAAAAATTTCGAACTTACTCTTGCATTAGCTATTCTCGCCTGTCCAGGTATCATTTATGATATTTAATTCATATATGTTTAATTTAAAAAAAGATATCGGCTACATTGTCTATACGGATACACACTTATCCAACCTTAAAAAAAAATCGCTGCAGGACCAATTGCATACTGTTTTTATGACCCCAAAGTATTATCGAAGCCGAAAGAAAACGATTTTTCCATATTCCTAGAGTGGTGTTATCCCTTAAAAAGAAGAAAATGATTTTTTGATCGTTGTAAATGTATATCCCCTCTTAAAGACTTTAAGGCGTCTGGCCACCTTGGCCGATCGAAAAATGGGTATATTTAAAAAAAAAATAATAAACTCGAAAGTATGGGCCGGAATATTTTTATTTCTTTACACAACGTCAGAAAGGGCTTTAAGAAAAACGTTAATAAATGTCCGTTCAAAATATAAAAAAATGGCGCCGTTATGCACATTGCCGCGGTGGCCCTCCGCACGATACGCGCGGTCGTTGTCCCAGCTGTAACCCGATCATGTCACATCTGCAAAAAAAAAATCAGCTCATTCGTGAGTAGTGTCGCTACAATGTAGCGTAGCGGTTTTTTTTCGACCATAAAAAAAATTATGGGGAGCCGAAGAAAAAAATTTGTATTTTTCATCGAAATTATGGCTCACCATAATTGTTTCAATGGTCGAACAAAAACCGCTGCGCTACATTGTAGCGACACTACTCACGAATGAGCGGATTTTTTTTTTCAGATGTGACATGACCAGGTAACAGCCGGGGCAACGACCGCGCGTATCGTGCGGAGGGCCTCCGCGGCAATGTGCATAACGGCGCCATTTTTTAATGTTTTGAACGGAAATTTATTAACGTTATTCTTATAGCCCTTTCTGACTTTATGTAAAAAAAAATAAAAATATTCCGGTCCATACTTTCGAATTTATTATTATTTTTTTTAATATCCCCATTTTTCGATCGGCCAAAGTGGCCAGACGCCTTTAAAGAATCTCGTACGTGTTAGCGAAAACCGACAGAAATATATGAAGCAACTCGTCCAATTCTTTGATGTTCGCTATTTTGGACCATCGCTCGTTTGCCTATCTGAGATCTACACTTTCGAAGTTGGTATCCTCGATATATATGTCTTTTTGCTATAGATGGTGTTACCAATATTAGATAGTCTCTTCTTTCTATTTCGGAGATATGGATGTTCTAGATTGTTTGAATCCGTATTTGTATGACTTAAACTGCAGACAATCTGAATACACGTTCTCGAATAAATGACCTCTCGAATAAATGAGCTCTCGAATAAATAATCCTTTGCTGTAATAGTTATTCAATTTTGTCATCGGTCAAAGGATAACATTTTGAATAATTTACAGTTCGTTACTTTGAGTTTATAATTCTGTCATTTCGAAATCTTTGTCGTTCTATATTTGGCCTTTCAAAGTTTTGACCCCCATCCCAATGTGAAATGTGTTGAAAAAAATGCCGAAACACACTTATCCAATGTGAAATGTGTTTTGAAAAAAATGCCGATCGAGAAAGATTCAAAGTTCTCTTCGAACCTTTCTCGATCGTTTCGGCACTTTTCTTCAACAATTTTTTTTATTAATTTTCTGAGGAGAAAAGTAAAAACTCATTTCTGTATTGGGGGAAACATTTATTTTTTTGTCATATTTTCCAATACTGTTTGCACCTAAATTTGGAACGCCCGCTCGTTTTGAGCAACTTCAACATACGTCCATCGGGGTGAACGACTGCGTGTTCGATCGCGTCGACGATACCCGCGTCGTCCTTGCTGCGGCGGCTCCCCTCGCTCGTGCCGCTGTTCTTTGGATGGCCTGCCCTTCTCGCGCCCTTGGGCTCCCCGGGTGCCTCTTGCCGTTGCGGCTGCTGCTAACGACCACTTTTCTTTGTGTTGCGGCGCCAAAATGTCTTCTTTGTAACTGTAAAAAATAAATAATAAATTGTACAAATAAAATACACTACTCACACAAATTAAGGGATATTAAAAAAATTCCAAATTTTTGGCTGATTTTCAACAAGGGATAACTCGGAGAAAAATGGTCGTACAGAAAATTAAAAAAAAAATATAGCTTCAAGCATCTAGTTTTCAGATCTGGACTGCAAAATTTTTTACCTTGTGAAGCAACAAAGGAACCGGACCGAGAATCGAGCGCGAGTTGCGGCGAAAACGGAGGGAGGAAGGAATACGTCCTAGCGTGTCTTGGGCTAGCGTCGTAGGAGAGCCCCGCCAAAAGAAAGGGGAAGGAGCCCTGAAGGCGCGTGAATGGAGAGAGGGGCGGTGCGAGGAGGCCCGGCCGGCTGGCCCACGGGAGAGGCAGTCGGGAAGACGAACGGAAGAGGGTCAGATCGTGCGAAAAGGAAGCGTTAAACGATACGCGATAATCTCTGTCCAATTTAAGCCAGACTTTTCAGGGAATAATTTCCACAGCAAGATATAGACAAATATGTAAATGTGAACAATAAAAGAAAAAGACTTTTACACCCTACATATCAGTAGAAGAGCTAGAGCGGTTCTAACGCAGGGATCTCAGGGGGGAGCGGGGCGGCGGGGTCCAGCGCGGGGAAGCCAAGTGCCTGGTGGAGGGGGGGTCCAACGCGGGGACGTGACGTCAGAGGCATCTCAGGGAGGAGCGGGGCGGCGGGGTCCAGCGCGGGGAAGCCAAGTGCCTGGTGGAGGGGGGGGGGGGGTCCAGCGCGGGGACGTGACGTCAGGGGTCTCTGTGGAGGGGGTAGCCATGTGGTCCGAAGAGTGACTGTCGGGAGGGGCAAGCCGTCGTCGATGAGTGTTTTGTGGGGGCGGGGGTCAGGTAGTGGTGAGTGACCGTTGAAAACCCATAAATCTCCTAATTTATTATAGACATAAAAAAGATTAGCATCGATGCAGTGTTTTTCTTTCTACACTATTTAGTCCGTGTGAAAATATAACACACACACACACACACACACACACACACACACACACACACACACACACACACACACACACACACACACACACACACACACACACACACACACACACACACACACACACACACACACACACACACACACACACACACACACACACACACACACACACACACACACACACACACACACACACACACACACACACACACACACACACACACACACACACACACACACACACACACACACACACACACACACACACACACACACACACACACACACACACACACACACACACACACACACACACACACACACACACACACACACACACACACACACACACACACACACACACACACACACACACACACACACACACACACACACACACACACACACACACACACACACACACACACACACACACACACACACACACACACACACACACACACACACACACACACACACACACACACACACACACACACACACACACACACACACACACACACACACACACACACACACACACACACACACACACACACACACACACACACACACACACACACACACACACACACACACACACACACACACACACACACACACACACACACACACACACACACACACACACACACACACACACACACACACACACACACACACACACACACACACACACACACACACACACACACACACACACACACACACACACACACACACACACACACACACACACACACACACACACACACACACACACACACACACACACACACACACACACACACACACACACACACACACACACACACACACACACACACACACACACACACACACACACACACACACACACACACACACACACACACACACACACACACACACACACACACACACACACACACACACACACACACACACACACACACACACACACACACACACACACACACACACACACACACACACACACACACACACACACACACACACACACACACACACACACACACACACACACACACACACACACACACACACACACACACACACACACACACACACACACACACACACACACACACACACACACACACACACACACACACACACACACACACACACACACACACACACACACACACACACACACACACACACACACACACACACACACACACACACACACACACACACACACACACACACACACACACACACACACACACACACACACACACACACACACACACACACACACACACACACACACACACACACACACACACACACACACACACACACACACACACACACACACACACACACACACACACACACACACACACACACACACACACACACACACACACACACACACACACACACACACACACACACACACACACACACACACACACACACACACACACACACACACACACACACACACACACACACACACACACACACACACACACACACACACACACACACACACACACACACACACACACACACACACACACACACACACACACACACACACACACACACACACACACACACACACACACACACACACACACACACACACACACACACACACACACACACACACACACACACACACACACACACACACACACACACGATGTGTACATGTAATGGTCATATATGGGTAGGCAAATTTCGTTAATTTGAAGCGATACATGAAGAGGACGGCTTTTTTTCCCTTAACTATCCCTGTGGGGTAGGCATCTGCTGTCCAGAAAAGTGTGCACTCGTGGAGGTGAAAGCTAGCCAGGCTCGCCAATCATTGACTTTCGCGATCTCTACAAAACAGCGTCTAGGTCATGGAGACTGAACTTGCGTATTATACAGAGCATCATAGAGTTTTCAATATATGTTGCCGCATGTTCCAGTATGTATGAAGTCTGTCACGAATCATAGGGCTCTTCGCAGAGCAACATCAAACCTATTCAAGTGATACTTGAAGCTTTACAATACTTACCAAATCAGCCATATTCTTAAGGCATATTTTTCCACGTCGACGTTCGAAGCCACCCTCCGAGCATAGGGAACATTTTGAAAAAATAACATTCCGCTCAAGTAATGTCTTGACTATCCGAAACACATATACGAAAACGAGGTATTTATTACAATTTTTTTGCCTTTTATTTATATTTATTTTATTTTATTTTTATTTTATTTATTTATTTATTTATTCATTTTTTTTTGCTCCCGTTGAACCCCGACCGGCTCGTTCTGGGTATGAATTTATTCTTCATGCTTTCTGCGATAAAAGATATCATCGTGATATTAAAAAAATCTGATGGAGGTGATTCTATTACATTTTCCGAGCTAGAAGGGAACGACAAAAATATTTTCTGATGGGAGACCGTTTTTAATCATCGGCAGCGCTCAAAAGTGGTCACACTTTGAATGAAGCAGTGAGTTAACATATCTCTCTGGGAAGACTTTTCAACTCGTTAATATGGAGAACAACAATAAACCATCAGAAGAAATCTTGCACAACCAAGCCACGCTCTTAAGTTCGATCGACGACTTTGCTGTGTGGAGGCAACAGATCGTCGAGTTCATCGAAGTACTGAAGACGCAAAGCCGAATTAAGCGCCAACGATTATCAACTAAACATCAATAGTCATTGATAGGCCAAATACCGCATCTGGAAGGATTGAAGTATTCCATGTACAGGCATTTTATGTGCATGGGTGTAGGACACATCGGTGATGGGTTAATGTGGCGAGAACTCGACTTGAACGCGTGATGGCCTATACTTTAACCCCGGCTCGATGAATTTCAACAACGTGGAAGTGGTTGAGCTTTACGAAAAATACGTAATCTTACAATAAATGTGAATAAGTATAAATCAATACGCGTTGAATGTTATATCCCATTGCCGCGGGAAATAATGATTATGAGGGCTGCGATTAATGTGCAATCAAGAGATAATACACGGTTCGCATGGGTGACAGTCACAGCTTTATACCCAGCTGAACGAAACAGTGACCACGGATCTTCTTACATGCATTATTCAACGGTATTGAATCTATCGAATATTGGATTCCCAGTAACTATAGGTCAAATTAAAAATTAAAAAATTGTGCTTCAAAACAATTTATCCATCAATGTGTCTACCACCGAAGAAGACACTGCTCCGATACGCGAGGCTCAACATAAGAAAAAGAAAAGCATATCAATTTGCTATACATACAAGATACCGAAGATAACAATGTATAACATATCACATAGATAAAGAACCTATCAAGCCTCGTGAGCGCAGAACAGAGGGAGCCATTAAAAAATATATATATGCCATCGGTGTGTGAAGTTAACACAATTACTATACCGTCATATGTGCTAGACGAATTAAACAACGATCCAGTATTTCGCAGGTGTCTGCATTACTTTAGATCAACGGATAAACTACAATCACATAAGATCGATTATGGAGCAATAAAGCACTGCGCCATCCGACTATCAAATGATACTAATAAGTGGTTCCAAATCATCAACTCCAATCGGAAAGCAATACATCCATTCACTGTAGATGCTTATTTGGAGTGTTTTTTTTTACTAATTATAGAGAGAAGATGACAGTGTGCAAAGACTGATGGCGAGAACGTAGCAGAGGATATGTATCAATATCATGAAGCATTTACTATTGATTACCACATGTGTTTTTCATATGATGAATCGCTATCATAGTATCGATCACATCACAGCGTCGATTTCATATCATAGTTCGTGACAGAACTGGAAAAACTGTGCATAAAATACATTTTCTACGAAAATTAATGCTCGTCATGAGTTAATTCTGATACCTTCACGCTATGGCAATAATTGTGCATTCAGTCATCATCAACCACTAGAGGTAGAAGTTGAATTACGCAAGATACAATGGCATATGCCCCAAATAATTCTAGATGAGATCAATAAATTATCATTACTTCGAACATTGGAAAGTTGGCGATACTTGAATATGAGTTTTCGCTCTTGGGATCTATACGACTGTCCATCGCTTCAAAGCACAACGAAACATCCATGGACCGTAAAAGCTGCCTCCCAAGTAGAGCAACCAAAATAGAAAGATAATGTATGGTAAAGGACATTATATTATTCACCGACTGCAAAATCACAAGTGCTAAACTTTATCTCAATTCAGCATTCTTTTCTCAAGATGATTCGAATTAGGACTTCAAAAAAGTTTCGACATTTTGTTCAATATGTACTCTCGATTTTGTAAATACCATTGTGACTGCAATAGTGATCGTTCTTTACTAACCATCGCCAAGTCTTAATGTAACGGCCCTCCCACGGTTAATGATTGATCACATCAGAACGAGCCTGTAAAGAAGATGCTACCGTAGATGTGTGAATAGAGTTCGAATGCAAAGAAGATTCACCACTGAATACAACTGCATATTGTTTGAATCTTACATAATCGCATTGTTGAATATTGTCCATTGACCGACATTATCCATAAAATTGCATAGATCGGTAAAATCTGCGATATACGAAGCATCATGGTTGATTCGCAATCATCATGGTCTAAAGTGGGCATATGGAAACGTTCCATATAGCATGGCTGAAGGTTCAATAACAGCTGAAGTTGAAGGTTCAACGGACGGCGATATGTGTCCTATCGTATATGTTGAGGGTCATGAAAAACAAGAATGGCTAGCTGATATAATAAATATGAAAAATGAGCTATTTATTGAGTCGTTGAATATAGACTTTGACGATATGGATGTCTCAAGTAAATTAGATGGAAGTTTTACTCTACGATGTGAAAAGCATAAAAACAGGTGTGCCTTACAAAATGTATTTAAAATATTCAATGGGTGGCTGAATCATAAAGATTCATGCAAACAAGAGAAATGTAACATTATGTACTTTTTATTCTCCTCACCCCGTACTTAGTTATGTCCGCAACACCTGATATCGGATTGTGCAACTGAATACAATATTACTTTCGAATGTGAAACTCATTTTTTTTTGTATGGAATTTGATTGAAAATAATTTAATATAATCGCCCAATGATAATCGAAGACATTTATCAGTATACGTTCGGTAGATCTTCGTGAACCGTTTGTTGGAAGTTTGCGAGGCATTCGAAGATTTTCGATAGTCGTTCGTGAAACGTTTCATAGACTTCCGAAGACATTCATAAGACGTTCGAAGCCATTTAAGTGACGTTAGAAAACATTCACAAGGCGTTTGAAGACACGCATGAAGGGTTCAAAGGGTTTCAAGAGACTTTCTACGACGCTCATGAGGCGTTTGAAGATCTTCGTGAGACATTCAAGAGACTTTCAAAAGCGTTCATAATACGTTTGAAGACATTCATGTGGGGTTCGAAGACGCTTGAGAGACTTTCAAAGACATCCACGAGGGGTTCGAAGACGTTCAAGAGACTTTTGACGGCGTACATAAGACGTTTGAAGACATGCATGAGGCCTTCAAAGAGTTTCGAGAGACTTTCTACGACGATCATGAGACGTATGAAGATGTTCGTGAGACATTCAAAAGACTTTCGAAAACGTTCATAAGAAGTTTGAAGACATTCATAACAGGTGCGAAGACCTTCAGAGACTTTCGAAGACATTCAAGAGATCTTTAACGATATTCATCATACGTTTAACGACATCGATGAGGGGTTCGACGATGTTTTAGAGAATTTCAAAGACATTCACGAGGGGTTTAAAGACGTTCAAGAAACTTTCGAATACGTTCGAGAGACTTTCGACGACATTCATAATACGTTTGAAGACATTCATGAGGGGTTCGAAGACGCTTGAGAGATTTTCAAAGACATCCACGAGGGGTTCGAAGACGTTCAAGAGACTTTTGACGGCGTACATAATACGTTTGAAGACATTCATGTGGGGTTCGAAGACGCTTAAGCGACTTACAAAGACATTCATGGGAGGTTTAAAGCCGTTCAAGAGGCTTTCGAAGACGTTCAGAAATCTTCGACAACATGCATAATACGATCTTCGACGACATCCATAAACCGAAGACTTTCATGGCGTTTCAGTTTCGCTGGAATTGTTTCGGTTCGTTTGGGATTTTCACAGTTTTGGTGGAACGTGTTTGAGTTTGTCTGGGTGCGCACCCAAACAAACTCAAACACGTTCCACCAAAACTGTGAAAATCCCAAACGAACCGAAACAATTCCAGCGAAACTGAGTGCGCACCCAAACAAACTCAAACACGTTCCACCAAAACTGTGAAAATCCCAAACGAACCGAAACAATTCCAGCGAAACTGAAACGCCATGAAAGTCTTCGGTTTATGGATGTCGTCGAAGATCGTATTATGCATGTTGTCGAAGATTTCTGAACGTCTTCGAAAGCCTCTTGAACGGCTTTAAACCTCCCATGAATGTCTTTGTAAGTCGCTTAAGCGTCTTCGAACCCCACATGAATGTCTTCAAACGTATTATGTACGCCGTCAAAAGTCTCTTGAACGTCTTCGAACCCCTCGTGGATGTCTTTGAAAATCTCTCAAGCGTCTTCGAACCCCTCATGAATGTCTTCAAACGTATTATGAATGTCGTCGAAAGTCTCTCGAACGTATTCGAAAGTTTCTTGAACGTCTTTAAACCCCTCGTGAATGTCTTTGAAATTCTCTAAAACATCGTCGAACCCCTCATCGATGTCGTTAAACGTATGATGAATATCGTTAAAGATCTCTTGAATGTCTTCGAAAGTCTCTGAAGGTCTTCGCACCTGTTATGAATGTCTTCAAACTTCTTATGAACGTTTTCGAAAGTCTTTTGAATGTCTCACGAACATCTTCATACGTCTCATGATCGTCGTAGAAAGTCTCTCGAAACTCTTTGAAGGCCTCATGCATGTCTTCAAACGTCTTATGTACGCCGTCAAAAGTCTCTTGAACGTCTTCGAACCCCTCGTGGATGTCTTTGAAAGTCTCTCAAGCGTCTTCGAACCCCACATGAATGTCTTCAAACGTATTATGAACGCTTTTGAAAGTCTCTTGAATGTCTCACGAAGATCTTCAAACGCCTCATGAGCGTCGTAGAAAGTCTCTTGAAACCCTTTGAACCCTTCATGCGTGTCTTCAAACGCCTTGTGAATGTTTTCTAACGTCACTTAAATGGCTTCGAACGTCTTATGAATGTCTTCGGAAGTCTATGAAACGTTTCACGAACGACTATCGAAAATCTTCGAATGCCTCGCAAACTTCCAACAAACGGTTCACGAAGATCTACCGAACGTATACTGATAAATGTCTTCGATTATCATTGGGCGATTATATTAAATTATTTTCAATCAAATTCCATACAAAAAAAAATGAGTTTCACATTCGAAAGTAATATTGTATTCAGTTGCACAATCCGATATCAGGTGTTGCGGACATAACTAAGTACGGGGTGAGGAGAATAAAAAGTACATAATGTTACATTTCTCTTGTTTGCATGAATCTTTATGATTCAGCCACCCATTGAATATTTTAAATACATTTTGTAAGGCACACCTGTTTTTATGCTTTTCACATCGTAGAGTAAAACTTCCATCTAATTTACTTGAGACATCCATATCGTCAAAGTCTATATTCAACGACTCAATAAATAGCTCATTTTTCATATTTATTATATCAGCTAGCCATTCTTGTTTTTCATGACCCTCAACATATACGATAGGACACATATCGCCGTCCGTTGAACCTTCAACTTCAGCTGTTATTGAACCTTCAGCCATGCTATATGGAACGTTTCCATATGCCCACTTTAGACCATGATGATTGCGAATCAACCATGATGCTTCGTATATCGCAGATTTTACCGATCTATGCAATTTTATGGATAATGTCGGTCAATGGACAATATTCAACAATGCGATTATGTAAGATTCAAACAATATGCAGTTGTATTCAGTGGTGAATCTTCTTTGCATTCGAACTCTATTCACACATCTACGGTAGCATCTTCTTTACAGGCTCGTTCTGATGTGATCAATCATTAACCGTGGGAGGGCCGTTACATTAAGACTTGGCGATGGTTAGTAAAGAACGATCACTATTGCAGTCACAATGGTATTTACAAAATCGAGAGTACATATTGAACAAAATGTCGAAACTTTTTTGAAGTCCTAATTCGAATCATCTTGAGAAAAGAATGCTGAATTGAGATAAAGTTTAGCACTTGTGATTTTGCAGTCGGTGAATAATATAATGTCCTTTACCATACATTATCTTTTTACCAGTCTGCACCGCACCAATTACCTATTTTGGTTGCTCTACTTGGGAGGCAGCTTTTACGGTCCATGGATGTTTCGTTGTGCTTTGAAGCGATGGACAGTCGTATAGATCCCAAGAGCGAAAACTCATATTCAAGTATCGCCAACTTTCCAATGTTCGAAGTAATGATAATTTATTGATCTCATCTAGAATTATTTGGGGCATATGCCATTGTATCTTGCGTAATTCAACTTCTACCTCTAGTGGTTGATGATGACTGAATGCACAATTATTGCCATAGCGTGAAGGTATCAGAATTAACTCATGACGAGCATTAATTTTCGTAGAAAATGTATTTTATGCACAGTTTTTCCAGTTCTGTCACGAACTATGATATGAAATCGACGCTGTGATGTGATCGATACTATGATAGCGATTCATCATATGAAAAACACATGTGGTAATCAATAGTAAATGCTTCATGATATTGATACATATCCTCTGCTACGTTCTCGCCATCAGTCTTTGCACACTGTCATCTTCTCTCTATAATTAGTAAAAAAAAACACTCCAAATAAGCATCTACAGTGAATGGATGTATTGCTTTCCGATTGGAGTTGATGATTTGGAACCACTTATTAGTATCATTTGATAGTCGGATGGCGCAGTGCTTTATTGCTCCATAATCGATCTTATGTGATTGTAGTTTATCCGTTGATCTAAAGTAATGCAGACACCTGCGAAATACTGGATCGTTGTTTAATTCGTCTAGCACATATGACGGTATAGTAATTGTGTTAACTTCACACACCGATGGCATATATATATTTTTTAATGGCTCCCTCTGTTCTGCGCTCACGAGGCTTGATAGGTTCTTTATCTATGTGATATGTTATACATTGTTATCTTCGGTATCTTGTATGTATAGCAAATTGATATGCTTTTCTTTTTCTTATGTTGAGCCTCGCGTATCGGAGCAGTGTCTTCTTCGGTGGTAGACACATTGATGGATAAATTGTTTTGAAGCACAATTTTTTAATTTTTAATTTGACCTATAGTTACTGGGAATCCAATATTCGATAGATTCAATACCGTTGAATAATGCATGTAAGAAGATCCGTGGTCACTGTTTCGTTCAGCTGGGTATAAAGCTGTGACTGTCACCCATGCGAACCGTGTATTATCTCTTGATTGCACATTAATCGCAGCCCTCATAATCATTATTTCCCGCGGCAATGGGATATAACATTCAACGCGTATTGATTTATACTTATTCACATTTATTGTAAGATTACGTATTTTTCGTAAAGCTCAACCACTTCCACGTTGTTGAAATTCATCGAGCCGGGGTTAAAGTATAGGCCATCACGCGTTCAAGTCGAGTTCTCGCCACATTAACCCATCACCGATGTGTCCTACACCCATGCACATAAAATGCCTGTACATGGAATACTTCAATCCTTCCAGATGCGGTATTTGGCCTATCAATGACTATTGATGTTTAGTTGATAATCGTTGGCGCTTAATTCGGCTTTGCGTCTTCAGTACTTCGATGAACTCGACGATCTGTTGCCTCCACACAGCAAAGTCGTCGATCGAACTTAAGAGCGTGGCTTGGTTGTGCAAGATTTCTTCTGATGGTTTATTGTTGTTCTCCATATTAACGAGTTGAAAAGTCTTCCCAGAGAGATATGTTAACTCACTGCTTCATTCAAAGTGTGACCACTTTTGAGCGCTGCCGATGATTAAAAACGGTCTCCCATCAGAAAATATTTTTGTCGTTCCCTTCTAGCTCGGAAAATGTAATAGAATCACCTCCATCAGATTTTTTTAATATCACGATGATATCTTTTATCGCAGAAAGCATGAAGAATAAATTCATACCCAGAACGAGCCGGTCGGGGTTCAACGGGAGCAAAAAAAAATGAATAAATAAATAAATAAAATAAAAATAAAATAAAATAAATATAAATAAAAGGCAAAAAAATTGTAATAAATACCTCGTTTTCGTATATGTGTTTCGGATAGTCAAGACATTACTTGAGCGGAATGTTATTTTTTCAAAATGTTCCCTATGCTCGGAGGGTGGCTTCGAACGTCGACGTGGAAAAATATGCCTTAAGAATATGGCTGATTTGGTAAGTATTGTAAAGCTTCAAGTATCACTCGAATAGGTTTGATGTTGCTCTGCGAAGAGCCCTATGATTCGTGACAGACTTCATACATACTGGAACATGCGGCAACATATATTGAAAACTCTATGATGCTCTGTATAATACGCAAGTTCAGTCTCCATGACCTAGACGCTGTTTTGTAGAGATCGCGAAAGTCAATGATTGGCGAGCCTGGCTAGCTTTCACCTCCACAAGTGCACACTTTTCTGGACAGCAGATGCCTACCCCACAGGGATAGTTAAGGGAAAAAAAGCCGTCCTCTTCATGTATCGCTTCAAATTAACGAAATTTGCCTACCCATATATGACCATTACATGTACACATCGTGTGTGTGTGTGTGTGTGTGTGTGTGTGTGTGTGTGTGTGTGTGTGTGTGTGTGTGTGTGTGTGTGTGTGTGTTTTATTTTCACACGGACTAAATAGTGTAGAAAGAAAAACACTGCATCGATGCTAATCTTTTTTATGTCTATAATAAATTAGGAGATTTATGGGTTTTCAACGGTCACTCACCACTACCTGACCCCCGCCCCCACAAAACACTCGTCGACGACGGCTTGCCCCTCCCGACAGTCACTCTTCGGACCACATGGCTACCCCCTCCACAGAGACCCCTGACGTCACGTCCCCGCGCTGGACCCCCCCCCCCCCCTCCACCAGGCACTTGGCTTCCCCGCGCTGGACCCCGCCGCCCCGCTTCCCCCTGAGATGCCTCTGACGTCACGTCCCCGCGCTGGACCCCCCCTCCACCAGGCACTTGGCTTCCCCGCGCTGGACCCCGCCGCCCCGCTCCCCCCTGAGATCCCTGCGTTAGAACCGCTCTAGCTCTTCTACTCATATCAGAAGTGGGATTCACACACGTGACAGCCGCTGTGAAGGCGAGTCGAGATATTGTGTTTCTTCTTCACAAGTGACTGAAGACAAAAATGGGAAAACGAAGCCGGTCGAGACGTCGTGGACGTTCACGTGAACGCCACGTGTCGAGGCATCGTCGGAGAAGAGATAGTCGCAGCGAACGATCGCGAACGAGAAGTCGACCGTCGAGAAGCCCAAGCATAAGCATTGAACGAGCGAGCGCGAGAAGCAAAGGCTCGGACATCATGCACCTCGCCGACGTGTTGACGGGGCTCATGAACACTGGCCCCAGGCAGCTGAACCATGGTCACTACCTTAACGAGAAATTTTTACCGGAATTCGATCCAGCTACGAAAGTCATATCTGCTTCGGATTGGATCGACAAAATCAACGACTGCGGCCGGGTGTACGAGTGGGACGACAAGGTAAAGCTGTATTTATCTGGGTGCAGATTAAGAGGAAACGCGAAATTATGGTACGATGGGCTTGCGCGTACTTTTCCGGACTGGGAGGGATTCTCTCACGAGTTGATCAAACAATTTCCGGGCGAAGAAAGTTTTGGGCGTTTATTTAACGAAGTTGCAGAATATAAAAGCAAACCCGGCCAAGACTTGCAGGAATATTGTTTCGTTAAGTTGCAGAAGATCAACAAACTGAAATTAAATATACCCGAAGACCAAACGGTAGATCTTATCACTCACGGTATCCATGACGAGAACATTCGGATGACAATGTTAACAGCCAGGTTGAGTACGATCGCGCAACTCAATCAAAGACTTAGTATTTTTCGGGCAAACACGAGGCCACAAGGGTCTCCCAAGGGCACGAGACAGGATGTATACAAACATCCCAAGCAAACGAGCGTTAAGAGATCGGGAGATCGTGATGACAAAAAGGGGGGTATGTTGTGTCACGGTTGTAAAAAGCCAGGTCACTTTAGGCGCGACTGTCCGGGGCGAGTAGAAGAAAATATAGCTGACACGCGGATGAATAACAAACCGATAATGAAATGCACGTACTGTAAAATCACGGGTCACGAAGAGGCAAAATGCTACAAAAAACAAGCTGCCGAGGCTGCGGGGAGAAAAAAATGACTAGAGGATAAAACGCCTCGGGTGCTGGACGTCGGTCGGGTCGACGAGACAGTAGTTGAGAAACCACTGAAAAAATGTCTCGTAAACGGCTTAGAGAAAGACTGTATGGTCGATTTGGGGAGCGATTGCTCGCTAATCCGGGAAAGCGTAGCCCGTTCAATACAACTTAAACCGGAAAAGACTGACAGCACCATGGTGGCGTTTAATAATACAGTGGGATTGCCGATTGCTCAAGCGCAAATAAAAGTCGAAATAGACGGCATCGGATACGAAACGTTTATATATATATTACCGGATAGTCAACTCAGCAAGGAGATTTTACTCGGGCGCAAGATTCTAAATGTGCCAAATGTGGCGGCACTATCTGACGCGCATGGGGTTAAATTTTTCAAAAAGGAGAAACTCCTCGAAGTAAACCTCATCGCGCGAGATAGAAGGCCTATTCGGGAGGATGACGTAATGTGCGAGGGACTTGCTTTGGAAAATGTAAATCGTCTGGTAAAGACATTAAACCTATTTCGCGAGAGTGTTTCACTCAGTATAGAGGAACTAGGGTGCGCGGACGTGCCGGGCATGAAGATCGAACTTCTCGATAACGAACCCGTTGTTCGTCGACCATATCGTTTGTCAATAGCTGAGCGCGAAAAAGTAAAGCAAATTATATCTGAGCTAGAAGCCAGCGGTATTATTAGAGAGAGTTCGTCGCCGTACGCAAGTCCTATAATACTCGTAAAAAAGAAAACAGACGACGATAGAATGTGCGTAGATTACAGGGCCCTAAATAAGGTCACAAAACGCATGAAGTATCCGTTACCCATAATCGATGACCAAATCGACCGTTTAGGCGGAAAAAAGTATTACATTTCGCTCGATTTAAAGTCCGGGTTTTATCAAATCCCTCTACATCCAGACGCAGTCGAAAAAACAGCTTTTGTGACGCCAGACGGCCACTACGAGTTTTTACGCGTAGCATTCGGACTAGTAAACGCCCCGGAATACTTTCAAAGAACCATGATGACGACCTTTAGGGGTACCGACTGCCACGTCTATATCGACGACATACTTCTCGCGTGCGACAGCGTAGAGGAAGGGATCGAACTCTTGACCAAAGCATTGAAGATACTGCAGAAAAAAAAATTCTCGATAAACATTTCCAAATGTCGTTTTTTTCAGGAAAGGATAGATTACTTAGGACGAGAGATATCGCAGGCGGGAGTGCGTCCGGGGGCACGTAAGGTGGATGCCTTAATGAAAACAGAATCACCGAAGGACGTAAAACAAGTTCGACAGTTTCTCGGTCTAGCCGGGTATTTCCGGAAATTCATCAAAGATTTCGCAAAAAGAGCCGCGCCCTTGACGCAGTTATTGCATAAGGACCACGCCTGGAAATGGGGGTCAGACCAGGAAGCAGCGGTACACGACATAAAGAAAGCGTTATCTTCGCGTCCAATATTATCGATTTTTAACCCGGCGTTAGAAACAGAAGTCCATACAGATGCAAGCGCGATAGGGCTCGGAGCCACTTTAATCCAAAAAAACGCAGGGAAGACTTACGTAATAGCTTACCGCAGTCGAAAAACAACGTCAACAGAACAAAGGTACCATTCATACGACCTAGAGACGCTCGCGGTAGTTGACGCGTTGACGAAATTTCGAGTCTATTTGATAGGTATCAAGTTTACAGTGGTAACCGACTGTAGCGCCGTCCGCGCCACAGCGACGAAGAAGGATTTAAACCCGAGAGTGGCTCGATGGTGGGTTTATTTACAGGATTTCGACTTTGACGTGGTGTATCGACCGGGTAGTCAAATAGCGCACGCTGATTACTTGAGTCGAAATCCCATACAATGCTTGGCTGTCGACATCACCTCATACGAATGGATAAAAGTAGCTCAACTTCAAGACGATAAAATTAAGATTATCCAGGAAATACTCGCCTCTGGGGATGTTCAACCCGATGTAAAGGAATACTTCGAGAAATATGACTTAAAAGGGGGAGTAGTTTTTCGTAAAACGGAAACAGGATATAAATGGCTCGTCCCTCAAGCGGCCCGATGGAACGTGGTAAAGATGTGCCATGACGACTCAGGGCATTTTGCCGTTGAAAAGACTATAGACAAAATCAAGGAGCACTATTATTTTAAGGGGATGCGCAGATTCGTGACAAAGTACGTAAAAGCCTGCCTTAACTGTCTATACTACAAAACATCCGCCGGAAAGAAGCCGGGATATCTGCACCCGATAGATAAGGTAGCTATTCCGTTCCACACGTTGCACCTCGACCACGTCGGCCCATTTAAGCGCAGCGCGCGAAAAAACACGCAGATCCTAACGCTTGTAGATGGATTTACGAAGTTCTGCATATTAGAGGCCGTGCGGAGTACTAAGACCAAGTGTGTACTAAAAGCGTTGTTGACTGTCTTTGCGATCTTCGGCGTCCCTACACGGATAATCACTGATCGGGGATCGGCCTTCACATCACACTCGTTCGGAGCATTCTGCAGGGAATACGGGATAAAGCATGTCCTGAATGCAGTGGCTACTCCTAGAGCCAACGGACAGTGCGAGAGAGTCAATCGTACGGTACTAGACGCGCTAGCCACGACCAGCGCAGGGGAACCGGAGGACGCGTGGGACGAGTCCGTGAAGAAGGTCCAAAGTGCCCTCAATAATACAACAAATCGCAGCACGCGGAGTACACCGTCTAAATTATTATACGGATTCAAGCCCCGCAGTATGGCCGATGCGGCATTATTATCTGCAATCCAAGATACTTTGGACCAAGTAGATCTGGAGGAGACGCGGAGGGTGGCCAAAGACAACATCGTGGTAGAACAGGGGAGGCAGAAAAGGGCGTTTGACGCAAAGAGATTCAAACCTCCTAAGTACGCTGTCGACGACGTCGTCATGTGGAGATCCAGCGCAGCATCCGCTACAGGGGAGAGCCGTAAATTAAACGCGAAGGCCAAGGGACCGTTCAAGGTCAGGGCGATTCTTCCCCACGATCGTTACGAGATTGAGGATCTCAGGGATATGAAGAAGACGCCAGGGCAAGGAACGGTGGTGGCGGTAGACCAGCTGAGCCCGTGGGTCATTTTTGATGCTGCAGCACAGTCTGGTAAGGGCGTGCTGGGAATTCGATGAACGATAGTAATCGAACCAGGTGAACGATAGTAACCTGAAGAGGTGAATGTTAGTAACCTTGGGTGAACGATAGTAACCCAGATGATTTTATTCGATGAATGATAGTAATCGAACCAGGTGAACGATAGTAACCTGAAGAGGTGAATGATAGTAACCTTGGGTGAACGATAGTAACCCAGATGATTTTATTCGATGAATGATAGTAATCGAACCAGGTGAACGATAGTAACCTGAAGAGGTAAACGGAGGTAACCTCAAAAAAAAAAAAAAAAAATCCAAATGAAACAACGATGACGTGGGGTGGCTGAAACTCCGAAGTTGGAACTGATCACTTTGACTCCGGGGTGAACGTTACGGCGCCTATCGTTATCCGTACGGGATCTTGCGTAATTTGTGCGGTGGACTCTCACTTTCAGATTAACAGACGAAGGAGACACGACGAGGACGTCGTAGATTCAGGAAGGCCGAATGAAGCAACAAAGGAACCGGACCGAGAATCGAGCGCGAGTTGCGGCGAAAACGGAGGGAGGAAGGAATACGTCCTAGCGTGTCTTGGGCTAGCGTCGTAGGAGAGCCCCGCCAAAAGAAAGGGGAAGGAGCCCTGACGGCGCGTGAATGGAGAGAGGGGCGGTGCGAGGAGGCCCGGCCGGCAGGCCCACGGGAGAGGCAGTCGGGAAGACGAACGGAAGAGGGTCAGATCGTGCGAAAAGGAAGCGTTAAACGATACGCGATAATCTCTGTCCAATTTAAGCCAGACTTTTCAGGGAATAATTTCCACAGCAAGCTATAGACAAATATGTAAATGTGATCAATAAAAGAAAAAGACTTTTACACCCTACACTTGGGCGGTTTTCCTGTAATCATCCGAAAACCAACGAAATTTTTTTTCCAAATTTTTGCTCGTCTGTAAAATGGTCTGTGGACTTCAAAAAAAATTTTTTCATCATACAACTATAAAAGTCTTTTAGACAATTTAATCAGTTTTCATTTGACCTTTTAACGAGCTCCGTACGATGATTTGGCGCAGAGTAATCGTCGATCGAAGCAAAAAAGTCCATTTTAACTTTGACAATCAATTACTCGAGTAATGATCGTACAGAAAATAAAAGTAGGGTTTTAGAAACTGCAAAACATTCTCTATGACTTGCAATTAAGGGCTGTTGATAAAACTTTTTTTTTCGGAGTGATGATGTTGACTGAAAAAAAGTTGAAAATTTGCCAATTTAAGGATATTTGGAAAATTTGGTCTAACTTTGGATATAATGCATGAACGAACGATATCGTCGGTAATGTTTTAACCTCGAAGTGTACCCAAAAAACCCTCAAAGTTGCAAAGCGCTGCGATTTTTTTTCTTAGTGCCCCGAAGGTTCAAATTTATCGTTTCTGTCAAAAATCACCGTAACAAGCAATTTTTCGATTTTTATTTATTTTTTCATCTTCAAAATGTTTTTTTTAGCAATAATGCGTAATTTATTTATTCAAAGACATCAATTGCCAAGAAAAAATTAAGAAAAAACTTCAAATTTTTAGGGTAGTTTTGAAAAAAAACCTTTTTTTTTTGTTTGTAAAGAAAGTTTATTTCAACGATTGGAGCTGCAAAAAAAATAAAAGTTCGACATTTGTGTGAAGTGTGAACAAAAATCGACCAAATTTTTTTTGACAAGAGGAGATTATCGTTAACACGTCAAAAAAAATTTTGAAATTTTTTTTGTTTGAAAAAAAAATTTATAAAAAAATTTCGAAAATTAAAAAAAAAATTTCATTAAATTTTTTTTTTCATACAAAAAAAAATTTCAATTTTTTTTTTCACGTGTTAAGATAATCTCCTTGACAGAAAAAATTTGGTCGATATTTTTTTATCAGTGTAACCACCTTTGTTGTTTATATACCCCCCTACGGTCGACTGATTATCTTCACACAAATCTCGAACTTTTAATTTTTTTGCAGCTTCAATCGTTGAAATACACTTTCTTAACAAACACAAAAAATAGTTTTTTTCAAAACTACCCTGAAAATTAAAATTTTTTTTTCAATTTTTTTTCTTGGTGATTGTTGTCTTTGAATGAATAAATTACGCATTATTGCTAAAAAAAACATTTTGAAGATGAAAAAATGAATGAAAATCGAAAAATTGCTTGTTACGGTGATTTTTGACAGAAACGATAGATTTGAACCTTCGGGGCACTAAAAAAAAAAAATCGCAGCGCTTTGCAACTTGAAGGGCTGGCCAAAAGAACAGCGGCACGAGCGAGGGGAGTGGCCGCAGCAAGGACGCCGCGGGTATCGTCGACGCGACCGAACACGCAGTCGTTCGCCCCGCCGGACGCATGTTGAAGTTGCTTAAAACGAGCGGGCGTTCCAAATTTAGGTGCAAACAGTATTGGAAAATATGACAAAAAAATTAATGTTTCCCCCAACACGGAAATGAGTTTTTACTTTTCCCTTTAGAAAATGAATTTAAAAAATTGTTGAAGAAAAGTGCCGAAACGATCGAGAAACGTTCGAAGAGAACTTTGAGTCTTTCTGGATTGGCATCTTTTTCAAAACACATTTCACATTGGATAAGGGTGTTTCGGAATTTTTTTCAACACATTTCACATTGGGATGGGGGTCAAAACTTTGAAAGGCCAAATAGTGAACGACAAAGATTTCGAAATGACTGAATTATAAACTCAAAGTAACGAACTGTAAATTATTCAAAATTTTATCCTTCGACCGATGACGAAATTGAATAACTCTTACAGCAAAGGATTATTTATTCGAGAGCTTATTTATTCGAGAGGTCATTTATTCGAGAACGTGTATTCAGATTGTCTGCAGTTTAAGTCATACAAATACAGATTGAAACAATCTAGAACATTCATACCTCCGAAATAGAAAGAAGTGAGTATCTAATATTGGTAATACCATCTATAGCAAAAAGACATATATATCGAGGATACAAACTTCGAAAGTGTAGATCTCAGATAGGCAAACGAGCGATGGTCCAAGATAGCGAACACCGAAATAGCGAACATCAAACAAGTGGACGAGTTGCTTCATAATGTTCTGCCGGTTTTCCAAAAAAGTACGAGATTCTTTCAAGGCGTCCGGCCACCTTGGCCGATCGAAAAATGGGTATATTAAAAAAAAATAAACTCGAAGGTATGGGCCGCAATATTTTTATTTTTCTACATAACGTCAGAAAGGGCTTTAAGAATAACGTTAATAAATTTCCGTTCAAAATATCAAAAAATGACGCCGTTATGCACATTGCCGCGGAGGCCCTCCGCACGATACGTGCGGTCATTGTCCCAGCTGTTACCCGGTCATGTCACATCTGAAAAAAATCAGGTCATTCGTGAGTAGTGTCGCTACAATGTAGCGTAGCGTTTTTTTTCGACCCTTAAAACAATCATGGTGAGCCATAATTTCGGTTAAAAATACAAATTTTTTCTTCGGCTCCCCATAATCTTTTTAATGGTCGAAAAAAAACCGCTTCGCTACATTGTAGCGACACTACTCACGAATGAGCTGATTTTTGCAGATGTGACGACCGGCTGACAGCGGGACAACGACCGCGCGTATCGTGCGGAGGGCCTCCGCGGCAATGTGCATAACGGCGCCATTTTTTAATATTTTGAACGGAAATTTATTAACGTTATTCTTAAAGCCCTTTCTGACGTTGTGTAAAAAAATAAAAATATTCCAGCCCATACTTTGAAGTTTATTATTTTTTTTAATATACCCATTTTTCGATCGGCCAAGGTGGCCAGACGCCTTAAAGTCTTTAAGAGGGGATATACATTTACAACGATCAAAAAATCAATATTTTTTTCTTTAAGGGATAACACCACTCTAGGAATTTGGAAAAATCGTTTTCTTTTGTCTTCAATAATACTTTGGGGTCATAAAAACAATATGCAATTGGTCTTGCAGCGAATTTTTTTTTTAAGGTTGGATAAGTGTGTATACGTAAGGCAGGATTGCAGTCACAAGAGCCTCGCGGTTGATATATCAGCGTGCGGGCTCTGAGTGCAGACGACGCGGGTTCGATCTCCGGTAGCCAATGGCTTTTTTTAAATTAAACATATATGAATTAAATATCATAAATAATGCCTGGACAGGCGAGAATAGCTAAAGCGAGAGTAAGTTCGAAATTTTTTGAATATAAAATCGACAAAAAATCGATTCACCAGGGATCGAACCCGGACCGCAAGCATCGTTAAACCGTCACGCTGCTAACCCAGCCACCACGCTCATTGTTTACTGTTGACAATAAAAACCATAATGTTTACTGTTGAAAAAAACGCCGTAACGACCGCGGCAAAGGCTCAAGATTTCTTTTTGAAACTTCCACGGTCGTTTCGGCGTTTTATTTTTCAACGCGGTTCGTCGTTAATTTTTTTTAACCGGCATTCTCGGCATAAACGGCTAGCCGAGAGAGAACAATTTTCTCGAACATGTCTTTCTCTTTGAAATTCATTTAATGCATATTCCAATCCGCAGTACGGCCACATATATATGTCGAGCTCGGTCGAACGCAAAACCTTGCTCCGTTCGCCTGCCGATTGAGCGAGGGGCAGAGACTTTTCCCCCACTGAGCTACCCATTCGTGTGCACCCTGACTGCGATATCGACTTGAGCGGTGATCACGACTCGCGCGGCTACAAGGGAATCTGCAACCTCGACAGAGGCGATGCACACAAAATCATATTCCCGAATTCGCCGCCGCGATTTAGCGCCATTTCCGCGGCACGCCGAAAAGGGAAGCGTTGTACATCTCCCTACTAATCTCTGCTAATAGACAACTATTTTGAAATTGCTACCTGGGACGGTATACTAAGTTGGGGCAAACGGCGCATGCGCTGCGGTCAGAAGGGAAAAGGCCAGAAGAGCTATTTCTCTCTTCGTCGCACCACCACTTCCCCTTGCCGTCACACATCAAGCGGCAGAAATCTGAATAAAAAACAGCCGCTAAGGGTGCCTACCCCCACTACCGCCGTTGTCAGACCTGTATGTAAGACCGTGGCGCGAGCCAAGGAGAGTATAGGCAAAGAACTTTTTTATTTTGAAATTTGAGTTTTGACCGTCATCTGGTCGCCCAAATAAAGTATTAAATAATAAATAAATATGTCAAACATTATTATCCATTGTTTACTCGAACAATGGTGTACACAATTGTTATCCATTCTTTACTCGAACGGGAGTAAACAATGGACAAAATTGTCCATTCCGAGTTAACAATGGACAAAATTGTCTACCATTTTTTATTGATTAATCAATACTTTATTTGGGCGACCGGATAAGGTTCAATATTCAAATTTCAACATTCGAAATTGAAAATTTGAACTTTCAATTTCAATTTCCATTTAACAAAAATCAAAGGATTTGCATCCACTTGCGCGAACGGCGATTCGAACCCGTCCCCACTCTCGATTGGACGCCGACACTACTGGATATTGTTTACTCACCATTGGAATTTACTCGTGAATATCTCAGCCAATTTTTGTCGTACGACATTTAAAAGAAGCGTTTTGCTTGGAAAGCGGTACCCTATATGCTCACGAACGGAAAACTAGTATTTGAGATACACCCTGTATATGTAGAATATTTTCCGGAAATTTCAAAGCGAAATTCGAAAAACTTCAAACGTTACAGCCTGTGAACGCTGTGCCTCACCGCTGCGATTCAGAGCGGGCATAGACTTGAAACCCGTTTTTTCCCATAACTGCATTTTCGAAAATTGACGTGCAGAATTACTTTAAAACTCTTAAGCCGACTGAGTTGAAACTTGGAAAAAATATTGATAATATTGCTGCCTTCTATTGCTGTTGCCTTGCTGTTTTTGAAAAATTAGAAAACAATAAACGACTTTTTTATTCAAATTTGACAGAATTTTTGCGTGAAACGTTGTTTTTTTTGTAAATGCGTGCTATTCTCTCAAATATGCATTTTCTTCATTTTAATTACTGTTAAATGGAAACTATACATGTTCTAACTGAAAAAATGTTTGAATTTTTTGACGTGTCGTTGTTGTTAGGGAAACGATGGCAGGTCAGCTAGGGACTTGCCTTACGTTTATTTTTGCATCCATTATAGACACACCTGCTGATTGATGGCATTGTTAACAATGTTGCAACTGACACACAATTTTAAACAGCCAATTCTTCGTGGGCAAAGAGTCTAACAGAATAGCACGAAATACACGATTAAGTTAACGATTAAGGCTCTAGCATAGGAAGAGGTGGAGCTGGGTGGACCCAAGCGCGTCTGCGTATGTTCCGTGCACATCGATGCAGGCAGCGCTTTAGGTGGTTGGGGGGAAAACTACGAAATCCCCTTAAGAAATCTTGCCGAATCGCCCCATAAGACCTGTTGTTCCATGTAATATATGTTCTTTGGCGTTATCTTTCGGACAATATTTGGATGCCTTTTCACTATCTCCTGCCAATTCCAAATACGTCAAAAGACAGCATCCCAGGTAGCAATTTCAAAATAGTTGTCTATTAGTTGTCGAAATGGGTACCAAATGTCCGCTTGGAAGTTACCTATAAGTTATCACGTGTCCAACAGTTATCTTTTTGGATGGTTGTTGACTTTAAGATAACTTCCGGGCGGACATTTGGCACCCTTTTAGCCGACTTTTGGACAACTTTTTGAAATTTGCTACCTGGGATATTACCGATGTCCGAAAGACATCATGAAAAAGACATCTTATGTGATTAGTCTTTAGGATATCCTTCGGACAACATTTAATTCGATACAATAGATAACTTTTTGATACCTGAAAATAGTCATCAATTGGTAGTCAAGTCTGTGAGGTATCACAATTTGTGATACCTTACAGACATCCGTTTTCACCACCAAAAGATACCATAAAAAAGATAACTTCACGACAACATTAAACGTCATATCGTTTGAATCATGGAGCCTAGATACCAGGAGGTTCAGCGGCAATGCAAAGGCGCTAAAAAAAGCGTCCCCGAAAATGTACCGAAGTGATGGCGCTGGGGTGCAGCGGCACCTACATATATAGTAATAGATTGGTCAACGAGGTGATAGTGATCGGATGAGTTTCTAACCTCACGACAGACTGATCGTGACATCAAACGTCGAAATATCCGCCGATTCATAATTTCCTCATGGCGGTTCGGAAAAAAACGCAAAAGCGAGAAAATATCTCAAACTCAAACTCAAAATGGCGGCGATACAGCCCATCTAGAAAACCGTGTTTTTATACATATATCTTCACGGGAGAATGGTTTTCTCGTAAAATATAAGACCTGAAACAAAAACCAAAAAAATTATAATTTATATATTATTAGCTATGAGACTACCTATAAATTTGCTTTCAAATTTTGCAAAAACAGCGCACTTTGTAGTGCGCTATTAATAATATCGATTTTAAGAAAATAAATCGATTTTTTGCCAAAAAAAGCAGTAAATTGTTTATAAAAAGAAGTTTACATTTAATTAAAAAACGGCTATGTACTCCCATAAAGAATATAATTGTGAAGCTGCTAGCAAAATTTCAAATCGATGCATGCAAAGGTGGTCGAGTAATCCGTCTTCCGTGATCGAAAAAAGTGGTTTCGAGAAAAACGCGTTCAAAGTTGTACGAGCAACTCAGCGCGCTCCAAGGCGCTGCGGCTAAATCGATAATTGAACCTTTAAATAAAAAAAATTGCTACATGACCAATTGCATATTTTTTTTATGACACCAAAGTATTTTTAGGAAAGAAAACGTCTTTCCAAAATCCTAGAGTGGTGTTATCCCTTTTAACACTAATGAGGGTTAGGTACATCATCTGTGATCTGTCTTAGATCGCACCCATCATGAAGCCTAGATACCAGGAGGTTCAGCGAGGCCTTTCAACTCGTCCCCAAAACGAGAACAAGAAATGATGGCGCTGGGGTGCTCCGGCACCTATATGTATATAGATATACGCTAAACATGGGTGCGATCTAAGACAGATCACAGATGATGTACCGAACCCTCATTAGTGTTAAGGGATAACACCACTCTAGGATTATGGAAAGCCGTTTTCTTTCCTAAAAATATTTTGGTGTCATAGAAACAATATGCAATTGGTCCTGTAGCAATTTTCTTATTTAAAGGTTCAATTATCAATTTGGCCGCAGTGCCTTGGAACTCGCGCTGAGTTGCTCGTACAACTTTAAACGCGTTTTTCTCGAAACCACTTTTTTCGATCTCGGAATACGGATTACTCGACCACCTTTGCATGCATCGATTTGAAATTTTGATAGCAGCTTCACAATCATATTCTTTATGGGATTACGTAGCCGGTTTTTTTTATTAAATGTAAACTTCTTTTTAGAAACAATTTACTACTTTTTTTGGCAAAAAATAGATTTATTTCCTTCAAAGTGCGCTATTTTTGTAAAATTTGAAAGCCAATTTCTAGGTAGTCTCATAGCTAATAATATATAAATTATCATTTTTTTGGTTTTTGTTTCACGTCTTATATTTGACGAGAAAACCGTTCTCCCGTGAAGCTATATGTAAAAAAAAACACGTTTTTCTAGATGGGCTGTATCGCCGCCATTTTGAGTTTGAGTTTGAGATCTTTTCTCGCTTTTGCGTTTTTTTTTCCGCACCGTCATGAGGAAATTATGAATCGGCGGATATTTCGACGTTTGATGTCACGATCGGTCTGTCGTGAGGTTAGAAACTCATCCGATCACTTTCACCTCGTTGACCAATATATTACTATATATGTAGGTGCCGCTGCACCCCAGCGCCATCACTTTGAGACATTTTCGGGGACGCTTTTTTCAGCGCCTTTGCATTGCCGCTGAACCTCCTGGTATCTAGGCTCCATGGCACCCATGTTTAGCGTATATCTGTATACATATGGGTGCCGGAGCACCCCAGCGCCATCATTTCTTGTTCTCGTTTTGGGGACGAGTTGAAAGGCCTCGCTGAACCTCCTGGTATCTAGGCTCCATGGCATGGAGGCTAGAGTGGGAGGAGGCCGATCTGTGCATTTCAAAGTGGCTACAAAAATGTCGTCAGACCGGGATGGCGCCACTATCTCTAAAACTGTGGGGGTCGCGTGTAGGTGATAGTTCACGCCCACTCACATAATCAAACAACAGCCACGAAGGTATGATCAAATAAACTTTATTAAACACAACAAGTAGGAACACGTGTTATATTGCGTAAGCCGCTGTTAATACGCAGTTGTTCTCTAACTGATGCGCGCTCTTTCTTCTCCGTGACTCTAGTGAATCCCTTGCTAGAGCCCGGCGCGTAGGGCGTCAGTCGTGGGTTACGCAAGTTGCAGAGAGGAAACTCTCGTGTGTCGGTAAAGTAGGGAGCGAGGCTCCACAATACTCCCCCCTTAGCGACGGAGTATGGTTTAAAACTTATTAAGTTAAGCTTTGGTACGAAAAACAAAAAAAAATAATACTAATGGGCACGAATCAGTCTCGTTGATACCGTATTCAGGATTCGAACCCGCTTCTTGGGTCCGCTGTAGGTGCGAAGTATTGCTTTTGGATCTGATGACGTAGGCCGTTGTGTCGGACCAGTCGTATCATTTGCCGACGGTTCTAGGTTTGTTGGCGTCGAAGGAGTAAACGTAGATGATGACGATGCTGGTGGTTCACTGATCGAAGTACTCTGTGGACTTTCTGGTGGACTCTCTGCATCCGTACGGGGCAGATGGGCCGGTTTTAATCGCTCTGTATTAACCTGTGTCGATTTTCCGTTGACTTCTATTGTGGTTACCCGGTCCGATGGTCGATCGATGACCCTGTGAGGACCAGAGTAAGGTTGATCGAGTCCTTTCTTCGAAGCATCTTGGCGGAGGAATACGTGGCTGCATGTTTCCAGGTCCTTGTAGTTGAAGATGCATCTTTTGCAATGGTGATTGGCTGGCACGGGTTTTAGCTTCCGCATTTGTTCGCGGAACTCCTCTAGGAAGATATGTGGGTCCGCAGGAGGGTCTTCGTGAGTGAAAAATTCTCCTGGTATCCGGAGAGTCGTACCGTACAGGTATTCAGCTGGTGAGGCTTTCAGGTCAGTTTTGTAGCATGTTCGCAACCCTAAAAGCACTACTGGGAGTGCCGTCGGCCAATCCGGGGTTTCGTGACACCTGATCGCAGTTTTCATGGTTCGGTGCCATCGCTCTATCATGCCGTTAGCAGCGGGATGATAGGGCGTGGTTCTTATGCGTTTCGCTCCGACGAGTTGGACCATTGCCTTGAAGAGCGTTGCTTCGAATTGCGCGCCTTGATCCGTTGTTATCGTTTTGGGGCAACCGTATCGTGCAATCCAGTTGGTGAAAAATGTTCTTGCAACCGTGTCAGCTGTTGCCTCCTTGAGTGGCGTAGCTTCCGGCCAACGAGAGAAGCGATCGATCATTGTGAGCACGTAACGGTAGCCGTTCACCGAGGGCAGCGGCCCGACGATATCTACATGTATATGGTCGAATCGCTGATCAGGTTCCGTGAATGTTTGTGGTTGTACATGGACGTGGCGGCTGATCTTCGAACGTTGACAAGGTAAGCACAATTTGCACATCTGGGTGATGTCCTTCGACATGGATGGCCAGACGTATCGTTGGGCTACCAATTTGCATGATGGTTTTGGTCCGGGGTGATTAAGTCCGTGCAATGCGTCAAAGATTGTTTTACGGAACCCCTTAGGAACGTACGGTCGTATGTCTTCCTGGGAAACGTCGCAGAAGATCTCACGCCGTTGAGGACCAAAAGTTAGGCGCTGTAGCTTGAGAGATGTAGTGGTGCTTTTCCGCAGATGTTGCAGCTCTTGATCGGTTGACTGAGCTTCAGCTAACGCGTTCAGATCGATGGTATTGGATAATCGCAATGGCTCTACCGCGTCGATTGCCTCGACACGTGACAACGTATCCGCCACAATGTTGTCGGATCCTTTTACTGATTCAATTCTTGTCGTGAATTGGCTGATGTAGCTCAAGTGGCGTTGTTGTCTGGGGGACGCCTTGTCAGCCTTCTGATGAAAAACGTACACGAGTGGTCTATGATCAGTGCGTATACTCACATCATTCCCTTCAATCCAGGAACGGAAGTATTTAACTGCGAAGTAGATAGCTGCTAGTTCTCTGTCGTACGCGCTGTAGTTGGCTTCAGCTGGCGTCAACTTCCGTGAAAAGAACGCTAGTGGTTGCCAATCGTCGTTCTGTGCTTGTTCCAAGACGGCCCCCATTGCCGTTGCCGAAGCGTCAGTGGTGATACGTAGTTGTGCGTGAGGAGCTGGGTGAACTAGTAGTGTAGCGTTGGCGAGCGATTGTTTTGCGGCGTCGAAAGCTTCTAGGCTCTCGTCCGTCCACTCAACTGGTCGCCGGTCGTTCTTCTTCACGTCACGTAGTATTGCATTCAACGGAGCTTGCGTTGTCGCGGCATCCTTTATGTAGCGTCGGTAAAAATTTAACATACCCAGGAATCGTCGAAGTCCGACGAGGGTAGTCGGGCGTTCGAAGTGCAGGATTGCTTCGACCCTTCCTGGTAGTGGACGTGATCCTTCTGGCGAGATCTGATGTCCGAGATATTCGAGGGATCGAGCCCCGAAGGTGCACTTCGCCGGGTTAATCGTCAGCCCGAAACTTCGAAGGCGGTCGAATACTGTATGGAGGTGATCCGCGTGCTGTTTGTCGTCGATTGATGCAACCAGAAGGTCATCGAGGTATGCGTGGACGAAGTCCAAACCTTCCAAAACGTGTCGAATGAACCTCTGAAATGTCTGGGCCGCATTGCAGAGGCCGAAAGGCATGACCAAAAATTCGAACAGGCCAAACGGCGTGATAATAGCCGTTTTGGGGACGTCTTCTTCTCGAACCGGGATCTGATGATAAGCTCTCACCAGATCGATCTTTGAAAAGATGTTTTTCCGGTGGAGCAACGATGCGTAATCCAGGATGTGCGCTATAGGATATCGGTCTGGAACCGTTTGTGTGTTGAGTCGCCTGTAGTCCCCGCATGGCCTCCAGTCGCCTTGTTTCTTAGGGACCATGTGCAGCGGGCTCGCCCACGGACTCTTGGAAGGACGACAATAGCCCAAATCCACCATTAGCTGGAATTCCGTCTTTGCGCTCTGCAGCATCGTCGAGGTTAGCCGACGAGCTCTCTCGTATACGGGTGGGCCTGTGGTCTCGATGTGATGTACCACTTGATGCTTGGTAGTGGTTCTCTTCGCGTTAGCGTCGGTGATTTCCGGGTATTGCGACAAGATGGCTGCGTATGGGTTGCTTTTATCTATGACGGACACACCTGTAATGAGCGCGTCACGGATAATTCCCTGAATTGCCAAACCTGTTGTTTCGTCCGTAATTTTTCGGGTTCGGATGCTGACTGCCAGTCCGAACGCGTGGAGGGCGTCCGCGCCGAGAATCCCGTAAGGAATATCCGCAATGAAGAAGATCCATCGGAATTGTCGTCGGAGGCTGATATCGAGTCCCAGCGCCGTATGGCCGTAAGTATTTATCCTCGTTTTGTTTGCGGCGTAAAGTGTGCCTTGCTGATCACGTTTCCCGTGGAAATGTGAAGCAGGCACTGTAGAAACGTCCGCACCCGTGTCTACGAGGAAGAGTAGGCCAGTGATTTTGTCCTGCACGAAGAGGCGGCGGCTCGGACATGACCCGTCTGTGCTTGCCGCGTATACAGACGGTGCGCTCAGTTTCCCTGTCCTTTCGAACAAGGACGAGTGCACTTTGTAGCCTTATCCCCGAACCTTGCATGGTAATAGCAAAGGCGAGGCTCGTCGGGCGATGTGTTCACCTCACGGTCTCGGGACGGTGTACGTGGGCGGCGTCGCGTACGGGATGGGGTGCGATGTCGCTCTCGTCGGAGCTTACCAGCTACCTCGTCAGGCAAGCGCTGGAGGAGCTGGACTACGGTGTCCAAGATACGGTGTAAATCGTCTCATTCCGGAGTTGTTCGTTGCTGTCGTTCCGGTGTTGGTTGTCGCCGTCGAACTTCTCCGATATCAGGAATGCTTGATCCTTGTAGGGCCTCCCAGATCCGGTCAGCGAGCGTGCCGATAGCTGCACCGTCGAGGGCATCTACGGTCGAGGTCAGTGCGACTTGCAGTTGCTGCGGAAGTTGGTCTATCCAGAGAGTTCGTAGGGAGCGATCGTCGAGACGACCTTGGTTGAGTGACGTCATTTCGGCTAACAAGTGCGAAGGCTTCTTGTTGCCGAGTTGGGCACCTTTGATGAGTTGGCGCAGTTCTTGTTCGTCCGAGACCGAGAAGCGGTCGAGTAGAGCGGCTTTGAGAGTCTCGTACTTACGTTCGCGGGGTGGACGTAGGATCAAGTCCTCGACAGGTGTGAGCGTGTCGGCGTCGAGTTTTGATACCAGCACGCCGAATTTCGTGTTGTCGTGGGTGATGTGACTGCAGCGGAAGACGACTTCGAGTCGAGCGAACCACAATTCAGGCTTTTTTGTCCAGAACATTGGCATGGGAAGTTTTTCCAAATTGACGGCTTCACACATTTGTGCTCGATTGTCCCGCGAACCATTTTGTTCGTCCTCGTTTCTTAGCCCGGCGTCGGTGCTCGTTTGCGATGTTCCAGCGTGGAAATCCGTTGCGTTTTGAGTGTTTGATGAACTCGAATGTGCCGGCGAATGTATCAACGCCATGGCGAGAACAATCGCGGCTCGTGCGACGCGCTATCACACGTGGTTGCGAGATTTTTGTTGCTCAATGACGGGGTCACCAATTTATGTGGGGGTCGCGTGTAGGTGATAGTTCACGCCCACTCACATAATCAAACAACAGCCACGAAGGTATGATCAAATAAACTTTATTAAACACAACAAGTAGGAACACGTGTTATATTGCGTAAGCCGCTGTTAATACGCAGTTGTTCTCTAACTGACGCGCGCTCTTTCTTCTCCGTGACTCTAGTGAATCCCTTGCTAGAGCCCGGCGCGTAGGGCGTCAGTCGTGGGTTACGCAAGTTGCAGAGAGGAAACTCTCGTGTGTCGGTAAAGTAGGGAGCGAGGCTCCACAAAACCTCGAGCACGAAGCTGAGTATCGATGTCGTGTAAGAGAGAGGGAAGAGGATCGAATACGCATCCCAGCAAGCAGTGCAGCGAGATCGCGCGCAAAAGTTACCCCCTCTCTGGTCTCTTACGCGCCCATGACACAATCATAGTAGCGCGTGTCCGTGAGCGAGCGACGCTCGGACATCTTCGGAAAGAGCCGAGCGCGCCGAAGTTTTCCGACCGCTCCTTCGGCAGCTACACCAACACATGGACGCCGAGCTCGTTCATGTGCGGCCAGGCCGAAACGAAGGCTTCAAGGGAAAAAGCAATGTGAGCACGACTCGCGCGTGACGTCACCCGACGGAACGCGCGAGGCTTTTAAATGATTTCGATGCTTATTTAGCTCTTGATTCTCTGCGTTATCAATGTATACAAAAAAATGTATCGCGCACCCTGATTGCTTATTTTTTTAGTTTATACGTTAATTTAAATATAATTATGAATCCAAATTACAACTTATTTATCTTCGAAAAAATTGTTTACGCTTTACTCAAACCCGTCCTTATGCCAAATAAATTATAATTAATAAAAGTAAGCGGAAATATATTTATATTCGTATTATTATATTAATTCTCATAATTTCATCAAACGATAAAGCATTATCCCCAAAAGCAAGCCAATCAACCATCCGGCCGCGAATCGTCAGTACCAGAAAGTGTATATTCTACAAGCGATGGGATGGTCCCGTTGGTAGCGTTCCTGGCTTCGGTCCGCAGAAGCGTAGGATCGTTCCTCGCGCTCAGTGCTTTTTTTTTAAATTATTATCACTATTAATTCTTGTTTGATTAGTTATTTTTATTAAGTTATCATTATTATTTTAATTAGTTATCTTTTAGTGCCGAAAAATTTATCGCACACTCCGACCGCTTATTTGATTAGTTTGTACGTTAATTTGAATGTAATAATAAATCTACATTACAACTTATGTATCTTTTAAAAAATTGTTTGCGCTTTAATCACACCCGTCTCTATGCCAAATAAATTGTAATTCATAAAAGTAAGCGCCCTGTCATTTTGGTCAACCGGTTGTCCAAGACAGTTGAGTCAACGTAAAAGTTCAACGGTTGAATTTGGACAGCTTCTCAACTGTTCATCTTTGAAAGTCGACCATCCTGCGTTTTCTGTGGATGGTTGACTCGATGGTTAACTCGGCGGTTGATTGGATGGTTGACTCGACGCAATATATTTAATGATTAATCAAATTATACTGTCTTGATAATTAAATTGATGATTTGCGGAGAATTGAGTCATCAAACACTGGGGGGGGGGGGGGGGGGGGGAATATCCGCAGCAGATTGTGCGACGGAGTGAGACAACCATCCAGCGAAAACAAAATGGCCGCGGTTAAACAACCGTTGAATCAACCATTAGGATTTTTTTTACGATCGACTTTATAGTTGTAAAGCTGTCCAAATTCAACCGTTGATTATTTCGGTTGACTTTGCAGTTGCCAAAATTGCTAGCGCGGAAATATATTTATAGTCGTATTATTATATTCATTCTCGTAAGTTACGATTCGCGGCCGGATGGATGTGGCTTGTTTTTGGGGATAATGCTTTATCGCTTGATGATAGTATATGAGAATGAATATAATAATGCGAATATAAATATATTTTCGCTTAGTTTTTATGAATTACAATTTATTTCGCATAGGGACGGGTGTGAGTAAAGCGCAAACAATTCTTTAGACGATAAATAAGTTGTAATTTGGATTTATTATTAAATTAAAATTAACGTACAAACTAATCAAATAAGCGGTCGGAGTGCGCGATAAATTTTTCGACACTAAAAGATAACTAATTAAAATAATAATGATAACTAATAAAAATAACTAATCAAATAAGAATTAATGATAATCAGAATTTAAAAAAAAGCACTGAGCGCGGGGAACGATCCCGCGCCCCTGCGGACCGAAGCCAGGAACGCTACTAACGGGACCATCTCATCGCTTGTAGAATATGCACTTTCTGGTACTGACGATTCGCGGCCAGATGAATGATTCGCTTGTTTTTGGGGATAATGCTTTATCGCTTGATGAAAGTATGAGAATTAATATAATAATACGAATATAAATATATTTCCGCTTACTTTTATGAATTATAATTTATTTGGCATAAGGATGGGCGTGAGTAGAGTGTAAACAATTTTTTAGAAGACAAATAAGTTGTAATTTGGATTTATTGTTATATTTAAATTAACGTATAAACTAAAAAAAAGCGATCAGGGTGCCCGATACATTTTTTTGTATACATTGATAACGCAGAGAATCAAGAGCTAAATAAGCATTGAAATCGTCTAAAAGCCTCGCGCGTTCCGTCGAGTGACGTCACGCGCGAGTCGTGCTCAGATTGCTTTTTCCCTCGAAGCCTTCGTTTCGGCTTGGCCGCACATGAACGAGCTCGGCGTCCATGTGTTGGTGTAGCTGCCGAAGGCGCGGTCGGGAAACTTCGGCGTGCTCGGCTCTTTCCGAAGATGTCCGAGCGTCGCTCGCTCACGAACACGCGCTACTATGATTGTGTGATGGGCGCGTAAGAGGCTAGAGAGGGGGTAACTTTTGCGCGCGATCTGGCTATATATCATTTTGCATCTCTCTCGCACGCAGCCTACTTCTCAAGTATCATGCTGCCTTATGCACAGTTCACTTCTCATTATTTACTTGTTCCGTCTCTGTCACACGCAGCTCACTTCTCGACGTCTTAGCAATAGTGGCGCCATCCCGGTATGACCACATTTTTGTAGCCACTTTTTTCAAGTCTCTCCATAAGAGATCGGACTCCTCCCACTCTAGCCTCCCTGCTCCATGGTTTGAATGATGTCGAATGGTTATCTTACAGTAATGTCTTAGGGATAACCTCAAAATGGTAACTTATCCGCGTCAATTGACCAGGTAGCAAAATGTTATCCATATGGCATCCGAAAGATATGCGAAACGGATACGGATAACTTTTTGGTTGTCCTAAAAGACGCCGTTTTGTATTACAAAACGCATCACTTGTGTCCGCTTGGCAAATAACTTACTCGCGTCCGATCCTTAACTATACGGCAACTTTTGATGGTTAACAAAGTGTCCACAAAACGTTAACTCTTATCGGTTGTCAGTAAGTTAGCTTAAAGTCGCCAAATCGATATTTCCGAAAGATATCCTCTTAAATAAGGCACGAAAATGCCAAGATACTACTGTCATCTGAAAGTCGTCCGATAGGCATGCGAATAAGGTTGACAAAACGACATCTAAACGGCATCGAAGAGTACTATCGAAAGGATATCTATTCGCCATATATGCATATATGGCCAATATATATATATATATATATATATATATATATATATATATATATATATATATATATATATATATATATAAATTTCAGAGTTTAGATTCCTGTATCTTAAGAGGGAATGACACCTCATCGCGGTCGGTATGGTAGAACAATTATAGATTCCCAAAAATCTCTGAAACGGCTCTTCAGATCCCGTCGAAACTTTGCCAAACGACGTCAAATAGATAGACGAACAGCTGTCTTCCCCTCAAATTTTCTGAATTTGAGAAAAAAAATGTAGATTGGCTTATGATAAGCCAATCTAGTTTTTTTTCTCAAATTCAGAAAATTTGAGGGGAAGACAGCTGTTCGTCTATCTATTTGACGTCGTTTGGCAAAGTTTCGACGGGATCTGAAGAGCCGTTTCAGAGATTTTTGGGAATCTATAATTGTTCTACCATACCGACCGCGATGAGGTGTCATTCCCTCTTAACCTCCCTAATCAGACTCTAGATCTACCCCGCGAACCAATCAAACGGTATTCGGAAATGATTTTTTCACTCATGCATCGAAACTTCTCAAATCAATCCGTCCAGCGTAGTATTGACTTCCGGTATGCGCAGGACAGTCGCGCGCACAGGGAATGCAACATCGCAGCTACAGAGTACGCAGTGGCCAAGAATGGAACGGGTTGAGGGGGTAGCGGCCGATGCACGTAACGTTTCAATGTCATTTCTACGCCGTACGCCGTCTCTGCATCGGTTACACGTTATTATGTACAGGTAGTGCGAGTTTGTTTGTCCTGCAGTATTGCGCAGGTGAATTGCCCCGGTGCGTTGCGAATCGTTTCTTTTCGCATGCGCGCGTGTGTGTGCGCGCCTGTGTATATGTGGACACGGTGGCCGACATCGTTTCTCGGCAATTGGGATGGGCAACCATGTGGGACGAAGTGTTAACATTTCGGGCAAAAATAAGACGGCTACGGCGGTCGCCAATGCGGACGACAAAAGCATCTCGAGAAGCTCATCCGGCAATGACATGGAGCAAAATTCCGCCGCATCTTTTCTACCAGTCGAAAAGCTAACCAAGGTGACCAATTGGGTGCTTTCTCTTGTGCTCTCTCGCTTTCTCTCCTGCGAAGCGTATTCTCTTGTTTTTCATCTCTTTCTTTCTCTCTCTCTCTCTCTCTCTCTCCCCTCTCTCTCTCTCTCTCTCTCTCTCTCTCTCTCTCTCTCTCTCTCTCTCTCTCTCTTCTGCTTTCACGTTTGGCACTCGTGCGAATATGGAGCAGCTAAATTAAAAAAAAATACTACAAATTCAAATGAAGTGCTTTTTATTCTAAAATAAAGTCTCGGGAATATGTGTGTGTGTATATATATATATATATATATATTAGCGTGAGTGTAAAGTATGCGCCCATAACATTTTCGAAATACGAATTTCTAGTATAAATATACATCGTTTATCACTCTTAAGAAGTTAGAAAACCGCGATTCAAAAAGTATGTCATTTTCTGCTACGATTTGTAAAAAAAAAAAAACGAAAAATCCGGTCAGTTTTTGGTTTTTCGCTGTATTTAAGTATTTATAAAAAGTCAATAGCGATTATAATTATTTAAAAAAAACATCGTGAATATTGCCGTGAAAGGGCGCCGGCGTTCTATTTGTCGAAAAACCGATATAAAAAAATCTCAGGTAAAGGTTCTTTGATAACCAAACATTGACGGAGAATTAGTCTGAATTTTTGGACAATTTTTATAGCAGTGGTAAAAAAAAGTGTCTACTGAAAACAATATTTTTTTCACAAACGCGAATCTCCTACAAATAGAGAAATTGTTAGTTTCTGTTTTTGGATAGGTCAAAAAGGAATTATGAGGTACGCCGTTTGGATTTGTCCATTAACACACAGTACTGGTCAAAAGTTTCCATTCACTTTCAATAAATGCAAAATTATATCAGAATAATATAATTCACTTTATAGAGCTATATAGTATGTTCATAAAATAAGAAATCAAATTAATTATTATTTTTTTTATTTGTTTTTTTCCTAAGGCATACGCTGTTTGTGTTTGATAACTATTCTTTCCCCATTGTGGCCGTTTCTTTCCTCTACTGCTTACTCCTTTTTTCTTCACCTTTCTCCCTGTTCCCCCCTGCTTGCAGCCATAGCTGACTTCCCCCTCTGTATTATATTCATCATGACATTTCTGTCATGGGTATAGGGAAACTGCGGAAAAACCTATACCAATACAACCGGTCATCAAGTTCGCCCCCCACTCGTGGAACTAGTCTTATTTTGCTGTGAAATGCAGAAGAAAAACATTTCACGACGAAATGTAGGCGACTGGGATTCGAACCCGGGACCTCCTGGTCCGCTGGTTTAGTGGCAAGCACGCTAACCACTAGACCATCGCACCGGTAATCAAATGAATTATATTATTTTAACGTAATCTTGCAACTATCGAAAGTGATAGAAAACTTTAGACCAGTACTGTATGAGGTTGAAGTTGGCATACTTTGTTTTAATATTTTTATTCCGTTATTTTTATGATTATGCAAAATTTTTTTTTCATAGATTTTGTTTGTAGATCTCCAAATAAACATTCAAAAAAAATGTTTGAGGGGTTTTCGTAGCTGAAATATGATAAAAGAAACTGAAGCAATTTAAAGTAATCACATTTTGTGTACTTTTTCAATCATAAACGATCAGCATCCGGTTTTTGAAACATAAAAAAACCCAAATAAATTTCGACCAAGATATATATGTGCGTGCAAGAAATGCCTTAGAAATGTCATGGTCTTGTGTTTGGGTTTAAACAATAAAAAATTACCCAATTACAATTTTCTTGATAGACAAACGTGCTGTGAAAATTCACATGTCAGCATTATAGTGGCAAGACGACAGCATACAGCAACACACATCTTGACACCAATATGCTGTCTTTTGCTTCCGTATTAGGCTGTAAACTTGCGCCACAGTGCCTGATTTGGCGAAATAAATGTGTGATGCCAAGACGGCAAGTTTGCAGCAAATATACACAGCAATGACCTGCTGCAACAACGGTACTGATGCGGCAAGCTCCAGATTTGGAGTGATGTCATTCTTATATCGCGTTTTAGTCATAAATGCACCACACTGTGACGCTTTGTTTCCGATAAAAACGAGGCAAGTTTTCGCGACATTGGGACGGAAAACTTGGTATACGTTATTTCGGCAAGGTTGGGGCACATTGGCGGCACGCTGTGACGATCTATTGCTGGCAAAAACAAGGTATATGGTTATAACCATAGGTAGATTCGCCATGATAAATGTCATGATCCTGAAATTAGTTATGTAAGTTGAACCAGTTGTATGGTCGAGTGGTTAGCGTGCTTGCCTTCTGAACCAGCCCATCGTGAAGTTGCGGGTTCGAATTCCAGCCTCGTACTTTCGGAAAAAACTAATTACGGGCATGACGTGTAGCCCTCGCTCATGTGCGGGTGTCGCACATACGAACCGGTACGTGTGTGCGATTGTATTCAATAAAATTATTTATTTTGCCCTCTTTTTATTCCCACCTGTCCAGCTACCGGTAATGCACAACCTTATTTAGCTGGTTACACCACCGCAATAGCGGGCCTCGTTTATGCCGACGAAGGAGCGTTACGGTGTGTTTTAAATATGCCGGCAACGGAATGTCACAGCATGCCGCCAATGTGTCCTCACCTTGCCGAATAGTGTATTCCAAATTTTCCGTCTCAATGCCGCGATAACGTTCCGAGTTTCTACCGGCAATGGAGCATCACAGCGTATCTCCAATGTGCCCTAAGCTTGCCGAAACAACGCATTCCGAATTTTCTGTCGCAATGCTGCAATACCCAGCAATGAACTAGCTCCAAATGTACCGCCAATATTCTGTATTTTCGTCCTGCAATATTAACACAAACATTCACGCGAGGATGCGCAATGCTATGCTGCTAGAACATAGCTTAATGCGTGCGACAAAGGATGCCATTTTTCCGTCACAACTTGCTCTCGCTTGGTGTGGTGTTGCCAATGTGTTATCGCCAAACTTCTTACTGGGTTGATTACCATCATGTATTTGTGCACACAGCAGCGTCTCGTTTTTCAGGAGTGCAATGGTGATTTGTTTAGGTTTAGAAACCCAAACAAAAATCGATCTTTGCAACATATTTCATATTATGATTTAATTGTGTTCAATTTAAACTTTCATCTCATTAACAATCTTACAATTAGCTACTTTTTGGGGCTGTCATGGTATTCTCTCTCTTTTTTCGATCGTCTGTATATACTGATATACACACATATGTACATATAAAAAACAAAACATTCAAAGGATTGAGCTCCTTCTTATCTCAATGTCTCACAGATACTGGCAGAACACGCCCATAAAGAGGAATCCGTGAATGGCATAACCGTCGGTGTTCTGGAGAAGTATCTGTTCCCTCAGTATGCGGATTTGGCCAGCCGGTTATTTGGATACCTTCGTCACTTGTCCAAAGCCACCTCGGATCATCTGAGCCAGTCTGCATTCAAGCAACAAGCGGAGCGTTTGCTCTCGATTATGAACGATCAGATAATACTGGACACCTACGTCAACGTTTATTCGGATCTTACGCCAGAGAGCGAAGTAACACCGGACAATCTGCGCCAGCTCATCTTGACATCTTACAGAATAGCCAAGGACAGTGACGCGGGCACGTGTCCCTTCGTCTATCATACCATCAATGCCATCCTCCTTTCATGTGCAAGTACACGCGCGTTTGGCTATGGGCATTAGGGGGCGCTCGCTGGGTTTCCTTTTAAATCTAGAGAAAAAACTATCAAATTGTACAGGAGGAATGTAGGGATGGGGGAAGGGGGGTGTTTAATATTTTATTATGGTGGGAAATACTCGTGAGCAATCGAAAATGAGTGTTATTTGGTATTACTTTCAACTATTAGAACGTATTTTTGTTTTACAAAAGAATAAAAAATTTCAGCGTTAAGACGCTAGCAATCGCGAAGGCTCTGAGGTAAATTGTAAAATGGATTGAGCTCTAGATTCTCTTGTATTGATCTGAAACAAAACGGTGAACCGTTTTGTTGATATTAAGGTACGGTGTACGTAAAATAAAATAAAAAAGAGGGAAAAATTCAAGAAATAGCGCGCTCTTAAAAAAAAGCTTGAGTTTTACATAAAATTTTTGAGCTATTCAACGATAAAAGAAATACTTTTTTTACAACGAGTTTTCATAACCTATTGCTTCAAGTACAAAGTAATATTGTTATTGAAATGTGGGTGAAATTTGAGCGGGATCGATCAAAGACGTTGAACTTTGCATTGTTGGAATGCAACGATTTTTTTATTTCTTCATTTTTAGAATATTATTCGAAGCCATTTGTTTCCAATTTAAGGTCGTACTATTTGTAATAAAAATACGTAAAAACGTTCTAAGGCTTGCATACTCTAAATGGGCCAAAATAAATTTTATCAATGAAAAAAAAAAATTAATTTTCGTTGTGTTCCAATGAAAAATTAAAAAGTTAAAAATCATCGATCAACTATTTTTTGAGTTATTGCTTACGCCAATTTAAAAAATACATCTTCGAGAAAAACGCGTTTGGGATTTAGACAAATGAAAATTCAACGATTTCCGTATTTCATTGAATAGTCTGCGATTCCGGGACCATACAATAGTTCATAGAATTTCGTTTTAAAATGTACCTATATGGCGTTGAACTTTGCATCGTTGAAATGCAATGATATTATTTTTGCATTTTTATCATCAACCAAAGTTTTTTATATTGCAAATTGAGCAATATAAAAAAATGTCGTTGTTCCTATGATACTTTAAAGATTTTTTACTATTACTTTATAAAAAGGAAAACACAATTTTCACATTTTTGAACGTCGTGAAGGTATTTGCCTACCTGAAGTTTGATATTTTTCAAAGTGGTCTCCAAAACAAAAAACGATCAATGGAACGGCAATTTCATTTCAAAAGATCGGTCGATGAACGTCCTGTCGATGGGGAGCGCGAAAAAAATCGGCCGTATTGTATATGCAGGGGAAAAATCCTGCATATAAAATAAGCAAGGTTTTGCTGCATATTAATCGAGATCATCATACGAAGTACCCACTTGCAAAATGTCATGCATATAGGTTAAAAAGTGTAGAAATTGTGAGACAGACGGACTTACAAGAGTTCCTCGTTTACCTACGGAACCCTAAAAACGTCTATAAATGTTCACCACGTCGAACGATTTTCTCGCGTGAATGATTTTTCCCGTCGTTTATTGGATTTTCTTTCCTTTCTTCGGCTTGCAGTTTCACGGAAAGTCAAGCCTGTCAGTGGGCTACGTGAGCAATTGGTTGAAGCAGCATTGCCCGAGGATAGTGCACGCTGTGCATCGTTACGTGGTACACGTACTTACGACCGCCTATCGGAACGGTTCGATACTAATGTCGAAGGAGGAACTGCAGCCGCATATGGAACCGGTCACGCCGGTCCTCGAGAAAGCCGTCTTTGCCGACGATCAACCTCTCTTACCGATGAGTCAAGTTTGGTTGCTGGCCATGACCTTACCACTTTGTTACATTCAGGTGATTCATTGTTGATATTTTTCTCGCAATTACTTCAACGCCTCGAAATGTTATAAGCAGTGTAAATTTTGTTCGTTTAGTGGATAGTTCTGCGGATATCGAGGATTTCAATTTCACCTCTGTTTTATGCAAACCTATACTTTTTGACTCGGCATCTTATTCCACGTAAAAAAAACCGGTTACTTTTGTCCGAAACTTTTATTTATCTGGCCATTATCATTTGGGAATTCCTAAACCTTTTTATTAAGGGGCTAGATCTATCTAGAGGCCCGAAAAAGGCCAAATCCAGAATTTTTATTTTGGGAAACGGTTGGTGGAGAAGGAACGCATTTTTTCATCACAAATGTACATATATTTGGAGCCTTTAAAAAACATCACCAAAAAATGCAGAACATTAAAAACATGGCATTATAGACGAAAGTGGTAGTTAAATAAATGTCCTAAAAAATCGTAGGAATGCACTGTTGATGAAATCTCGAAGATGGATGATCCGAAACAGAAAAATCAAACGGTTTTAGATTAAGTATGTTAATGGCTATTGCGCATATTATACGGTTTTTGATATATGCAAAAATAACAAAATGGCGGACATTTTTCGAAAATACGAAGAAAAAAAACGTTTTTTCCACAGTTTTTGGAAAAAAATAGTGAATATCAAAATAAAATAAAAATCCTTGATTTGCGCTATAGCTTTAGTTGTAAAGAATATGTGGTTAAAATTTCATAACGATCGGTTCAATAGTTTCGAAGATTTTCTCAACAAGCCGTCGAAAAGCGATGATTCGAGAAAAGTTCAAACTTTTTCGAGAAAAACTCGATTAAAGTTTGTTTGAGTTACATAAATACATAAATTTTCTTTAAAATGTATTTCGAAAGTGTATTTAATAAGTGTAACAACTTTTATATTAATATCTATGATATAAACCTATCGAAAAAATGCATGAAAAAATCTTTTTAGCGTCTAAAGTGAGCAGACCCCGTAAATGTTTCTCATCGTATCTCCTGTAAATTTGGGAACAATCCACGAAGTGGTTCTCGAGATATCACGTCCACGGACTTTAAAAACAGTGTTTCGAGAAAAACCCGTCCAAAGTTTGAAGTATGGTGCTGCCACTGCTCGTCCGGCCGACTGTTAGAGGCTGTAGCTCATTTAGTTTTAAGAAGATTTCAATGAAATTTTTAGAGAATATAGCGAACAGGTGATACTATCGAATCAAAATGTTGTTGGAAAATGCCACTTTTTGACCGACCTAGGTAGATGTAGCCTGTTAACAAGCACGCAGGAATGTCGTGCATAACGGTGCAAGCTACTTTTGTCATGATATGATAGGAAATATGATAAGCATTGTTATTCGAAATCATCTCAGTCTGCAGGGACTTTTTTTTTACTTTACCAATTATTTATATGCCGTTTTAACTTATGTTCAGAATTAAACGGCCATCGTTTTCAACATCCTTTGACATTAAAAAAATAATAATAATGGGTAAAAGGAATTGCGGAGAAAAGTCACCCGTCTTTTTAGACGAAGACAAAGATGGCGCCGTGGAAAGTAGAGGTTTCTATTTTTTCTTTAAGTTGACCTTGAAATCACCTTGAAAACGTCTACTGGATAAAAAGGTCATCTTGCCATTTTAGTTCTCGTTTAAATCTACTCGACACGTGTCTCGGGATTTTCCGATTTCCTTTGCTGCTCGCGAGTTGTTTCGACGTCTCGGGATAAATGAGACACCCCGTATATAAATATATTAAATTCTACGTAGCCGGAAGATGCGCCGGGTGACGGTACGCAAGCCATGATAGTCAAGATGTCCGGTATTCGTTGTCCTAGTCACTGGACACTCTTGTACAACAGCGAGCAACACGGTGCCGGCGCTAATCGTTTTTTGCATCACGTGCTCGGCTATCGCGGACCCACCCTTCTCTTCGTGAGAGGTGCTGGCTCGAAAGAGAACGAGATCAATCCCATATATTGCATATGCACGGCGGTCGAGTGGCGCGAAACCCATCTGTACTGGGGCAACGAGGATTCAATGGTGATCGAGATACAACCTGCCTATAAAGTGATCGAGAGAGGTGCCAAGCTAGTGTACTTAAATACAGGAATAAGGGGATATCCGTGGGGCCTGAGGGCGGGCAGTAATCCGCGAAGTCCAGCCATCAACATCGATGAGGCTTTTTCGAACGTCAGTTTTGGCGGTGTGACGCATCGCATCGCGAGCCTCGAAGTATGGGGTTGCGGCGATCGGAAGTCCAGGTAAACATTCGCGATGTTCGTATCTTTGTCAAGGTTCGTTTGGGTTCGGAGACAACGAAAATGTCACAGTATTCTTTTATACGATGGGATATCACCATTATTACCCTTTCTTTTCGATTTCAAATTATTCGAAAATGAGCATGAGCATTTAAAAGCCAAACGCTTTAGCCGATTCCCGCAAATTTATCTGGTCTGCATGAGCTTGGAGCTCAAAAAACAGGTCGATATTGGATTTTTTTTTCTGATGAGACGATTACGGATTCTGGCAACTAGGGTGATCTGAAATAAAAATCAAAAATGGGTACTTTGACTAGCATAATAGAAGTTTCGTATGAACAGGTTTTTTTTTCTCGACATCTTGATAATTACGATAATGGCCAGCTGTGGAAGAAACGTTCGATTTTCGACAAAAAAGAACAACTCTAATAATTAGTTATCAGCAAATGAATCCACATATTGAAGTCATTCGGCTGTACGATAGGAAATGTTATAAACTAAACTCTGTCCGATTTTGGAGCGAATCGGACCAATAGATTTCGAAATAGGACCTAAACCTTTTCGTAAAACGCAGTTTCGAGAAAAACTCAAAAGAAGAAAGGATAAATCGCGCAGTGGTCGATCTGACCCTTCATACAAATCGTCATAACTCGGTCAGTTTTTTGAATTATTACGAAATATTTGTTGCAAATTGAAGTTAAAATAGGCTATAAAACGATGCAATACAAAAATCGTATTCTTAACATTTTAAGTTTATGCTGACCCCCTAAATCACCATTTTTCTTGATCATACTTATGTTGAAAAAATTACTGAAGTGTCCCACGGTACGAGGAAGTTACCATGTACAAATGCGTCATTGGAAATTTAAATATTCTCAATATCTGAACCGTTTTACCGACTTTCGCGAAATTATATCACGACATTTCTATAGATAATTGTTAGCAAAACTATCCGGATATCTAAAAATTCCGCAATTTTACACCGCCATATTTTTTCGAAATTCTAACCCCCTCAAAAACCGAACCGTCTCAACCATTTCCTCAACATTTCGCCAGGTATCTCAAAACTGCAGAAGTTTTTACGTGTATAAAAAATGCTCACCCACTCACGATATTTTTTCTGAATATCATTTTCTGATGTTTCGAAACATTTCAAACACATTTCCATTGATATGGCGATTTTTTTGCCACGAAAACGCTGCTTTCTTCACGAGGAAGAAAAAAGATTTCTTTTTCGTCCTCAGAGAAAAGCAGTTGGAGATCAAGAACTGGCAAGTGAAGGAAGCCGAGAAGCAGAGAGTCGTGAAGCTCAGTACCGCCGATTGGCTAGATCATCCTGATCGGTACCTCCTGGAGCTTGCTGGAAGGCCGTCGTACAATAATGAGGGTAGTTAAACATTGCCACCCTCCCCCTTCCCTCCCTGACGCTCGAACAGCCCTCGAGTTTAATTTTGTGCATATGTACATAAATCATCTTAGAACGAATTACGAGGAATAAAAATAATTGTTACTGCGGAACGAACCTCACTTTATTCAATCTTCCTATATAAAATCCTAGCTGACTCACTGACTTGGATCTGGAAAATTAAATGATGCGAAACGCCTCTCCTTAAATCGAATTAGAAGCTGCTCCATGTGGCATATGAATGCGAGAGAGATAGCTGAAATTTTTTCACCGAGATTTCTAAGAGTTGGAAAATATTTAGGGCACAAGAAAATTGTCAAGCTCTGTGTCAGTAAATGCTGTAGAGCCTGGCGCGTCGTTTTTTCCTAAAACTTTGGAGCATCCATCAGAAAATACTGTTTGATAATTTGTGAGGCTATGTTTACTTAAGGGATCATCACAGTGCAACGGGTCGAAATATAGCTGACTCGAATTTTTTTTGGGAAAGGGTCGGGATTTTGCACGCAATTCCGCGCAGGGAGAGCAAAACATTTGAAGATGAGGATGTGGAGTAGTTGCCTTGACGAAGATTCTTGCCAAACGCAATCGAAGGTTGCTACTACATTAGGAGTTATCCAACAAGACACTCAGCCGTTTAAAAAAGTTCGGCAAGATTCAAAAGACGGGCTGTTCGGTTACGCACGTGCTACCGGAAAGCAAGACGATGCGACACAGCCTTGTCTTTTATTGTTTTGTTTCAAAGGGAAATACGTTTTGCCGAAAATAGTGACGCGATGAGAGGTGGGTGTTTTATGATAATCCAAAGAAACCTAAATCGTGGTTAAGCCCGGGCGAACTATCCAGATCAACAGCTAAACCCAATATTCAAGGTGAAAATTCCTTCCGTGCATATGGTGGAATTTCAACGGTGTTCTGTACTTTGATCGGCTTAAACCTGCTGACCATGGAGACTAGAGGTAAAGGAGCCCGAACGCAGTGTTGGAGAAATGGTCTGAAAAAGCGATGACGGCAACGACTTACACCACCTACCGCGTGGCGGCGCCTCTACTGCGCCGATACCGGAAACGCGGGGAAACGCGGTGATTCGAAATAGTTTGCCGTACATTTTTCCTATAAAATTGATGAGTTATATTGATATGCTTTTGTTCATAGTTATGAAATGTCAATATATCAGTCATTCGCCAACCAAATCCTAATCGCTTATGTGATTTCAAAGAGAAATATTTTTTTAAGTCACGACAAACAAAAATAAAACAATATAGAATTTACATTAAAACTCAAACCAACCAACAATCCAAACCGAATCTAAACTCCATCCGGGGGGAACTGCTTAAATATTAAAAAAACTATTTATTCTAGTGATGCAAGTGATGGTTGGCACGCTGGAGTAACGTGCGCCAGAGCCCTTTTTTTCGCAATAAATATTGCTCATAAACTAAATGTCGAAATGAAAAAATCAGTTTTATTTTTGCTCCTAAATGTAAGTAATTTTTAAAAAAACTGAACGGAATTTTGGACTGCTAAATATAGACGAAAACTCTCGCAAAACAAAAATACTGACGATGAATTAACAATAAACGTTAATTTCGGGACCACCGATATTTTATTTGTTTCATATACGCCCATCAAATGTTCATAATGCTCAAAAAACAGATACCAAGGGGGCAGAGATGTTGTGGGATTAAAAAATGTGTACATCTTCCCGATTAGATTGTACATTTACGATGGTTGGTTGTATAATTAATCATTTGTAGTTCGTTGATTTGTTTTTCACAAAAATGAACACGACTTGTATTTCATGAAATTATATGTTTTTCAAAATATTTCTCGTTGGTGTGGAACAGCCCATACATTGATGTAGCGCAGGACAGGCTGGAGGCTCGTTGGCGGTTCGTTGAACTTTTTATAGCCATCTGACTTTTGCTGGATACAAGAAATTCTCAACCGCGTATATCAACTGCATTTTGATAATGAATTATTTTTCGTTTTCAATGAATTAATCTACAATATCTGCGTGCGTACATGAAGGGTATCAAAATTCAGAAATGAAACATTGCAAAAAGTGTTTCGCCGATTTCGCGAGCGAGGCTCGAACTTCTTGCGCTGAGCCTCATTATTCTCGTTCGTATTGCCTGTTTTTTTCATGCATTAATGTTTTTATTCTAGCAGCACGAATCAAATTAATCACAGGCTGTGAGATCGCGAACGCTGATTACTGAAGAAAAAAAAATATATCGCAAGGATCGTCAAGGGGAGTTGGAGTCTTCGAATAAATGTGTTTGGCTTAATTGCCAAATACTTAATTGAATAGTTCCTGCGGGGAATAATAACGATTTCTCCATTAGGCATTTGTGTACGATCTTCTTTGACCACATCGGAGTCAGAGAAGTGAAGCTCGCACACTAAATCACTCGGAGCAAGCTGGTGTTGGATGGCCTCGCTCCATCGCTGCAGCATATTCTGTAATTTAATATAATATTTAATTTCAAACCACAAAAAAATGTCAGTGACATGCACTGATATTATAAGTACAGTGAACTTCCGCTAACTCTCGCACTGTCAGGATCCTGATCTGCGCGGTGCGACAGTAACCGAAGGACTCTTCTCCGCCACTAAAGAGCAAAAGCATGAGCGAGACTTTCCCCTCAAGCGGAAGGGTCAGCGACAGTTATTCATTAAACGGTTAGCGGGAGTTTGCTGTATTGATCGCATAATCGACAACAAAGCACTTGGCGGCACTGCTATGCGATTTTTTGCTCGACAGGGGAACCGCGTTGACTGGATACTGAGCAGCACTGCTAAGTGCTTTACTGTTGAAAATTAGAAAAAAATGTAGAGCAAAAGACTTAATCCGGGTAGTTGAAGAACCGATAGTTGCCGTAATCCAGCACGCGTCCGTTCCGCCCTGACCGCACGTCGCCCAGTTCGGCATCCGGGATACGCGCACGGTTTACCCATCTCGACCTCGATGAAGCAATCTGCAACAATAAAGAAATTCATTTTTGTAAATATTAGATGCCTTGCGGGGTAATACTTTGTTATTATAATATGCAGGTTGAATAAATTGAACTGGCGTCTAATTTCCACGCTGCAAGCTAGTATAATGGTTGAAATTGAAAATATATATTGTTTATTAATTTTGTTCATATTTCAACTCGAAATATGCACAGTAATCCCTCACTGCAATAGAAATTACGCCGGCTTCGAGCGTGGAAAAAAACGTCACATATGGCGCCATAACCTCAATTTATTTAACCGGCAAATTATAATGACAAAATATTACCCAAATGTCATTAAATATGTAAAAAAATGCCTTCTCCTTACCAGTACGTTATCTTTTACGAGGTAACGAGTCACAATATTTTGCAGGAGCACTTTTTTCACTTTATACGCACTTTATACACACGCGAAAGAAATACACCGCGAATAAAGACTTATAAAACGGAAATAAAACTCAGAGCTCACTTCGTTGTATGACCAACGCGAAACTTCACAGCGGTATCTTTGGAACAAGAGCGCTACCGTGGCTGAATTTCAAACTAGGACATATCATCGCTTTTACATGTCACTTTTTCACCCATTCCGCCATATGCGTTTGGACTCCTTTACTCTAGTCTCCATGCTGCTGACCATCACGGTTAAGCGCAATACACAGTAACTGCGGCGTTGAGTGACGACCATGGAGGCTAGAGTGGGAGGAGTTAGGGGTGGGCGTTGCGAAGACTAACCGTTTTAAGGCTGGGAATAGTAGGGAGATGCACAACGCTCCCCTTTTCGGCGTGCCTCGTAAATGGCGCTAAATCGCGGCGGCGAGTTCGGGAGTATAATTTCGTGATCATCGCCTCTGTCGAGGTTGGAGATTCTCTTGTAGCCGCGCGAGTCAGTGATCACCGCTCAAGTCGGTATCGCAGTCAGCGTGAACACGGATGGGTAGCTCGGTGGGGAAGAAAGTCTCTGCCCCTCGCAAATCGCGCTCGCTCGACAGGCGAACGGAGCAAGGTTTTCCGTCCGATCGAGCTCGACATATATGTGTGACCGTACTGCGGATTGGAATATGCATTAAATGAATTTCACAGTGAAAAACATGTATCGAGATGATTGTTTTCTCTCGGTTGCCCGTTTATGCCGAAAATGCGGGTTAAAAAAATTAACGACGAACCGCGTTGAAAAATAAAACGCCGAATCGACCGTGGAAGATTCAAAAAGAAATCTTGAGCCTTTGTCGCGATCGTTTCAGCACTTTTTTTCAACAGTAAACATTATTGATAAGGGTGTATCATAAATGTTTCTCTATCTGCAATGAGTGTCGTGGCTGAGTTGGCAGCGTGACTGATTAACGATGCTTACGGTCCGGGTTCAATCCCCGGTAAACCAACTTTTTTTTTCTTCATTTTATATTCAGAAAATTTCGAACTTGCTCTCGCTTTAGCTATTCTCGCCTGTTCAGGCATTATTTATGATATTTAATTCGTATATGCTTAATAAAAAACACAAGACATTGCTACCGGGGATCGAACCCGCGTCCAGTGCCTCCGGATTGCGCGCAAAAGTTACCTCCTCTCCAGTCTCTTACGCGCCAATCACACAATCAAGGTAGCGCGTGTCCGTGAGCGAGCAACGCTCGGACATCTTTCGATAGAGCCGAGCACGGTCGAAGTTTCCCGACCGCACCTTCGCACAGTAGGAGAAAAGCCCAAAAACCTGGCCAAAACCTCAAATGACCTTTGACGGGAATGAAAATTGGCTTACAGGGGTTTTCAAGGTCGCTGATTACGAATCTGAAAGCCAAATTATCGTAAACAAAATGGCCGATCCAATATGGCTGACATGAATGTTAAAAAGTTGCCAGATGTCGACAAAAATTGGTATTTACGGGTTTTCAAGGTCGCTGATTACGAATCCGCAAGCCAAATTATCGTAAAAAAAATGGCCGATCCAATATGGCCGACATGAACGTTAAAAAGTTACCAGATGTTGACAAAAATTGGTATATACGGCTTTTCAAGGTCGCTGATTACCAATCCGATATCTATTGTTTATAACTTGCAACAAAGAGCTTACAGCAAATTGTTATAAACAAAATGGCCGAGTATCCTGCTAAATAGATAAATTAATATATTTAAAAAAATCATCATAATAAAATAAACGTGAACAGTGTATTCTACGCAATTATTATTTTTATTTCCAAAATACATACGGAACGTTTCAAAAATAGAAAATTTTATTCTTAATCAAAATCGTAATCGGAGTCGGAGTCGGAGTCAGAATCATTATCCGAGTTTGTATCTATTACAACTCCCGGCACGGCTTCAATCTCGGCGCAAAATTCGTCTGCTGCAGCAGTCACTTTAGGAGCGATCAACATCGCTACAGCTTCCGGCGACAAACTCTTCAGCTTCTTCTGTGGTAGTCTTCTGACACTTGAAATGTACGGATCAGAAGTAACTAAGAGCCGATGAAAAACATCTTCCATAATTTTAACCCTGGAACTTTTTCGCGCAAAATCTTCTCGATATCGTTTGATGTCTTTGTTTCGAGCTTCCTGAGCATCTTCGGATAATTGGCCGATTGGTAATAGAGCATGAGTTATTATCACTGGACCATGAATTAATAGTTTGTGCACCGAAGTAGGCATGGAGTACCAAGGGTATAATGCAACGGTCTTTCTTGCCGTTTCAATAGCATACTGTTCAAATCTTTTACAGTTTATCTCGTGGCCACACGATATAACTTGTAGGATTACGTACAAGCGTTTAATAACTTCTTCGTTGACCCCCGTTATCGCAGCGGAAACCGTCGAATTTTCAAAGAATCGCCGAGCTGTGTTGCCATCATTGCTGCTGCCGTATCCAGGCTTTGGGCGATCGATATTTAGACCCAATTGCTTCTTGAATCCTTCTTGAATGGCCCTCTTGCGTTCCTGGGTAATTTTTTTTTCTTCGGCACTTCGAGCTTGCCATTTTTTAATGCCGAGTTTGTAAGACACGTGTAAGCAATACTCGAAGCACCGTATCCACGCATGCAGCGTCGACAATCCGAACTTCAAATTTGTTTCATTGATTTCCCTTTGCAATACAGTGTCGATGGCATTAAAATCTTTGCTGGTTGCTCCACACAAATAGCACCGTTGAGCAGATTTCGTCAATGATACAGCGTTGCAAACTTTACCATCTATCATGGTGAACAACAACTTGTACATTACGGAGATTTCTTTTCCATCTATTACACTTTCGAATGGACGAAGTGACTTTATTTGTTCTTCAACAATTTGGACTTCATTAAGTGTTGACTCTGTGTCTTCGCGTAGAAACAGTAGTCTAAGCGGTCTACAAAATCGTGGAGACGAGGGTCTGGGGTTCTTCCAAACAACTATTTCTTCCTTCGATTGTTGATCATAACACACGAGTTGTAATGGCATGACTGAAGTAAAGAATACATGCGCATCAGATTTGCTGTCATCACTGAACGTCTGCTTATATTCACTTTGCCCAGAACTTCCATCGCAACCCCACTTGCAAATCAAGTCCATTTTACGAACATTATCTGGAGTCAATCTTTGAATGAGTACATTTTGGACGAGTAAAATACGTTCAACTGTATGATCTAATAGTGCCTGTAGTTGGACTTCTGCACTACTCTCTGTAATCCTGATTGCATCACGTGGTGGATAACAACGCTTTTTTGCTTTCATCACTTTTTCGTAAGACGGATATAGCTTACAGTTATTTTCCTTCCCTAATCTTCTCATTCCCTGGTAAGTACTCTTGGAGAATTTATATTCAATCATAGCGGAAAGTGCAGCCTCTTCGGATAAAGTAATTTCATCCGTTGCTGAGTAAGCTTTACGATACTTGGAAGCTCTTAAAGGACTCGTCATTGTTACGTCCTTAATAACTTTTGCGGCGTCGGATTGTCCTGAAGAGCGAAGGCTCATCTGAGTAGCGTATGCTAACTCGACCGAGTTGAACGATGTACGAATATCTTGGGTCTTCCTTCGTTTAGATCTTTCACTGGACATTGTAAACTCAAGGGACGGGCGGCCGCCCGTATTACCCGGGCTTGTTACTACAGTGTCTGTAGGTGCGGCAAAACATACCTGCTTGCTAAGCCATTCACCGTTATTCTTGAAAAATACACAGGATTTTCTGTGAGCTTGTTGCCACCTCGTTCTCATTTGATTGAAGAGTATCGAAAAAGTCTGTTTCGAGTCCTCAGGCAATACAACTGTACGTCCGGTGTCCTTGGAAATTTTTTCTACCATAAATTCGATCAAGGAAGCGAATTTATCGGATAAATGCTCGCTGATTATCAGAAATACTTCGTTCCTTGTCAGCACCAATTCTTTGTAACCGGATCCTGTAATAAAGACATAAAATTGTAGAAAATTGGTGTTAAAGGAAAAGATAAAATTTTCAATTAATACAAAAACTTGAACAATGTACATTATTTTACCAAATAAATAACCGCAATAATTGAAATAATTTTAAGAAAATTAGACAGAAAATATTGACATGGATTTGGTTAAAAGAAAGCTTTGCTTACTATATAATATATATATATTCAAATATTTTATTTGAATGTTATAACATTTCATTCATATTTAAGAAATTTTTATGTGGTTGATTTTAATATGTATATATATATATGCATACGTATATATCATAATTAAATCACAGAAAATTTATATATATATATATACACATACATATATATTAAAATAATTTATTTCAAGCGTATAACAGCCGTCTTGTCCGTTATGATGCTACTTCACCCATTCTCAGGTAGAGGCGCAGAGGCTGCTCAATAGTGCCGCGTGCACGCTCGGCTACCGCACGATGCGAAAAAAATCATAACGGACAAGACGCACGTTTTCCGCAGGTAACTCTTGTAAATTTCGAAAGCTTATACATTAAACTAAAGGCCGAGACTAGGAGCTTTGCAAAATGTGACAAAATATATAACTTTTCGGACCGTTGAAAATATAAGTTTTCAAAATTATTCAATTTTATTTATGCCGAAGGCTATACTACATCTCAATCATTTATACATAAACTTTAGATTCAACCGATGTAAAAACATGTTCTACATACCTCCAGAAGTCATATCCATGTTGCAGAATTGAAATTAAACCCGTCACTTTAAAGTTATGGGTTTTTGAAGTCAGCGTTATTTTCGTCTGTTCAGCGCGTGACACGTACACTCTTCACGAACACTAACTGCCAACTGACGCTGCGGCGCAGGTATACACTTAAAGGGCTTTCCCTTCCACAATAGAATGCAGTTACTAGTCCTCTACCTGAATGACTACTCAACTGACCCTATTTCGAAAATTTATTTTTTGGGGTTTTGGCCAGGTTTTTGGGCTTTTCTCCTACTGTGTGTCGTTGCGGTTTTCTTCTCTTGGCCTGTCTACGTTTGTTGCCGTTATCATGTCGAGCGAAAATGATCCAATTGCTTTTTTCTTTTGGCTGTCGTTGCGATTTTCTCCCTTCGTCTGTCGTCTTTTGGCCTATTTTTATTTGCGTTCCAGGGATACTGATTTGGGCGCCCTGTGGGCCCACTCTTGTTGTAGTAGCTGGTTCCTTGGCCCTGCTGATAATTCGTTTGATGATTTTGATGATACCCGGTTCCCGGTGCCTGTCGATATCCGTTTCCTTGTCCTTGTTGCCAATTCCGTTTTCGGCAATCCTTGTACGCGTGTCCCGGTTTCTTGTAGTAATTGCAAGTGATGTTGAATTGATGCACGCTTTTTGATGAAGCTGGTAGGCTGTATCGTCCGTAAGACGATGTGTTGGATCGGCAATCCTTTGCTAAATATCCCATTTTGTGACATTTATTGCACGTCATCGGCGTTCGTTTTTCCAGATGAGTCTGCCTGTTTATGGATTCGCCTCCTCGTAGCGATTTTTCCTCTTCCATTGCTCCATTAAGGGCTGATCCGAGATCCTTGAATCCTCAAGCCTTTACGATGACTTGGTATTCCCTTCGAAGTCCTCTTTCGAAATTGTATAGGGCTAATTGCCTTACATATGTCTCAATTGTTCTTTTTTCCGCAGGCGATCTTGCCTCGGTTGTGCTGGCTTCGATTAATTCCATCATTATGGCCTCGAGTCGTTGACCGTATGCCAACACGCTCTCGTTGTATTTTTGCTTACACGTATTAAAATCGAGCTGTAACGCGGCTACTGTACGACGCGTTCCATATAATGCTGTCATTCCTTCTTTAAATTGTTGGTACGATTCAATTTCTTTATATCGGGTATCTTTTCGTGCTTTTCCTATTACTTTTGTTGCTAACACGGATTGTAAAAGGGAATGTCTATCGGCTGCTGCAACGCACGCGTTTGCATAGCCGAATGCTTCAATTACGTCGTCGACTTCGTCAGGTTTTTCGCCATCAAATCGGGGAATGCGGCTTCGCGCCTCCTTTAGGGTCATGAAACCATTTTCTTGCGCCATGTTATCTGAATTAAGTTGGAGTAGGGAAAATTATTGAATTTCTATTCCGCGACCACGCCTAGTGCCTACATTTTCAGGAGATTGATCAGAATCTGTTGATTGATCAGAAAAATGAACGGTTCGATCTGCTGCGGATCGAATTTTGGTACGTTTCGCAGATGTCGGCCTATTTGAGAAATTATGTGAATTTTGACTTTCGTCGGAACTTGTTGCAGATCGAAATCGCTTTTTTTCTAGGTTCCTGTAGTTCTTGTTCGAATGTTTGATTCTCGGGACGATCTCTCGCAATGAGTTTGTCGAAAATTGAATTTAATGAACGCGATAATTTGTTGCTACCCGGTAATCGGTATAATTTACGATGCTCGTCTTCGTTTGACATTAATGTTTAATTGTTTGGCTTTGGAGGGTGTTTTTTGATAAATGTTCCGTCACTTACAGTACGATGATGCGCCTCATGTTGATCGATGCTTCGTAGTCGGTTGTTCACAAGATGTTGACCTCGTTCTCGTAGCTGTTTGGCAGGAAATTGCTAGTATTGTTCCCGGTTGTCGTGTTGCTTTGGTTTGCTGTTCTCGTGCGCTCTGTTGTTCCGTAGTAGAAGGTATTTGGTGAGTCTTCGTCCTTGGGTCGGTCTGGTATCGATGATCCTCGGGATCTGGTTGCTTTTGGACAGCTCTGTACGGTTGACTCGGGTGTTTGCTTACGCTGCACGTTTTCTTTTTTATTTGTCCGGTTCGACGGTCGTCGATCGGATCACTCGTTGACCTCCTTTTCAGCACTTGCTGCGTTCAGTTTATTTTGTACGTTGGATAGGACGTTTCCTTCTTCTTTTTTTTTAAGTTGTGTAATGCAAAGTTGCAGTATGTCCAATTGCGTGAATCCCACCGCTGCCACCAATGTTGTGCCCCGGCTTCTGACGATGCGCGGAGAGCACGGAATTTCGCTCTCGAGTAAGTTGACACTGTGGGTTGTCGGATGCTCGAGGGCAAGGGTATGTGGGGACTTTTCCCGTTCCGAGTAAATCTCCAACTCGGGATATTGCAACTTGAACAACTTATATTTTATTTAAAATTAGGCAACAATATTACAATTCCTTTTTATGCCTTGAGACCGACCTCCTCGGCTTCTGGCCGACGACTGTCTTTCGATTAATTATTTCGGCTAATTGTTAAGTCGGGTTTTCGCAACCAATCCTTCGAGAACGTTCGATTCGGTCGATTGCGATTCAGCGTTTTTTCGGCTGAGTCGAGCGGAATATCGGGCTTGTGCAATATCGAGCTCGATATCGTCGCATGGGGTCTTTGAACCTCATGCGTTAGCAATATGAAAATTCTTGTCTTTTCAGGGCACAACAACACAAAGAAAACATGTGTAGCTCCAGTTTATCGATGATCAGTTGAGATCAGACGAATTTTCTGCTTGGGACAAAAATATACAAGATAAAGTGAATAAGAAAAAGTACTCATTTACACGATCGGGATTTACCCGACCAAAATTTGTTTTTTCATTCCCTGTGAGCGAGAAAGCTGTTCAACTGATATCTCACGTTTTTCTGAAGTGCGATATCTTCGATATAATTGCCGAAGCTTGCAACGATCTTATAGGATACTCCGTTTTATAACCATTCTAAATGAGGTCTGAATAATCCTGATCGTTCTGTCCTCGTTCTGTGGTTTTCTCATGAGAATATTCGTTTTCTCTAATTTCTCAAATGCCTGCTTGACAGAGAATAGATTCTCGATGATAGCCGGTAGATCTTTTTGTACGATTCCGTAAGATTTTCCTTGAAGGAGACAACAGCCAGCGTGGATACAGTGTCAGCCGCCACACGACCATTTTCCTGATCGACAAAACATGTCGAATTTTGGTGTCGCTTTGTTTACCGAAGAAATAAAATATTAACGGTGTCAGCAATAGGTAAGAGACAAAATTGTCCCTCTTGTTTCTTAGGTATTCCACGATGAAACAAACGCCCAATTGCTTTGTTGTGTCCTCTTTGGTCTTGCTCTGCTTCACCTGTCGGCTGTCCACCAAATTGCGCATGTAGTAAGTACGCGTGTTCTCATCCGGATCGACATTACCTGTCATGTCAGTCGCAACTCGGGGCAACGTCGAGATCGAGGCAACGTCGAGGTCGGGGTGCAAAATCACACAATACGGTTACTCATGGCAAGAAAGTTCGGTTTGCAAGCAATGGCGATTGCTTAGTCATTATTACGATATTTACTTTTGGATATGAACGATTTTTATTTTTTAATATGAAGTACATCATACTTAAAATTAATATACAAGGATATTAGACCGTAGTGTGGGCAGAGTGAAGCACAATCGACGGGTAATGTTCATCAATAAGGTGATACTGCATCGCCGCAATGTCTAGGAAATAGTGCATCAGAATGGTATACGAGCACTGGTTGATCTGATGACCCTGGTGCATTTGCCTATGTTGAGAGCAGACGTGCTGAGGTACACAATCATGATCAAGGCTGGTCTGGAGCAGGGAAGAGCACTGTGGACGGAATGGTACAACAAGGGCGATAAAAGAATACTATTGTAAATATATACATAAAATAATGAAGATACCCGAGTAAAAATGATTGTATATACTTAGATACAATTATATAAAAATGATATACAAGCATATATATTTATATATAGGTTTATATATAATTGTATATAACTCTATACATTCGTATATATAATCCGATATAAATGTACTTCCATCAAATTTGATTTGATAAAATTATATATAGTTCTGTATATAATGATATATGGAGATACTATTTTTATAGGGAGTTTATATAATTAGATATAATATCATATACAGTTATATATAATTTAATATAGTGTTGTATATAATTATATATATACGTGAAACTTATTTAGGGTTTATATAATTAGATATAATATTATATACAGTTATATATAATTCAATATAGTGTTGTATATGACTGTATATGACCCGAGTAAAAAGGATTGTATATACTTAGATACGATTATATAAAAATGATATGCAATCATATATACTTATATAGGTTTATATATAATTGTATATGATTCTATACATTCGTATATATAATCCGATATAAATGTACTTCCATCAAATTTGATTTGATAAAGTTATATACATACCCGAGTAAAAATGAATATATATAATCATATATAATTGTATATTAATTGATCATATACAATTGTATACAAAAATTGGCCCGATAGAATTTTATATATTTGTATATAAACGTATACAATTGTATACGTTTATATACAAATATATAAAATTCTATCGGGCCAATTTTTGTATACAATTGTATATGATCAATTAATATACAATTATATATGATTATATATATTCATTTTTACTCGGGTATGTCTATGAAATGAAATTCTAAGCTCCTAAGACTCAGACTCCAAAACGTCAGATTGAAAATATGACGTTTTGGAGTCATATTTCATTAGTTTCATTAGTTTCATAGTCAATTAGTTTCATTAGTTTCATACTAATTTAACATTAGTATGAAACAATTTAACCCCACAATGAAATGAAATGCTAACCTCCTAAAACCCACTCTCCAAAACGTCAGATTGAAGATGGACTCACTGTATTAACATTAGAATCAAACAATTTAGTCCCATAAATCCACAGATAAAAGTATTATTACTTCGCTAACGAAAAATATTTAAGTTTGATATTTAAGGTTATGATCTTTATAATTAAAGCCTTTATGATTTTCTTCCAAAAATAGCATGCCGGGTATTAAAACGTTAAATAATCCTGTCAGAAAAACCTGTCCCGCGACGAAACGTATTAATAGTTTATACGTTCATTAATTCACTTAACGAAACGAAATAGCTTACCCGTTTGATACGTTTCGGCCTTCTGGCCGTCTTCAAACCGGTTGCGAACGAGAACCGTTTTCGAAACTAGTTTTCGTCCTTGTAAAAACGGTTGTGTTTCGTTTAAAAAAAAAACGAAAACGAGCCACCCCTGACTAAGTGATGTATTGTGCCAACGTGTAAAACAGGCTCTCGGAGTGAAAAATCGAAACGCTCAGTGTTTCGGGTGCCGAGAGACTTGGCGCAATTAGAAAAATGCGAGGCCGCGATACCGGGAGCTGGGAAATTAGAGGCGAGACACGTTGTGTACGAAAATAATTTCGAATCGAAATATATTCATCGAGAATGGACGAAACAGGCGTTGGAGCCGGGTACCTGAAAAAAAAATGAAAAATTATTGGGATCATTAAAATAAATACTTCCCAGGCTGGAAAACATAAAACAAAGTTAGTAAATTATTTTCATTTATCCTACTCGAGAGTCCTTCGCTTAAAGGTAGGAAAAGAGGTGTTTTTTTTATTTACCAATGCAAACCGTTTCGGAAACTGCAAAGTAGAGATTATTGAAAATGTTTCTTGGGACATGCATTAAAATTTTTCGAAGGGGAAATAAAGAATTGCAACAGAAGCACTGTTTCTTAAGTATTTGTTTTATTTTCAAGAAATACATCCTGCAAGTGTTTCGATCTGGATTCCACTTCGGTCTGGAATAGTTGCCACTTATTTTCCGGTCAATTAAAACAACGCGTAAAGCCCATTTTTTTTATAAAAGCTAAAACATGTTTTAAAAAAACCGAGCGCACAAGGATCGAACCCCTGAAAGCAGCATTACGAAGCTTGCACCGAACCCCTCGACCAACACGCGCTCACATTGACACCTATATAAAAAAAACATTCATATTCATTGTACCCAATTGGATAACTATAGTCTTTTGTTTTTTTTTCAGGTTTACGATAAAGTTACTTTTAATTGTATTTAGGTCGATCATGCATTTTTGACATTGAATGTCATAATTTGCCTACACCAGCCAATTGTACAGCTAGGTTAGGTTCCTATGAGTCAATAATCGATTTCCATCTCTCTCGCACGGCCTGCATCACTTTATCGCAGCGACACTCGTGGTTACTAGGCGAAACGGCCGGTACTTCAATCCGAGGACATACCCCCACCACCAGAGTTTCAAGACCTGTATGTAAGACCGTGGTCTTACATACAGGTCTTGCAACGAAGCTGAATTTTCGTGGTGGGGATAGGCACGCTTAGTGGCTTCACTTTTCGATTCACTCGACGCCGCTACGCGTCGCTACTAGCAAGGGGAAGTAGTTTCCCCCTTACCTCTTACCGGCGAATAGGCCGAAGGTGTTTATGTATGTTTTTGTGGCGCGATTTCCGAAATAACCTTTATTTGCGACCATATACCAGAAGATTTTACGCGATTTACCGTGATATATTTTTTATTGTGTTTTTACGCATAAGTGTGCATTTTTTCGGCAGTGTTTGCGAAAAAAAATGCGAAATGGCTGAGGGTTGCGCGGTTTGCAATTGGAAAACGGGGTACAAAATTTGTAAGCAGAAATGCTCCGTGTTTTGCGAACCTCGTCAAAGTTAGCCCCCCCATTTTGACTAATCGAACTTTTTTTTCCACGAATCGTTTGGTGGTCGTTTGGTACCCAGATAGCAATTTCAAAATAGTTGTCTATTAGTTGTCCAAATGGATACCAAATGTCCGCTTGGAAGTTACCTATAAGTTATCATGTGTCCAACAGTTATCTTTTTGGATGGTTGTTGACTTTAAGATAACTTCTGGGCGGACATTTGGCACCCTTTTAGCCGACTTTTGGACAACTTTTTGAAAATTGCTACCGGGGTAGCGTTTGGTAAACCATTCAAATCGTTTGGTAGTCCTCAGTTTTTCGAAAAATCGGTAATCAAAAATTGGGCAGTAAGTTGGCCCCCCCACTTTGACTAATCGAACTTTTTCTTTTACGAATCGTTTGGTGGTCGTTTGGTAGCGTTTGGTGAACCATTCGAATCGTTTGGTAGTTTCCCGTTCTTTCGGAAAATCAAAACGAAAATTTCGATTCATAAGATGGGACGATGCGCAGCGGAAAAAGACTCGACAACCAACGCCATCTATCGTCAAAACGTCGTATATTATCACGACCAATCGCAGCGTTCTGTTTTGGATACGCGTAATTTCTTTCGGTTCGGTCGGAGTTTATTAGCAAATCTAATTACAAAAATGGCACATCGTTCTGCCCGTGCGGCTTCTGGCGACCAATCACAGCTCTCTATGCCTGATACGCACGTATTTTGTGCTATCGTATTTGGATGATCGACTACCAAACGTCCCGAATAGAATACCAAACGCTACCGGATGTTTTTCTATCGATCGCGATCCATTAGAACGTAGTCGGACAAGAAATAACGAGTGAATCTACGCTAATAAATAATTCTGCCAGAGCGGCTTCTGGCGACCAATCCCAGCGCTTCATTCCCGATTCGCTGTATTTTGCGTTGGCGTTATTTATTGATCGACTACCAAACGACCTGAATAGAATACCAAACGCTACGATTTTTTTTTTCTATCAATTAAGTCTCATCACAATGAATTAGTAACAAAATAATGGGTGAATTTTTGTTAGAAATTCCTTTTTCTGCTGCGGCTTCTGGCGACCAATCACAGCTCACCGTTCACGATACACACGTATTTCTCGCTGGCGCAATCTAGCAGAGTTGTGAAAATAGTAATTTAAAAATAATGCATTACTCATTACTTTCAATAATGTGTATTGGATAAGTTCTCCATTACGAATTACAAAAGTAATGTGTAATGGATGTGTGTTCTATTACAAATGAGAAAAGTAACGTGCAATGAATGCATGTGCCATTACAAATTTCAAAAAGTAATGTGTAATGGTTGCATGGTCCATTACAAAGTTTACAAAGTAGTGTGTAATGGTTGCATGATCCATTACAAATTTCAAAAAGTAATGTGCAATGGTTGCATGATCCATTACAAGTTTCAAAAAGTAATGTGTGATGGTTGTATGATCCATTACAAATTTGAAAAAGTAATGAGTAATGGATGTACGTTCCATTACAAATTTCAAAAAATAATTTGTTATTGATGCATGTTCCATTACAAATTACAATTGATGAAAAGTAATTTGTAGTGGAGAATATTCCATTACAAATAGCAAAATTGCCGTGCTTGCATTAGAAATTTGCACATTTGCTAAAAGTTGCTGTCTTATTATTTAATTTCGCTCACTGAAAGTTCTTTCAAGACTAATTCATTTTTTTTTGCTTGAAGCTCAATATCGCAGACGAAAAACGTTCAAATTAGAAGTTCGCACATTACTTTCACCTTGATGTTTTACACAGACAAAGCTATCTACACGAGAAAGTCGATACTTTTAAACACATGGACGAAGTTGCAAGCAAAAGCTGGTTACAAATAATGAAAAAAAAACTGCATATTGAAATTCATCTGATATGATATATTGTCTCGCATGATTTTGCGAAGTTTTGATATATATAAGAATTTTACGAGCATTAACATTGAAAACTGGAAAACAAATTCTTTTTATCACAAAGCTTCCTCTTTAAAAAAGCGAAAATTATGTGTAATGAATGCGTGCCTCATTGAGCATTGAAAAACTAATATACCATGAATAAATGCAAAGAGCAATTACTATTATTATTATCAATTAATAATGGATATCGATTATAAAAGCAACGTGCAACAGATTACGCATTGCAAACTTATAAAACTCCACTTCAAAATCAAATAGATCGAAACTGTTTGGTCTACTGGACAATCCATTCAAGGAGTTATAAATTTCAAACGATCTATATAGTCATCTAAAATAATAAAATAGGTATATCATTCAGAAACTATATAAAGCGACATGTTTTGTATCAGTAACTTGTAGTCATTTTTATTATATTACTTATATTATTATTTACATTTTTATTATTAGCTAGGTTACGTATATTTTATTAGAATACTTATAATTGTGTTAAGTATAATTTATTCCGCCTATTCTGCGGATTCGTGAAATACATGAAACATCATCTTAGCCACTATTCTCTCTTTCTCTCTCGATCTTTTTCTCGCTTCTGTCGTTATAATTGTACCACGAGTTAGCCTTCAAAAGAACTCTTCTTTCAAACTGACTATCACTCAGACGGTTATATTTTGGCAAATCTATCATGGTTGCGTAGCTAAACAGTCGTTCGACCGGAGCTGATGAGGGCAACGCGGTGTTGAATTTTATAAATACTTTTTTAATCAGAGGATACTTCTTGAGCATCGTTAGCTGCATGTCAGGGTCTTGCAAAAATCGCGTCAATTCGATTTCAGCAGCACCGTGATTGATACCCGTCTCCAGGTCTTGAAAAACCGATTCCCCATCTCCAAAATCAAAACCGTCCGCTGGTTCCGAGAGATTACGATCACAGGCGGGAATATCCCGACTCGATGTCATAGAAGCCGCATCTAGTACTTCGTTATATATTCTCTTCTGTATTTCAGACGAGAAACATCGGAACCAACGAATTTTGAATTTTGGGTGTGATACTGCTGCTATCGCGGCAGCAACACCTTCATTGGAGACATCAAAAATTTGTTCGAATCGTACTTCGAGGGCTCGAATCGTTCCTTTAACGAGAGGCTGACAAACTCGAACAATGCGGTCACCCTCGAGCAAAATCATTTTTCTTCGGAGAGAAAGGAGGGTTGGCAACAGGTAGCCATAGTAGCAATCAATATCTCTTTGCAATAAATCTATTGATTTTGCTAAATCCTCGGTGCATGTAATATATTCTTCAAGGTATTGAAAATCATACCTGTTGAAGGGATCTCTCAGAGAAATTCCTTCAGCTGTTTCAGCACAACGCAGCAGTTTTCCTTTGCAATTTATCAATTGCTTGAGGCAATCAAACAGAGAATTCCACCGAGTAACTACTGGTCTCCGCAGACTGATATCCAAATAATCTTTCATCGATTCGCTGGTTTTTGGAGATCGCAAACTCTTCCACAGAGACGTACACTTTGCTATCACATTCTTATGGCGTTCTGATAATTCTCTCGACGTTTCGATTATTTTAATGGTGTCTGTGGTAGCAATGAGGTTGAGGGTATGACTGGCGCAACGTAAGTGTTGCGGTAATTGCTTTCGGCATTCGTCCCCAAAGTCAGCGTCTAGCGTAACACGGTGATTTGTTTCCTCAGTCATCAACGTTTCAGAAGAATCTGCCTCTGACGATTGGTCCGACGCTCCTTCTACAAAATTAAAACATTCATTCTTATAAAAGGTAAGTTTATATTATTTTCTCATATCGCTTAAAATTGTATGCAGTCATTGCTCATTTCTTATTTCTGGTTCACTGTATATATGCAGCGTAGGAATCCCAATTAGTCAATGGGATGTCTGTATAGAGTATCTCTTGAGAAGGAGCAGGAAGCGTGTTGCGTAAGTATCCGTGTGTTCTCTTATACATAGTTACCGTGAGTGAGTGTGTGAGTATACTTGATGATTTTAAGTGTTGTTTATTTGAATGTGTTATTTCGTCATATCTGGCAAATTCTTCGATTTTTCTGAATATATGTACATTTTTTAAGGGTTGTCTTGTTTTTTTCAATTACAAATTTTTTATTTAGAAAATTCTGGAAAATAAGAATTTAAAAAAGTTCTTGAATAACTAAAATGTTTCAGAAAAATCGAGGAATTTATTACATATTATTGAAAATCATGTTTACAACAGTTTTTTGGAACACTGTATGGTTTACAATTTTTTTTTAGTTTTTCGACATTATTATTATCAAAAAGCGGTATTACTACAATCATTTTCAATATAGTTTACTTTTTTTAGACTTTCGCTTTCGCATAAAGTACTTGGAATTCTCCCCAAAACTTTGGGATTGAGATTGGGAAGATCGGGATTGTACGAGCGATACATGATGATGATAATGCCTTAAGGTAGTATCAGCGATAGACGAATTTAAAGATTAATTGTTTAAAATTTGTTTGCCCCTTCTTAACAGTCATACTCAACTGTGGGTAAAATTTGAGAAGGTTTGACCGTCTAGACATCGTGATATTTGTTGTAAAAATCGTATTTTTCCGTAACTTCCCATAAGAGCGTATGTTAAAAGTTGCGATTTTTGTCACCGAATATCTCGATTCCCAGGCGGTGAAGCCTTCTCAATTTTTTTAAACATTATAATATGGCTCTCAAGTAGACTCACGCAAATTTTCAAAAAATTATCTTAAAAAAATTGTATCTCATGATTTTACCTTTACTTTGTATATACTATTATGATTATGCCGCTGATACATCCTTAAATGATTGCCACAAGATATTCTATGATAATACAAAAGGACTCACCGGTTGGAATTATGTCCGCAGCATCAATACCGTACTCTTTGAAGGCCTTGACGAAGTTCGATCCGTTATCGGTTATTGTGGCCACAACCTTTTTAGGCGTTAAATTGAAGGACAGATGGATCTCCGATAAATACTTCGCAATAGCTTCATGCGAGTGAGTACCAGGAAAGCGCCTGCACGCGATCGCCACGGATTTTCGGTTTAAAGTATTTGGATGTAACTGTTAACGGATATTGAACGTAACTTTTTATTATTTTTAGTGCTTGAAGGAAAAATATTGATGAGAAAAGATTCTAAGGTAAAATGAGAAAATATTTTTTAATTTGTTTACTATTTAGCAGGTAAAAATCAACGTGGAAAAACAGGGAACACATAGGAACGACGATTTCTCTTGTCGTGCCTATGCAAAATCTTGGAAATAGCGATATTAAAAAATGGAACGATTGTTTGTGTATATATCCTGTTGACATTTGTACACGTATTGTTTAAAAAACTATTACTGAAAGAGCGTATCCATGAAATTTTGTAGTTCGACCTAGTTTCCATTCAAAATAACTTACCCAATGAAGCGTTACCCCAATAAATCGACGATTTTTTCCGGGCCAAGCATCTGCGGCTGTACAAACGTACTCAATTGGTGCGATCATCTCACGGAGCTCAGCGATCTGTCGCTCTGCCAGACTAATTATTGATTTTGATAATGAGTGTCGAGTTAGATGTTTTAAAATCTCTCCGTCTTTTTTTATGTTCAAGTCTACACATGCGTAAAATAAAATTGAAAATTAGAGTAGTGTCTCAAATATTATACGATGCTCTGTAAAGTAAAGGTTGACATACCATCGAACATTTTTCGAAAAGATTTCTTCTCGACAGTACTCAAAGGTGCCATGGTGTCAAGAATGTAATTTGTGACATTTAAATTGAAAGTACTTTGAGAAAATGTACATGACCATCGTTTTCTATTTTTTGATTCTTCGTTCAATCTTTTTGATAAAGAATACTGGGTATATTCGACATATTCCTCTGGGTGACGTCGCTGTAAAAAAAAACATTTTTTATTGTTGACACTGTTAAATTAACATATTTTTTTGTTAGCGGATACTAACCTTTAGGTGTGTTGTCCAGTTGGAAGTACTGCGAAGCGTGCCTGCGATAATTTTTTCTTTCGGACAAATCATACAACTGGCACGAATTGTTCCATCCACTTGTGATTGGTCCTTCACGACTTTTGCATTTTCGTCCGCCATATTGGATCCGCCATCTTTTATTTCTGCATTTTGAGGGCGAAATTGTAATCAGCGACCTCGAAAACCCTCGGATACCAATTTTTGAGAAAATCCGATCATTTTTGTTATGGGGCACTGATAGTGAAATTTGTCTTGCCGCTCAAGGGATGCAAAGTGCCATTTGGGGGGGGGGGGGATAGTAATGTCGACAAATGTGAAAAATATATTCTTAAACTTCAACTATTTTGTACACTCATGGTTGAAAAAAGGGGAGGATTTTGTGGATCTTCAATGAGAAAAAATCTTCAAAAAAATATGACCGATTTTTTCGGTTTTTTTATCGGCCATATTTATTTTCCCAATGGACAAAACTCAATTTTGACCCCGGATTCTAAAAGAGTGCACACAAAAATATGGGAGATCATGACTTTGATTTGAGAATTATTTTTTTTTGATGGTACAAATCTGGCTTGTAAATGAGAAAAATTCTACTTTCTCGTATAGATAGCTTTGCCAGTGTAAAACAACAAAGCTAAAGCAATGTGCCACATTCTAGTATAAATCTTTTTTTTGTCTTGTCGAGTTTTATGCAGAAGGAAAACGAATTTATTTAAAACAAATTTCAATGAGCCAAATAAAATAATGAGATAGCAATGTGCAAATTTCTAATGTGAGCACGGCAATTCTTCTATTTGTGATGGAATATTCTCTACTCCGAATTACCTTATTGTAATTGTATTTTGTAATGAAGCACTCATTAATCATACATTACTTTTTCAATTTGTAATGGAACATGCGACCATTACACATTATTTTTTGCAATTTGTAACGGAACATGCAATCATTGCACATTACTTTTCTTATTTGTAATGGAACGTATATCCATTACACATTACTTTTGTCATTTGTAATGGAACGTATATCCATTACACATTACTTTTGTAATTTGTAATGGAGCATATATACATTACACATTAATTTTGTAATTTGTAATGTATACAGTAATGCATTATTAATATAATGCATTATTCACAACTCTGCAATCTAGTGATCGACTAGCAATCGTTCTAAATTGAATACTAAACGCTTCCGGGAGTTTTTCTATAAACCAAGACTCATTGAAGGGAAATCAGACAAGAGATAGCGAGTGCATCCGTGTTTTGCAATTTTGCTCTGTGGTTGGACCTTCAGTGACCAATCGCAGTCCTCTAATCAAGACGCCGGATATCCGTTCTTGGTTCGGTTATGGCTTTGGATCCCGAGCTGTCGTAGCCGAGGCTTAAAATTTTTTTCATTCGTGACCTCATTTAGAAATAACTATGTAATTGAAGTGTGCGAAAACTTTATACTAATAAATAATCAAATCGAAGGAACTCAACAGGAAGTCACAGAAGAGAGATCTTCCAACGATGGGCCACCCGGATACCACCATAAACTTAGCGGAACAATTTTAACTTCTCAAGGTTTTTTCATTCTTAATCGTTTGGTGGTGATTGGTAGCCATATGAGAAGGTTTAGTGGTCGACCGTTTCGTTATAATCAAATGAGACTCTTTTTTCGTGAAGTTGGCCGGACCTTTTTTATTTATCATGCAATCCATAAAATGCCACGCCAAATCGATGCGGATCGTTTGGTGGTCACAAATATGCAAATCCCAGGGTTTGGTAGTTAATTCGTTAGTTATCCCGGTCGAAAAACAGTCTACGTCTAGGCGCATACGCTGGAAGGCCGTAATTGGTGATTTACAGATCCAACGGAATACGGCGCAGCGATGTTACAATTCATTTATGTTTTTCTTCGCCGATCTCGTTCCAATAAGTCTCAAACGGAAGATAATCGTTTGGTAGTGATTGGTAGCTTAATTGAAACGTTTTGTAGTTAATTCCTCCATTATGCCGATCGAATATCCATCTACCCTTAGACGCAGGTGATAGAGGGCTGTAGTTGGCTGTTGGTGGATCCAACGGAACACGGAGCAGTGATATAGGAATTTCTTTATGTCTTTTTCACCCATCTCGTTCCAATAAGTCTCATACGGAAGATAATCGTTTGGTAGTGATTGGTAGCTTAATTAAAACTTTTGGTAGTTAATTCCGTCATTACGCTGATCGGAAAAGCATCGACGCTTGGACGCAGGTGATAGAGGGCTGTAGTTGGCTGCTGATGGATCTAACGGAATACGAAGTAGTGATATTTAGATTTCTTTGTCTTTTTTTCACCGATCTCGTTCTAATAAGTCCAATAAGTTAGCTAGCGACAGACAATAAGAGGCTCTCGTTCTTCTGTGATCGTGCATGCAATTGGATGTCGCTAGCCAACGAGCACGAAAAAATTCGCTAGGGAGTTATGGAATCGCGCTGCTGGAGCGTGAGGAAATGTGATCACACTCTTCACCGCTGCTGTAAACGTTGAGTACGCGAGAAGAATGAGAAAGTGAACGTAACGGCAAAGAAGGCGGAAAGAACCGGGTTTCTTCCCCCTTCCAACCTTTAACCGTAATTAATCTTTTTGCTTAGCACGGAACTCCCGATCATAATTTAAACTCTAGATCAGGTTTGACTTATTTGGCTGTTTGATTTATATATATTTTTTCATTGGCTATTCCCAGCCGTACAGGGTTTTCCCCTTTTTACGAGCCCCACAATCCGCCTCAACGTCGTTATACCTCCGATTCCTCATCGCTCCTCTGCCAATCATTCCACTACCCCTATGTCCCCTCTGCAACTAGCGCCTAGCTCCTTTCCGCCCCCCAACGCCGGCCCCACCTTCCGGCCGCAGCCAACTTCCCCCGGGCATAGCCTAGTGAGATATCTGCCATGGGCATAGGGAAACTGCGGAAAAGCTAAACCGATACAGCCGGTCCCAAGTTCACCTCGCAGTCACGGAACTAGTCGTCTTTCGCCGAGAAATGCCGAAGAAAAACATTTCACGACGAAAGTGATGCGACTGGGATTCAAACCCGGGGCCTCCAGATCCGCTGGCCAGCACGCTAACCACTAGACCAATGCACCGGGTTCTGTTTGATTTATATAATATCACGGGAACAACGTTGCTATCGTACTACGCCGTTCTGCGGCGTTGTGATGCGTCTTTATCGCATGTACTATCCACCCGATGATGTTCAGATTGCTACTTATTAAAAGAAAATTGATGAATCAATCATTTTAAACAAATCGAAATATTGTCAGATGCGTCGCGCGTGCGGAATAATGAAATTGGTGAATAGAACATAAAAACCGGAATGGCACTGTTCTGAATTCCGTTGGATACATCACCGACCAATATGCCTATCAATCACCACCAAACGATTATCTTCCATTTGAGACTTATTGGAACGAGATTGGTGATCATAAACACAACGAAATTAAAATACCGAAGCGCCATATTCCGCTGGATCCATCAGCAGCTAACTACAGCCCTCTAATGCCTGTGTCTAACCGTACGTGGTTTTTTGATGAGCCTTATGAAGAAGTTAACTACCAAACTTTTTTATGAAGCTACCAATCACTACAGAACGATTATCGTCCGATTGGGACTTATTCGAACGAGATCGGTGAAGAAAAACAAAGAAATTGAAATATCACTGTTCGGTATTCCGTTAGATCCTTCAGCAGTCAACTACAGCCCTCTATTGCCTGCGTCTAACCGTAGATGGTTTTTCGATCGGCGTAATTGAGGTATTAACTACCATGCGTTTGAATTAAGCTACTAAACACTACCAAACGATTATCTTCCGTATGAGACTTATTAGAACGAGATCGGTGGACGAAAACATAAAGATATTAAAATATCACGGCTTCGTATTCCGTTAGATCTTTCAGCCGCCAATTACAGCCCTCTATCACGTGTGTCTAAGGTTCGATGATTTTTCGATCGGCGTAATTAAGGAATTAGCTAACAAATGTTGGAATTAAGCTACTAATCACTACCAAACGATTATCTTTCGTTTGAGACTTATTAGAACGAGATCGGTAAAGAAAACCAGAAAGAAATTTATATATAACTGCTCCGTATTCCGGTGGATCCATCAGCAGCCAACTGAAGCCCTCTATCGCCTGCATCTAGTTGTAGATGGATGTTCGATCGGCGTAATTAAAGAATTAACTACCAAACGTTTTAATTAAGCTACCAATCACTACCAAACGATTATCTTCCGGATGAGATTTGTTGGAAAGAGATCGGTAAAAAAAGCATTAAGAAATACTCATATCATTCCGCCGTATTCCGTTGGATCCACCAACAGCCAACTACAGCCCTCCATGCCTTAATCTAAACATAGATGGTTTTTCGATCGGCGTAATTAAGAAATTAACTACCAAACGTTTTAATTAAGCTACCAATCACTACCAAACGATTATCTTCCGTTTGAGACTTATTGGAACGAGATCGGCGGAGAAAAACATAAAGAAATTGACATTGACAAAGCGTTAAGTAATTGAAATATCACTACAAATTCCGTTAGATCCTTCAGTAGCCAACTACAACTCTCTATCGCCTGCGTCTTATCTTAGATGGTTTTCTCGATCGGCGTAATTGAGAAATTATCTACTAAACGTTTTAATTAAGCTACCAATCACTACCACACGCTTATCTTCCGTATGAGACTAATTGAGACGAGATCGGTGAAAAAAAAAACATAAAAAAAAGATATTTCGTTGCTCCGTATTCTGTTGAATCCATCAGCAGCTAACTACAGCCCTCTATCCCCTCATCTAAACATAGATGGTTTTTCGATTGGCGTAATTAAGGAATTAACTACCAAACGTAATAATTAAGCTACCAATCACTACCAAACAATTATCTTCGGTATGAGCCTTATTGGAACGAGATCGGTGACGAAAAACACAATGAAATTTTAATATCACTGCTCCGCTTTCCGATAGATCCTTCAGCAGCGAATTACAGCCCTCTGTCGCCTTTGTCTACGGGTTGATGATTTTTCGATCGGCGTAATTAAGGAATTCATTACCAAACGTTGTAATTAAGGTAGCAATCACTACCAAACGATCATCTTCCGTTTGAGACTTATTGGAACGCGATCAGCAAAGAAAAACATAAAGAAATTGACATATCGCTGGTCCGTATTCCGTTAGATCCTTCAGCAGCCAACTACAGCCCTCTATCGCCTGCGTCTAAACGTATATCGTTTTCTCTATCGGCGTAATTGAGGAATTATCTACTAATCGTTTTGAGGGGAGATATACACCTAGAAGCCCGAAAATGGTCATTTTTGTGAATTTTTTCAAGGAAAACTATTTGAAATTTCGGATGAGGGTTTTAATTATCTAAAAGTATATACATTCAAAAATATGTTCAATTTTCTTTTTTTTAAATATAAAAAATACACAAGGATATTGTATGATCCTTGGAGCGGCGAAAAAAAATCTGCGTGACGGTACACCCTGGCGTTTCTTAAAAAATCATCTGAAAAGAAAACCAAATAGATTATTAAATTAGATACTATAATCTAGTACTTGCCATAGCCGATTTTGAAAATATCGATTTATGACAAAATGGCAGACGTTTGATCATAAATAGTGATTTTTGGGGCCAAAAGAAGTTATTATTTTGCCTATAAATCAAACACTACGTAACGGAAGAAAAATCCTATGACAAGTACTAGATAATTGTGTATAGAATAACCACAAAAAACCTCAAGGTAATTGGTTTATGGTTTTCGAGAAATTTTGGGTACTGATTTAAAAAACGTGGTTTAGGGAAAAACGCGTTTGAAAAATTGGGAATGAATAAATCATGAAATTTGTCAACTTACATGGAATCATCGATACCAGGCCCAAAGTGTAGGTCTTCTATGGTCGAAGGAATGTTCATAGCTTCTAAATCCTCGACCTCGATTATCTAGGTGTATATCTCTCCTTATTTAAGCTACCAATTACTACCAAACGATTATCTTCCGTATGAGACTTATTGGAATGAAATGGGTGAAAAAAACATAAAGAAATAGATATTTCATTGTTCCGTATTCCGTTGGATCCATCAGCAGCCAACTACAGCCCTCTGCCTCTTCATCTAAACATAGATGGTTTTTCGATTGGCGTAATCGAGGACTTAACTACCAAAAATTATAATTGTGCTACCAATCACTACCAAACGATTATCTTCCGTAAGAGACTCTTTGGAACGAGATCGGTGACAAAAAACGTAATGAAATTTAAATATCACTGCTCCGTTTTCTGTTAGATCCTTCAGCAGCCAATTACAGCCTTCTATGGCGTGCGTCTTAGGGTAGATGGTTTTTGATCGGCGTAATTGAGGAATTAACTACCAAACGTTTTAATTAAGCTTCCAATTACTACCAAACGATTATCTTCCGTATGAGACTTATTAGAACGAGATCGGTGAAGAAAAACAACATGAAGAAATTGAAATATCACTCCTCCGTATTCCGTTAGATCCTTCAGCACCCGACTACAGCCCTCTATGGCCTGCATGTAACCGTGGATGGTTTTTCGATCAGCGTAATTGAGGAATTATCTGCCAAACGTTTTAATCAAGCTACCAATTACTACCAAACGATTATCTTCCGGATGAGACTTATTGGACGAGATTGGTGAAGCAAAACATAAAGAAATTGAAATATCACCGCTCCGTATTCCGTTGGATCCATCAACAGTCAACTACAGCCCTCCATCCCTTCATCTAAACATAGATGGTTTTGCAATTGGCGTAATTAAGGAATCAACTACCAAACGTTTTAATATAGCTTCCAATAACCGCCGAACGATTGTTTTCCGTTTGAGACTTATTAGAACGAGATCGGTGAAGATAAACATAAAGAAATTGAAATATCACCGCTCCGTATTCCGTTTGAACCTACAGCAGCCAATTACAGCTCTCTATCGCCTGTGTGTACGGGTTGATGATTTTTCGATCAGCGTAATTAAGGAATTAACTACCAACGTTGTAATTAAGCTACCAATCACTACCAAACGATTACCTTCCGTTTGAGACTTATTAGAACGAGATCGGTGAAGAAAAACGTGAAGAAATTGACATATCACTGGTCCATATTCCGTTGGATCCATCAGTAGCCCGCTACAGCCCTCTGCCCCTTCGTCCAAACATAGATGACTTTTTTATCGTCGTGATCGAGGAATTAACTACCAAATGTTTCAATTAAGCTACCAATCACTACCAAACGATTATCTTTCGTAGGAGACTTATTGGAACGAGGTCGATAAAAAAAACATAACGACCTTGATATATCATTGCTCCGTATTCTGTTGGATCCATCAGCAGCCAACTACAGCCCTCTATCGCCTGTATCTAACCGTAGATGGTTTTTTGATCGGCGTAATTAAGGAATTAACTATCAAACGTTTTAATTAAGCTACCAATCACTGCCAACCGATTATCTTCCGTATGATACCTATTGAAACGAGATCGGTGAAAGAAACGTAAAGAAATTCTTATATCACAGCTCCGTATTCCGTTGGATACATCAACAGCCAACTACAGCTCTTGATCCCTTTATCTAAACATGGATGGTTTTTCGTTTGACGTAATTAAGGAATTAACTACCAAACGTTTCAATTAAGCTACCAATCACTACCAAACGATTATCTTCCGTTTGAGACTTATTGGAACGAGATCGGCGAAAACAAACGTAAATAAATTGAAATCTCACTGCGCCGTATTCCGTTGGATCTATAAATCACCAATTACGGCCCTCCATCGTATGCGCTCAGACGTAGATGGTTTTTCGACCGGGATAACTAATGAATTAACTACCAAATACTGGGATTTGCATTATTGTGACCACGAAACGATTCTGTATCGATTCGGCGTGGCATTTTATGGATTGCGTGATAAATAAAAAAAAGTTCCGGCCGACTTTACGGAAAAAAGTCTCATTTAATTATAATGAAACGGTCGACCACTAAACCTATCTCATTAGGCTACCAATCACTAAACGACCACCAAACGATTAGGAATGAAAAAACAGGTTACCAATCACCAAACGACCACCAAACGATTAGGAATGAAAAAACCTTGAGAAGTTAAAGTTGTTCGGCTAAGTTTATGGTTGTATCCGGGCGGCCCGTCGTTGGGTCATATCTCTTCTGTGACTTCCTGTTGAGTTCCTTCGATTTGATTCATCATTAGTAATAAGTTTTCGCACACTTCAATCAAATAGTTGTTTCCAAATGAGGTCACGAAGGAAAAAAATTCGGCTATGACAGATCAGGATCCGAAGTCATAACCGAACCAAGAACGGATATCCGGCGTCTTGATTAGAGGACTGCGATTGGTCACTGAAGGTCCAACCACAGAGCAAAATTGTAAAACACGGATGCACTCGCTATCTCTTGTCTGATTTCCTTTCAATGAGTCTTTATTTATAGAAAAACTCCCGGAAGCGTTTGGTATTAAATTTAGAACGATTGGTAGTCGATCACTAGATTGCGCCAACGAGAAATACGTGTGTATCGTGAACGGCCTGCTGTGATTGGTTGCCAGAAGCCGCAGCGGAAAAAGGAATTTCTAATAAATATTCACCCATTACTTTGTCGCTAATTCATTGTGATGAGACTTAATCGATAGAAAATTAAATCATAGCGTTTGGTATTCTATTCAGGTCGTTTCGTAGTCGATCAATCAATAACGTCAACGCAAAATACAACGAATCGGGAATGAAGCGCTGGGATTGGTCGCCGGAAGCCACACTGGCAGAATTATTTATTAGCGTAGATTCACTTGTTATTTCTTGTCCGATTACGTTCTAAAGGGTCGCGATCGATAGAAAAACATCCGGTAGCGTTTGGTATTCTATTCGGGACGTTTGATAGTCGATCATCCAAATACGATAGCACAAAATACGTGCGCATCTGGCATAGAGAGCTGTGATTGGTCGCCAGAAGTCACAGGGGCAGAACGATGTGCCATTTTCATAATCAGATTTGCTAATAAACTCCGACCGAACCGAAAGAAATTACGCGTATCCGAAACGGAAGGCTGCGATTGGTCGCGATAATATACGACATTTTTGCTATAGATAGCGTTGGTCGTCGAGTCTTTTTCCGCTGCTCATCGCCCTATCTTATGGATCGAAATTTTCTTTTTGATTTTCCGAAAGAACGGGAAACTACTAAACGATTCAAATGGTTTACCAAACGACCACCAAACGATTCGTAAAAAAAAGTTCGATTAGTCAAAGTGGGGCACCTTACTGCCTAATTTTTTATTACCGATTTTTCGAACAAACGGAGGACTACCAAACGATTGAATGGTTTACCAAACGCTACCAAACGATCACCAAACGATTCGTAAAAAAAAGTTCGATTAGTCAAAGTGGGGGGGGGGGGGGGGGGGGGCACCTTACTGCCTAATTTTGACGAGGTGTTTCGCGAGCCCAGAAACGTCGAACGATACAAAAAATGGCTCGATGCGATTCCGGGACTGAAAGAGTCTCAGTACGCGTGCAAAAAACATTTCGAAGAACGATGTATTGTGAGACACGGGAGAAAAAAGGATGTAAATGGTCGTAATATGTGCTGGTATGAATTAATGTATTCAAAAAGTTTTCAGTTTTTTTTCGATGAACGTAGTCATCTTTTTTTTAATCAACACATTTTTTTTATTGGTTTCGTATATTATGCAGTTTACACGGAAGTATGGTAAATTAAGTTAGGGCAAACGGTGCATGCGTTGCGTTCAGGAGGGAAAAGAATAGAAGAGCTATTTCTCCCTTCGTCGCACCACTACTTCCCTTGCCGTCACGCACCAAGCGGCAGAAATGGGAATAAAAAACAAAACCGCTAAGGGTGCCTACCCCCATTACCGCCGTTGTCAGACCTGTATGTAAGACCGTGGTCCGAACTCTTATGGAGAGACTTGAAACAAGTAGCTGCAAAAATGTGGTCAAACAGGGACAGGGTACATACAGTTATTACATGCACTTCTCAAATAATTATTCTCTGTATCATGTTTGTTATTATACCCAAATACATTATATTTTGCTTTTTTCAGATTCGATAATTTATAGATTTTCTGTTGACTAGTCAATCTGCTATTACTATCTTAAAACTCGCAAACAGCGAACGGTAACGCGATAATTGTGAGGATAACTATGTTTAACCCCACAACTCATGACTTATTTTTTTTACCGTCAAACGCATGACGGGGGTGTATATGCACCCCGTGCTTTTCTTTATCATTAAACCGGTCCTACGGGGATAAATGGACTTTATCATACCTCAATTTCTTCGTATATTCATAAGAAAGTACATAGTGTGCGAGCCATCTGATTTAATTAACATTGCATTAGTGAACAATTCTTTCAAAGACTGAAAACGGCAAACAAACCCATTTTTTGCATAAAAATTGGGGTGCGACCGGATCTCAGTCATGAGTTTTAGGGTTAAATAAAAATGAAAAGATAATCATACACAAGAAATTGCAATTACTTAGTGCAGTAAGGAATAAAAAAAATGTCCTGTATTGTTTTCTTGTACAATGAACGGTGGAAAACGTCGGAAGTAATAATTTTTTTTATTATTGAACACATTTTTTACCTAGGTCAATATGATGGTAAATTATTCCAAGTCAAAGAACAATGTTTTGCGATCTGTTTGTATTATAACTCGCAATCAGCGAATCGGTAACGCGATTATTCTGACGATAACATATTTGAATGAACGTAAGAAGAAAATTACACGAAAGAAATCGCAATTACTCATTGAGGTAAGAAATTTTAAAAAATGTTCAGTAGCTATTATTCGATTTGAGAAAAACACCGTATTAACAATATAAAGTCGAAGCGACATTGCTTGCTTCAATGTTTTCAAGATACAAATATGCTTCAATGTTTTCAAGATAAAATATCAGTGTCCTCTTGTCAACATCAAGGCTGGTTTGTCTCGGAAATTCGATTTTAACAATTCTCAAATTGTTCGAATATTGTGTGTATATTATCGTATTTGCTGGTACAGTAGAACCGCGTTTATCCGACCTTCGATTTCTGCGTATTAGCCGAGGTGTATCGTCGGATAATACGCAGAATCTCGGATGAAACGGAAGAATCTGCTATGCCTATGCGTGGAATAGTCCTATATTACTACTGTTTTCCGTATTATCCGAGATGTCACTAATCCGAGGTACATTCTCCCCACATTACCTCGGATAAGCGAGGGTCTACTGTATTTGTCATGGAGGCTAGGATGCGTATTCGATCCTCTTCCATCTCTCTTACACGACGTCGATACTCAGCTTACTTCTCGAGGTTTTAGAGATAGTGGCGCCATCCCTGTTTGACCACATTTTTGTAGCCACTTTGAAATGCATGGATCGGACTCCTCCCAGAGATTAGTAGGGAGATGCACAACGCTCCCCTTTTCGGCGTGCCTCGTAAATGGCGCTAAATCGCGGCGGCGATTTCGGGAGTATGATTTCGTGATCATCGCCTCTGTCGAGGCTGCAGATTCCCTTGTAGCCGCTCGAGTCCATGATCACCGCTCAAGTTGGTATGGCAGCAGCGTGAACACGAATGGTTAACTCGGTGGGGGAAAAGTCTCTGCCCCTCGCAAATCGCGCTCGCTCGACATATATGTGTGGCCGGACTGAGGATTGGAATATGCATTAAATGAATTTCAAAGTGATAAACATGTATCGAGATCATTGTTTTCTCTCGGTTGCCCGTTTATGCCGAAAATGCGCGTTAAAAAAATTAACGACGAACCGCGTTGAAAAATAAAACGCCGAAACGACCGTGGAAGGTTCAAAAAGAAATCTTAAACCTTTGCCGCGATCGTTTCGGCATTTTTTTTCAACAGTAAACATTATGGATAAGGGTGTATCATAAATGTTTCTCTATCTGCAATGAGCGTCGTGGCTGAGTTGGCAGCGTGACGGATTAACAATGCATATAGTCCGGGTTCAATCCCCGGTGAACCAACTTCTTTTTCTTCTTCATTTTATATTCAGAAAATTTCGAACTTACTCTCGCTTTAGCTATTCTCGCCTGTTCAGGCATTATTTATGATATTTAATTCATATATGCTTAATAAAAAAAACCAGACTAACGCGCCCATCACACAATCATAGTAGCGCGTGTCCGTAAGCGAGCGACGCTTGGACATCTTCGGAAAGAGCCGAGCACGGTCGAAGTTTCCCGACCGCGCCTTCGGCAGCTACATAAATTCATGGACGCTGAGCACGTACATGTGCGGCCAAGCCGAAACGAAGGCTTCGAGGGAAAAAGCAATCTGAGCACGACTCGCGCGTGACGTCACCCGACGGCACGCGCGAAGCTTTTAAATGATTTCAATGCTTATTTAGCTCTTGATTCTCTGCGTTATTAATGTATACAAAAAAATGTATCGCGCACTCTGATCGCTTATTTTTTTAGTTTATACGTTAATTTAAATATAATAATAAATCTAAATTACAACTTATTTATCTTATATGAAATTGTTTACGCTTTACTCACACCCGTCCTTATGCCAAATAAATTATAATTCATAAAAGTAAGCGGAAATATATTTATATTCGTATTATTATATTAATTCTCATACTTTCATCAATCGATAAAGCATTATCCCAAAAAACAAGCCAATCATCCATCCGGCCGCGAATCGTAGGTACCAGAAAGTGCACGTATTCTACAAGCGATGAGATGGTCCCGTTGGTAGCATTCCTGGCTTCGGTCCGCGGGGGCCCGTGGTGCAAATTTTTCTCCAAATTTTTCATAATTTCTCATATTTTAGTCATATTTGAGATTTTCGGAGAAAAAATAATTTAAAAACGATTCAAGTTATGGTGTATTTCCCAGAAACACATTTTTTTTTCACTGAACATTCATTACAAGGAGGCTAGAGTGGGAGGAGTCCGATCTTTTATGGAGAGCCTTGAAAAAAATGGCTACAAAAATGTGGTCAAACAGGGATGGCGCCACTATTGCTAAGACCTCGAGAAGTGATCTGCGTGTGACAGAGACGGAACAAGTAAATAATGAGAAGTGAGATGTGCATAAGGCAGCATGATACTTGAGAAGTAGGCTGCCTGCGAGAGAGATGTAAAATGATATATAGCCAGATCGCGCACCAAAGTTACCCCCTCTCTGACCTCTTACGCGCCCATCACACAATCATAGTAGCGCGTGTCCGTGAGCCAGCGACCAGGAAGACTAGAGGTAAGGAGTACGAACGCCGTGTTGTCGAAACGTCCGCAAAAGCGAGGACGAGAAGGGCGGCGCTGCTCTCCTACCGCACCGAAGTAAAGTCAGCAACAAACACGTGCCGTACGATACGCTCCCTCATATGGAGCGATAATTTGATCAAATGAATTGTAAAGGCAGTGCCGTACGATATGCGAAGAGCACCCTTTGCTACTTCATATGGAGCGATCATTTCATTAAATAAATTGTACAACCAGTTGATGAAGGCAATTTCTATATAGACAGAATTCTCATAGATACATAGTTTTGGGAAATACCGAAATACAGAAATTAAGTCAATGTTTTTTTTTGTTGCGGGAGCAGTAACAAACAAAATTTATTTATAGACACAAGGAAAGTCATAATAAATTGTCATCCAGACAAAAAATTTACAGATTATGACACGCTGTACAGATTAAGAATAATAACGAAATACAGAAATTAAGTCAGTTTTTTTTCCTTGCAGAAACCGTAACAAACAAAATTTATTTATAGACACAAGAAAATTCATGACAATTTTTCAAATTCGCACATATTATATTTACACATTATGATACGCTGTACAGATAAAGAATAATAACGAAATACAGATATTAAGTCAATGTTCTTTTTTCGTTGCGAAAGCAGTAAAAACATAGACACAAGACAATTCATAAGAATTTTGAATTCAAACAAAAGATTTACAAATTATCACACATCATATTTGCACATTATGACATGCTGTACAGATAAATCGAACTTACAGTCTTGATTTTTTTCCTATTGTCTTTCGTTTTGATTTTCCTTGCGTGATTATTTTCGTTGACCGATCGCGCTAGGAAATGTCCTCGCATGACGAGATAATAGTTTATCACTCTCTTCGTGAGCTCTTCGTTATGTGCTTGGCATCCCACGTACGCACGTACGGACATACCCATTTTCACGCCTCGAAAATAAACATTTTGTTTATTTTCGAGACATGAGACAAAACGTGCAATATATAAAAAATCCATACATTGCACGTTTTGTCTCATCGACGGGAGACTTGCTCCATATCTCGCGTTTGTGATAATTTTTATTTCACTCGGTACGATAATGGTACGATAAAACGAAACCATTCTTTTTGCGAATGTAAGTACTATTTTTCTTACCTATGATTGATTGTTTTCGCCGCAGATCACCAAATATATTTTATACCGAGACACACTTATTTTTTTTTACATCTAACACAATTCGCAAAATTGGTTGGCCACAACATGCTTTATGCCAACACGGACGACGAGCGGGAATCATCGATGACACATGACGTCAGTTGTGTTCTTGTCGCTTAGTTCACTTCGGTGCGGTCGAACACTAGCGACGCACGCCGCGAAAACACTAACTACTAAAATCCACAGTTTGACGGACGCATTTGGATCGGGCTCGCCACAGGCGTTCGTACTCCTTACCTCTAGTCTTCCTGCCAGCGACGCTCGGACATCTTCGAAAAGAGCCGAGCGCGCCGAAGTTTCCCGACCGCGCCTTCGGCAGCTACACCAATGCATGGACGCCGAGCTCGTTTATGTGCGGCCAAGCCGAAACGTAGGCTTCGAGGGAAAAAGCAATCTGAGCACGACTCGCGCGTGACGTCACCCGACGGAACGCGCGAGGCTTTTAGATGATTTCAATGCTTATTTAGCTCTTGATTCTCTGCGTTATCAATGTATACAAAGAAAAATGTATCGCGCACCCTGAGCGCTTATTTTTTTAGTTTATACGTTGATTAAAATATAATAATAAATCCAAATTACAACATATTTATCTTCTAAAAAATTGTTTACGCTTTACTCACACCCGTCCTTATGCCAAATAAATTATAATTAATAAAAATAAGCGGAAATATGTTTATATTCGTATTATTATATTAATTCTCATACTTTCATCAAGCGATAAAACATTATCCCCAAAAACTAGCCAATCATCCATCCGGCCGCGAATCGTCAGTACCAGAAAGTGCATATTCTACAAGCGATGCGATGGTCCCGTTGGTAGCGTTCCTGGCTTCGCTCCGCAGGGGCGCGGGATCGTTCCCCGCGCTCAGTGCTTTTTAAAAAATATTATTATTACTATTAATTGTTATTTGATTAGTTATTCTTATTAGTTATCATTGTTATATTAATTAGTTATCTTTTTGTGTCGAAAAATTTATCGCGCACTCTGACCGCTTATTTTATTAGTTTGTACGTTAATTTAAATGTAATAATAAATCTAAATTACAACTTATTTATCTTCTAAAAAAATGTTTGCGCTTTACTCACACCCGTCCCTATGCCAAATAAATTGTAATTCATAAAAGTAAGCGGAAATATATTCATATTCGGATTATTATATTCATTCTCATATACTATTATCGAGCGATAAAGCATTATCCCCAAAAACAAGCCAATCATCCATTCGGCCGCGAATCGTAACTTACGAGAATGAATATAATAATACGACTACAAATATATTTCCGCTTACTTTTATGAATTACAATTTATTTGGCATAGGGATGGCTGTGCGTAAAGCGCAAACAATTTTTTAGAAGATAAATAAGTTGTAATTTACATTTATTATTACATTTAAATTAACGTACAAACTAATCAAATAAGCGGTCGGAGTGCGCGATAAATTTTTTCACACTAAAAGATAACGAATTAAAATAATAATGATAACTAATAAAAATAACTAATCAAACAAGAATTAATAGTAATAAAAATTAAAAAAAAGCACTGAGCGCGGGGAACGATCCTGCGCCCGTGCGGACCGAAGCCAGGAACGCTGCCAACGGGACCATCCCATCGCTTGTAGAATATGCACTTTCTGGTACTGACGATTCGCGGCCGGATGGTTGATTAGCTTGTTTTTGGGGATAATGCTTTATCGTTTGATGAAAGTATGAGAATTAATATAATAATACGAATATAAACATGTTTCCGCTTACTTTTATTAATTATAATTTATTTGGCATAAGGACGGGTGTGAGTAAAGCATAAACAATTTTTTAGAAGATAAATAAGTTGTCATTTGGATTCATAATTATATTTAAATTAACGTATAAACTAAAAAAATAAGCGATCAGGGTGCGCGATACATTTTGTTCTATACATTGATAACGCAGAGAATTAAGAGCTAAATAAGCATTGAAATCATCTAAAAGCCTCGCGCGTTCCGTCGGGTGACGTCACGCACGAGTCGTGCTCAGATTGCTTTTTCCCTCGAAGCCTTCGTTTCGGCTGGGCCGCACATGAACGAGCTCAGCGTCTATATGTTGGTGTAGCTGCCGAAGGCGCGGTCGGGAAACTTCGGCGCGCTCGGCTCTTTCCGAAGATGTCCGAGCGTCGCTCGCTCACGGACACGCGCTACTACGATTGTGTGATGGGCGCGTAAGAGACTAGAGAGGGGGTAACTTTTGCGCGCGATCTCGCTGCACTGCTTGCTGGGATGCGTATTCGATTCTCTTCCATCCCTCTTACACGACATCGATACTCAGCTTACTTCTCGAGGTCTTAGAGATAGTGGCGCCATCCCTTTTTGACCACATTTTTGTAGCCACTTTGAAATGCACAGATCGGCCTCCTCCCACTCTAGCCTCCATGATTCATGATTTCTCATTTTTTTCCCGGAAATTTCTTTTTTTCTTATGACCTGAGTGAACGGCTGCGGAGATATTTGGAGAGAAGTTAAAGATGAAAAAAAAGAGATTTTCGTTAAAAAAGAACTGATTATTATTTTTTTCTCCGAAAATTTTCCTTGATCCTATTACCTGAGTAAACGGCTGCGAAGATATTCGGAGAAAAGTTATAGATTAAAAAAAAAGATTTTCGTAAAAAAAACTTATTGCATTTTTTTATCCCTCATAATTCTGAGAAATAATGAATTTCCTAAATTTTTGCAAACATTGTTTTCCTTAACGGGTAACACCACTGTAACGGCCTGCCACGAAGCGTTTTACACAAATAATACTTGGCGTAATTATTAAGCATATCTTGAAGTATATTGCAAAAAAAATTTATGGGAAAATATTACAAAATGGCGACACTGCAGCATATTCTTCCGAGGCATGTTGAACTTAAGGTGCTGTGCGGCACGCAGTATAACTTGTGCCAATTTTAATCTGGATAAGATAATTTTTTTAAAATGAAATCTAGATGAGTGTAGCTAGTGAACTACGTAGGGGATTTTAGAAATATTGATTTCCGCGTAATTGCCGAGTATTTGACTAAAAATGTTCAAATTTTTTTAACACTTATTTGTTAATAAATATTGTTTTAATTAACTTATCGGAAATCCCCTACGTGGTTCAGTAGCTACACTCATGTAGACTTAATAAAACAAAATTCTTTTTTTTTTAAATTAAAATTGGCACAGTTATCTTGCGTGCCGCAGAGGTTCGACATGCTTCGGAAGAATTGCTGCAGTGTCTCCATTTTGTAATATTTTCGCATGAAAAATGTATAGCAATATACTTAAATATATGCTCAATAAATACCACAAGTATTATTTGTTTATCACATTTTCTTCGGCCAAAAAAAATATCAAAAAATACGCTTCCTGTAAGGCCGTTACAGTGGTGTTACCCCTTAAAGTCTTTATATAATTTCCGAGATTTTCCCGTGATTGTAATTAAAATGATGAAATATTCAGAAAAATTCGGAGAAACTCGGATGTTTGCGTAAAAATAATTGTCCGCAAAACTCCGAATTCTTCATATTTGTTCCAATTCATAGAAAAATTCGGAAAAATTTTCCGGAAAAAATCGGAGTTTTTCGGAAAAAAATTTTCCCTAGGGGCGCGGGATCGTTCCCCGCGCTCAGTGCTTTTTTAAAAATTATTAATACTATTATTTTTTATTTGATTAGTTATTTTTATTAGTTATCATTATTATTTTAATTAGTTATCTTTTAGTGTCGAAAAATTTATCGCGCACTCTGACCGCTTATTTTTATTAGTTTATATGTTAATTTAAATATAATAATAAATCTAAATTACAACTTATTTTACTTCTGAAATTTTTTTTTGCGCTTTACTCACACCCGTTCCTATGCCAAATAAATTGTAATTCATAAAAGTAAGCGGAAATATATTCGTATTATTATATTCATTCTCATATACTTTCATCAAGCGATAAAGCATTATCATAATGTATCCGGTGGCGGATCGTAAGTACCAGAAAGTGCGCATATTAAACAAGCGATGAGATAGTCCCGTTGGTAGCGTTCCTGGCTTCGGTCCGCAGGGGCGCGGGATCGTTCACCGCGATGAGTGTTTTTTTTTTAATTATTATTACTATTAATTCTTATTTCATCAGTTATTGAATGAATATAATATTACGAATATAAATATATTTCCGCTCATATACTTTCATCAAGCGATAAAGCATTATCATAATGCTTTATCGCTTGATGAAAGTATATGAGCGGAAATATATTTATATTCGTATTATTATATTCATTCAACAACTAATCAAATACTTTCATATACTTACGCTCATATACTATATACTTCTTTCATATACTACTTTTATATATTATACGCTCATATACTTTCATCAAGCGATAAAGCATTATCATAATGCTATATGAGAATGAATATAATAATACGAATATAAATAAATTTCCGCTTACTTTTATGAATTACAATTTATTTGGCATAGGGACAAGTGTAAGTAAAGCGCAAATAATTTTTTAGAAGATAAATAAGTTTTAATTTAGATTTATTATTATATTTAAATTAACGTACAAACTAATAAAATAAGCGGACAGAGTGCGCGATAAATTTTTTGACACTAAAAGATGTCTAATTAAAATAATGATTTTAACTAATCAAATAAGAATTATAGTAATAATAATTTTAAAAAAGCACTGAGCGCGGGGAATGATCCCGCGCCCCTAGTGCAATTTTATCCCAAAAAACTCCGATTTTTTCCGAAAAAAGTTTCCGAATTTTTCTATGAATTGGAACAAATATGAAGAATTCGGAGTTTTGCGGACAATTATTTTTACACAAACATCCGAGTTTCCCCGAATTTTTCCGATGTTTTCCGAATATTTCATCATTTTAATTACGATCACGGGAAAATCTCGGAAATTATATGAAGACTGTAAGGGGTAACACCACTGTAACGGCCTTACAGGAACCGTATTTTTTAATATTTTTTTTTACGGAGGAAAATGTGATAAACAAATAATACTTGCGGTATTTATTGAGCATATACTTCCGTATATTGCTAGAAATTTTTATTCGAAAGTATTACACAATGGCGACACTGCAGCAATTCTTCCGAAGCATGTCGAACCTCTGCGGCACGCAGTATAACTGTGCCAATTTTAATCTAAAAAAAACGAATTTTGTTTTATTAAGTCTAAATAAACATTTTTAGTCAAATACTCGGCAATTACTCAAGAACCAATATTTCTAAAATCCCCTACGTGGTTCACTACATACACTCATCTAGATTTGATTTAAAAAAATTATTTTGTCCAGATTAAAATTGGCACAAGTTATACTACGTGCCGCAGAGCACCTTAAGTTCAACATGCCTCGGAAGAATTTGCTGCAGTGTCGCCATTTCGTAATATTTTCCCGTACATTTTTTTTGCAACATACTTCAATATATGCTTAATAATTACCCCAAGTATTATTTGTCTAAAACGCTTCGTGGCAGGCCGTTACAGTGGTGTTACCTCTTAAGGAAAACAATGTTTGCATAAATTTCGGAAATTCATTATTTCTCAGAATTATGAGAGATCAAAAAATGTAACAAGTTTTTTACGAAAATTTCTTTTTTTTCATCTATAACTTTTCTCTGAATATCTCCGCAGCCTTTCACTCAATAGGAAAAAGAAAAAGTTCCGGAAAAAAATGAGAACAAGTTTTTTTTACGAAAATCTCATTTTTTTCATCTTTAACTTCTCTCCGAATATTTCCGCAGCCGTTCACTCAGGTCATAGGAAAAAGAGAAATTTCCGGGAAAAAAATGAGAAATCATGAATGTTCAGTGAAAAAAAATGTGTTTCTGGGATATAGACCAGAACTTGAATCGTTTTTAAATAATTGTTTTCTCTGAAAATCTCGAATATGACTCAAATATGAGAAATTATGAAAAATTTGGAGAAAAATTTGCACCACGGGCCCCTGCGGACCGAAGCCAGGAACGCTACCAACGGGACCATCTCATCGCTTGTAGAATATGTGCACTTTCTGATACTTACGATTCGCGGCCGGATGGATGATTGGCTTGTTTTTGGGGATAATGCTTTATCGCTCGATGAAAGCATGAGAATTAATATAATAATACGAATATAAATATATTTCCGCTTACTTTGCTGAATTATAATTTATTTGGCATAAGGACGGGTGTGAGTAAAGCGTAAACAATTTTATATAAGATAAATAAGTTGTAATTTAGATTTATTATTATTTTTAAATTAACGGATAAACTAAAAAAATAAGCGATCAGAGTGCGCGATACATTTTTTGGTATACATTAATAACGCAGAGAATCAAGAGCTAAATAAGCATTAAAATCATTTAAAAGCTTCGCGCGTGCCGTCGGGTGACGTCACGCGCGAGTCGTGCTCAGATTGCTTTTTCCCTCGAAGCCTTCGTTTCGGCTTGGCCGCACATGTACGTGCTCAGCGTCCATGAATTGATGTAGCTGCCGAAGGCGCGGTCGGAAAACTTCGACCGTGCTCGGCTCTTTCCGAAGACGTCCAAGCGTCGCTCGATCACGGACACGCGCTACTATAATTGTGCGATGGGCGCGTAAGAGACTAGAGAGGGGGTAACTTTTACGCGCGATCTGACTGCACTGATCCCCGGTAGCAATGTCTTGTTTTTTTTTATTAAGTATATACGAATTAAATATCATAAATAGTGCCTGAACAGGCGAGAATAGCTAAAGCGAGAAGCGAGAAATGCAGAAGTTCGAAATTTTCCGAATATAAAATTTGGAATATAAAATTATACTCGAAATTTTCTGAATATAAAACGAAGAAAAAAAAACCGGACCGTAAGCATCGTTAATCGGTCACGCTGCCAACTCAGCCACGAGGTTCATTGCAGATAGAGAAACATTTATGATGCACCCTTATCCATAATGTTTACTGTTGAAAAAAATGTCGAAACGATCGCGGCAAAGGCTCAAGATTTCTTATTGAACCTTCCACGGTCCTTTCGGCTTTTTATTTTTCAACGCGGTTCGTCGTTAATTTTTTTAACGCGCATTTTCGGCATAAACGGGCAACCGAGAGAAAACAATGATCTCGATACATGTTTTTCACTTTGAAATTCATTTAATGCATATTCCAATCCTCAGTACGGCCACACATATATGTCGAGCTCGATCGGACGGAAAACCTCACTCCGTTCGCCTGTCGAGCGAGCGTGATTCGCGAGGGGCAGAGACTTTTCCCCCACCGAGCTACCCATTCGTGTTCACGCTGACTGCCATACCAACTTGAGCGGTGATCACGGACTCGCGCGGCTACACGGGAATCTCCACCCTCGACAGAGGCGATGATCACGAAATCATACTCCCGAAATCGCCGCCGCGATTTAGCGCCATTTACGAGGCACGCCGAAAACGGGAGCGTTGTGCATCTCCCTACTAATCGCTGCTCCTCCTACTCTAGCCTCCATGACTCTCGCACTCGCTTTCTCTCGTAGGCTTAAGCCATGGAGCCTAGATACCAGGAGGTTCAGCGAGGCCTTTCAACTCGTCCCCAAAACGAGAACAAGAAATGATGGCGCTGGGGTGCTCCGGCACCTATATATATATATATATAGATATACGCTAAACATGGGTGCGATCTAAGACAGATCACAGATGATTTACCTAACCCGCATTAGTGTTAAGGGATAACACCACTCTAGGATTTTGGCAAGACGTTTTCTTTCCTAAAAATACTTTGGTGTCATAAAAACATTATGCAATTGGTCCTGTAGCAATTTATTTTATTTAAAGTTTCAATTATCTATTTGGCCGCAGCGCCTTGGAGTGCGCTGAATTGCTCGTACAACTTTAAACGCGTTTTTCTCGAAACCACTTTTTTCGATCTCGGAAGACGGATTACTCGACCACCTTTGCATGCATCGATTTGAAATTTTGATAGCAGCTTCACAATTATATTCTTTATGGGAGTACGTAGCCGTTTTTTGATTAAACGTAAACTTCTTTTTATAAACATTTTACCGCTTTTTTTGGCACAAAATCGATTTATTTCCTTCAAAGTGCGCTATTTTTGCAAAATTTGAAAGCAAATTTATAGGTAGTCTCTTAGCTAATAATATATAAATTATAATTTTTTTGGTTTTTGTTTCAGGTCTTATATTTTACGAGAAAACCGTTCTCCCGTGAAGCTATATGTAAAAAAAACACGTTTTTCTAGATGGGCTGTATCGCCGCCATTTTGAGTTTGAGTTTGAGATCTTTTCTCGCTTTTGCGTTTTTTTCCCGAACCGTCATGAGGAAATTATGAATCGGCGGATATTTCGACGTTTGATGTCACGATCGGTCTGTCATGAGGTTAGAAACTCATCCGATCACTTTCACCTCGTTGACCATGGAGCCTAGATACCAGGTACCAGATACCAGGATGGTTTAAGCCATGGAGCCTAGATACCAGGAGGTTCAGCGGCAATGCAAAGGCGCTGAAAAAAGCGTCCCCGAAAATGTCCCGAAGTGATGGCGCTGGAGTGCAGTGGCACCTACATATATAGTAATATAGTGGTCAACGAGGTGAAAGTGATCGGATGAGGCTCTGACCTCACGACCAGCGGCGCAGCGCGGGGGGGGGGGGGGGCATGGCCCCGGGCGGCGCAGATGTGGGGCGGCGACGGCGAGCGGCACTTAGTTGCGAAAATAGAGCGGAGTGGGGGGGGCGGCAAATTTAGTGATAATAATAAATAATAGATTAATACAATACAAATAATAAATACAAATTTAGTGATAATAATAAAAATAAAAAAATGATAATTTTTATATTACTAGCTTTTGCCCGCGGCTTCGCCTGCGTGGATGTCGGAAAATATCCCACGGGAACATACTACCGTGATTAAAAGTACTCCATTTGTTAATCTGGGTAAACAATGTCTTCTCACATTGCTTATTATAGTATCCGAGGTGTGGCGCGCGGATTGATATATGATTGCTGGAGGTCCAAGTGGGCCGCCACATGGCTATCGATTTGCTCGCGCACCTCCCTGGCCATCACTTGTGTGTCATACAGTAGATAGGAGAGGGCCCGAAACAGACAGGCTCCATCCCCAATTATAGGAACTATGGTATGAGGCACCAAAATCCCATCAATTGTTAATGATTCAACAGCCATTGTAATAGATAGCAAAACGTAACTGTTGTTTTTTTTAACTAAGTCAGGGTAAAGAAAATATTATAAAAAATAATTTTGAAAACTTCGAAAACAAAGGAATGCGCTGAAAAGCACAGTTTTTAAAAGACAGTTTTGTACTAAAAAGTACAGTTCAGTTGTATTGTAAACGATCGCTGCGCTTGCGCTAAACGTGTTATCTGGACAAATGTTGCATTTATAATGAGTTGGCCCGCCTTCTCGCACTGCTTATATAGTATCCGAGGAGCGGCGCGCTTGATATATGATTGATGGAGGATAAAATCTCTAAAACCTAATAATATAACCTAATAACGGGACGGAAAATTACCTACTTAAATGCCAAATATGAAGGCAACTTTAAAGTGAAAATATTAAATCCTCTTTATTCTCTATCCTGTGAGAATTATAAAAAAATTGTTACGTAAATAATCCCTGTTAACCACCCCCCCCCTAAACCCCTTAATGACAAACTTTATTACATAGGCAAGTATTTGTGTCAAGTTTCAAATAAGATCAAAGAAGATGTTTCAAAGAAGATAAGCCCCGCGATAAAATCCTCCCCTGTAAAAATGACTATCCCTTTTTAACCCGTTAGGGGTCGATTTTCGAAAAACCCTAATACACGTTATTCTTTATTTTTGTTCTCAAGCATAAACACTGAGTTTCGAGTTAATCGAACCGCGCGTTAAAATTCTTCCATACAAACTTTGATACCCCCAAATCCCCTCTTAGGGGCTAGTTTAGGAAAAATAAAAGTGACAAAGTTTATAATTTACTTTATAATTTATTTGTGTTAAGTTTTCAAGTATATTAACTCAAGGAATAAGATTTTTCATACAAACTTTCACCCCCAATTTAACTCCCTTAGGGGTTGAATTTCGAAAAATCCTTCCTTATTTCTTGTCTACATTATAAAGGGAACCTTTGTGCAAAATTTCAGCTTTCTAGGTCCAAGGGTTTGGGCTGGGCGTTGATGAGTCAGTCAGTCAGTCAGTCAGCCAGTCAGGACTTCTCTTTTTATTTATATAGATTAGCTATGAGACTATGTAGAAATTTGCTTCAAAATTTTGAAAAAATAGCGCACTTTGAAGGAAATATATCGATTTTTTGCCAAAAAAGCAGTAAATTGTTTATAAAAAAAAGTTTACATTTAATAAAAAAATAGCTACGTACTCCCATAGAGAATGTAATTGTGAAGCTGCTATCAAAGTTTCAAATCGATGAATGCAAAGGTGGTCGAGTAATCCGTCCTTCCAGTTGGAAAAAAGTGGTTTCGAGAAAAACGCGTTTAAAGTTGTACGAGCAACTCAGTGCGCGCTCAGAGGCGCTGCGGCCAAACCGATAATTGAACCTTTAAATAAAAAAATCGCTACAGGACCAATTGCATATTGTTTTTATGACACCAAAGTATTTTTAGGCAAGAAAACGTCTTTCCAAAATCCTGGAGTGGTGTTATACCTTAACACGAAAGAGGGTTAGGTACATCATCTGCGATCTGTCTTAGATCACACCCATGTTTAGCGTATATCTATATACATATAGGTGCCGAAGCACCCCAGCGCCATCATTTCTCGTTCTCGTTTTGGGGACGAATTAAAAGGCCTCGCTGAACCTTCTGGTATCTAGGCTCCATGGCTTAAACGCTGGGGACATAACTACGTCCTGCTTACTCTCACAGATGTTATGCGCTGGGGACATCGTTGTGTCCTGCTTCCTCTCATAGGTATAATAGGCGCTGGGAACACGTGCGGCCGTTCTTGGTGGGGACATGCTCGCTCTCTCTTCCACCTTCGCCTTTCGCTAGCGCTCTCTCTTTGTTCCACTACCGCATAGTTCCATAACACCCCCTTTCCGCTCTTGCATCGAGTCACGTCCGAGTTCGAGTTCATTGTGACTAGTTGCCGGGCTCTTTAACTTTTTGGATTTAAATAAGTGTTGAAAATGCCAACTAACGGTTTATGTGCCAACGGGGGATGCCGTAATTCAAAGCGCAAAAAATCCAATTTGTCATTTCATCGTTTTCCAGAACACGATGACACGTAAGTCTTTTACTTTTGTTTAGAGAAATAATGAAAGATTGTATGCTGTACGGTGAATTTTCGGATCAAAAACAGCAAATAGCTCGAAGAAGCCAACAAATAATTGTGCATACATTCTTTTATAATATTAATTAATCTAAAATTATTAGGTAAATAATTATTGATTTCACGAATGTTGGTTATTGCAGGGATAACCAATATTCGATGATAACGATAAGTGCGGACGGTGGTAATTATATTTCGTAACCGAAAATGTTGTGCTAAATTGTATAATTGGCATATAAATAATATATTTTATAAATTTTAGCTCACGCATGTTTTTTCATTTTTGTCTGGAGATTGGCCATTTGTGAACCGAATTTATCCTCCGCTTTAATAATTCTCTTATATAATGAGCACACGTAAACGAAAATTAACTAAGAGTGGGTTGATTGAATATTTTTATGCTTGCGTTAATTTAATTTATTAGTTCATGACAAGATTAATTAATTTTAGCGGATGAAAATGTAAATAAGAATTAGATTCCAGAAAAAAAGAAGAAATCGTCCAGCACATGTTCCTCGTGCTACCAAAAAAAGCGCTCTGTATTTCCTAAATTTGTTTTTTTTTTCCAATAAATTGTCTTAATAAACGTTATACTGCATCAAAATACTTAAAGCTATGTTTATAAATTATTTATTTGAAAAAAGACATGCAGTTTGGTTTCGAACCAAGGCTTTAGCTGACGCTTGTTCTCGCTCCGCAATGTGTTAGAGAGAGAGAGAGGTGTCTCATTCCGCTTCCCGCCGCGACAGCTGTGCGCTTGTCACGCCGCCACGCGGCCGTTTGGGTCGCAGAATACTTGTCTTCAGGCCACCCATAAGAACTGTTCTTCTATATACGTCTGAATTCGTTGGTTTTGACTTACTGTGAATGACTGGGAGAAAAAGTTGACACGTCAGAATAACTTGTGAAATGTATTTAAGCAAAGTAAATTTGTTGCTATAATTACATGATGGACAATAAATTTGCAAATGATTTATTTTCGCGAGAATTTCACGGGTTTTGGCTCATGCATGACTGATAAGTCAGTGCTCCTGCATCAAGGGGCTGGCACCTCCTGTCCCTTACCGTATATAAAAATGCTACGCTTTTTGATCGCTTTATCTACCTCTTCCCGTGGCGCTAGTAGGTCACTGACAATATTCTTATTGCGCAGGCCCGAGGCTGCACGGCGTTCTTAACCGCCCCGACGCCGAATACGACTATTGTGATGTTTGGAATTTAAGCCGCGGCGTGGAATTGATGAAATTACCGAAATTACTTATACTCGTGCGCTAATGCCGTGTGTGCACGACTGTACCTCAGGGTACCCGCGTAATCCTGAAAAGGTGAACTTTTCACCGTACTAGCCGATCCTCGCATTCGAAGCTATGGAAAGTCTTCGAATTATATGTGTGCGTGTGTGTATGTATACATAGCCCCTGCGCGCGCATCAGGATTGTTCGAGAAGTACTAGCGCTGCGAGTGGCAAAGTAAGACACTACGAACAAAGGATATTTTGCGTAGCAAAAATTCTGAAAGATGCCAGCCCCCTGCCCTGCATCCACTGCGTTACCATCTTGGTTTAGTTTGAATCTTTTGTTCTGTGCAGGTCAGAGTACAGGAGTTCAAACTCCATAGAGGAAGCGGCAGGAAAAGCGTCGGCAAAAATGTAAAAAGTTCAGGTACAAAATATGACTACTAGCGTCAATCCGATAACAAGTGATCGACTGATATAATAATAGCCAGAGGTCAACGTGAAAGCGACCGCGTCACTCCGATTGACCCTAAAAAGGTAACATTTGGGAAGAAGTATTAAAAGTGCCCATTCATCCATAAAAATAATCATGAAAACGCTTTTCGTAACGTAATTGCTGTAATACCAGAAACAGAAAGCAGAACATCGTAAGTATTAAAAAAAAAAGAAAATAATTCACAGATCTAAACAATCAGCGTTGAGATTGATACTTAAAAAAAATTGTATTATAAATATGCAGGGAATAAAAGACACAAAAAAGTATTATAAATTTACATTATATATACTGTAACGTGAATATTTTGCACGTCCGCCCGGAAAGAGAGGCCAGGATGCTCCTCTTAAATGCATACAGGTTTTACAACGAAGCTAAATTTTCGTGGTGGGAGTAGGCACGCTTATCATCTCCACTTTTCGATTCACTAGGCGCCGCTCCGCGTTGCCACTGGCAAGGGAAAGTGCTTTCCCTCTTACCTCTTACCGGCGAATAGGGCCCAGGTGTTTACGTCTGTTTTTGTGGCGCGATTGTCGAAATAACCTTTATTTGCGACCATGTACCACGAGGTTCTACGCGATTTACTGTCATACATTTTTTATCGTGTTTTTACGCATAAATATCGATTTTTTTTGGTAGTGTTTTCGAAAAAAATGCGGAATGGTTAAGAATTGCGTGGTTCGCAATTGTAAAACGGGGTACAAAAGTTTCAAGCAAAAATTCTCCGTGTTATGACTGCCCAGAATCGTCGGGCGATACAAAAATGGCTCGATGCTATTCCGGGACTTAAAGAGTCTCAGTACGTGTGTGAAAAACGTTTCGAAGAACGATGTATTGTGAGACATTGGAGAAAAAAGGTTGTAAATGGTCGTATTATCGCTTTTTATTGGCTTCGTATATTATGCAGTTTACACGACAGTACGGTACATTAAGGTAGGGCAAACAGCGCATGCGCTGCGGTCAGGAGGGAAACTGACAGAAGAGCTATTTCTCTCTTCGTCGCACCACTACTTTCCCTTGCCGTCACGCACCAAGCGGCAGAAATCGAAATAAAAGACAGAGCCGCTAAGGGTGCTTATCCCCACTACCGTCGTTGTCAGACCCGTATGGTAAGAGCGTGACCACGACAAGATTCTGTAGGGTCCTTCGAGCGACATATTTTTCGTTTCTAACCTTCCCCGTGCTTGTTTTCGTTTATTTTCATTTTACCGCGGTCTCCCGCGAGCACGTGAGAGGGGAGTCAAGGGCCAGGAGACGGTCGCGCCATCGGAAGCGAGAGCGGCGGGAGTCTCAAGTCGAGGCGGAGAGGGATGCCGGGTGCCAGAAAGATTGAAGCGTCGGTTGGGCTACGAGCGCGCCCGAATCCAACAAGGCGGCAAGCTCGGTCGCGCTCTCCCGTCCTCTCCGTTGTTTCACCATCTCGTTCAGGGAGGCTAGAGTGGGAGGAGTCCGATCTCTTATGGAGAGACTTGAAAAAAGGGGCTACAAAAATGTGGTCATACTGGGATGGCGCTACTATTGCTAAGACGTCGAGAAGTGAGCTGCGTGTGACAGAGACGGAACAAGTAAATAATGAGAAGTGAACTGTGCATAAGGCAGCATGTTACTTGAGAAGTAGGCTGCGTGCGAGAGAGATGCAAAATGATATATAGCCAGGTCGCGCGCAAAAGTTACCCCCTCTCTGGCCTCTTCCGCGCCCAACACACAATCATAGTAGCGCGCGTTCGTGAGCGAGCGACGCTCGGACATCTTCGGAAAGAGCCGAGCGCGTCGAAGTTTTCCGACCGCGCTTCGGCAGCTACACCAATACATGGACGCCGAGCTCGTTCATGTGCGGCCAAGCCGAAATGAAGGCTTCGAGGGAAAAAGCAATCTGAGCACGACTTGCGCGTGACGTCACCCGACGGAATGCGCGAGGCTTTTAGATGATTTCAATGCTTATTTAGCTCTTGATTCTCTGCGTTATCAATGTATACAAAAAAATGTATCGGGCACCCTGATCGCTTATTTTTTTAGTTTATACGTTAATTTAAATATAACAATAAATCCAAAGTACAACTTAATTGTCTTCTAAAAAATTGTTTACACTCTACTCACACCCATCCTTATGCCAAATAAATTATAATTCATAAAAGTAAGCAGAAATATATTTATATTCGTATTATCATATTGATTCTCATACTTTTATCAAGCGATAAAGCATTATCCCCAAAAACAAGCGAATCATTCATCTGGCCGCAAATCGTCAGTACCAGAAAGTGCATATTCTACAAGCGATGGGATGGTCCCGTTCCTAGCGTTCCTGGCTTCGGTCCGCAGGGGGGCGGGATCGTTCCCGCGCTCAGTGCTTTTTTTTAAATTCTGATTACCATTAATTCTTATTTGATTAGTTATTTTTATTAGTTGTCTTTATTGTTTTAATTAGTTATCTTTTAGTGTCGAAAAATTTATCGCGCACTCCGACCGCTTATTTGATTAGTTTGTACGTTAATTTTAATGTAATAATAAATATAAATTACAACTTATTTATCGTCTAAAAAATTGTTTGCGCTTTACCCACACCCGTCCCTATGCGAAATAAATTGTAATTCATAAAAGTAAGCGGTAATATATTTATATTCACATTATTATATTCATTCTCATATACTATTATCAAGCGATAAAGCATTATCCCCAAAAACCAGCTACATCCATCCGGCCGCGAATCGTAACTTACGAGAATGAATATAATAATACGACTATAAATATATTTCCGCTTACTTTTATGAATTACAATTTATTTGGCATAGAGACGGGTGTGAGTAAAGCGCAAACAATTTTTTAGAAGATACATAAGTTGTAATTTAGATTTATTATTACATCCAAATTAACGTACAAACTAATAAAATAAGCGGTCGGAGTGCGCGATAAATTTTGCGGCACTAAAAGATAACTAATAAAAATAATAATGATAACTAATAAAAATAACTAATCAAACAAGAATTAATAGTAATAATAATTTTAAAAAAAGCACTGAACGCGGGGAACGATCCTGCGCCCCTGCGGACCGAAGCCAGGAACGCTACCAACGGGACCATCCCATCGCTTGTAGAGTATGCATTTTCTGGTACTGACGATTCGCGGCTGGATGGTTGATTGCCTTGCTTTTGGGGATAATGCTTTATCGCTTGATGAAACTATGAGAGTTAATATAATAATACGAATATAAATATATTTCCGCTTACTTTTATTAATTATAATTTATTTGGCATAAGGACGGGTGTGAGTAAAGCGAAAACAATTTTTTAGAAGATAAATAAGTTGTAATTTGGATTCATGATTATATTTAAATTAACGTATAAACTAAAAAAATAAGTCGTCAGGGTGCGCGATACATTTTTCTGTATACATTGATAACGCAGAGAATCAAGAGCTAAATAAGCATCGAAATCATCTAAAAGCCTCGCGCGTTCCGTCGGGTGACGTCACGCGCAAGTGGTGCTCACATTGCTTTTTCCCTTGAAGCCTTCGTTTCGGCTTGGCCACACATGAACGAGCTAGGCGTCCATGTATTGGTGTAGCTGCCGAAGGAGCGGTCGGGAAACTTCGGCGCGCTCGGTTCTTTCCGAAGATGTCCGAGCGTCGCTCGCTCATGGACACGCGATACTATGATTGTGTGATGGGCGCGTAAGAGACCAGAGAGGGGGTAACTTTTGCGCGCGATCTCGCTGCACTGCTTGCTGGGATGCGTATTCGATCCTCTTCCATCTCTCTTACACGACATCGATACTCAGCGTCGTGCTCGAGGTTTTAGAGATAGTGGCGCCATCCCGGTCTGACCACATTTTTGTAGCCACTTTGAAATGCACAGATCGGCCGCCTCCTACCCTAGCCTCCATGATCTCGTTCGCGAATAAATTCGCCTAGCGGTTGGTCCTGGCCACGGTCTTACAGACAGGTAATGTTCATGTTTATGAACTTATATGCTTCAATGTTTATCTTGAAAACATCGAAGCAAGCAATATCGCTTCGACTTTATATTGTTAGTACGGTGTTTTTCTCAAATCGAAAAATAACTACTGGGCAATTTTTTAAATTCCTTGCCTCAATGAGTAATTGCAATTTCTTTTATATGATTTTTTTTATTTTCATTCAAATGTGTTATCTTCAGAATAGTCGCCTTACCGATTCGCTGAATACGAGTTTTAATACAAACAGATCGCAAAGCTTTGTTCTTTGACTAGGAATAATTTACCATCATATTGACCTGAGTAAAAAATGTATTCAAGATTTAAAAAAATATCATTTAAGACGATTTCCACCGTTCGTTGTACAAGAAAACAATACACGACAATTTTCTAAAATTCTTTACGGCAATGAGTGAATGTAATTTCTTGTGTATGATTCTTTCAATTTTTATTTAGCCCTAAAACTCATGACTGCGGTCTGGTCGCACCCAGTTTTTTATGCAAAAAATGAGGTTTTTGCCGTTTTTCAGTTTTTGAATGGATTGTTCACTAATGGAATGTTAATTAAATCAGATGGCTCGCACACTATTTACTTTCTTATGAAAATACCAAGAAATTGAGGTATGATAAAGCCCATTTATCCCCGTAGGACCGGTTCATTGACAAAGAAAAGCACGGGGTGCATATACACCCCAGTCATACGTTTAACGGTAAAAAAAATAAGTCGAGTTGTTGGGTAAAATATCGTTATCGTAAGAATTATCGCGTTACCGTTATAAACAGATTGCAAAGCATTGTTCTTTGTTAGCAGGGATTAATTTGCCGTCGTATTTACTTGAGAAAACAAAAAATGATTCAAGAAAAAAAAGTATCAGTATTATTCAGGACATTTTCTACCGTTCGTTGTACAATTAAACACTATTATAATAAATATATTTTACTATCACTACGTATTGCATTATAATTATTTTCGACCTTTTTTACCGTTAATTATGCAACTAATGCATATTGTTCATTGGGCATTGCTGTATTAAAAATATTCTTCTATCTTAACGCATTGACAGTATATATCATTTTACATCTCTCTCGCACGCAGCCCACCTCTCAAGTATCATTCTGCCTCATACACAGCTTACTTCTCATTGTTTATTTGTTTCGTCTCTGTCACACGCAGCTCACTTCTCGAGGTCTTAGCAATAGTGGCGCCATCCCCGTTTGACCACGTTTTTGTAGCCACTTTTTTCAAGTCTCTCCATAAGGGTTCGAACTCCTCCCACTCTAGCCTCCATGGTTGGCACGTTCGCTCGCATGCCGGACAGTGTTGCCAGGTCAGGAGATTTCCTCCTAGATTTAGGGGTATTTTACCTGGCTTAGGAGAGAAATAGGGGGAAAAAATTTGTACGAGATTTTTTAGGAAAATTCTGAAGCGTGAGGGTATTTTTACGGGACCATAAATTTGCGAGGTTTTTTTTCTCAAAACAAGTTAAAAAAAACAACCAGACGTGCACCATTCCGAGTGAACGCAAACAAACAAGTAAACCCAAACAAACGAAAATCATCATTCAAACCCAACCGATACAAGCTGCAAAACAAAATATCAGTCGCAACCCTGATAGACAAACTTGCTGTGAAAATTCACATGTCAGCATTATAGCGGCAAGAGGAGAGCATAAGGCGGCACACCCTGGCACCAATATGCTGTCTTCTGCTTCCGCATTAAGCTGCAAATTTGCGCCACAGTGCGTGGTTTGGCGAAATAAATGTGTGATGCCAAGACGGCAAGTTTGCAGCAGATACACGCAACAATTACCTGCTGCAACAACGGTACTGATGCGGCGAGCTCCAGGTTTGGAGTGATGTCATCTTTATATCACCCTTCAGTTATAAATGCACCACGCTGTGACGCTCCGTTGCCGGTAAAAACGAGGCAAGTTGTCGCGGCATTGAGACGGAAAATTTGGGATACGTTATCCCGGCAAGGTTAGGGCACATTGGCGGCACGCTGTGACGTTCCATTGCCGGCAAAAACAAGGTATTTGGTTATAACCATAGGCAGATTCGCCACGACAAATGTCATGGTCCTAAAATTAGTTATATAAGTTGAACCAGTTAGATGGTCGAGTGATTAGCGTGCTTGCCTTCTCAACCAGCCAACCGTGAAGTCGCGGGTTCGAATCCCTATCTCGTACTTTCGGAAAAAAATAATTACGTGCATGACGCGTAGCCCTCAGTCATACGCGGGGGTCGCAGACACGAACCGGTACGTGTGTGCGATTGTATTCAATACAATTATTTATTTTGCCCTCTTTTTATTCCCGCCGCCCAGCTACCGGTAATGCAGAACTCCAATTAGCCGGTCACAACACCGCAATAGCGGGTCTCGTTTATGCCGGTGAAGGAGCGTCACGGCGTGTTCTAAATATGCCGGCAACGGAATGTCATAGCATGCGACCAATGTGCCCTCTCCTTGCCGAATAGCGTATTCCAAATTTTCCGTCTCAATGCCGTGCTAACGTGCCTCGTTTCTATCGGCAATGGAGCGTCATAGCGTACCTCCAATGTGCCCTCAGCTTGCCGAAATAACGCATTCCAAATTTTCTGTCGCAATGCTGCAATAACCCAGCAATGAACCTGCTCCAAATGTACCGCAAATATTCTGTACTTTTGTACCGAAATATTATCACCAGTATTCACGCAAGGATGCGCAATGCTGTGCTGCTAGAACACAGCTTAATGCGGCGGCAAAGGATGCCATTTTTCCGTCACAACTTGCACTCTCTTGGCGTGGTGTTGCCAATGTGTTGTCGCCAAATTTCTTACTGGGAATGGTCGAGGCTATAATGCATGTTCGACTCACGCTCAGCGTTCATTGTTGTGACTTTAAACGGACAGCTCGTATGTTGAAGCGTTTAAGCTCTGAGAATATTTATAACAATATAAATGACAGCGATGTTGGAACCCTCGATATATTTCCTGACAATTAAGGATGAAATATAGCTATTTATACATCAGTGAATTCTTCATTGTAAATATACTGAACCAAGAATTTCATTAAATGTCGTCAATAAGCATAACTTACACGATAGAATAGTTCAAAGTATATACTCGGCTAATAAGTAAAAAACGTAATAATAAACAAATATGAAAGCGGCATTCTTATAATATGCAAATTCAAAAAGACATAAATCCCCTCCAAGGCCCAAAGACAGATTACCATATCACGATACATGGTTTTCCGAACCGCACGTTTCACCTAACTACAATCATTATTTCCATAAAAAAAGTATTCATCTTCATCTATAATTCGCATAGATCGCAGCAATCAAGTTTCAAAACAAAATACTCAATACACAAATGGGAAATGCATTTTGAATAACAGCTATTTGCTGACATTTGACCGATCGTAGAAAATTACCGTTAATTTACAGCACTGCTCAGGCCAGTGGCTCGATAAGGGATATTTAGGGGATTTTTAGGGGAACCAGCAATGGTCTAAGGGGAAGCCGCCAGAACCATCTGGAAACACTGGTGCGGCAGAGGGCAGCTTCCTGCGAGGTGTCGAGCAGGACGGACGAGGACGAATCGAGGCACGCGGACCAGCGAATTTTCCTAGGTCGCCAAGCCGCGCTTTCTCGTTACAACCCGGTGGCTGTCGACCGTAAGATCGATCCTCGATCTCGGTGGTATCGCGGCCGCGGTCTTTTTCGCCTTTCGGTATAAAGAATCCCGAGGGGAGGGTCGAGCTAGCGCGTTCCTCCGAAGGAATTCGCGCCGTGGTCGCGCGCGGGAAAACTCCATTTTCGCGTCGGGCAAGTTCCTGAATATCGTCGGTATTGCGTAGTTGTGTGAGTGTCTATTGTGGAAGGGATTCCCGTCGGTGATCTCCCTAATCCGTGGTTAGGCCTGAGTGGGTTCGGAGGGGAAACACGTCATTAATTTCGAGGTCAGGGAATTTCTTAGCGGAGAGTTGGCTTCCCGCCTCCCAGCGGGACGCGCGCTCAAAACCGTGCAGAAACCCGACAGCTCGGCCCGATATATCGGGTATTTCTGCGTCCCGTAGCGGATAATTCCGGTTCTATAAAGCTGCGGCTTCATGCAGTCACTCGTTGCTCGTTTGCAGCGATAAATCTGGTCACGTGAGCCTATTTTGAATTTCCCGCGACTCAAAAAAGTACCCAAGTAGCAATTTTCAAAAAGTCGGCTAAATGGTCATCAAATGTCCACCCGGAAGTTATCTAAAGTTAACAATCATCGCAAAAGATAACTGTTCGGCACATGATAATTTATAGGTAATAGTCTAGGAGCCCACGACACTAAACCTGTCATGATAGGTCTCCCAAAGTTCATACATATCATTCATCATGTCATTCATAGGGGAAGACAAAATGGCCCTGCTGCCATGTCTAAGACCCGTCAACGCTGAAAAAAAAAATAATTTTTCTAGGTTTCTGACATGTTAAGTCTCCCGTATTCTGATTGTTCCTCGAGACAGGGAAGGGGTAGGACTATACGAAAAGGAAGTGCTGCTAGCCCCGCCGATAAGCCTTGTCGGTTGTTGCCGAGAGATAAGCGACACCTCGCACCTAGGTGTCTATCATCATCGACCTCCTTAAAAAACCAAAGCTTATCTGAAAGATCATCAATTTTTGTGTAAGCAAAACGACTGCTGTCTTTTCCAAACGGTGGAGACAATGGCGGCAGCAGCGTTTGAAAGTCGTTTCATAGTCAGAAAGTAGTTTCGTTCGTCAGAATAAAAAGGGTCTAGACGTAATACCTGCTCAGTCTCGTTTCAGAAGCCATCAGTAACGGTCGTGTCGCTGTCCGTTTTTCAAATCTTATATCTATCTAAAATGCGTTGTTTTATTTGAAAAAAATCTGGCGATGTTACGAAATTTACCCAGAGTACATTAGACCAATGTCTAACTATTGTCGCGTGCCGAAAAATGAAACGTTTCGAATACGGCGACTCATCATTGACTCGTGAGAATAGTGTAAATTTTGGTTATCACTATAGGTGCTACAGAAAATGTTCTGTTTTGAAACAAAAATACCAAGAAGAACTGGAAGCGCTGTTTCCTTCGAATGCAAGCGTGAGTATACTCACTTTTTTTTATACTCATACTTGCATTTGAAGGAAACAGCGCTTCCAGTTCTTCTTAGTATTGTTGTTTCAAAACAGAAAATTTTCTGTAGCACCCATAGTGATAACCAAAATTTACACTATTCTCAAGAGTCAATAATGAGTCGCCGTATTCAAAACGTTTATTTTTCCGGTACGCGACAATAGTTAGACATTGCTCTAATGTACTCTCGGTAAGTTTCGCAACATCGCCAGATTTTTTGCAAATAAAACAACGCATTTTAGATAGATGCAAGATTTAAAAAACGGACAGTGACACGATCGTTACTGATGGCTTCTGAAACGAGAGACTGAGCAGGTATAACGTCTAGACCCTTAGGCCCCCGCCCCCTTTTTATTCTGACTGTTTTGAATCTGAGTCCGGCTGGAGTCTTACAATGTAGGGTCGAAGATTCGATATCTGCTAAAAATATATAGCTAAAAAATCTTCATGTTTCAGGTAGTCGTTATTTGCGAATATGAAGCGAAAGAGATTCGTACGGGACACGAAAAATGATAAATGACCAAAAAACGGCTGAAAAATCCCCGACTTTTGAATAATTTATAGAATCTTATTCGTTGAAATAATGACACCTAATATTTTTTCACCGAAGAAAACTAATTTACTTTGAAATGTAACGAAAGACATAAGAAAGTATAAAAAAACACAATGAAAACGGCTGCAAAATCGAAAAATATCACATAAAATATGCGATTTCATATGTTTAAACAACAACGACACGTAAAATTCATTGTTCGTGATAGTGGTAGGCGTATTTCAATAATTGAAATCGAAAAGAAACGGGCGATTGCTAATAAAACCGAATTGAAACGCCAAATTCGGTTGCGCGGAGGTCGACTTTCAGACGCTGCTGCCGCCATTTTCTCCGCCGTTTGGAAAAGGCAGCAGTCGTTTTTCTTACACAAAAATTGATGATCTTTCAGATAAGCTTTGGTTTTTTGAGGAGGTCGATGATGATAGATACCTGGGTGCAAGGTGTCGCTTATCTCTCGGCAGCAACTGAGGCGGCTTCTCAGGTGGGCTGGCAGCACTGCCTTTTTGTATAGTCCTACCCCTCCTCTGTCTTGAGTAACAATCAGAATACGGGAGACTTAACATGTCAGAAACCTAGAAAAATTATTATTTTTTTTTAGCGTTGACGGGTCTCAGACATGGCAGCAGGGCCATTTTGTGTTCTCCTATGAATGACGTGACGAATTATATGTATGAACTTTGGGAGACCTATCATGACAGGTTTAGTGCCGTGGGCACCCCTACTATAACTTCCAAGCGGACATTTGGTATTCACTTGGACAACTTCTGGACAACTATTTGGAAATTGCTACCTGGGTAGCGACAAGTCGCCGCGTCGAATAGCAGCGTCAACATGGCTGCTTGCAGAAATGATCTCGCAAGCTGATTTCCTAACCTCCTATAGTGGCAGTCGTGGTAGTGATATAAGTGAAAGAAATCGGAGTGAATCAAAATAAAAATATAATAGTGTTTTTTCGGAAATTGACGCGATGTCGTTTGTTCACAAGTATCATAAGTGGGTTGATCAGTGTCAACAGATTGCTCACAGAGCACGGATTCGGAAAATTCGGCTAATAAGCGTATTAGCAGCTCTTGTAGTGAACGAAATTTTGTTGCGCAAAAACAAAAAGGAATGTACTCAAAAACGTTTTTGGGTTCACCCATTATATAAATTACGAATGGAACATGGCTCTTTTGAAGCAGTCTTTCCTACACTCTCCTTGTACGTCGATAAATTTGAAAATTATTTGCGGATGTCAACGAGTCAATTCGAAGAGCTGCTATGTTTAGTTGGGCCTCTCATAACAAAACAGAACGCAGTGTGGGAGCCAATTTCTGCTGCGGCACGACTTCTAATGACTCTACGGTAAGCTTGTAGATTTTTCCTGCTTAACCATTGACTACAGACATTACAATTTTTACAATTTTTCACATTACAATACAATTTTTCAACAGATATTTAGCTACCGGTGACTGTTTCACATCCATATCCTACCAGTATCTGGTAGGGGATGTTTTTTTTAATGTTCTCATTATTTTTTTATTTTTTATTTAATTTTATGATAATGTATTACAAACATACATTAACCTTCATGTAGTAGTTTGTAAAATAATGAGTTGAATATTATAATTGAGTTGTCTGGAATTGTACTATAAAAATAAAATTTTGTATCATTGTTATAATGTGCGAACTTGAATACAACTGGGATACAGTTCCGATAGGCTTATACGGCTAATTTATTCAAAATGTTGTATTTCTATGTGTTTGAAAGAAACCCAGATCCCAAGAAGTCCCCAAACACAAATCCAAACCGGAACGAACCCAATAGTACCAGAAAACTCCAAATATCCAATATCGCACGCACATGCACGCACGCACGCCCACACACCGATGAAAAAAAATTGATACAAAATAATTGATTAAAATATATTATATTTATTTTAAACTAGGAACGACAGGGATGAATCGTGCCAAAAATATCGACAACGATAATTTTTTTAAATTTTAGTATTACTGAAATTAAAAAAACATGAGTACTACTTCAGTAGTACTGTTTCATTTTTTGATTTAACAATCTTATGTTATGAAACTAGTCAACATGAATAGTTTTTTCACTTCAGTTCTTTTAATTATCACAATCTTAAAAAAATAGTACTTTTTCTTTATAATAAAGGAACAAGAATTTATAGAAATAGTTCGATAAACGAAACAAGAAGATCCGGTTAACGAATTAAGTGTTTGACGCAAATCGCTGACATTTTTGGTGCACCAAATTCAAAATCTCGACGACGGTTTCCATTCATTCCGACAGTGGTAATCGTCGCAAGTAAACACCCACCCTAACTAGGAATCCATCGACATCATCCGTTTGTGGTGGAGGTAGTGCAGGCACTGGTTCTTCTCTGGACATTGCATCGGCAATACGGTTTATCATTGACTCATCCGCTCCTTTATCTCTGACGGAACGTCTTCTTATCCTTTTACTTGACTGGATACCTGATTTTTTTGAAATGCAATTACAATTACTTCTCTGGACATTGCATCGGCAATACGGTTTAGACGGACCATTGACTCATCCGCTCTTTTATCTCTGACGGAACGTCTCCTTATCCTTTTACTTGACTGGATACCTGATTTGTTTGAAACGCAATTACAATGATAATTAATTCATATTGACAATCAAAATGTCAATAAAATCTAGGAAATCTGTAAGGATTGAGTTGGGATTGAGTTGAATTGGTTACCTTCCTCATTAATGTGTTTGTCAGTACTGTCGTCTAGATCTACGACCGCATCTAATTCGTCCCGATCCTCTTCCTCATTGTTAAGCTGACTGACATTACTGCTTGTTCTACATGAAATGAAAAAGATCGAATCTCAATAATTAAATCGATTCCATTTGTTCAAAAGATACGTGAAATAAAGTAATTAACATATTATATAAAATGTAAAGAATATTATATTAGATGTACAACTTAGTTCGGTCCGTTTTCAAAAGATGGCTCTAGGTGCTATAAATGTGTGGCGGTTCGAAAGTCCGTTGAGGGAGAATAACGGTTCGACGCGGGTAGTAATTAAAATATATCTTTATTATAGGCAAACAGAAAACGGAATGAGTGATGTTAGAAGGATAACAATTTCGTCTCCTAGTAACGCGCGGTCTTTTTTATTTCTTGATTGGAGCGCTACGCTGAACTGGTGGCGACGCGACTAGGGAGCCGCGCTGATTGGTCTCCGGTGGACAAGGCACGATGTGCCTTTATGTTGCGCGTCGTGTGGATGCCGTGGAAGGATGTATGAGTTCCACAGTACCCTCCCCTCAGCAACTTAGTTAGGTTGCGAATTTTACTGCTTGAGTTTTGTTCTTCGGGCCGCCGTACGTTCGAGGAGGAGCGTCCGGACGAGGTGTCATAGTTGGTGGCGCGACAGGCACCAAGAGCGGCGGCTTTCTCGGCGGGACTTGTGGCGACGACGTCGATGATGCTTTCAGGTTCTTTGTCGTTGACGTCAGAGGAACTTTCGCTGATGTTGTAGTCGGAGCTTGTGACGACGGAGACGGCGCGAGCGCTCGAGGTGGTGACGTACTTGAAGCTTGAGGTATCGGCGATGGTGCAAGGACTCGAGGCGACGAATTCGTCGATGCTTGAAGCGACGACGTTGCTAGATCCGGGGGCGAAGGCGCAGGCGAAGATCCTGGTTGGCCCGGCGGGCCGCTTTGGCTCGGCGTTGACCTTGATTTTGAAGACTGTGTCCGAAATCCTCTCTAGCACTTCGTATGGGCCCTCGAAAGGCTGGTCGAGCACTTTTTTTCCCCCGACGATTTTTAGGAGCACGTGAGTGGACGAGTACAGGTCGTTATGCGTAAACGGCCTTCGTTTGCAGTGATGTGCTGTAGGGACGGGGCGAATTTGGCGCATATGCCGACAGCGTTTTTCGACGTAAATTTGCTGACTATCGGTGCTATCTGAGTCGATCACAAATTTTCCTGGGATTCGAAGCTGACTGTGTCGGTCCAGTCAGCATTTTCGTGGCACATTATCGCCGATTTCGAAGAACGGTGCCAACTCTCCACCATGCCGTTCGATGCCGGGTGATACGCCGTTGTCCAGATCCTCTCGCAACCGATGAAGTCCAATAAGGCCTGAAAGAATGGGGATTCGAATTGGGAACCTCGGTGCGTCGTTATCGTCACGGGAGCGCCGAAACGCGCGATCCACGTTGCGATAAAAACGTTGATGACGGTGTCGGCCGTGATATCGACGATTGGCGTGGCTTCCGGCCAGCGTGTGAACCGGCCAATCATCGTGAGAACGTACCGGTAACCCTTGGATGGTGGCGGTGGTCCGACGATATCGATGTGGACGTGGCTGAACCTCGTGTCGGGTATCAGGATATGCTCCAGAATGTTCCTGTTGTAGCGCGAGATTTTGCTTCTCTGGCACGGCAAACACGAACGAGCCCACGAAGTGATGTCTCGATTCATCGACGGCCAGTAGAATTTATGTTGGACGAGCTTTCTCGTAACTCTGCCGCTCAGGTGTGACAATCCGTGGACCGTGTGGAAGAGGGTTTTTTCGCACCGGCTTCGGGGCGTACGGTCGGATTTCTTCTGTCGAGGCGTCGCAGTATATTGTCGTATCCGAGTTGTTGACGCGTAGTTTTTTTAAAGACGATGATGTTTTAGTCCGAAGGAGTTCTTGGAGATCCTCGTCGATTTCTTGAGCTCATGCGATGTCTTGCGTGGAGGTTATCACCGGCATGGCGATCGTATTCACACTCGAAAAGGCGTCTGCGATGATGTTGCTCTCCCCGCTCACGTGCAGGATTTTCGTTGTGAACTGGCCGATGAAATCTAGCTGGTGCTGCTGCCTTGGAGAAGCCTTGTCGCTTTTTTGATCGAATGCGAAGGTTAATTTTTGATCGAATCGCTTTTTTGATCGAATGGTCCGTTTTGATCATAAGATTTCGCCCATTAAATGAAAAACGGAAGAACTTCAAGCCGGAGTAGATTCCGAGCGGCTCGCGGTCATACGTGCTGTACCTTTGCTGAGTCGGAGAGAGTTTTTTTTAGTAGAACCCGAGAGGCTCCCATTTACCGTCCGCGTATTGTTTCAAGACGGCTCCCATCGCGGTGTCGAACGCGTTCGTGTGGAGGGCGAGCGGGGCGTTCTCGAGCGGGTGTGCCAAAAGCATTGCATTTCCCAGCAGCGTCTTGGACGCGAGAAATTCCGCTTCGGCTTCTGGAGACCAATCTATCGGTCGTTTATCTTTTTTCTTCACTCTGGACAGGTAGGCGTTGAGGTGTACTTGCACTCGAGCGGCGTTGGGAAAGAAACGTCTGTAGAAATTGATAATTCCTAACAATCTACGGAGCTCCGAGACGTTCGTCGGCTTCTCGTAGTCGAGTATCGCTGCGACGCGATCCGGGAGCGGACGCGTACCGATTTTGTCGATCGCGTAACCGAGGTACTGAACGCTTTCTGCGCCGAGAGCGCATTTGGAGACGTTCAGTGATATCCCGTACTCCTGCAGACGTTCGAACACGGTCCTCAGATGTTGAGTATGTTCCTCGAGACTCTTCGAAGCGACGAGAATGTCATCTATGTAGCAGAAACAAAAGTCCAATCCTCGGAGGGCGGTATCCATGAATCGTTGAAAGGTTTGTGCCGCATTACAGAGTCCGAACGTCATCACGTTAAATTCGAAGAGTCCGAACGGTGTGATAACGGCGGTCTTCGGCCGGTCCTCCGGTGCAACGGGTATCTGGTAGTATGCTCTCGTTAAGTCGAGGGTCGAGAAAACGTTGCAGCCTCGAAGTCGATGAGAGAAATCGTGCAGATGAGGAACTGGGTATTTGTCCGGGACCCTTGCGTGGTTCAAACGCCGGTAGTCTCCACAGGAACGCCAATCTCCCGAAACGTTTTTCACGACGTGAAGCGGGCTAGCCCACTGACTGTCCGACGGTCGACAAATTCCTTGGGCTACCATGAATTCGAAGTCTTGCTTAGCTGTGTTGAACTTCTCCGTGAATAGGCTCGTGTCCGAGTCGATGAATCTTTTGTTTTTCAGATCGACCAGAAGACCGTGGTGAGTGAGAAAATCGGCTCCGAGGATGGCCTTTGATACCGCGGCGATGGTGAAGATCCAACTCTGTTGTCGCCGAAGTCCGAGATTGAGATGTAGCAACTTTTCTCCGAACGTGTCGATTAACGGACCGTTTGCTGCGTATAGTTTGTATGACGATGGCTCTGTGCGAGCATCCCCCATCGAGACACGAGGTATTATCGACATGTCTGCTCCGGTGTCGACGAGGAATGATATCGCGCAGACTTTGTCGAGGATGATCAGGTGGTATTGCGCGTAATCGCCGTCGTCAACCGCCTGGATGTGCAACGGCGAGGCTAGTTTTCCGACGAAAGAGGTGGAGACTTCCACGAGCACGGCTTCTGGCAGTTTCGAGCTTTATTTCCGAATCTGCGATGGTAGTAACACGTCTTCTCGGAATCTTCGCTGGGTCCCAGTGATTTCGAACGACAGTTCCCGCACTTCGCGGGTGTGCTCGCTCGGCTTTGGCTGTAGCCGCTGTTCGATCTATTGCGAGGTCGGGCCCTCTCACCTTGTCGATCGCTGAAAGCTTTGTCGAACCTCGCGGTCAACGCGTTGATTTGACGGAGAAGATCGATTGTAGTTACCTCTGTGGGGCGTGCCTGAGCTTGAGGCTGTGCTGGCGAGGGTCCGAAGTGTTGAATGCGTACGCCTGCGCCGGTCGCTGGAGATCCATGATCTGGTCCGCCATTGTAGCGAGTTTTCCCAAAGCTGACTCCGAGCTAGTCGCGAGAATGGCACTAACCTGCTGCGGCAGCTGTTCGAGGAAGAGATATTTGAGGATTACGTCGTCGAACTGGTTCGACGATAAGCTGCGAAGGTGTTGGAGGAAGTGACTCGGTTCGCGGTCTCCGAGCAGTTGGCCTTTTAGCATTCGCCGAAGTTTGCTTTCCTTTGGCTCGGAGAATAGTGCAAGAATGCGCTTTTCTATAGCCTTATACTTCTCTTGTGCCGGCGGTTGTTGAATTAGGTCGGAAACGAAAGGCAGTATGCTGGGGTCCAGGTTCGCGAGGATGTACTGAAACTTGATCTCGTCGACCGTCACGACGGCTATTGCGAACGAGGCTTCGACTTGAAAGAACCACACGGTAGGATCGTCCTTCCAGAACGGCGGCAATTTTGCTATGCGGGATACCTGTCCGGTGGCCATGGTTTCTTCCGGGAAATTTCCGTGGACGGTCTCTTCGTCGCTCCGTTCGGCTTCGAAGGTGGCCCTGTCGGCGAAGGACGATTCGTCGTTGCTTTCGTCGTCGGTTATCTCCGGTTCGAAATAGAGACCACGCTGAGGTGTGGCTGGTTCGGACACTCACGGCGGCGGAGCGAGCTCGTGAACGCGCGCTGAAAACACCGGTACCAAAACTGCCTCGGTGCTGCGCAGGGAGTGAGGTAATTTGGGCGGGACGAAGTCATGGACCAATTACGGCTCGGGAAAAATGTGTTTGCTTTCGCGGGAGACGCGGATGATGCGAAATCGCGGATGGCGCGGGATCGCTATGATAGAGAATCGCGAATGATAATGCGGTATCGCTAGGACGCGGGGCCACGAAAAGCGCGGGCTCGCCAAGCCTTTTTTCGTGTCTTTTCAAATCACGTCGGGGCCACCAAAAATTACTGTGGCGGTTCGGCAGTCCGTTGACGGAGAATAACGGTTCGACGCGGGTAGTAATTAAAATATATCTTTATTCTAGGCAAACAGAAAAAGGAATGAGGGATGTTAGAAGGATAATAATTTCGGCTCCTAGTAACGCGCGGTCTTTTTTGTTTCTTGATGGGCGCGCTATGCTGAACTGGTGGCGACGCGATTAGGGAGCCGCGCTGATTGGTCTCCGGTGGATAAGGCACGATGTGCCTTTATGTTGCGCGTCGTGTGGATGCCGTGGAAGGATGTATGAGTTTCACAAATGGTTGACGGCAACAGCTGATTTTTGCTGTATCGTGAAGTATCAACATCTCTTAACCAAATATCGTTTACAGACCTTTGAGTTTTGCGCATCAAGTCGAATTTTTACTGCGGTGAAAATGTCGAATTTCATCTCCAATAAGCACCATTGGCGGGAAGTGTTGATTTTCTGTTTCAATTGAAAGAAAAGTGCACCTGAAGCCCACCGAATGCTTGTGGGAACATCACGGGAGACTTCTACGGGCAACAATTGATCCGTTTAAAGCGAGCTATAGCTGAAAAACGTCCAGAATATGCAACCAGACACGAGTGCATAATCTTTCAACATGACAACGCTCGGCCTCACGTTGCTATTGTCGTTAAAAACTATTTGGAAAATAGCGGGTGGGAAATTCTGGCTCACCCGCCTTATAGCCCAGACCTTTCCCCTTCCGAATACCATTTGTTTCGATCGATGCAGAACGCTTTGACTGGAATACGCTTCACGTCACAACAGGGTATCAAAAATTGGCTCGATTTATTCCTGGCTTCAAAAGATTAACGCTTCTTCCGCGACGGAATTCATAAATTACCGAAGACCGAAGGCCGAATTAAGTTGTACACCCAATATAAAAATTAAACTAAATTTAAAAAAGTAGTTTACGGTCGTACGAGGCAGGTATCTCGTAAAAATTCCATTTGGGCGTAAACTTTCCACTTCTCATTTGGCGTTGCACGCCAAAAACTGCTCGGGAACTGCTCTGCGTGAATGATGCGCCTGTACACATCCCTTAAGCTTTTGAATTTTTTTTGGCATCATCTGCACTTAATTTTCCTGTTGAATCAAAAGAAAATAAAATATTATGATACACGCAAAAATAGATGTACATTTAGCTCTTTAACATGACTCAAGGAGGCAATGACCGAGATAGGATAGATAGGAGTCAGGGGAATAGTGAAAGAGGAATAGAGAAATGCGGAAATGTAGGCGAGGTGGTGAAGAAGGGATACACAGACTGGAGAAGCAGAGTGCTAGAAAAGGAGCCGGTGCTGGAACGATGCAAATATAGAAGAACATTTGAGAAAAGGACCAAAGGAAACAAATTAAAACTGAGGGGGAGAGGAAGGCAGGGAATGGAGGAGATACAAGGTGATGGGTCCAAAAAAATACAAGACAAAGGGGGTAGTTTTAGAAGGGTAAAGGATAAGCCACATTATATTGAGAGTAGTGTACAAGAGGAAGTGTAAAGAAAAGATGAAGTAATGTATAAAGGTGAATATTTAACCATAGACTCCCACACTGGGGTTATTAGTTACCCCAGTTTCTTTAGTAAATACGTAAATTTTTATATTTTTCAGAACTTTTTCAGGAGTTTTTCTATTAAATCTTCACCGAAAGCTATTTTATCATATATCATTCTCTTTGGTATCGGAAAATGAAGGGAATCGTGTAAATTAAATTCCATTCTCGCATGTGAGGAACATTTTATGCTCAAAAAAAGGTTGGGGCAATTAGTTACCCCACTGTGGGGCCTACCTCCCAAAACAATAATTGTGCGAGTTTAGAGTTAAGACCAAAGAAGCCATGCAATGGAAATAAAACTACTAGTATTTTTCTTGCATAAATAGTAATTAGCCATACGTTTACAAAAGCTAATTCAGCCGTATTCTCATCCTCACATATAAATGTAAAAGGGGCTAACATTAAAAATCTTAATTTTCCTTACCATTAAGAGCCATTGAAACTTCCTCCCACAACTTGGACGTCGTTTCTCTACTCCATTCTTCTATCGGAATAGAGAAGTTCCACAACGGAATTCTTCTCTCTACCACGAGAATAAGAAATTCAATTTCCAAGTCCGTCAGCTTCCCATTGCGGTTAGCAGGCAGTGGCCGTTTCAGAACCTGCACTCGCCTTTTTGATGTTTTTGAAGATTCTGCAAATAATAATAATAATAATAATAATAATATTATGGAGGAATAATAATATTATGGAGGTTATATGGAGGTCATCCATATAAAATAAATGGGTGATCCCTCGCCCACGCTCCCCGGGGGCCGCCGCTTCGTACCCGCGTGCAGCCCGCAAGGCGATTGATAAGGGTAATAGTGAGATGCAAAACAGGAGGGGGCTAAGAGAATCTCCCTGGATAATCCCCCTCCTATACCCCACCACTCCGGTCGATACGTTGCCTTCACTAGTTTTAACTGTGAAGCGTGTCTTCCAGAGCGGCATGAGCTGCCTAATGCATCTCACTATGTAAAAACTCACCGAAAGGCGTTCGAGTAGGTGTATAATCAGGTTGTGACTGACAGTGTCGATCGCCTTACGGTAGTCTATCCAAGCGACTGAGAGGTTACGCTTGTGTTGGACCATGTCCTGCGTGATGCAGCGGTCCACCAGCAGGTTCTCCTTACAACCTCCCAGCCCCCTCTTGGATCCCCTTTGTTCGTGTATCTCCCGCCATGCAGGCTCGATCCCGCGCAGAACACGCTCATAAAGAATCTTTGTGAAGATCTTACAGAGCGCATTCAGACACGTTATCGGGCGGTAGTTCTCCGGACGAGACAAATCCCCTTTTTTGGGGAGTAGCACCGTCCTTCCCTCTGTCAGCCACGCAGGGATGGGCACCGTCCCATCGATGAACGACGAGAAGATGCGGGCCAGATGGGTATGGGTGCACTTGAATTTCTTCCACCAGAAGATGTTAATCCCATCCGGTCCGGGAGCGGCGTGGTTCCTCATGCTACTCACCGCCTTCTCCACCTCACCCCGCGTGACTGGAAAACAGTCGCCACGCTGACTCGGCTGTTGCCGACAAAACGTGTCGAACCGTCCCAGAGCTGGAGTGCCTTCATCAAAATGACCCGCCTCGCTATACAGCTCTCCCCAAAACCGCTCCACCTGAACAGCTGTTGGCGCTGTGTCGGGGGCAGGCGTAGGTGGTTGGAACCAGCGGCCTAGGTCAGAACGGAAGAGGGCGTTGTCTAACGCCCGACCCAGCCGCTTCTCTAGGGATTGCTTCGCAACCCCCAGGTTCCGCACCTTCTCCACGTAGCGTTCCTTCACAATAAGAAGGATAGCTTTGTTCAATGTGTGGTGACGGCATTTCAGTTCCGAGCTGATTTTTCGGATTTTAGGGGTAAACGCCCTCCCCGCCGTAATGAAGTCTAACACACACTGAACACGGGATGCCTGCCGCCGCGCTTCATTGATCTTATTCTGGAGCTGTGCAACGCGCCGCCGAGTCTTAGCCACGAACGCCGCCTTATCATTGCGTGTCTGAGGCTTCGACTCAACAGCCGCGTGATACACAGCCCAGTTCAAGCTGAGGAGATCAGCGGTCTCAGGGATTGCTGCCGCGAGGGACTCATTTGCCGCTTCTAGGCAACCAGGCTGAAGAGAAAATTTCTCAGTGATTCTCTCCCTCCTTGTTCCCCAGTCCTCTGTCAAATCGACGCGCCAACGGGGGGGTTCCGACTGCCGGGGGGTTCGATCTTGAGGCCGTCTGGTAGAGCTCCGCACGGAACGCGCGGAACAGCGCCTGCCGGACAGCTCTGGTGGTAATAACAAGAGATCGTAACCTTGCCGTCGCAAGCGGGCAGCTTGGTCTCGCAGATGTTGTTGCGAGAGGTGTGCAAGCTCTGGGTGCACTTGGCTCCACAGGGCCTGCAACCTCGCCATGGAGCCCCGCCGCGACGGCACGCTATCCCTCCAGCAGCGGATGAGGTCCTCCTTGAGTTCCTCCGTCCACTCGAGGCGCCGACTTCGAGCCGTGGTCGTTGCCGTGGATCCTATCCGGGTGCCCCTCCCAACTGATCCTTGGTCCCCATCCGAGAGGGACCGGTTGTGGGGGGCTTGACTAGGCGGTGTTCGAACCTAGTTTTCGGCGTGCCAGGTGGTTGGCCTGGCACGTCGGTGGCTATTGCGGGGGAGTTGTGCTTCCCCGGGCGATGGGCGCGCCAGCTTCCCTACGCCATATGAGCGTAGGGAAGCGTAGCGATAATAATAATGAGCGTAGCGATAATAATAATAATAATAATAATAAGGGGAGGGGGGGGGATTAAGCTCCTCTTGAACATCGTAGCGACGTACACGCGGGCGGCGGGAATGGAATTCGGATTGGACAAGTGCGCTGTTCTTCATCTCAGGAGAGGGAGAGCAGAGGGTGTCGCGGCTGATGTTCGGCTAGTGGACGGGAGCGTCTTCAAACACCTGGACGCCGGAGGGTCTTATCGGTACCTTGGCATCGATCAGCGCTCTGTACAGGACGCTGAGGGTGTCAGGGAGGCCCTCCGCAGCGAGTATAGGCGGCGTCTCAGACGGATCTGGAAATCAGATCTGTCTGGGAAAAACAAGATCACTGCCACCAATATGCTCGCTGTCCCGGTCCAGCTCTACTCCTTTGGCGTCGTCAAATGGCGTAGAGACGAGCTTAAACAGCTGGACATCGGCACACGCAAGATAATGAACATCCAGCGGAGTCTGCACCCTCGATCTTCCACCCCGCGCCTTTATATGCTGCGTCAGAGCGGCGAGCGCGGGCTCTCGGGATTGGAGTGTCTTCATGACCGCATGGTCCTCGGAATAGCAAGCGATGTAATAACGAGCTCGGACCCGCTCCTGGAGATTGTGCACCAGCATGAGCTTCATGGGGCGGGTGCTTTTCTCTATAAGGCGGCAGATCGTGCGGCAGAGACCCTCGGCTTGGAGTTCCGCCGGCGCCGGCGTGGCGCCTTGCCAATAGACTCCGTCGCTCGGTTGCCCAGGTCCCGACGTCGGCGGACAATCAGGGCTGCCGAGCAGACTGTCCTGACTCGGCAGCACGTGGACAGACCCATGCACGGTGTGTTTTTTCACCAACATCGAGGAACAGGGGCTGTCCACCCAGCTGACCTTTTCCTTCTTGCGGTCAGCTGGACTGATGTCCGAGACCGAAGGGTTTATCTGCGCCTGCCAAGACGGAGTCATCAACACCCTGGTCTATCGCAGTCGCGTTTTGGGTCAGCCTCTGCCGACCACTTTGTGTCGTGCATGCAAACAATCGCCGGAGACACTAATCCATCTACTGTCGGCCTGCCCAGTATATGCAGTCTCCGGCTATATCTATCGCCATAATGCGGCCCTAAGAGTGTTGTACTACCATCTACGGCACTCTTATGGGATAGACCGGGAGCCCGTGCCGCCTTATTTACCAGGAGATATTGAGTCCGTTGTCGTGGGTGAGAGGTGCAAGATTTATTGGAACTTCTCATTCGCGACCATCGGGCCGCTTCAAGCGACTAAGCCTGATGTTGTCTTCTTCGATTTCGACGACAAGACGATATACGTCATTGAGTTCTCGGCTCCGGCCGAAGTGAACGTGTCGCGAAAGAAAGAGGAGAAACGGCTCAAGTATCAGCCTCTCCTGGCCGAGCTACGTCGTTTGCACCGAGGATTCAGGGTAACTCTCGTTGTCCTCATCATCGGCGCGCTAGGGGGGATGAAAGAGTCTTTTGTATCGGGCCTCGCTGGCATACCGGTTTGCAAACCCGGTGTCCGGTTGCTAGCGGGTCGGATGCAGAAGGCGGTCATACTTGGGTCCCTCCGTTCACTCAGGCAACACGATTGTGGACTGCGGTAGCCGCTAACCCTCTGGCTTGAGGGAGCGGCTATCGCAGAGCGATATATTGAACTGTTCGCGCGACTTTTTTGACTGGGCGGCAGCCGAGGTGATGTCGGAACCCTCGAATGCCGCCCAGCGTCATTGTTCCGGTCTAGGTTAAGACCGAGCCTTACCCCCGGGAGTAGGTGAATGTTTCCCAGTGCAAACTGAGGAAGTGCGTTGCCCGGAGCAATAAAGTCTATTATAAAAAAATAATAATAATACCCATGGTGCGTGCCTAGGAGAGGGTCTATGCCGATTCTAACTCAAGTGGCGGCATCTCAGGGGGGAGCGGGGGGGTCCAGAGGGGGGTCCATAGGGCGGAGTGTTTAGGGGGGGGGTCCATGGCGGGGGTCCAGGAGGTGTCGATGGGGGCGGGGTCAGAGGGCGGGGTGACCAGCGCGGGGAAGCCAAGTGCGGGGGTACGGTGGAGGGGGGTCGTCGGGCACGTGTGACATCACAGAGGGGCTTCTGTGGAGGGGGGCCATGTGGTCCGTGGAGCGTCTGGTCGGGAAGCCGCCGTCGATAAGTGTTGTGTGTGTATGAAGGGCGACCTTTCAAGGCCCATTATTTATGACATGCAGCGGGTTCCATTCCGAAAGACAATGTCAATTGCATCCACCCCGTCTCAAACTCGCCGTCACCCGAGACAGGTCCTGACAGGTGCCTCGGAAAAAAACTATAATCTTTAGGGATCAAAGGCTGTGACCGCAGATGGACCACTTGAGCGCAGCTGCACTCTTGCGCTCTCCACGGTTCTTCGAACGTGTTCAAACCTGTTTTTCACGATTGAAAAAGAGGGAAGAGGTTTGGAAATTTGAGTGGGAGGCTTACGAGGGAGCTTATCATTTCTTGGACCACGCTCAGACTGCACTATTCCACTGCACCATCAACTTCTCTCCGAAAAAAAGAACTTTGAAAGTGCGGGGGAAAATGGATTTCTCGAGTATCAACAAAGTCGGCCGGATGGCGGAATTCCTCCCTCCGACATGACGGCCGTACAAACCAAATTTGGGAAACGCTACATCGCGGACATCGCGGATGAGTTCTCTGTCTTCTCACGGGCGCGACTTGTGAAGGCCTTCGACCAAGATCCGATAATGTTTGGGAGTATGCTGCAAGTGGCACGCGATGATCAACTCTGCATGCAGTATATTGGTGGAAAATACAACAGTGTCGAGTTCCGTCATCTGTGAACGTAGTGAACGGGAAAAAAAAGTTCGTTGGAACACCATCGTCGAACGGCTGTCGGCATCATGGAGAGCATGCTGCAACTGGTCAACTCAGTGGTTGGGAACTACAACAGCGTTCCATCGTCTCCAAGCGTGGAGACAAAACTGAGCACCATCATTGAGCGGCTGTTCGCATGGTTTTTTTTTCAAAGTGCTGACTATGTAAAAATGCATATGTTTGATCGAATTGTAAATGATGGATGTTTTCGCCGTAGAATAAAGAATACAAATGACATTTTCATCGAAATGTGTTTTATTCATTCAAAAAAATCCCTCGCTCACGCTTCGTATACGCTCAACCAGCTTTTCACGGATTTTACATTCTCATGGGCGCAGTTCGTGTTGAAGAGATGATGGGGACATTTGGAGTTTGTGATTTTCGGCAGCTCTGCAGCGATGGACAGCCCAGAGTCTCCAAGTCGATGACGTTTGTTGCGGGATCCCTGAATCTTGAAAGCCATGCGCATTTCTCAAATCCCTTCGCATAGATCGTAGGAGCTCCATGCAAGAGTTCTCGGATTGTTTTTCTAGCTGCCTCATATGGTATGCTGCTGTGATCCCATCGTATTCCATGGAAATTACGTTTCAGCCACTTGTTTGTCATTGTGTACTTGGCCGGTAAAGAGTCCCCCGCAAATGGTGCGTCGAACGTGAGCGTCAGCGGTTCAGCATTCTCGTCGTGGAGTTTGACGATGGACATCTCTTTCAGGACAAATTCGTTGACGGGTCTCTTGAAGCCCTGCACATCGACGATACGCTCCATGTTGACTGAAGAGGACGCGAATAATCGGCATCGTTTTATACCAATTTTTAAACTCCACCACTGATTGGATTGTACTCGACAATAAGATCATGGAGGATCATGCAGTATGCCGAAGTTTGTGGCGGAATATTGTTTTTCAATTGAAACTCAAGGCGCACGTCAACAGGGCCGGACTTGAGAGAATCGTTTTGTTTGAGCAGTCAATGACAACGAGGGAGGCTTTGTCTAAAAATTCAATCCTGCTCAGCCACGGTTCAGCGTCTTTGTTGTAATAAGCTGGTTGAAAATTCGCATACATCTCGTAGAGTAGAGCATATTGATTTTGATCAATGTTCAAATTCAAATTTCCATATGGATAACATTGCGAGTTGAGGTATAGTTTGACGTCACTTAGGTTACAATGATCAAAGTGGCTCGCATTGTGTTGTTTCTTATACCGTTCCGTCTGCAGCGGGAGTATGACATATCGTGGCTTTTCCAGCTGATTCGAGGTTTTCACAGACCACACGTGCTTGGAGGTCGCAGGCAGCAATGGATATTCATACAGTTTCCATGTTCGAAAACTCATGGAGATTGGTGCGTCTTTGGCGAGAAACTTTAACAGTTGAATTTTTCGCTGATCTGAGACTGTCACATACGGCACGAGCCATTCTATTTTATGCAATGCGAGTTCGTAGTCTTCGGGCGCTGTTTGTACAATGGCATTGTCGTCGGTCTTTGATCTCGTGAGAATCAACTCGTGCTTGGCATTTACGACAATTTTCCGATAATCTTCGGTAAATCCGAGGAGCATGCTGAGCGGTATACAGACATCAAAGTTTCTCGATACATCTACAATCTGCTTCGTCTCTTCAACATCGAGCCATCCAGTGTTCTCGAGCATAGAACTTTTGGCCGGTGAGAGAGATAAAAATCCCTTAATTACACTCGTAATGCCGACATTCTTATTACGATCGATTTCTATGGCATTCAGCTCATATCGCACTTCCTCAAACAAATGACAAATGGCATTGTTGACGAGACTTGTAGCAGTGGTTGGCGCCCCGTCACGCTTGGATAATTTCTCACATATGTGTAGGGAACGCTTGCTCCGCAGGATGGAGAGGTCTTGATGTTGGATGGCAATACGGACTTCATCGCTGTTATTGAAGGTTGACGATGCGTATGGCTGATGAGCGTGAATCTCACAATGGATGATGGATTCATCAAAGACCACCGGCGCCTGAATGTTTACAATTTCTTCTTCCATTTCACGCAACAGATGCGCAGAGCATAGACTAAATAATTTTTTACACGCTTTCGCCACGCACTTTGAGACCCAAACTCTTCAAGAGTAGCACGTTTTGAGGTGTTAGCACTTTGGACGCTGGTCGACGACTGATTGTTTTTATCCATGGTCGTTTATTGTTATTGGAAGATCTGTTGAAAACAATGCCCATCACGTCTTTATATGCAGGCGTATGGTGATTACTTGACCGCGAAAATTTACCAAATCACCGTCTTGATCCACTATGCGAAGCTGTATCGTGTCAATCGTTCAGCCTGTGATTGGCAGATAAATTACGTGGGAGGGAACTTCAATGATCTTATAGCCCGGTGGCACAGATGGAAAAAATTCGTGAATTGTGTGTACTTTTTGTCCGTTAATATAGGCACCAGCGGTAATGTTGCTCTCAACGCGTAGGGCGTTCACTTTGAGAATGGCTACTGGAAGATCGGATTCGTGTCTTTTATTGGCTTCCAATTTGCGTACGGTGAAGCCTAGTAGATGCCCAATAGAATCTTTTGGCTCTAAATGTACATGACGTTCATACTCGATCTCACTGCGTAGCGTGTTATTGTTAGGTTTAATGCTGATGCTGATGTTTTTGCGCGAGAGCTCCGCTTGTACAAACGTCTCAATATCCTCTATTTCATAACTGCCCGTAGGTATCGTCAACACCCCATCTCCCACGTAAAGTTTATCGTGGTCAAAGTCGATATTGGGAATAGAGTTGAAGGTTAACAAGTCCACGAGGCCGAGAGTATAATTTTTGTGTGGTGAGAGTTCGATGGGGGAAAGTATTGCGCCTCGAGTATGGACGATGAGCCAGATATGGTCAATGTTAAACTTTCATCCATGATGCTGGTAAATTGACAACTGAATTCTCCACGTCATTTCCTTCCTATATACTGTGTATATTTGTCTTTGTGCTGCAGCTGCCGACAAAGAAACTTGAGACACAAATGTCCACGTTCAATCGTATCATATTTCTGATATCTAGTATAATTATAATTGACGCTACCGACACGGAAATATCTCATGAGTTCGGATAGTGGTGGAAGATTGCCCAAACTATCAAAGTACACGACTTTCCATCCGGTCTTTTTGCAAGCGACCCAATGCGTGCCAAGGCCGACATTTTCATCCAAATTTACAATTGCTGCTTCACATTTGAGAGGTCCGCTCGCTGGCAATGTATCGCGCATGTAAACTCCACGAAAATGCGGAATGCTTAGGATTTTTGCATATTTGAGTAGGTCGCCGTCGGTGAGGGGTCGGTGTGGTAGCGTTACTTCTAGTTTTTTGGCTTGATATGGAGGCCCAATCCCTGCTTATACGGTTTCAGATATAGACGCCGACTTAATGCAATTGCTTCAATTGTTCGACTATGACGCTTACTTTCATCCAATTCACGCTTAGCTGCTTGAGCAGCAATTACAGCTTTAACTATACTATCCGCACCACCCGACAAAGCACCCGCAGCGCTAAGACCCGCAAAAATGGGCACGAGGAACGGTAATAAACCACCAATTTTATGGGGTACAGGTAGAACCCGAGGTGTGCGCACTTTACCACCTTACAACTTTACCACTGCACGAGCACCCTTTAGAGCTCATTTGATAATCTTACGCGGATCATTACTTTGAATCATTGTCTTCTTGGCAGCGCCAATTATCTTTTTCAAACAAACGCCGCCCTTGCCGGCCTTCATTCCCATACCAAATTTTCTCTTTGTCTTCATAATATTTGCCACACCCCAAGCACTGGCTTATGAACCGATACTAGCGTCTCTCGCGGTTACACATTGCCTAGCCTGTTCAGCCAACACTTTATCCGTCAAATGTCTCGCAACAAGATTATCCGGATTTTTCGAATACGCAATATCGTGTTGTTTGCAAGCCGTATCTAATGGATTAATGCCCGGATCACCACGAGCAAGGCGCTTGGCCAACTTTGTGCCGGGTCCACAATACTGATAGCCAGGCAAATGTAGTTCAATGGGGAGTTTGTTGATTAGGCGATTGACCAAACCTTTACCACTCTTCCCATGCACAATCATGCCTGAAGACAATACGCGACTGACGGATAGTCCCTATAAGAAGCCTATTTATATGATTTCGCCGTTAGTTGTGTGTGAGGTGACGTCCAGGAAGCAAACTATTGGAGGCGGACTTCCCGTGATAAATTTCGAAGAGTTTGTCGAAGACGGTGGGGGACGGGGGAGGGGGAGAAGAAACAAAAACGCCATGGGAATTTATTGCCGGATAGCATACGTGCACTGTTTTGCGGTCCATCGAATTGTGGGAAAACCAACGCTTTGCTCACTCATCATCCATCCGAATGGTTTGAGATTTGAGAATATTTACTTGTATTCCAAATCGCTGAAGCAGCCAAAGTATAAGTTATTCGAACACCTGCTCGAACCTGTGAGTGGAGTTGAATATTATCCATTCGAGGTGCATGAACAAGTGATAGCACCAAGTGATGATATGAATCTCAAACACGTCTACAATGACCATGTTAATACGGATATGACTTATACGTGCTTTAAAAACTTGTGCGTGAAATGCTGGAATTCTGACAAGTATGCTTTTATCACGATTTACAAGGATAGCGATATTAACGGAGGTCGATATAGACAAGGTTTTGATTATTTTCTCACCATTGATAAATGACTCATCGCTGGCAGTTGAAGAGACAGTATTGCGCATGCCGTGGTAGTGACAACATGAAGAGCGAACAATTGTTGCGTGAAAAGGATGTATTGTGTGAAATTGCCAAGGCGAGCGATGCAATCAGACGAAAGCATCGAATGATGAAACTTGGGAAAGATAGCGATCAACAGTGAATGCAGGATGTCGTCAAGCCTATAGTGGGGCCATTGGAAAAATTGGTGTCGTATAAAAACGGTGAGGTGGTGGAGGAGGAAATTAAGGATGAAAATGTGGGTGATAATGTTCAAGAAGGAGAAGATGCGTTAAATAATGTGAAACATCAAAATGAGGCACATGATTCCTTGAAGAGTGGAACACAAGATTCGTTTAAATTGATATATGAAGATGATTACTCGCAAAATATCGATGAGCTGATCAGCGAATATCTCCTGCTATTACAAACAAATAGAAAGGCAAGCTTGGATGTATTATATGATGTACGAAATCTCGCTAACAACAAATTAATGATTGGCAATTCTCCGATAATTTTCGACTCTTAACATATTCGTGTGGGAGATGCGAGTTATGCGAAAACTGTTGGATGAGCAGAGCTGTTGTTTAAAAAAGTGCCCAATGTCGAAACTCTCACACCGGACGAATTGAAAAACTATGAAAAGATTTTAATCTCGACGAATGCGCACAAAAATTTTATAAGCCTAGTGAGGCCATACGACGTAACACCAGCCACAAATTTAACACATATATCGCAAATATAGTCGATCATCATGTGGGACAGGGTATGCCAAAGTATAAGCTAGCTAGAAAAAACACCCAATCGGACTGTATTTATTGGGATAATCCAAACGAGCTAGTGGATCGTCTTCGCCTGCTTCTGTCATCCCAAGCAGCCGGAAATTCATCACATACGAATTAAATTATATCGATTATTGAGGAATCGCGCGAAGCTGAAATCATTTATTAACTCGACATCGGAGAATATACGCATTCTCATCGTGAGTGTCGATGTGTTTGGACGTCATTCAAGTAGGAGTGCACTCCACATTAGGCAAGGTCCCCCAGGTCGACCCGGGATTGACTTTAGAATTACCACAGATGGTCATTACGACTTGGGGCAGAAACGATTGTGTAACATTGCAAATCCGGAAGGAGAAGATGACGCCATCATTCTAAGTGCGTTACAAAAGAAATCTCGAACTATCATTAAGAACATACGCAAATAAATGGATGAGAGTAGTCAGTTGTTGGTTAATGGACTTGAAGCTACGATCCGAGACATTGCGAGGACACTCGAGGCCGATGTCAATAGTCTACAAGATTTGGTGATTCGTAATTCAAACGTCATTGCTGAATTGGACGCACGACTGAGTGGACTGGAAAATGAAAGAAAAAAGGGGTGCTCTCGTGCTGGAGCTACATAAGCCCGCTCGACGAAACTATCCCCGTCGATATGTGAACATCCGTGGCTTGGACGCTACCTGGCAAGCTGATCTCGTCGATATGCCATCATACGCGCGGCAAAACTCCAAACACAAATTTATCCTCACCGTCATCGATACCTTTTCAGAATTCGCCTGGGCCGTGCCAATGCTGAGTAAGAGTGGTAAAGATGTAGCAGCAGCAATGAAGTCGATCCTCGTTAAGAGACGCATACCGCAGAACTTCCACGTTGATCGGGGAAAAGAATTCTACAATTTTGACTTTAAGGCCATCATGAAAAAGTACAATATTCACATGTATTCAACATATAGCAACTTGAAGGCATCCATTTGCGAGCGTTTCAATCGTACATTGAAGAACAAGATGTGGATGCAATTTAGTCTTCCTGGTAATTATAAGTGGATCGCGATTCTTGATAATCTAATAGCCGAGTACAACGATTCTGTACACCGTACCATTAAGATGAAGCCGAGAAATGTTAACGCGGAAAATGAGAAGCAATTGCAGCAGATTTTCAATAAGCCTCCAATGAAAAGATCTTCGAAATTGGCCGTTGGTGATAAAGTGAGAATCAGCAAATTTAAGACTGTTTTCGAAAAGGGTTACACCCCAAACTGGATAACGGAAATATTTACAATCTATCGTGTGAATAAAACTCATCCCGTGACGTATCACTTGAAGGACCATAAAGATGAACCGATCGCCGGTGGTTTCTACGAACAAGAGCTTCTCAGTGTCAGGCACCCCGATATCTATCTCATTGAAGCGGTATTGAAGAAGCGCGGTAATCGAATGTTTGTATAGTGGTTAGGTTTCGACAATAGTTACAATAGTTGGATAAGTAAATCTGATTTGTAGTCTATAATAAAGAAAATGCAAAAATGTGTATGTTTTATGACTCTTGACCTGCTGGTCGTCCCCGCATCCCTCCAAGGCCTCCGACCGACTCCACAGCAGGCTTGCTTCCCCCCTTCTCGCCGTCGCCCTTTTTTCGTGGAACGTAAGCAGATGGATAGAGTGAATAAACTACATGGGATTATAAAAAGTCTGTTTCTTTATTTATGGAAAATAATAAATCCATTCTTGCACAATTAAATATATACAACACAAACATAACTTTAACATCGAGTGAACAAAATATACACATAATTTTCACGAGTTTTATACATCGATATTCACAAAAATGTACACAATTTTACATCAAGGTTGTGGAAAGAAATTACAAAACTTTTTCCGACTGTATTCTGTTATTTCCCCGTGGTAGGGTATCAGAGGTCCCAGGTAAGATATACCGCTTATCGTCATGAGCACTCAGAGCAATTTTCGTCTCGCGAATGGTGACCTTATGCAACTTTGATCGAATGCATGTTTGACTACGCTCCATTTCAACTTCTTCCTTCAAGCATCGAGCATAATCGTGAAACGTGATTGTCCTCGCCACAACGCTACTCTTGACACCTTTAACTTTTTTCGTGTCCTTCTTACCCTCGACACGTGTCGCGTACATTTTCGATCGAAGTCCAATAAATTCTGTCATAATTGCTCCATTAAATTCATCCTTCAAGGGATCGGGCACCTTCTTGTTGACGAGCGGTATACCATACCGATTGTCCGCCGAATAATTGCTTGTATCGAATTTTCAAATGTCGCGCTTCACGTCGGCATATATATGATCGCTCTCAATGTCATATATGAGACTATCCGTATCGGTATACATGACTTTACATTTATCTCGATACCGAGGTACCATATACTCGTGATGAAATGCATACAAGCACGTTTTGGATATGTCGAGTATGCGAATACCCACATATATCGGCTTGTTGAATTTCACCTCGAGATTGCACACTTCCACGGCAACGAGGTTTTCCGAAAAAACACTTCGGCTATGGAAGCTTGGCTTTGCAATCATTGCCTCTGCGCCATACCTGCCCTCTCATTTTGTTAAAAGCTTTACATCGACATGATTGCGCACATTCTCCATCGTTTTGCCAAAGACCGCATTATTAATTAATTTGAATAAATTATTTTCGAAATCGTTTTTGGCAAGCGTTCGAAACTGGGTATTTAAGTCAATATACGAACGCAGCCATGGGGATTGTGTAAACTGTAGGACTCTATGGATTTTCGTGAGGCAAAGTCCATGGCGTAAGCACTGTTGCAAATTCCGGTGGTGTATGATGTAGCGCTTTTTATCGCAGACGGTTGCTAGTAGTTTCCCCCCCCCCCTGCTTACCCGGCGCTTTTTCATGTATTGGACAAAACGGCAGGTCTTTGTGCGCATCATGGAGAGATTGCAGATATTCCAAGTCGACTTCAAGGATGTCGCCTATAGGTGAGTCTAGCGCGATGCATGATGGATTAAAATTGGACACGTCGTTGACCCATTGAAAATCTGCATATGGCAAGGGTTGACACATTGCCCATCCATACAAATTATTGACATAAAAATACATCAAGTATGATGATGCCTTCGATGGATCAAACGACTCCATCTACTTGTTATTAGCGTGTGCATATCGGTTTGAGCATTGACTCAGACCACCGCGTATACCCCGCACAACGAATAAAACCATGTCGCTGTCAGTTAGTAATTCGAACTTGACATTCGAGTGTTTTAACATTGCATCCCAGCTATATACGGGCATTGTGTAGTTATAGGCGGGATCTAGGCCATAGCTCTCAACCCATGTTTTTCGAAAGTTTTCGAAAATATCGGCTAATAACAAGACATCTGTCTTCAGATAAAAATCGCTATAGTCACCCAGCGATCGAATGGAGAACCGCCCCCAAACTTTCTAAGCATGTGCGTACCCGCTCTCACACACTGTAGCATCTGTCAGGGAACTGTAAAATGCGTCACGTGGTGGTAGGCAAGTGTCGTCTAGCTCCGTCACGTCATCAATATATTCATAAGGGAAGACCCCTTTTCGCGTCAGCAAATTGAAATCGTCTGTCGAGAGAGTTGGGAATTGTGTGCGTAAATTTTTTAGTTTGTCCTCGGTCAAGAATGAGGCTAATTTGTCGAGACTGGGGTTGAGGAATTTGTATGAGTCGATAAAGCGCAATTGGATCTTGTGTTTTCAATCGTCTTCAATTTCAACATGCTTCGTGAATGAGATGTATTTCTCCTTTGGGATTGGAAGCACATCGGTTCTTCCTTCGAACGCTGTGGCTACTTCCTTGATTATAAAATGTCCATCGTAACCGGATAAATTGTGGAAAACTACTGGAATGAAAAATGACTGCTTGTAATTTAGGTTGCAGTTGGAATGGGCGGGGCCTCTACAGCGCCCAGTCAGATGGCAATAATCTCGAACACGTACATCTTCTTGCGCAAATGGTTTCTCACATATGTGACATTGAGTCGCTGCTCGAAAACCAGCCCACTCACTCGGTGTTAAATTTACCATTGGTACATTATCACAGAAAGTTTCTTTTATCCGCAGTGCCAGATTTTTTAGTTCTTCGATAAACGATGATACGCAATCAGCACTGCGGCTTGAGTGATACGAATATAATGAATCGTCATATGAACAACACACATAGTATCCGATACTAAATACTTCATGATGTTGATACATATCTTTCGCTAGGTTCTCCCCATGGGTCTTTGCCAGCACACACTCCAAATCAGCATACACAATGAAGGGATGTCGCTCTTTCCGGCTAAAGTTGCTGAACTGGAGCCACTTATTGGTGTCGTTTGGTAGTCGGATCGCAGTCATTTATTGCTCCACAATCGACCTCGTGTGATTGCAATTTTTCCTCGGAACCGAAGTAGTGCAAACACCTGCAAAAAAAATGTTTCGTTTAATTCGTCTAGCATATATAATTACCTATATATGCTAACTACTATATTATGATAACTACATACCGATCACAGATATATTTTTTATGCCCGTTTTTGCTCAGTTGCTTCGTCACGAGTCTCGACAGGTTCTAGATCCATACGAAGTGCCCCATATTGCGGTCCTCGGTATCTTGCAGGTACAGCAAATTGATGTGCTTTTCCTTTTTGTGTTGAGTGACTCATATTGGAACAATGTCCTTTTTGATGGTGGTGATATACACGTTGATCGATACATTGTTTTGAAGATCAAATTTTTTTATTTGATGTATCGTCACCGGGAATTCGATATCCTGAAGATTCAGTACTGTCGAATAATGCGGGTAAGAAGATGGACGGTCACTGTTTCGGTCAGCTGGGTATAGAGCAGCGACAACTGCCCATGCGAAACATGCATTGCCGCCCGATTTGACGTTAACCACAGCCCTCTTCAACATTATTTCCTGCGGCAATGATATGGACCACCCGGCAGGCATCGGATTATACTTATTCACATTTATCGTGAGGTTAAGTATTTTCTGCGAAGCCCAGCCACACTTGAAATTCATCGAGCAAGGTTAAGGGAGACTTTGTCCTTGAAATTTTCAAAAAATCAATTTTTTTAAATTACGGATTCTTAATCTACATGTAAGTAGAAATAAATCTGTCGAAGCGTTTCCCGGATTTCGAACGTTTACGATGTTTTAAACGCGTTTGAAGTTGACACCGTCAGCGCGCTCTGACCGTCTCAGCGGGGCGCCCGGCTAGCTGGGTTCCTGCAGGTCTCAGCGCGTCTGACGCAGGTATACAGAGCCTTTTATGCTTAGAAACCTTTGAAAAGGGTCCCTACTTTTTCCTTTATCGATTTTGCAACGGTTATTTCAGTCAGGCTTCGGCATTGAAAGCGAAAACATCGTAGCGTCTGTGTTTTTTGTTTTTCGTTATTTTCAAGTAATTTATCGAAAATTTGTGCGCAATATGCCTCGAAAGGGTACAAAAGATCATCCGAAACAGTACGGGGGCAAAAAATCGCATCCGCAACCCCCTAATCGCTGGGAATTTGAAAAGAGCAAGTCGTTCACAAGCACGTCAGTGCAGAAAATTTTACAAAGTGGCAAATTGGGAAGTTATGAACTAAGTGTTGATTCAGTGTACTGCTTTTTGAACTTCGTATTAGTTTTTAACTTTTTATCCGATAACGTTTTGTGTAAAGATTGCAACGGACGAATCGTTTTTTTCATGCGTGATCGACGAGGCATCGGTTTCAAACTGAATTTAAAATGCGAGTGCGGGGAAAAAAGTCTTACTTCGTGTCCACTTATCGGTAAAGCATATGAAATAAATCGCCGAATCGTGTTTGTTTTCCGTTTATTAGGCCTCGGAATAAACGGTTTGAGCAGGTTTTGTGGCATACTGGACATTTGCAGCGGGATGACGACCACAATATAATACGCTTGTGTAGAAAATATACCAATCGCGACGAAATCGGTTTACGACATGGTTCTGAAGAAAGCTGTAGCAGAGGAGAAGAAACAAAACGTTTCTCGAGGACTACAGAAAGATCACTTCATCGTTTCAGGAGATGGCACGTGGAAAAAGAGAGGGTTTTCATCTCTCATTGGCGTGACTAGTCTCATTGTATACCACACCAAAAAAGTTGTCGACGCCATGGTCAAATCGAAGTTTTGCCAATCTTGTAGCTTTTGGGAGAAAAAAAGATGAAGATCGTGCTGGTTACGATGAATGGAAGGAAACACACGTTGAAACTTGCACCGCAAACCACGTCGGTTCGGCAGGAAAGATGGAAACCGACAGAATTACCGAAATGTTTCTCCGATCGGTAGAACTGCACGGAGTCACATACGTCACTTATGTCGGGGATGGTGACAGTAAAACGTTTAAGGGATTGCTTGAAGCCAATCCCTATGATGACGTTACTGTCAAAAAAAAGAATGTATTGGTCACGTCGAAAAAAGAATGGGAACGAGATTGAGAAATATGAAAAAAGGAACCAAGGGACTCGGAGGAAAAGGGGCAGGCAAACTCACAGATAAAGCGATCGGAGAACTCACTAAATACTATGGCCTTGCTATCCGCCGAAATTCACATTCTGTGCAAGCCATGAAGGACGCAATATGGGCCACGGATTACCACAAGAGCTCCACGGATAAAAAACCCCAGCATGAGAAGTGTCCACCAGGAGAAAACAGCTGGTGTACGTGGCGTAAAGCTGAAGCGTCGGATACTTTGTCTTTATATAAGCACAAGGCTCCTCGTAGTGACACTGTTCTGAAGGCCATCGAGCCAATTTACAAAAAATTGTCGTCGGACGATTTGCTCGACAGATGTTTGGGTGCTCATACTCAGAACAGTAATGAGTCACTTAATAATATGATTTGGATGCGTGCGCCCAAACATCTTCATTCCGGCGCAGATGTGGTCAATATTGCCACGGGATTAGCAGTGATTATCTTCAACGAAGGTGAGGAATCATTGTTAATTGCCGTGGATTTCATGAGTGCCCGGATTGGCACTTTCGCCGAGAGCTGGGCCCATTCACGGGACAAAGCAAGGATCGAGCGCGCGGAGAGGCAGGTGACCGACGCAGCAAAAAAGGCCCGGATTGAGCAGCGGGAGATGTTAGCGGCTCAACATGAGCAGCTAGAAGAAGAGGAGGGATGCCTCTATGGACCAGGCATTGCCGATTAGCGGTAATTATAAACACATTTGTGTAAACACATTACAAAACTTTAAACGCGTTTTTCTCGAAAACACGTTTTTAAAAATGGCTGACATTCTCCTGACTGCTGTAATTAACATATTGACCTGAAATTTGGAGAGCGTACTCAGAAAATACGTCTTCACGGAATGACGGATCGTTTTTTTGATGGATACATTTTTGCATTTATTATTTATCTTTTTATGCGAAAAAAACGCGAAAATACGATTTTTTTTAAATTGCCGCCATTTTCCGAAATTTGTACTAAACGAAAAACCCATCCGTCATTCCATGACCAAAGGGTCACAGATTGATAATATGCTTTGAATTTGTGTTTCAGATCAACAAAGAGAGGGCAGTGATGTCAGCCGTTTACCTCCAGCGATTTAAGGACCTGTTTTCGCGGAGCTGCAACGGCCGCCATTTTGGTTTTTTTTTTCAAAGAATTTTTTTTTTAACGTTCTGTATATCATGAATAAAAGCAAGAAAAACACCGCACTCAAAAAGCTTTGCTCGTTTCCTTTAAAAAAAATAAAATGTAAACACCTGAAATATGGCACTCCAAGGACAAAGTCTCCTTTAAAGTGGGCTCCATAATACGCTGCTCATACCACTCGTTTAAATCCCTTGTGCTAAATAGTTCACAGTTTCGCGTGTTGACACTTTTATTCGTATGTTTGTCACTATTCGCGAATTCAAAATTAAACACTGTATTGATTTTGATGCTGTTGTGCTTGCCGATAATATTTTGCACATGTTGAAGCACTAGGACGCGAGCATCATTTAGAAAGTGTTTTGGCTCGATGTGGCTGCGATTGATGATGGAACCGGTCAGTATCCGACTCTCGAAGGATGTTTCAATCTCTCGCCAGATTAATTCATGATCACCGTGTCCTGCGCCCGTGTGTATGAAACGACTCCGCACACAATTCCTCAATCCTTCCAGACGCGCTATTTGGGCTATTAGTGACTGTTGATGTCCGATTAATAATCGCGGACGCCTAATCCGGCTTTGCATTTCCAGCCCTTCGATGAACTCAACGCATCGTTCCTCCCACGCAGCAAAATCTTCGAATGAGTGTAAAAGCACGGCTTGGTCATGCAAGAGTCGCTCCATGTTGACGAGTAAGAAAAAAACTTCCACGATGTTAACAGACTGACTGCTTCACGCAAAGTGCGGCCAGATTTGAGCGGAGCGGATCATTAAAAAAACTCTTCCTTCAGGAAAAAAAATCGACCCTCTCTCTCGGGAAAACAGAGTTTTCCGATAACGCGTAGATCGCTCGAGGAACATAAGACAAAAATCAGGAAGTCGGGATGCATCGGGTCGAAAGATTTTATGGATCCTGCAGCTCAAGTGGTCCATCGGCGCCAACGGCCCTTCCCGATAGATCCCTAAAGTTTATAGTTTTTCCAAGAAATCCCGACTTGTCGAGACCTGTCTAAAGTGTTGGCGAGATTCGTGGTCGGTGGGCTCGCATGCGAACAGATCTTGACATTATCTTTCGGAATAGAGACCTCGATGAGACTTTTTAAGAGTGCAGCTGCGCTCAAGTGGTCCATCCGCCGTCCCTTTGCCTTTAATCCCTAAAGATTATAGTTTTTTTTCCGAGGAACCTGTCAGGACCTGTCTCGAGTGTCGGCGAGCTTGGAGACGAGGCGGATGCAATAGACATTGTCTGTCGGAATGGAACCAGCTGTATGTCATAAATATTGGGCTCTGAAAGGCCGCCCTTTATGTGGCGCCTAGCGTTTCCATATGACCGAAAATTTTCCGACCCATATATGGTTGTCACACACGCACGCATGCACGCTTTTCCAAGAAACATGTCAGGACCTGTCTCGAGTGTCGGCGAGCTTTGAGACGGGGTGGATGCAGTTGACATTGTCTTTCGGAATGAAACCAGCTGCATGTCATAAATAATGGGCCTTGAAAGGCCGCCCGTCACACACACACACACACAACACTTATCGACGGCGGCTTCCCTGCTAGACGCTCCACGGATCACATGGCCCCCCTCCACAGAAACCCCTCTGTGATGTCACGCGCGTCCGACGACCCCCCTCCACTGAACCCCGCCCTCTGGACCCCCCCGGTCACCACTCCTGGACCTTCCCCCTGGACACGGCCTCCTGGAACTTCCCTGCTCTCCGATCAGATGCCTCCACTTGAGTTAGAATCGGCATAGCCGATTCTCTACTATGCCTCTTTGCGTGGGCAACACCCGCAAAGGGGAAATGCTACCTTTCGGCGTCCACGTTGCGCCCGCTGGAAACGTCATTGGCGCGTCAATGTCCCCCGCGACAACGCAATAACAAGAGCGACTAACGGAAGCTCTGGCTGTGGCCGCTCATAGTGGTAAGCGACCGCCATGCACCCACTCACACACCTTACACTTACACCTCTGAGCGCCTTGACAGAGCCCCCGTGGCGGTATGAGTCAGGTGACCCTGCGAACGGGTATCACCGATGAATGAGATGGAACCCCATATAAACGGGGGTTTTTCCAACCGGGTCATGGATGGAGGGGGCCCTATAAACGGGTATCGCCCGCGAGGGAATGATCCCACGGGACCGCCCTGTCGGGTCGCAAGGAGACAACGCAGAGCCTCCTAGCGGGGGAGGTAAAAGTGGCCGAGAGAGGGCCTCTTCCGGCCGCCCGCCGACCGGACGAGACTCAGGTCGGGCCGTTGCCGCCTCCATCTGAAACCAGGGGGGACCTCTGACCACCTCACACTGACCATACACGTAAAAGACAGGGAGAGATAATAAAAACTATGGAAGGGCATGTTTCAAAAAATAGACCCAGGTGGTTACCCCGCATCCGGGGGAGACCACCCTGAGCTCCGACCGCGTGCAAGCCCCGGTGGCTTCAGGCCGCGGCACGGATTCTGGGGGCCGCGAAACATACTTTACGCAGGCGACAAACGAGGCGAACGGAGACCGAGCAGACATGGACAGCAAACTGCTAGAGGCTCACAACAGCCAGACGAGACGTAGCAGCGTGGCGAGCTACGTGAGCATCGCGAGCTACGAAAGCGCTGTTGGCGGCGGAACTGGCGAGACCAGACCGCGACAGAGGGCAAATTGCCCAAGATATATGGGGCCCCCAACCCCAAGACCGACGGACGGACGACCGGGACAGACGACGGCGTTGGCCACACCCGTCCGGACAGCCGAGGCCCGGATCCGGGCGCAGTTGCGGCGGATCCGAGAGTGCTTGGTTGTGATGGAGGCGAAAACTCGCGTCCAGCGCAACATCAGCGCCGTTATTACACCGAACATGGCGATAATCAGGGAGGCTGTGGACGAGGCCGGGCATGAATGTGACATAATGTTTGTGCTCGGGGCTGCCGAGGGTGCGAGTGGCGAAGACAGACTGGCAACGCCACAGACTACGCCACAGACCAAACGGAAGCGGTTGACTACGGGCTCAAGCCCGGACCTTACGCCGGCCAAAAGGCCGACAGAGGGATCCGAGCCCACCACGTGGGCAAAGGTAGCCACCAAAAGACAAAAAAGAAAACCGACAGACGTACAGGACCGACAAAAGACGGAAACGCCATACACTGCGACAGCGACGTCGACCGCAAGGGGGGCAAGCGGGAGCCGCCCAGCCCGGAGACCTGGAGTCGGTGGGGTTCTCGTCAAACCCACAAGTAGAAAAACTTACGCGGACACACTGAGACAGATGAAAACCGTTGACCCCGGCATCGGGAAGGTGCAGGTCAACGGCTACCGACAGACAAAGGACGGGTCTATCCTGGTCCGTGTTAAAAGCGGACCCAGGGAAAGACAAAACTTCCAGGACAAGCTTCGGCAAGCCCCGGAAGATAACGCACAGGTACGAGACATGACAGTCAACGTACAAATTGATATACTTCACCTGGACTGCGTGACGGACAAGGAGGAAGTGACGGAGTCACTCCGCCAGGCGACGAACGACGCGAGAGACCCGAAGGTTCATATCTTCGGGCCAAACAGACAAGGACAGTGTATGGCTATGTGTGAGGTTGAGGAGGGCGCCGCAAACGCCCTTCTCAAAAAAGAGCAACTGAAAATCGGGTGGATGAACTGTCGCGTCAGGCCTAGGACGACCGTGCCAAGGTGCTACCGATGCCTTGGGTACGGGCACACTAGAACTAACTGCAACGGAACGGACAGGGCACGGAGTTGCTACAAATGTGGCAGAACGAACCACGTCGGCAAGGACTGCAAAGACAGACCGACGTGTTTCTTGTGCGCCGAGGCGTGGCACGAGAGCACCGCGTATGTCCCGGGTTCCGGGGCGTGTGCGGTCTTTAGAGCTGCGCTGGAGGAGTGCAGGGAAAAGACGAAGACATGACGGTCCTACAGGAAAACATGCACAGATGCGGGGAGGCACATTTGCTGCTACTTCAAATCGCGACGGAACACGACGCTGACGTACTCATACTTAGCGAACAGTACAGGGACTGGGCGACTCCGACGTGGTTCCAAAACGGCGCGGGTACCTCGGCCATCTGGGCCAGGGGTTCCGGAATGCGCGTACTCGACGGCGGGGCGGGAGACGACTACGTCTGGGTGAGGGTGGACGGCCTGACTCATGTCAGCGTCTACCTGACCCCAAACTGCTCCGCTGGAGAGTTCGAGGACAAGACGGACAGACTGGACGACGCGCTGAGGGAGCTGTCTGGCGACTTAATTGTCGCGGGCGACCTCAACGCGAGAGTGATCGAGTGGGGCATGACCAGGACGGACAGACGCGGACACTTGCTGCTAGAGATGGCAGCAAGACTCAACCTGACGGTCGCAAACACGGGAAACGTACCAACGTACGTAGGACCGAGGGTGGGCTCCTCGATACCGGACGTGACGTTAATCTCGGACAGTATCGTCCCGCTGATGAGGCGGTGGGCGGTGATCGATGACTACACAGCCAGCGATCATCAGTACATCGCCTTTGAGGTGGCAGGACCCACAATGACGCGACGCAATGGATTGGTGCGTGCACCGCGGTGGAACATACAGAAACTGGACGGTGACAGGTTCTCGAGGGCGTTGCTGGAAGCAGCCGCTCCCTCAGTGAGCGTGTCTGACGAACTGATTGGACGCGCGAGGACTGAACGACTCGTGGACGAAACACTGAAACTGACGAGACGGCTCTGCAAGGCGTCAATGCCACGCAAGAGCACCCAACACGACAGACGAGTGACGTACTGGTGGATAGAGGACATCGCCGAACTGCGGAGAGACTGCATTCGGGCCAAACGGCGGATGTACCGGGCTCGTTAGGGGGTCAGGCCGAACGCGGCCGCTCTTACGACAGAGTACAAGACCGCATGGAAGACGCTGACGAACGCAATAAAACTGAGCAAAAAGCGGCGCTGGAGACAGCTTTGCGAAAGACACCTTTGCGAGCCCAGACCCCTGGGGTCTGGGATACAAAATTGTGACCCAGAGACTGGGGGTTCGAGACCCACCGGAACCCCATGATGCAACGACCATGGGACAGATCGTCGACGGTCTCTTCCTGACTCACTCGAGGAGGGAGGAGCCGGCGCACATCGACGACAGACTAGACGTCCCCGTCTTCACCGAGGAAAAACTTATCAAAGCTACGACCTCTCCGAAGGCGAGGAAAGCACCGGGACCGGATGGCATACCCGGGGAGGTCCTGCGGCTGATGGCTCGCCTGAGGCCTGGGATCCTCCTCGGGATGTACAACGAACGCCTAAGGACAGGGACGTTCAGCAGGCGCTGGACGACGGCCAGACTGGTTCTCCTTAGCAAAGGAAAGGGGAGTCGTACATGCCGTCTTCCTACAGACCGCTCAGTTTACTGGACACAACGGGTAAAGTTTTCGAACTTTTACTGAGACCGCGACTGACAGACGCGATAAAAGCGGCTGGGGGTTTGTCCGTGAACCAGCACGGCTTCCGCAAGGGACGTTCGACGATAGAGGCAATCCGCGAGGTCATCGACACCGTCAGGAGGACGGACGAGGTCTGTCACGCAGCAAGGCCTCTAGTGTTACTGGTGACTTTAGACGTGAGAAACGCCTTCATCTCGGCTAGGTGGGTGGATATCTTAGAGGCGCTGAAAGGCGCTCTCCGGGTTCCTCCCTACCTTTTCCCGGTATTGAGGGATTATCTCAACGACAGACGGATACCGTACGAGACGGCGGAAGGACCGGTGACTAGACGGATCATCGCAGGTATTGCGCAGGGATCAATCCTGGGACCGGACCTTTGGAACGTGACGTACGACAGCCTGCTGAGGCTGGAGATGCCGCAAACCGCATCGCTCGTGGCTTACGCCGACGACGTGGTGGCGGTGATTGTGGAGCGCAGCGCGGATCTGGCCCAGCTGACACTCAATCAAGTCATGAGGCGCGTAGACCGATGGATGACGGAGCACGGACTGACTCGTGCACTGGACAAGACGGAGCTCCTCATGCTCACGAGACGACGAATTCCGACCCTCATTCCGATGAGAGTCGGAACAGTACGCACGGAAACCAGAGGGGAGGGCAAGTATCTGGGGGTGACCCTGGACACAAAGGCGACCTTCTGGCCACATATAAAACGGACGGCCGAAAAGGCGGCGGTGAAGGTCACTTCGATCAGCCGCCTGACGGCAAATACGCACGAACCGAGACCGTATATACGACGGCTACTGATGACGACGGCCCATTCGATCCTCCTGTATGGCGCAGAGGTCTGGGCGGACGCGCTGGCCATAAAGAAATACAGCAAGACTATGACGTACGTACAAAGACAGGGGGCACGAAGGATAGCGTGCGCTTACAGGACCGTCTCGGCTGAGGCGATCCTGGTAGTGACGGGCGTGATTCCCATAGACCTACGGGCCACAGAATGGAAACATATTTACGAACGCGACGAAAGGACTGAAAGGCCTGACGCGGGAAAGTGCGAAAGAGAAAAGACCATGACGGACTGGCACGCACGCTGGACGGCTGAGACGAGTGGACGATGGACACGACGACTGATAACCGACCTAAGACTGTGGACCGAACGGGGAGTGGGGGAGGTGAATTTTTACCTGACCCAGTTCCTAACGGGTCACGGATACTTTCGAGGCTACCTACATAACATGAAACGAGTACGGACGCCGAACAGTTAATACTGCGGACACATACGTGACGACGCAGAACACACGTTTTTTGCGTGCGATAGATGGACGACACGGAGACAACAACTGGAACAGAGGACCGGACACATCACGCCTGACAACATAGTCGGGCTGATGTTACGAGACGAAGACCAATGGGCAGCCGATGCCACTTTCATCGAGGCAGTGCTGAGATGTAAGAAAGATGGTGAATGTCTGGAGTACGAATGAGAGGACGGATACGTAATTGGGGTAGATGGTGGGACTAACAAACGAAACGAGACGGACGACGGACAGGACCTGCGTGGGTGAGGTTATACTAACGTGTTGCCACCCCGCAGGTAGACAGTGGAGGGGGATTGTTTAGTCGGTATATTACCATTGCGACATACGAGATCACCGGCATGTGTGGGAGTCCGACGCACGAGAGGGTCATTTGGACTCTCTTACGGTGCGTAATTTGCATTTTAACCCCCGCCTAAAAATAATAATAATAATAATAATGGCGTAGGAAAGCTGGCGTGCCCATCGCCCGGGGGAGCATAACTCCTCCGCAATAGCCACCGACGTGCCAGGCCAACCACCTAGCACGCCGAAAACTAGGTTCGAACACCACCTAGTCAGGCCCCCCACAACCGGTCCCTTTCGGGTGGGGACCAAGGATCAGTTGAGAGGGGCACCCGGATAGGATCCACGGCAACGACCACGGCTCGAAATCGGCGCCTCGAGTGGACGGAGGAACTCAAGGAGGACCTCATCCGCTGCTGGAGGGAAAGCGTACCGTCGCGGCGGGGCTACATGGCGAGGTTGCAGGCCCTGTGGAGCCAAGTGCACCCAGAGCTTGCACACCTCTCGCAACAACATCTGCGAGACCAGGCTGCCCGCTTGCGACGGCAAGGCTACGATCTCTTGTTAGTACCACCAGAGCGGTCCGGCAGGCGCTCTTCCGCGCGTTCCGTGCGGAGCTCTGCCGGATGGCCTCAAGATCGAAGCCCCCGGCAGTCGGAACCCCCCCGTTGGCGCGTCGATTTGACAGAGGACTGGGGAACAAGGAGGGAGAGAATCACTGGGAAATTTTCTCTTCAGCCTGGTTGCCTAGAAGCGGCAAATGAGTCCCTTGCAGCAGCAATCCCTGAGACTGCTGCTCCCCTCAGCTTGAACTGGGCTGTGTATCACGCGGCTGTTGAGTCGAAGCCTCAGACACGCAATGATAAGGCGGCGTTCGTGGCTAAGACTCGGCGGCGCGTTGCACAGCTCCAGAATAAGATCAATGAAGCGCGGAGGCAGGCATCCCGTGTTCAGTGTGTGTTAGACTTCATTACGGCGGGAAGGGCGTTTACCCCTAAAATCCGAAAAATCAGCTCGGAACTGAAATGCCGTCACCACACATTGAACAAAGCAATCCTTCTTATTGTGAAGGAACGCTACGTGGAGAAGGTGCGCAACCTGGGGGTTGCGAAGCAATCGCTAGAGAGGCGGCTGGGTCGGGCGTCAGACAACGCCCTCTTCCGCTTCGACCCAGGCCGCTGGTTCCAACCACCTACGCCCGCCCCCGACAAAGCGCTAATAGCTAAAAACACTCCAGCTCTGGGGCGGTTCGACACGTTTTTCCGGCAACAGCCGAGTCAGCGTGGCGACTGTTTTCCAGTCACGCGGGGTGAGGTGGAGAAGGCGGTGAGTAGCATAAGGAACCACGCCGCTCCCGGGCCGGATAGGATTAACATATTCTGGCGGAAGAAATTCACGTGCGGCCATACCCATCTGGCCCGCATCTTCTCGTCGTTCAACGATGAGATGGTGCCAATCCCTACGTGGCCGACAGAGGGAAGGACGGTGTTACTCCCCAAAAAGGGGATCTCTCTCGTCCGGAGAACTACCGCCCGATAACGTGTCTAAATGCGCTCCGTAAGATCTTCACAAAGATTCTTCATAAGCGTGTTCTGCGCGAGATCGAGCCTGCATGGCGGGAGATACACGAACAAACAGGATCCAAGAGGGGGCTGGGGGGTTGTAAGGAGAACCTGCTGGTGGAACGCTGCTTCACGAAAGACGCGGTCCAGCACAAGCGTAACCTCTCAGTCGCTTGGGTAGACTACCGTGAGGCGTTCGACACTGTCAGTCACAAACTGATTATACACCTACTCGAACGCCTTTCGGTGAGTCCTTACATAGTGAGATGCATTAAGCAGCTCATGCCGCCCTGGAAGACACGCTTCGCAGTTCAGACTAGTCAAGGTAACGTGTCGCCCGGAGTGGTGGGGTATAGCAGGGGGATTATCGAGGCAGATACTCTCAGCCCCCTCCTGTTTTGCCTCACACTATTACCCTTATCAATAGAGAGAGAGAGAGAGAGAGAGGTAATGTAAAAAATGTCCATTACTCATTACCTTGGATTTTGTAATGTAATGAGCAATGGAATTTTTTTACATTACAAAATCCAAAGTAATGAGTAATGGAAATTTTTCACATTACTAAAGTAATGGGTAATGGAAATGTTTTACATTACAAAATCCAATGTAATGAGTAATGGAAATTTTTTACACTACAAAATCCAATGTAATGAGTAATGGAAATTTTTTACATTACAAAATGTAAAGTAATGGGAAATGAAAACGGTAATGCATTACAAAAAGTAATGCATTATTTGCAACCCTGCTCGGCAGCACGTGGACAGACCCATGCACGGTGTGTTTTTTCACCACATCGAGGAACAGGGGCTGTCCACCCAGATGACCTTTTCCTTTTTGCGGTCAGCTGGGCTGATGTCCGAGACCGAAGGGTTTATCTGCGCCTGCCAAGACGGAGTCATCAACACCCTGGTCTATCGCAGTCGCGTTTTGGGACTGAAAATCGTGTCGTGGAACATGGCGGGGGTTGAAAAAATACAAGAGGCATGGGAGTGGTTTAAAAAATACGATATAATCGCGCTACAAGAGACATGGCCGGAGGAGAAGGAAAAACCGAAAATAGTGGGCAGACTGAGTAGAGACTATAAGTGAGTCATAAAACAAGCGTTGCGGAAAAATAAGAAAGGGAGAGCGATTGGGGGGCAACTGGTAGGGGTGAAAAAAAGACTGGGAAAAGCCATAACAGTCAAAGAATGGAAAGGAGGACTACAAATCGAGGGGGCACAAGCGGGAAAAGACAAGGAAGATATAGCAATTATTACAGTATACAATAATGACGGCCTTGCGAAACTGAGAAGCGAACTGAAAACGTTAGTGAATAGGGCAGAGGAGGAGAAAAGGAGCATGATTATAATAGGAGATATTAACGCAAGAATAGGGAAAGAGGGAAGAAAACTGAGAAACCAAGAGGAAGGGGCAAGAAAATTGAAAGACAAAAAGATAAACGCGGAGGGGAGAAGGCTGCTTAACCTTTGCGATGAAGAGGGGTTATTGGTACTGAATGGAAGAGCGAAAGGCCACCGGGAAGGGCAATATACCTTTATAGAGGAAAGGGAAGGAGAAGGCACAGTAATCGACTATGTCATTATCGAGAAAGGAAAGGAATATTTGGTCACTAAAATGAAAACACAAATAAGGATTGAATCGGATCTACCCGTAACATTCAACCTAAGGGGAGGGGAAGATATGGGAAGGGGGAGGAAGGCTAAGAAGGTGAAAAAATGAGGGGGAGAAAGGGAATCGTTGATCCCAAAATGGAAAGAGCAACGGGTCGAGGAATACATGACATCCTTCAATGAACACTGGGTGGATAAACAGGAGGCGATAGGAGGAAGAGAGAGGTGGGAGAGATTGAAACACATTATCAAGAAAACAGCGAAGGAAATGGGCATGGTTAGAAGAAGGGGGCAAGAAGGACAGGGCGTGAGGAGAGTGGACGAAGAGGTAAAGGAACAAAGGAAAGTAATGTGGAAAAAGTTAAAGGAGTATCTGGGAAGCAAAAGTGCGACAGAAAAGAAAACAGAAATAGAAGCCAGAAAGAAACTGAAAGCCATCAGAAAACAACAGCAAATTGAGTTCTGGGAGGAAAAATGGAAAAAAGGTAAAAAAAAAGTAGGAACGTAGGAGAAATATAGGAGGCAATCAAACCATTTAGAACAAGGAGAGCAGGCACGGGAGGACAAATTGGCTAAGAGGAATGGGTGGCTCACTTTCGAGAGCTATTGGGAGGGGGGGAGAGGACGACAGAGGGAGAAAACAGTATGGTGGGGATCAGCGGAGAGGAGAACGACATGTGGTTGCAAAAAATTAACAGGGATATTGAATGGGAGGAAATGATCAGAATGTTGAAAAAACGGAAAAGCAGCCGGAGAGGATGGGTTGGAGGTGGAGTTCCTCAAAAACTTGCCAGAAGCCGGGCTGAAGGAAATGAGGGAAATTCTAAATGAATTGTGGAAGGGAGACGCGGGACGGAGAGAGGAACGCGGGAGACTATAGAGGCATAACTCTGCTGAACACAGGGTACAAGTTATTAGCTAATATAATTACGGGAAGACTTAGGTACTGGACGGAAGGGAGGGGAGTATTACAGGTTTCAGGGCAGGGAGAGACACGCGGGATCACATCTTCGTTTTAAATGCGTTAATGAATAACAAACTAAAAAGGAAAAAAGGTAAACTGTTCGCAGCGTTTGTCGACTTCAAGGCCGCGTTCGACACCATAGACCGAGACATTATGATAAGGAAAATTGAGAAGATAGGGATTAGCGGTAGGCTCAGGGACATGATTAAAACAATTCATGACGAAACGGTGAACGAAGTGGTGACAGTGGAGGGAATTTCAGGAAGATTCGAGACAAAGAAGGAAGTAAGGCAAGGGTGTCCACTCAGCCCTTCGCTATTTAGCCTATATATTGAGGATATGGACAAGGAATAGGAAAGAAGAAATGAGGGAGGGACTGTTATAGGAGGGAAAAAGATCTTCGCACTGAAATTCGCGGACGATATAGTGCTGCTAGCAGACGAGGAGGAAGGGCTAAGGAGCATGTTGACAACGCTGCAGAAATATGTAGAAAACAACAAGTTAACGCTAAACATTAATAAAACGAAGATTATGACATTCCAGAAAGGAGGAAGAGGAAGGGGGAAAAGTGGGAATATAGGGGACAGAAGATAGAGGTAGTTAAGGAATATAAAGACCTAGGAGTCTGGTTTTCTACGGGGAATACTTTTGAAAAGTACCTGAAAATCTTGGCGGGAAAAATTAGGAAAGTGACCAACGCGGCCTGGGGGCTCTTTAAGCGGGCAAGGATAAGCAGCCTGGAAAGGAGGTTGCAGCTGATGAAGGCAATCGTGAACAGTGGTACGATGTATGGAGCAGAAGTATGGGGGTCGAAAAAGCGGGAAATCTTAGATAGATGGCACGGAAAGTGTGTAAAAATGGCCATGGGGATCAGCCCTAACACACCCAACTACATCTGGAGAATGGAAGCAGGTTGCAGAGGGGTTGAAATAGAAGCCTGGAGAAGAGCGGCTAAATATATAGTAGAAGTGATGAAGATAGAGGAAGGAAGGTGGCCGAAGATGTGCCTGAAAGAGGCGGTGAGAGGCATTAGGAATGGAAACCCGTCTATATAGTAGAAGTGATGAAGATAGAGGAAGGAAGGTGGCCGAAGATGTGCCTGAAAGAGGCATTAGGAATGGAAACCCGTCTAAGTGGGGCGAGGAGATGGCCATAGCCATGCGGGAAGTGGGAGAAGGAGGAATTTGGCAGGTAATCAGAAACGGGGAGGTGAGAGGGGCAGAAAAAATATTGAAAAGGGGAAGGAAAATAAGAACGAATCAGAAAATTCAAGGCGACTGGGAGAAGATCGACAAGTCTACGTACTGCGCGGAAAATAGAAAAAGGAACAAGGAAAGAGAAAGTTACTGGGAAGCGAAGAAGTGCAGTGCAGGTACCAAGGAGATGTGGGCAAGGATAAGGTGTGGGAATGTAGAGAAAAAGGTAATAAGGGTTTCGGGGATAAGAATTGCCGAATTTGCGGAGAAGAGTAAGAGAGCCTGGACCACATATGCGGCTGCCAGGAAATAAAGGCAAAAATCAAGGTAGAAGTGGTACGAGGCCAGGAGAAGGTGACGGAATTCAAAGGGGGTAAAGAGCTCATACAAAGACTTGAGGAACTGGTAAACAAGGCCCCAGTAAAGGAACTCTGCGCATATTTAAGGGAATTCGAAAAAATGATAGAAGCGTTGCATAAAGGAAAGTGGCAATAAGGCAAACAAAACGAAGGGAAAAAAACAGAATGTATATAGATATTTTTAAACATATTTAGGCTAGAGAGGAATTAATAATGTGAGATTAGTTTTAAGGAGATATTGATAAGGACATCAAATGTACTTTTGTGTAAAAATCCCTGAGGGGTATACCTGGAATAAATACTCCACTATACTATACTATACTATTATTAATAATTATTTTATTATTTATTAATATTAATTATTGATAATTATATATTAATTATTAATATATAATCAATTGGTTAATTAATTAATTCATAATATTAATTATTAATAATGTACTAACGTCTGTTAGGGCAGACATTTTCTCTCCCTTTTCCTGAGGGTACTTCTTTCTCGACCACAGTTTCGATACCATCGGCGAGTCGGCTTCGACGTATCACAGTGCTATCATCTTAGAAAATTATCATGAAAAAAAATTACATGATTACACATATTCCATCTTTGTCAAGCATAATTATAGGCATAATAATGTTCCTTACTTGTCATCGGATAGAAATAATGGTTGTCATCCATGAACATTCGACCATATCCCTCGATACATGGGTGATTCGCCTAGTCCTCAACATTCGTCTCACATATCCCACAAGTATACACAACCTTTAACGACTGTATAAAAAACAAAACATTAATATCTGTCATCTAATTGTAAACTGTTTACCCGAAAAAAGTTTCGTTAGAAAGTTACATATTCTTTAATCTCGATAAAACTGTACAATGAAGAAACAAAATTATCGTTTAAACGTATATTCCCATACTGTACTAATTAATTAAATCTTTAAAAATATTTACCTCGCCTGAATTCATTGTTTACACCAATTAATCAAAGAAGTTGCAGCACCCCACATATTACGGCGATCGCTCACTCTCCTCTCCCCACTCTCTTTTCCCAGCGACAAAGCTCAACATTCTCAGCTTTGTCGCTACATATCACGTGACCAGATTTGTCGCTGCAAACGAGCGACGAGCGACTGCATGAGGCCGTACCTTAACGGTGCGGCGGTTGTCGATCGGGGATCGAGGGAATTGATGGCGACCGGGAAAGCTTGTTCGCGTTGAATAATTAAAGCTTTGCCGGGTAACCGAGCAGCGGGGCCCGGTTTTGTTTTCTAGTCCATAAGAAAACCGATAGGGGAGGGAGCGGAGAGGCCAAGACGAGCTCGCGGTAAAATGTGGGTGAGTGCAGGTCCCGGTCGCGTGCGCGTGTAAGTGTATCCGTTGTGAATTTTGTCGCGTCGTCCCGTTTCGGGAATTGTTTGTTCGCCATGTATTTTTAATAATCGAGCTATATAGAATCGCAAGATGAATTCCATCCCTCGAGTCGGGCTGTCAGTGTTTAATTTTCGTGATCGCGTTTCGTGTACCGAACGCCCCTCTTAACCATTTTTCACAGGGCTGCGGCCAAGCCCGGTATTTCCGTCCTCCCTCCCTCTGTCCGGACGAGCCGATCTTCGGCTGGCGCCCTACAAAAAGAAGTTGCCGGGAAGGACGAGGACGGGTTTTTATGGCCTCGTGGATATCGGAGTATCGTTTTTTCCTTCTATTTTTCGGTCATAATACATAGTTTAGAATTTCGCTAAAAGCATGTGAATAACTTTTGATTCTTATACATTCTTCATACTTTATTATGCCCGTATTTACTTTTTTCTGGAACATTTTTTTATGAAGTCGATAACTACCGAGTTAGTTCGGGTGGAAGAGATGAGAGGGACACCCTGTATATCAATATATAGGTTATGTTTGAAAAATCTATAGCATATTATTCGATAAAACTCTAATTATCACAATGATATTAACTAATTGATATAGTTTATGTGATACAAAAAATAATTATAGGAATTCATTTGGTCGCTTATGCCATATCTGCGACCCTGATGTTACCAGCACTCGGTAGCACATGAGTAGGTAGGTTCTGGGTTCGATTCCCATGTAGGTGACATTTTTTTCTCTGCAAAAATCATTTCAAAAGGCCAGGGAATGACGAATTAGAATACATTTTTTTTGGCAGTGTAGGTCCAGCTTTGGTTATTTCTATCGGGTGACAATTATCTGCCAAAGCTCTGTCGATAATCGGGCCAAGCTCGAGTGCCAATGATGGCAATCTTGACGGGGACTCATTGTTGGCCGATTCTCGAACGAGCTCATACGCGATGCTGGGCCGATTCTCATAAGCCATTCTAGGGCCAATATTGATTGCGAATATCGAGCCACACTTATCATCCGAGGCTCGATCGATGATCAAGCCAAGTTCGAGTGCCAATGTTGGAAAGCTCGGCGTCGAGCTTCGGCCAATCATTGGCCACTACCGATCACCCTACATGGGTATAGGGAATCCGTGTGGATCGAACTTTGAGACAGAAATAATAATAGTTCGCGATTACATACGGAGCTATGCAAAAGCGATAAGTAACAAACAAAACTATCGCGGTCACGTATGTTCCATAAAAAATATAGGTTACGGCACATTTCGAGCAGATATTACCAATTGAATCGACTCATTTTCGCGTTCGCTAGCCGCGTCTGCCATGACGAGAGAGATGGTGTAGACTTAGCAACGCCGCATGCCGTCAGTTGTGCTTGTATCCGGGAGGCCGAATCGAGCCGGTCAATTTAAATGCTGAAAGTTGTAGGTTTTTAACGCAATGTCATTTCGTCCGAGATTTGAACGAATGCTATGTCGATCCATATCTGTTGTTACAATTTATGTCCAACTGAAGGTACAATACACACATTACATACACTACACACATAGTAAATAAACACACGCTTGACATTTATCGGAAGTGTCTGAGTACAGCGTTGCCGCGGATATTGCCAAAATTATGAAATGGCGACCGGTGAGACAACTCAAGTCAAATCTGATTGCTATTTTAATACTTAACTTTTCATAATATAATACACAGCAATCACATACTCAAATGATTCCTTTCCATATCATAGTTATTATCATAGTTATCATGTGTTCCTTTTTTCGGTTTCAAAAATTTGCAGATTTTCTGTTGACTAGTCAATCCGCTACTACTGCCTTAATATTATATATTAAAACCAACTAACTAAATTTGTTCAAACTTACATACACTGCCGGCCAAAAGTATGGATACATCTAGAAAAATTTCGCGCCGCACTAAAAGTTTAATATCTCTGTGAAAAAAAAGATATCCGAATTTCCAAGGCAACATTTTAAAAGGGACAAATGAAGCTTCACTTTGCGTTTTGGAAAAAAAAATTCGATTTTTTTTATACCTGGGTCGCCATTTTGAAAATGGCCGTTTTTTTTGCTGTTTAAAATCGGCTGCACGTCTGTAGGACATTTTTTTGGCATTTTTTTTTTCAAAGAACCCTTAAAGATAGAGCAGTAGCTATAGTTCCCTCTTTTAGAAAGTTTCGTACGATTTTTTTTCACCGAGTTATCGCATTTTTTTTCTCAAAAAGACAATTTTGAAAAGATGCTGCTGAAATGAGAAACTTTGAGGTTTTGAAAAAATTGCCAAAAGGAAAAAAAGTTGCGTTACATCGTATTGAATCGAGCATAATTTTGTCAACATTTCTTTTCAATTTTTTTTTTCTAAATTTTTTGCTCCAGCATTAAATAAATAACAAAAATTTCTCAATTTTTAGTCGCACAAAACATCCACCCTTTACCTCTTACCTCATCTAAACGCCCTTTTCGTCGAAAAACCCATCTCTGGCTTTCAGCACTGCATCAACGATTCGTGGCATCCGATCGCTTAATGTATCCAGCTGAGCTGAACTGAGGGATCTCCACGCAGCTTGCACTTTCTGCCACAGATCTTCGGCCGATGTAGGGCAGGTCATTCGTATCTTTCGAGTCTCGAGCTCTTCCCAGAGAAGTTCGATGGGGTTTAGGTCGGGTAATTGTGGCGGCCACACCATATTCACGATTTTTTTTCTTTGCCTCGTTCTCCAAATATTCTCGACAGAGACGGGAACTGTGTTTCGGATCATTGTCTTGTTGCATAGTAAAACCACGCCCGATCGTTCTTAGCCCCGATGGAATCGCATGATTAATGAGAATTTCTTTATATTCTTCTTTTTCATTATGCCGTCAATTTTCACAAAGTCTCCGACACCATAACGGAGCCACCGCCATGCTTGACAGTTGGTATCAAACACTGTGGTGCCATTTTTTCCGAAGGATTTCTTCGAACAAAAATGCGTCGACGACTACCGAAGTATCTGAGTACATTTCTCCACTGATTAATCGTCCACTTTTTGTGTTCCAGGGCCCATGCATATCGTTTTTTTTTTCATTCGCCGGGCGCAACAAAGGTTTTCTTACGGCGACACAGCTTCTGAAGCCAGCACTGTTAAGACGATGTTTCACTGTCGTCAGTGATATCGAGGTTTCCCTTTGTTCGTTAAATTTGGCACAGATTTCCGTTGCTGTTAATCGACAATTTTTTTTGCTGGTAACGCCGATATTTTTGTCGTCTGAGGACGTTGTCACTTTGGGTCGACCCGGACGATTGCGATTCAAATACGTCTCGGACTTCTTAAATCTCCTGATGGTCGTCTGCACTCCTTTCAAAGACACGCGAGCTTGTCTGGCAATTTGTCTGTACAACAACCTCTTATTGCGCAACGCGACAATAGCCCCTCTTTCATACAGTGGAATTTCTTTTTTCCGTGCCATTTTGATCCGTTAAGAAAAAAAAAAATTGCGTAAAAACTTGTCGATTGTAGACCACACGTGTTTGCGTTCCAAGTTTTCGCCCAACTAACTGGCTTTGTCAGCGCGACACTCGTCACATTATTCCAAAAAATGAAAAATGTAAACAAAAACGACGAGCGAAAAAAGAGAGCGAGAAAAAGATCACGAGAGAAATAGAATATCGACTCGCGAGAAATAGAATCTTTTTTACGCTCCACAAAGGTAAAATGTAAACAAAGATACGAAGCTGCATTTCCGCTCCTTGTGTTTAGATGAGGTAAGAGGTAAGAGATGGATGTTGTGTGCGGCTAAAAATTGAATTTTTTTTTTAAATTCAATGTTGGAGCAAAAAATGTTGAAAAAAAAATGTTGAAAAAAAAATTTGAAAAAATTCTGCTCGATTCAATACGATGTAACGTAACTTTTGATCCTTTTGGCAATTTTCTCTAAACCTCAAAGTTTCTCATTTCAGCAGCATGTTTTCAAAATTGTCTTTTTCAGAAAAAAAATGCGATAACTCGGTGAAGAAAAATCGTGCGCAACTTTCTAAAAAGAAAACTATAGCTATTGCTCCATCTTCATAGGTTCTTTGAAAAAAAAAAAAATGCCAAAACCATATCCTGAAGACGTGCAGCCGATTTTAAATAGCCCAAAAAACGGCCATTTTCAAAATGGCGCCCCGGGTCTAAAAAACATCGAATTTTTTTTCCAAAACGCAAAGTGAAGCTTCATTTGTCCCTTTTAAAATTCCACCTTGGAAATGCGGATATCTTTTTTTTTCACAGAGATATTAAACTTTTAGTGCGGCGCGAAATTTTTCTAGGTGTATCCATACTTTTGGCCGGCAGTGTATGGGGCCGTCCATATATTACGTCATCGATTTTGGCTGATTTTTACCCCCCCCCCCCCCCCCCGAAATCATCCTATCCTTCCTATCGTCATAATCCAATTATCGTTACCGTCATCCAACGACCAGACTCCCCCTCCCCCCCCCCCCCTATTTTAAAATGACGTAATTTATGGACGGCCCCTGTGTGATAAAGCATTGAAAACTATTATACACGTATTTTTTTATCTGCGGGAGAACGGTTTTAAGGGAAAACCACCCCTCAAAGAAAGGCGTGTAGAGGAGTGGTTTTGGAGTTACACCCATAAGCAGTCCACCGATCTGAATGATACAAAAATTTAAAATTCTTTTAATGTGAAGCGATGAAAAATCAACTATAGAATAATTGGGACAAAATTAAATTAAGGGGTTACACGCTTTTCTTTGACGGTTCGTTTCCCCTCTTAAAAGTTTTCGGCAGATAAAAAAAATACGTGTCTAATAGTTTTCAATGTTATATCACATATATGAGTTTCAACAAAATCGGAGGTGGACACTGAAGGGAAGGTTCTGCCTTGTTGGGCTGAAAAATGTTCGATTTTGCACCAATTTTTTATGCGAAAAGTATTCAATATCGAATGTTGATATTTGGTATGTTGACGAAGCAGTCTTTATTGAACATCAAAATATTTTTTAAAGTTTGACGAAACATGGTGGTGCGAGTGGGAGGAGCCGCGGATGTCGGTGCGCGGGCGATGACATTCGTCGCTTGCGGAAGTCCTAAGTCCCGGATAGGTGATCTGAAGCAAACAAATCAAACATATTTTTACTTTGTGCAATATTGTGTATACGTTGACCTAGAATCAAGAAGAAAAATAGAAAAAAGTGAGCAAAAAAATGCTAAAACTTTTGGGAAAAAAAACAAACTTTCTTTCGGTCGCTTACCATTTTTTTAATTTTTTTCTTGATTCTAGGTCAACGAATACACAATATTGTACAAAGTAAAAATATGTTCGATATTTTTGCTTCAGTTCACCTGTCCGGGACTTCCGAAAGTGAAGAATGTCATCGCCCGCGCACCGACATACGTGGCTCCTCCCACTCCCACTACCATGTTTTGTGAAACTTAAAAAAATATTGTGACGTTCAATAAAGACCGCTTAGTCAACATACCAAATATCAACATTCTATATTTCATACTTGTCGCATAAAAAAATGGTGAAAAATCGGACATTCTTTGGCCCAACAAGGCAGAACCTTCCCTTAAGTGATGAAGATAAAAATATAAAAAAATATTGAACACGTACTATTCCATATTAGAAAATATTCACTCAGCTTCTTCGGCCGTTTTTGATACAGTGTTGTCGATTGCGGTTAATCAAGAAAAGGAAGTCCTTCAAGAACAAGGAAAAGCAGAAAATGAATTCACCCTATCTGGAGATGGCACATGGAAAAAAGAGGATTTTCATCTTTATTCGGAGTTTCAACTTTAATTACCAAGTACACCGGTAAAGTGGTTGATGCGTGTGTAATGAGTAGTTTTTGTGCTGGATGCAATTTGTGGAAAAATAAAAAAAATAGTGATCCAGTTGGATATGTAGGATGGCTCGCTGATCATGAAGAAAATTGTACTCGAAATCATACTGGAAGTTCTGGGAAGATGGAAATAGATGCAGTTGCGAAAATGTTTTCTCGTTCAGTAGATAAACATCAAGTTCGATATACGACATACATCGATGGTGACAGCAAGACATTCAACGGTATTTTGAAGGCAGAACCATATGGAGAAGATGTTGTTGTTGTAAAAAAAGAGTGTGTTGGACACGTTGAAAAGAGGATGGGGACTCGGCTCCGAAATGCAAAGAATCTAATAAAGGCATTGGTGGGAAAGGTGCAGGAAAACTCACTGATAAATTGATTGGTGAGATGACAACGTATTATGGATTAGCTATTCGGAGACAAACAGATTCTATAGAGGAAATGAGAAAGGAAATTTGGGTACCATTCTTTCAAAAGATTTCCACAGACAGCAATCCACAGTATCAAAATTGTCCTGCAGGCGAATCTAGTTGGTGCAAATGGCGCAGAGCTGAGTTTCTCGGAGAGGCTGAGCAATTCAAACACAATAAACCGCCTCTTTCTGAAGCAGTTCAAAAAGTTATAAAGCCAATTTATGAGGATTTATCGCAAGAAGAATTGTTAAGCAGATGCCTTGGGAGCGGAAACTCAAAATAATAACGAGTCGCTCAATTCGTTAATCTGGACTTTTTCTCCGAAGCACCTCCATTCTGGGCCAAAAGTGGTTGAAATCGCCACGTTTCTCACTGTCATAATCTTCAACGAAGGATTCAAATCCATCGTGAAGACCTTGGAAACCATGGGAGTGAAAATCGGCCCACAAGCCGATAAAACAGGCCCGAATCGCGAAAAGGGAAGACGGAGCAGCTCTGCGTGACTTCCAAGAAGAAGAGGAAGGCCTATTGTATGGTCCAGGCATAGCAGATTGACGGGGAGATGAAATTTTTAGTATAAATCATATGCGCGAACTTTCAAACGCGTTTTTCTCGAAACACCATTTTTCGAAACGGTGACCACGATATTTCAGAAACTACTGCACCGATCTTGTTCAAATTTATACAGCATCTTTAATATGTTATAAGCCAGCGATTGAACTAGGATTATCATGATTGCTTCGATAGTTTTTTTTGTACGAGCGAAAAACTTAAGAAAAAATGAGTAAAAAATAGAATGTAATTTTCAAAAGTGTATAAAAAAGTCAATTTTTGTAATTTAGAATTCACTCTAGTTCAATCGCTAGTCTTAAATATGAAGATTAAAATGCCGTTTGGTTTTTTGATTTCAGATAAGCAGAACAGCCGCAATTTTGGTCACCGTCAAGCACCTCTTTTACTTAATGTCTTCCTGTCGGCCACTATAACTTTTATTCTATTATATATTTTGACTTCAAAAAATTTGTAAAGCTTATTTAAATGTTAATAAAGATTATGCAAAAACAATGAGATTGATTATTTCGATGCTTTGCCTGTAAAATTTTTTTGAAAAAGCCGTAAAAAAACAGCCGAGAATCTAGAGGACCGCCTTAAAATACGGAGTTAGGACTTCTGTATTCTGACCTCCATACTCTTAGGCTTTACCTATTCCAATCAGGTCATCTTGCACGTTTAAAAAAACTGCTTTTATTATTTTCTTAGTCTCAGATGTGTACCAGGCTCTGTTTTTGTTCGAATGCTCGGCAATTTGTGTTTGCGTACCTCGTGTTTTTTTCGTTATCAACCTCATCCTAGCCCACACCCCGTGACATGACCATTATTTTCCTACCGTCCTTACATTCTCCAAACTCGATGCTTGCTTTTCGGCTGTAGTACTCACGGCAGTAGGTTGATTCCTCTATTTTTCTCCAATCTTTCTGTACTTCCCGATCCGTTTTTATTCTACTAGCTCCCTCAATTGCTTACTCTAATCTTCCTGTATTTCCGTTCTTTATTTTTTGGTAATTGGAACTTTTTGCATTTTTTCTTCGAGATCTGATTTCATTTCCTTTGTCGAATTTCTTGCATTTCTGCTTTTTAATGCATCTGGCTGCATTTCTGAGGCATATTGCTGGCTATCTGGTTGTTCTCCATTTTCGCTATTTCGACTAGGTACGGCTCTTTTCCACATTTTTAAACCTATTCCCCAATGGCCTGCCTCCATCCGTGGAATGTAATTTGGCGTATTCCTTTTTACACCCAATGCTGTTGGGGCACATTATGCCTGTGGCCTTTCTCCTCGTGGTGGATTGCACTTTTCGCTAATCAATTCATGAGGTACGGTCTTCTTTTTGAGCTGTTTATTTTCGTTCTGTCGCAAATACCGGATGATGCATTCACTTCACTAAGTTCTGTGAAACTTCGTAGATGCCTCAGACAATAATCGCAATTAAAATCTAGCTACACTTTGAAAACATTTTTTTGGGGCTTTTACCACGATATGTAAAGTGGAAGAGTTTTTTTCGCGCACGCCATCGAGTACGGGGTGGTTGTACAGGTCTTTGAAAATGAAATTGAGGTTCCATTTAATCAATTTGCATCTGTAAACCCTGTTTGCGAAATATCAAGCTTTAAAGCAATGTGCAATGTGCCCCCCCCCCCCCCCCCCTCATTTGTCAACCGTTATTTGGAAAAATCTGATAAAATTCTAGGCACCGGCATTTGATTAGAACTTTCGATCCGAATTATTTCGGTCGAGTTACATGAACAAATTCCGGCGACATGGACCACCAGTCATCTCTACATTGACTTCTTAAAGACTCCATAAATGCACTGCACAAATAACTTTGTCGCATGTTATTTCAAGCTTTTTTAATAAAATATCAAACATCAAATTCTTGTCTCCCTTCAACCCGTCTATACTATTAGAGCATTACGATTGCGGATTATCAAATAAATCGTAAATCGTACTTGATAATGATAGTGGTTTAACAAATAATAATAACGATGACAATAATAACTATATATTAGTTGAACGTGGATGCATCAAATGATTGCACAAACAAATATTTACTTTTTTTCCATCTTCACGCGTTTTACCACGTCGATTTTGAGGACTATCGTAGTATTTTCGTGGTTGGGACGGAGTTTATTTGAGCGAGGGGAAAAATGAGAAAGCAGTCGTTCGATGGCAAAACGATCTATTACCTTAGAAAGTTTATCGCCTTGTTAAATATTAAGCACGTCTATTTTCATCCCACTCCTTCCCTCGTTATCGCGAGTACACGATCCAACGATTTTCGAAGTCGGGTTGCGGCGTCTCAAAACTCCTCGTACTTAAAAAGGAAATACTTATAGAAGAAATGTACTTATTTCCTTATGGCATCCTATTTTCAAATATTCACTTGCTCGGAAAAGAAGCCTTGTGGGTGACATAAAATGATGACTCGGCAATGTGGAAGTTTCCTCAATAAGTATTTCTATTTGTAATGAGTAGGGAGAATTTCGAGACACCATTACCCGACATCGAAAATTGGTAGCTTGCGCTAACGGAGCAGCGGGGGATTAGAGTTGCTTGAAAATTGACGAGCCACTCGACTTTCGACGCTAATCCGAGCTCGTTTTGCCATCAATCCAACTGGTTTCTCTGTCTTTCCCTACCCTTCTAACCAGAGCTGCATTTTTGATAATTCAATGTCACATATTGTTAGTGATCGCTGTGCCGAAAGCAAACATTCCATTAAACCTTGCGTTAGAAATGTATCGAATCATCTCATATATAAAAAAAACTTAAAATTTATAGCACATCAAAACGGGTGTCTGAAATTTCAGAAACTTCACAACCAATTATATTAAAGTTTGCATCGTTGCAACAAAAATGCTTTTTCAATTTTTTCAACGATTTATTTTTCTCATTTTTATCTAAAACTTTTAATTTTTTAATATTAGGTTGGAGATCTCTAGTGAGCATTAAAAAAAAAGTTCGGGTGATTTTTCTAGCCGCAATTTTTCAAAAATATATTTGGGCTTTCGGAAGAATAAAATTCAGTGCGTTTTAACGATGCAAATTTCAATATCATTGAAATTTTCGTTGAAATCTTTCATTGGAATCATTTCGACGATTTTTTCAAAGTCCAAGTTTAATATATTCTGTATCCCGGTCTAGTTTGGTAAATATTTCAGAGACCTATATTTAAGTATAATGACGGTAGAATTTAAGCAAATTAGATCAAACGGGGTATTTTAATTAGTGAAAAACTGACAGCGTGAACGGGTCCTTTTTCTGAAAGTTCATACTCTCTCAAAATCCGAAATATTCCACTCATTTTGGCAAAATTCAATGCGAATAAGGGAAGTCGGGGCTAGATGATAACGCTAAGGTCATGTTTAAATAAAACAATACGTATATGAATCAGTCAACTTTAATTATTTTTTAAATTAATCAATATTTATTAATCGTTCAATTTTGGAAGCAAAAAAATCAGTCTTTCCGATTTGTGCCGTCCAATATGTATTTTTAATTAAATCGGTATTTTTGCCATCTTACCCTGTATGCGGAGCACGATGAAACAGCGCTGGGATAATGATGGGACACGAATTATTGGCATCTCTCGCATATAAAAGTGATTTCATGCTCAATACCATCAATATGATAAGCTAATTGACTAAGTTCTGTAGGGTTAGTCCGAATAATCATTCTTCCATATCATTTTGATCACTTGGAAGTTCTTTTTCTTTCCCTGGTAGAACTACCGGTTAAAGAGGGACCAAATGCTTTACTAGTTCCATTTCACCATTTCTAACTTAAATAGTGGTACGTTGTAAAATATTCCGGGTTTGCGATAGCTTGTATTCATCTTGCCCGATTAAACGGTTTTAGAGTTAATAAAAAATCACGCAATAACCTTGAACATTTCGGACAAACCGTTCTTATGATATTAATAAATAGTACTTTCATTGTGTTTACCTACCTGTCTCTAATCAATATCAGCATCTCAAATAAACTGAAACGATGTTAAACTTTACCAAAAATTACATCATTTTGTCAAAAAATTGATATTGTTTTCTCACTCGATATGCACGCTTCCGCCACAGTTGATATTTTCACACTCATCCACCTCACCGCAACCCCTCCAAACTCCAACGTGAACACTGTGCTCGCACACACTGTTTAGTGGCTAGGCTTATGATTCATCTTACCCCGCGTATTCGTCTTGCCCCGAGTTCCCCTTACCCCCTATACGTACAAAAATATGTGATCTTTTTTTCTCTATTCCTGTGCAAAATATGTATTTTTATATCTTCAATTTTAAGGTCGACTAGCAGTGTAAGACTCGGAAAAAAGATGAATTGCGACAATTTTTTATAAATGAGTACCTTAATAATTGTTAACACAGATGAGTACCTTAACACTTGATAAAATAAAAATTCCGTCTAGTGGCCTTTATTTTACATATCGTCCAATATTTTCAAACATTTTCTCATGAAATTTTGTGACAAACTAGCGGCGCTGAAGCTGGATGAAGCGAGTCACCTCTGTCTGACGGTGTCCTGCGACCGGCAAATCACTTCGCTAATTCTTCACCGCTTTACTTTAAACATTTTTTGGAACCCTATCACAAAACCTTACGTCAAAGTACGTAGGCGATCGTTGATGAGTTGGAAACCAAAACTAAAAAAATCAAGCCCAAAAAAATATTTCCGTCAATTATTTGTTCCGAAAACAATTTTTTTCCACACAAGCACTTTTTCATGAAAATTGATAATTTTCAATTTCCTTACGTACTTCGAAGACGAATCTTATCTAGAAGTCAAATTATTTTGAATTTTCGTGCCTGGTAAGAAATTGGCGGAGCACTCTTGCAAAACACCATCAGACAACTCTAAATTGCGTCATTTGGTCAGCGCGGCCATATTGTTAAAAATCTTGCGAACAAATTTGGAAAGATACTTGAAGGTTCGTAAAACAAAGGCCGCCAAACGGAATATTTATTATAGCAACTGGATATCCATAAGAAGTTTTCGAAGTTCATCTTTTTTCCGAGCTCTAGACTGATAGTCTTCCTTAAACTAGTTAGACGGAGATCATTTTTCCGAAAACTCAAACTCCTATAAAATCAGATCTCCCTATATTTCCGCTTTCTGTCCAAACCTTCTCACGTGTTTCCCCTCATTGTTAGGCCCAAGATTGCGACTAAAACTATTGTCATATAACTTTTCTAAAAAAATCAACTATCGTTAATGACACCCTCCAAAAAGAAAATCCCTCTTTGGAACTTTAAATCCGAACGATTTTTATGCAGTTATCAAATTGCACGTACAATGCATAAACTCGCCGTTAGGGCACCGATTAAGCGCTTCAGCTTTCAAAATCGGGCGGATAATAACGTAGAAATAATGGGTAATTGGATACCGCGGATTCGTTCATGACCAGGGCAAGAGATGGCTATGACGTGGGGAGGGAAGGGCAGGATAGAGGGAAATTCATTGTTTAGTCGAGGATAGTACGAGTGGCGCAGAAAATCGCAATTGCATCATCGTGGCTGAGCGCACCTCCGTCATTTCTGCCTATCGTAAGCGCATACCGGAAATGGGATAGTTAAATGAACGATTAATTTATTTATGGGAAATGGGAAATCGAATTGGTCGATCGGCACGGCCAATCTATTCGCTTTGTGGACCGAAGTTCTCTTAACATACATACATACACACAAATAAATATATATACAAAATAATATTCCGTAACGTTGATTAATCGCCTTTATGTGTACATGGACAGATCAATTCGATGCTTTATAATTACTAGTTCGGATTGCATACATTGTTGTAGTGTGTACACACACACACGCACGCACACACACACACACACACACACACACACACACACACACACACACACACACACACACACACACACACACACACACACACGCGCGCGCGCGCACGCAGCACGCACGCACGCACGCACGCACGCACCCATGTGTGTTTCAATAAATGAACGGCCGCGTGTATATCGACGCATCGATTGATGTCGCAGAGCCATATGTCTGAGGTTTGGGATTGACATAATGTTGTAAAAACGTTATTTTTCTACACTCTATTTTCTATGCGTATAAATATTAGGTGTATCGGAAACTTCTGGCAATTTAGAAATTAAAAACAAAATAATACATTTCCAATAAATTCACTTAAATTCACTGAATAATAGAATTTCCATCATTACTAATGACCTCTTCCCGGCGGAAGAGATCATCAGTAACGACAGATATTATATGGTTTAGTAAATATTAATAAATGAATTGGAAATGCATCACTTTGTTTTAATTCAAAAACGGACAGAACTTTCCGATAAACCTAATGGGTCTACAAATATATGAAGTTCTGTTTTAGAAATAAAATGGGGGCGTGAAGGGAGGGGTATTGCAAGGAGGGGTTATCTCTCGGCTCATCGTTGATTGCGATTCTCAAAATATATGTTCGTACATAATTGGATCGGCCGTGTAACCGCGATAATCGAATAACAGTTCGTGCCCAGTTTCATATTTCCCATGTCATATTTTATAGATATATCGGGTGTCCCATTTTAAACTTACATCTGATTTATTTCGAAAAATACTGTTCCCATCAAGTATTGAGTGTAGTGAAACTTTTAGGGCTCAAAGGGGGATGCTTAAACATTTTTTGTTTTTCCAATATGCAAAATGGCAACGTTAAGATGGCCGACGTGTTGTAAAAAATGGAAACATTACTTTTTTCACCAAAAAACTCGCAGGCTGAAACTAACAACTTTTGTAGGCGATATTTTTGTTATGAAGTTAATATTTTTTGGGTTAGAACAATTTTTTTTTTAATTTATTGTATTTTAGCGCTATCCAGTATGTAGGAGGTAAAGTCTAAACATCCTCAGTGTAAGTGTGGATGTGTGTGTGGGTGTAAGTTTGTTTGGATTTGTTTGTGTTTGTTCGATAACCTAAAGAAACCTAAACAAGCATTGGGTCTCTGCGGCTCGTCATTTCCGTTATCAAACAAACCCAAACAAACTCACACGCACACGTACACTTCGGTTTGTTTGGATTCGTTTGATAACGGAAGTGACGAGCCGCAGAGGCCTAATCGTTGTTTACATTTATTCGGGTTATCGAACAAACCCAATCAAATGCAAAAAAAACCCACCAAACTCACACGCACATACACACGCATTTTCGATGTTTAAAATACGCTAATCAGTCTGATTATTTTATGTTAAATCAAAACACTCATGAAAAACAGAAAATACATTTTGAAACATTCATTTTTATTTTTTAAATATTTTTTTTAACGGTTGACAATGTCTTCGAAACAAGAGTTCTCACGGTGTATACGGTTGTAAATATTATCTGGAGCAAAATTTGTAAAAAGATCATTATCAGTATGAAAGCCGCTATCATGCTATGGAGGTTTTTTTAAAATCAAAATTGAAAAACATGGCGACGGTTTGGAAAAAGGTATCGAATTTATTCTATTTTTTCGACAGTTTTTCGTTAAAACAAATTGAAGATAAAAAAAGCCTCAACGGCAAGATAAAGAATGGCGTGAAGAATGTTGTGTCAAAATTTGAGATGGATAGCTTGAAAACTCTTCCTTTAAGAGTGTACTCCGTTTTGAGAAACGACATTTCGAGAAAACGGCGTCCGTCCGCGCCAGGTCTCACGCAGCTGGTCGAATCCTTTTTTATGAGAAAGGCTGTAGCAACCAGAAGAATTCGAATTTCGCCCCAAAAATTGGTCATCATGTTTATAACCGTCTATACAATCGGATAATGCAAAAAAATAGAAATTAAAAAAAAATACACTTCGATGATCCCTTAAAGACTTTCCTTGGTACATCCTGGATAGCGCTACAATGGTAAAAAATGGTGTTCTAACCTAAAAGTTAAACCGGTATAAAAATAATTTTCCTACCAAAATGATTAGTTTTAGCCTGACAATTTTTTTCTGGTATAACTCATATTCCCTTTCAAAAAACATGTCGGCCATCTTAACGCCGCCATGTGGAATTTTGGATCGACGAGGATTTTTTTTGTCACCCTTTCAACCCTCAAAATTTTATTATACTGAATACTTGACCGGAACAGTATTTTTCAAGATAAATCAAGTGCAAGATTAAAATGGGACACCCGGCAGGTGGGACGTTTTTGTGATTACCGGTGTGAATTTAATTTCGATGGCACTTCCACAACCAGGCCGATACTATCCTCGCTGCCCACCGTTTATCGAATACGATTTCCAGTTTGACACCATTCTGCCCTCCCCCCCCCGCCCCACCCTTTACTCGTCAACCGTTCCTGTACAGCCCTATAAGAGAGGAACGAAGATAAAACGAAGAATTCTGTATTCCATTTACGCGATAAATATGCCGAGGTAATGATTGGGACGCAATTGAAAAAACCTCGCCCGTCCGGGGTTGTCACCGATACCTGTCGGAAGTGCATAGGGGCGAAAGTATTTCGTGGCTAGATTGCACTTCGAATAATCAAGACGACGGGTGAGTTGTGCAAAGGGCGTGCAAAGGAGGAAAGGAAAACTCGCAAGAAGTTACGGAGGGGGAGAGGGGGTTGCAAAGCAAGGAAGGGTTGGGACGACTACTGAATGAAGTATCAGGAAATAAGTGTCTCTCTGTGTTTCCGTTTGATGATCCCGGGTGAGGAGAGAGACGGAGGGTCTCTTTGCGAGGACAGAGTTTGTACGAGCATTGTACGAGCATTGTACGAAAGGTGCTCTCGTTTTCCTGGGGTGGTCACATCCCGAGAGGGCCAACAGAACGTAGCTGGAAGGGGAGGGTGAACGTCAAGGCACGGTGGACCGAAACCCATTACCAGATTGCTGGCTCAGTAAAATCACGTGAATAACCAAGCAACGATGGCAGCTCCGCAGAGCTCTAAGAAAATACCTTCTGCATAGGGGATGAAATTTCACAAAGACAGGCTTATGACAAAGCTGAGAGCATTGTTGGCCCGCTGATTCCTCCGTCTCACGCTCTGTCTTTTTCCTTCTCTTTATGTCTCACTGGCTTCCTCCACTTTTTGCTTTCATTCTTGGTATTATTATTTTGTTACTATTATTGTTTTCTTGTATCATTATGTAACGATTAATGCTCACATCACATATAGAGTTTTTGGGGTTCCGTAGTCAGATAAGGTTCCCTTGTAACTTCGTCATGTCCGTTTGCTATAGCCTCACCGTTTTTTGGAGTCTTGAACGTATTGCTCAACCGGTTAAGCAGTACTTAGAAACAGGGAACTGTGAACGCTTACTCGGAATACCATTCGATCCGGTCGATGGCGTCAGCGCTTATGGTTCAGCGCTCCATCTCTTATGTAGCAGTCAAAAAATAGCAAGATGACTAGATTGCCTTAGGCAACCCGAATTCTTCCCGCGTCGAATTCGATTGTTGGCCAAAATATGGGCCAAGGTTGTCTATTCCGATCAGCTATACTTCAAATAAACCAGTTCGTCGATTTGCTACCGGACCACTATCTTTTCTTTCGCCCTAAAAATGGATGGTTTCATATGTTTCATATATGTATGACATTTTGCAAGGAGATGCTTTGAATGGGGATCTTAATTAATATGCAGCAAAAAAATGTTTTTTTGGCCTATCCGTAATGGTCCGCATCCATATGTTTGAATAACGCAAACGTCGGCGGGACCTTTTGAGTCTTCATATTTTTCAGCTCAAGTTGGCATTGGCAAGAGTGAGCGCGACCTCCCGATGTGCTGATTTCAGAGGCAAGCACGCTAACCACTAGACCAGCACATCGGTTACTAAAGCGAAAACAATTTTTTGAAAAGATAATTGCCTTTGTTTTTTTTCAACAAATTCTCTAAAACAGCGTGACCCATTCTAAGATTTTTAAGACTAATCACATTGTGGGCGCATTTTTCCTTCTATTTTTTCCGAATGAATCATTATTTTCAAAAGGCTTTTATCATTTTAATCTCCAATAATGCTATTAATGATTTTGTGATTTTCAATTCGGCTTCGTCAGGCCTGAAACGGTTTATTTTTAGTTTGTGCGGAATTTAACAAAAGATATTATTTTAAAGAAAAAATAATTTTTTTTTTCGTCAAATTCAGCACAAATTAAAAATCAACCGTTTCAGGCCTGACGAAGCCAAATTGGAAATCACAAAATCATGAATAGCATTATTGGAGATTAAAATGATAAAAGTCTTCTGAAAAAAATATGATTAATAAAAAAACAGAAGGGAAAATGGGCTCACGATGACACTAGTCTTAAACATCATAGAATGCGTCACTATATTTTAGATAATTTTTTGAAAACAATTAAAAGAGGCAATCATCAAAAAAAAATAGTTCTCAGTTTAAAAGCAAAAAACAAAAGTATGCGTCAAAATGAAAACAAATGATATAGTGACATTTGTCGATATCTCAATAAGTTCAGGAGTTATCAGCGTTTGAACGTTTTCAAAACTTCCGAGAACGACATTTTTTAGAAAATTATAACTCCTAAAAGAGAAGAGATAACAATCTAAAAATTGGTCTGGAAATCCCTTTCATGAGGTACAAATTTACAAAAAAAAATCAGGAAAACCAAACATTTCAATAATAATAAATCATTGAAGTAAAAAAATGCGGAGAATATGCGTTTTCAATAATTAATCTGCCGACGTAAACGATTTTTCGCATTTTTCACTATTCCAAAAATGCTCACATTCAAACCTGCGAATCCCCATGTACGATTTTAGAGTCGGGCCAACCTAGGCGCAACTATGATCGCCCGACTATGTTCACCAACGTAGGTTCGGCGTTCAATAAACACCGAGATGATAACATCGGCCCAACGTTGCACCCAAGCGTTGGGCCGCAACAGATAATCAATATTGGCCCTTCGTCGATTGCAGCAACGGCCTTACGTTGATTGCGGCATTGACCCTACGTCGATAACAGCACCGGCCTACGTTGATTGCCACATCAACCATACGTGGATTGCGGCGTCGGCCCTACACTGCCAAAAAACTTCAAATCAAATACTATAGGCAAAAAATATTTCATAATTTCAAAATGAAACGAACCACTTAATTGAGAGCTTTACGACAACGATTTTGGAGCATGATTTGTAATTCCCTAGCCTTTTGAGATGGTTTTATTCGAAGAAAATATTTCACCGATATGCGAATCGAACCTGGAACCTACCTACTCATAGCTACACACGCTGCCTCTATGCTACCGAGTGTTCGTAATATCTTAGTCGCAGATACGGCATAAGAGACAAAATGAATTCCTATTATTATTCGTTGTATCACATAAATAACATTAATTAGTTAATATCATTGTGATAATTAGAGAGTTCTATCGAATAACGTGGTATATATTTTCAAACATAACTTATATACAGGGTGTCCCAGAAGTGACGTACGCCCCTCTAGCATCTGGTAGGAAAAAAATTCTGAGACGAAAAGTCCTCAGTCATTTTTTAATCAGACGCATAGATAATTAATTATGAATTAAAATAAATAGCCAATCAGGTGCGCGCTACAGCGGAAAGGCAGCGTAGAGGGGAGGGATAGGGGAATGCGTTGTAATTGCGTGCACCTGAAAATGTGTGCGCAGGGAAATTTCCGAAAGCATGTGTGCAAGTGTGTGTGTGTTTGTGTGTGTGTGTGTGTGTGTGTGTGTGTGTGTGTGTGTGTGTGTGTGTGTGTGTGTGTGTGTGTGTGTGTGTGTGTGTGTGTGTGTGTGTGTGTGTGCATACGTGTGTGTAATTGAGTGTGTGTGTGTGCATACGTGTGTGTGTGTGTGTGTGTGCTAGTGTGTCCAAGTGTGGCTGTGCTAGTGTGTGCAAGTGTGTGTGTCATAGTGTGAGTGTACGTGCGCACATGTGTGTGTGTGTGTGTGTGTGTGTGTGCGTGTGTGTGTGTGTGTGTACGTACACTCATGCTTTCGGAATTTTGTTGGTGTTCGGTGTCATAGTGTGAGTGCACGTGCGCACATGCGTGTGTGTGTGTGTGTGTGTGCACGTACACACATGCTTTCGGAATTTTCCCTCCGCACACATTTTCAAGCACACTCAATTACAACGCATTCCCCTATCTCTCCCCTCTTCGCTGCCTTTCCGCTGTATCGCGCACCTGATTGGCTATTTTTTTAAATTCATAATTAATTATCTATGCATCTGATCAAAAAATGACTGAGGACTTTTCGTCTCAGAATTTTTTTTCCTACCAGATGCTAGAAGGGCGTACGTTACTTCTGGAACACTCTGTATATATATATATATATAAGCATATATATATATATATATATATATATATATATATAAGGGTGACCGCAATTTAGGTCGAACTTGAATTTTCGAATTCCCCACGTAAAAACACAATCAAGATATAAAAAAAGTGTGCAAAGTTTAAAGGCGTTAAAAAAATGTTTAATGGTGCCTGTAAGGAGTTGAATTTTAAATGACAAAACACATGTATTTTGCTGAGATATAACATATTTATTTCTTAAACTCGTAATAGTGGTGAAAAAATCGAAAACTAGGCACACATATTGTACACATTTTGATGTTCAAAACATAATTTTTTACAGATTTTTGCAGTAATAATTTCCACAATTTCACGCTTTATGAAGACAGCCTCGATTTCATATTTTTAAACATTTTTCCTGAAATATTATTATTGATATTGTGATGCAATTTTCAACTCAACTAGACCCTAAATTAAACTATATTAGACTATACTAGACTAAACTAGACGATTAGAACCGAAAATACAGCAGATAAAGTTTTTTTTCCTATCAAAAGTAAAACATTGACTTAGAATTAAATTTAAACTTTGAATTGCATCCGAGGCATACATTCATTGCACTGAAATAAATCGTCATAATATCTAATATAATTATTGAATGAACAATCGATTTAAAATCCAATTTAATCGAAAAAAAACCTGCGAGTAGAAAAAAAAATCGAAAAAAAATGACAAGGTAAATTTCTATTGTTTGGAGCGGTCGAAGCAAAGTATTTTTATTGATATCCGGATACTTTTTGTGATATTCACGGACAATTTGAACGATATATTGTTTCTGTTCCTCGTTGTACGTCAATCTATTATTGTACTCCGTAATAAGCTTGATTCCTCTTTCTGCGACATCATTAACGACGCTTAACTTTTTGACAATTTGCAAGCCAAACTGATAATTTTTATCCGAGTGCCACTCCGATACGTCATTATCGAGAAAGTTATGATCGATTTGGAATCTTTCGAAAAACTTTAACGAATGGGGGCTCACGAAAAAAATAAATGTTTTGATCCAACAGAGAAGCGAAGTTCGATTCAGAAACTTCATAGCGTTTGGGCACTTCGATTTGTGTTTCATGTTCCAGCTGCTTGCTCGTGACTTTTGTAGCCATTTTTTTTCTTATCTGTGCAGGAATGGTTTCATCAAAGAATGCCATCGCAGCAGTTTCAGGGGTTAGATACCAAAGATGGTTCAACATTTTTTTGAGAGCGACTTTGCTTACAGCGGAATTGATTTTTCGGTAATCGTGGACGGTTTTAAGAAAATTCAAATCATGATTAGGAGCAGCATTAGCAAATGGAGCTGTGAACCATGCCTTCACGTAAATCAAAACGATACATTTACAGATTTCGGCGATTGATTTTTCCTCGCTTGGCGTCAAACGAAATACTTTACGAAATAACAATATTTTCAAACAATAAATTGCTTTCGCCACCGAACGAGCACGTGAAAAAGCACATGGCTTATACAATCGTACATTTTCACGAGGAACTTTACCAATTAAAATTAGACACAACAGCAATAACTCGCGGTAATCGTCACGCAGTTGCACCTGTGATTTTAGTACTTGACCAACGAAGTAATATGTACCTTCGAGGTGATTTTGAAAAATATTCAATACCTTTTCATCCTCTATACCGGCTTTATATTCATTTTGATCGATTTCCGTCCAAGCAATTTGAAAACGCTTGAACAGAAGATTCGACGGGCCAGTTGAGGTAAGCATTAGTGCGTCAAAAACCGCACCTAGCACTAATTCAAAAATATGCTGTCTGCAGGGTAGATAAAGCAAATCTCGATTGAGAATTTGCTCTAAAAGTACTGCAGCTCCATTCCTCGAACCAAGATTGTCATTAGTTGTGTCACAACAAAGTGCTTTAACTACGTCACTAAGCCCCCAATCTCGAAGAATCTGTTAAAAAAATGTATATAAAATTATGAAATTGAACAATTGCCCATACCGAATTTTATGACAAAGGCGATATTTTATATTTTGTACTATATTTTCAAACAGTAAGTTTTAAATAATAAGACCAAAAAAGAAACTGAGATAAACATACACTCGGAGTAAAATACTATTCAATGTATTATAATATTTACAAACATAATATTTTATATTTATTGCAATATTTATAAAGTATGTAGTATAGTTATAATAAGCAGTTTTTACATGTATTATTTTTTTACACAAAATAAACATCACTTTAAAATCACCTCAGCTATATCCATAGGTTGCGAAGAGCCATGCCCATTTTCCAATGCCGGGATCGATAAAATTTTTTCAGACTCTTCATTTGATAAAATTATTGCCAAACGGTCAACTTTATCGTTTGAAGAGATTTCTTGAATTAGTTTGCCATCCCAACGAAGCACGGGTGCACGTCGTGGAGAAGATGGAAACAAGTTTTTTATTTTCTCCGACAACTTTTTACGAATGTTTTCTCGATATTTATGTATCGAGGTTTTGGAGATGATCAAACTATCGAGATCGTGGCCCCATGCCTCAGCTACTGCACTTACAATTCGAGTAGCATTTCTATCCGAAACGAAGCAACTGTCCAAAGTTGCAACCAATTTTTCGGTGATAGTGTTGATTGAACCACGAAATTTTTTCGGAGGTGGGGGTTCAACATTATCTGCGTTTTTTTCATCGAAAAATTCCGATGAAAAATTACTCCGTTGTGAAGAAAACTCAGTACTTTGACTACTACCTGTCAACTGAACGATGTCATCTGAGAGAAAAATTTGAATAATATAATTTAATAAAATTTAAGATTTGTATAAGTTTTTGAAAAAACATTTCCGAACAAAGAAAGAATGAGTAGAAAATTTCAAACTATTCTAGACTTTTCAAAAATGAAAAAAACAAATCACGAAAAAAAGTCTTGACTACTTAAATTAATATCGCAAAATTAAAAACAAATTTACATTTTTTTTCTCAAATAAAATAGTTGTCTGGAAAATTTCGATCCTCTTTGGATGAACTAATTTTTCAAATGTGTAGGAAAGTGAATTGTGATAAACAACATTTCAGTCCATTCAGAAATATTTTGTAATTTCAAAAAACTTTTTACATGTTTTTTAAACATGAATTTGTTTTTTATAGTAACATAATACATTATTTCAATTTTTTAGGTAAATGTATAAATGACATGTTAATTAAAATTTTTTAAACATAATTGTTGTAATGCAAGTTAAGTTAGTAATAATTTTAATAATATATTTGGAGCCCTTTTGAGATTAAGGCGTTACCCCCACTTGTAGCGCAAAAAAGGCCTTTTTCATGATTTTTTTAAAAGAAAACTACAAAACTTTTTTAATCGATCTACATACCATCTTAAAGAACACATCTTGAAGAACTTTCAGTAATTTTTTTATTGAAAAATATTACATTGTTTAGTGGCAAATGGCCGTCAATGAAATAATGTTTTTATATACACGGTTTGCGGTGACCAACATTGCGGCGAAGTGGATCATCTGAAAAAAAAATGCGGATGGATTTAGTCAAATATAAGTATAAACTAGTCTTTAATCGAAGGATTTTAAAAAATATTCATTTCTCACGAAATGGCGGATAGTCAAAGTTAATGGTTCGATTTTAACGAAAAAAACGGCCGTTTTTTGGCTACAAAACGGCAATTTGTTTTTTCGAAAAAAAAATCGAACCATTAAAGACTACATTTTTATGTATTAAATAAGCCTGCAAAATTTCAAGGAGATCGGTTCATTAGTGTTCGAGTAATCTTGGTCACCGACTTCAGAAATGCCATTTTGAGAAAAACGCGTTTAAAGTTTCTCTTTCAACGCTCTTTCAACGCGGATTCTTCTCTTTCAACGCTCATATCTCAGTCAATTTTGTTCGGATCGACTTGAAATTCAGGACATATTCTCAGATACTTATACTTCAAAACAATGAAATAAAAAAAATCGATTTTTTCAAAATCGCAAGTGGGGGTAACCCCTTAAGGCCATGTGCCACACGCCAGAAAATTTCGACGCGGCCTCTCGTTACGTCGGTAGCGCAGATCTCGTAGTTTTTAGCTACGAGTCGCTACCGACGGAAAGCGCAGCGATCGCGAATTCGGTCTCGATGCTTTGCACTGAGACGAAGAGTCGAAGCCAAATACATGGCGATCGCTGAGCGCGCGCGCGCGTGTGTGTGTGTGTGTGTTTGCTACGCCGCGCCGACTGCGTGGAGAAAGAACGAATGCATTCTCGCACGCCGTTCGATCGTACGCAAGCACCTTACATCTATGTGTGTATCACACAAGTCATACAAGTATGCGTAGCGACCATGGTACGCTTGTATTGGAAGCATGCGCTCGCTCGGCAGGAGAGCGGTGAAACTTTGTTGCATTTTACTTTGTATATGCAGCCATCGAATCGATTTTTTTTCGACGACGGCCACAACCAGAAGACTCAGGCATTTTCCCATACTTTTTTAATTCATTTGAACAAATAAGCTCGAGCACAATTTGTAGGAAATTTATTCAAGTTTTCAAAGCTGCCTTTTAATTCCCGTTGCAATCATTGGTGCTGAGATATCGATTATCAAAGACGAAAGGATCTTGTTTCATTTGAAATCGGATATCTCAGCAAAAAATTGACGTAGAGAGACAAAAAACCAAATTAAAGCTGAATCAACAAGCTAACTGACCTATACATTGAGTTACGTGGAAAAAAATTAACCAGCCCGTGCACCCTTGAAAAAAAAACAAATAAATTTGAAAATTATTTTCCTCCGCTATTCTTATGATAGCGTGAAAACCGCAGCTCACAAAAACAATTTGCCAAAAAATCGCGAAACTAGAAACTTGAACCTTCGAAGGCTTTTTTTTATCTCGATGCGACCATTTTTCACATAGATATAGCGCTTCAAAAAACACTCAAAAAAATGAAGAAATTTTCTGTTCCTTTAATTTTTTGGAGTAGTATATCAAAATTATGGTGGAAACACGAACTTTTTTTCAAACTCGTTACGATTTTTTTTAAATTATTTTGAAATTTCTCCCCGTATTTGACTTCTAAAACTAACATAATTAACGAAAATATTTCGCTCTTAGTTCCAGGATTAAATTAACGATAGTTGTACTGCGTTCCGCAGAGAGAGTATGAGGTTGAAGTTTGTATCGTTGGAACGCAACGAAAATTAATATTCGTGAATTCCTTTAATTTATTTTGGCAAACTTTGCTCACAAAAATCTTTCAACCATTTTTTAAGATGTTTATTTAGCGATCTACAATATAAATCTTAAAAAAAAAGTTTTTCTATAACAATAAAAATATAAAAAATAAAATGTAAGCAAGAGCTTTCGTTGCGTTCCAACGATGCAAACTTCAACAGTATGGAGAGGGTTGACTGAAAACCAGTAGTGCTATAGCAACTCGTGCACCGCGATTTTCTATTCTTTTGACATATAAACTCTTTTTACATACTTCAATGTATACCTGATAAAGCCTAAAAGTTCTTTTGACCATGTATTTTATTGGTTTCTTTAAAAAAAATCTTCAAAGAACGATAAAAAATGGGCAATGACGGTGGTGTTTTCCTTCCTTGACACACTGCGTCATTTTGACCTGAACGAATTAGAAATAAAATGCTGACTTACCCAAAATTGAAAGTTTTCAATAATTTTTTACAACAATTCAACTTTAGGGTTTCCGAGATGCTAAAGACTTGCCCCGTGGAAAGGAGGTGACATCTTACCATCCGTTTTAATAAATTTAAACAAATACCTCGACCACGATTCATATACACTTTGTCCACGGCTCGCCTCACGAAGGTACGGTGCTGATGTCATCAGACGACGGAAATTCAGCCCGGACAGTGGCTTATTCTCCTCGAAAAGTTTCATCGGAAATATTTTGTCCATAGTCCACCAGGGAACGGAGAAGAAACTGTGCGTTACGCTGGTTTTTCTCGAAACACAATGTTTTAAAATGGCACGCAGCATAACTTCAAAAATTTTCATTATTTTCACTCCAAATTTTGAGTACATGTTTAAAATAACATTCCAAAGAGAAATACGTACGGGATTTTCTATGAGTTAGTTACAACATCAGTTATTACCAAATGATTGTCCTTTTTTTCCTGTCGAAAATTAAGTCTTTGGTTTAATGCTCCCCAATTACTCAAAAATTAATATTTTCAAAATCCTCTACGTATTTTTCTAGCTATACTTGTGTAAATTAATAGAAATTTATTTATTTTATTCTAAAATCGAATTTCGTCAGCCATACTGCGTGCCGCAGAGCGTTTCGAATTCAACATGCCTCTCCAGAATGGCTCCAGCTTTACCTTTTGGCATAATTTTTTAATATACATTTCATTTTGGTCACTCGAAGATATGACTAATAACATCCTTGAATATTAATAGTCTCTTATTTGTCCTACAAAAAAAAATCGCGAAATATCACTCAAGTTTTGACGTTTACAGTGGTGTGAGCCCTTATGATAAAACGAGCGTGCGCTCTTGATTTTTATCGATTTTGTTCAAATTTTTACCAGACATTATTTATATCATCATGCAAGTTTTTTGTCCCCTATAATAAGAAGACTTTATGCAACACTGTAGAACAGTATTGCTCAATATGTCGAGAAAAAAGATAATTATCGTGTTCCTAAAGTTAAAAACTTTTAACGTAATAATAAATATATGCGTTATAAACATTAATATTTCATCTTGCTTATGTTATTGCCTTGTGTCTTTTTATAGAGGACAAATATTTGTTACGGAAAATTACTCTGTCTAAATTTCAATGCAGACCCTGCAGTGTTAAACGTTGCAATTTTAAAACCCATTATCTCCGAATCTAAATAGTCGACTGTTCTGAAATTTCACTGAAACATGCATAATCATACGAACAATGTTTGGTTAAAATTTCAACAAAATCTATAAAAATCAAGAGCGCATGCTTGTTTTACCTTAACACGTTCAACCGTTGACCATTTAATTCTGTTGGGCTGAAGGTTTAGACCCGTCGACTCTGAGTAAGAGATGATGGTAGCCGTAACCATTGAGATGCAAGAAGGCTCTAGCGTCCTTGCCCTTCGTTTTGAAAACGTATATACGTAAGCGAATGGCCTTGCACAGATTGGTGGTGCGATCCATGGCGAGATATTGTTCCTTGAGGTCAGCTTTGCTGGTGCTCTCGGAGAGATTGGAGACAGCGGTGATATCCTTGCGACACCGGGACTGTATATTGTGGCCGCGACGATTGATGCAGTTTCTCATCCATGGCAGTACGTACTTGCTGCTGTGGATGAATCCAATGGTCCATCTAGATGATAAATCCGACGCTACATTAGTTCTGGTTCCTACATGATAGCCCAGGTACCGTACCTACCACGTGTGTGCTTACGGTATCGGTACCAGTATTAGTAGGGTGCTCAGGGTGAAGCTATCGAGGAATCGCCACAGGTCCACAAAATTATACATGTTTGAGACGTGATAGTTTAGCGTTCGTAGGCAAAGGGTGTTGAATTTCGTGCCTCATTTTGGTCGCACACTACTCAGGAAATCGAAAATATGCGATCTGCGATTTTCTCACGAATAACTACCGAGGTATTTCTGCGAAGAGCAAATGAACTTGGGTTTATTGCATCGGAGCCGTTGGCTATTTGACACATCGGCGAGCGGGAAAGCAATGCGAGGGAACGCAATGCGAGGGAAGATCGTGGCAAATTACAAAGTACGTAAATTGTGCTTATGAGGTTATAGCACGTACGTACCTTGACTTCCGGCGGTTTTCTCGTTGATTATTTCGTTGTCGGGATTTCTCGTCGGTGGTGTGCCGGCGTCCTGAGGCGTTGTTCCCAGCAAAAAAAATTCACCAAAACGCGACGAAAACAAACTGCACTCTATCACTATTTCCACTATTCACATTCTATATCACACTCTATCACACACATCGTATGAAATATAATTCGAACGAATGTGCGAGGTTATGCTCCGGATTTCGACCTGTCAAAAAATAAATTGTTCCGGAAGGAGGCGAGCGCGGTCGGTCAAAACAGGACGATGTGAGCTGCGTGCCGCCAGTGAGAAAACGGATGAACTGAACGCGCGCTCCGGTACCTGATATTTTGAGCTTTGTTGGTACATATTTGCTACATTTATGTAAACATTTTAAAATGCTTTTTCTCCGCCATTTGTTCATGAAAACAGGTGAAACAAAGCTCAAAATGTGTGCTTTTTCACTGTCGAGAGCATGATTCGCGCCAAATTAACGAAAATGCGATGCAATGGTCAATAATTCACAGTTTTTCGCATGGTAACCACAAACTGCAAATTTTTTTGGAAATTTTGGCAAATTTCGCGAATCGTGCTCTCGGAGCAAGCGTCCTGCACGCACACAACAAATTTAATTCCAATTGGTTGTTCCGTTTGGGAGAATTCCCATTTCAACATTTCGAAGTGGTCGGAGACGTGTGGCACATGGCCTTAAGTTTAATTTCTCATACCTATTGTACCGTGTTCTCTTTCGTACTTCGCTTTCTCACGCTTTTCCAAAATAAAATCATATTCTTCATCGGTTATATTTCGGTCGTGAATAGATTCAATATCACCGATGAATCCAAATCTCTCTGGTTTTATTTGATTTTCCAAAAATTGCATAGTTTTTTCACCGATTTTTGGAGCTTTACAGATGATGCAGTGATATCAAGAAGCAAAGCAATCTGCTTTTTGAAGTCTGCTTCTTTGACTCCATTATGCTTTTGACCAGAATTTTTTTGTACAGATCGATAATGGCTGTACAGATTTTCTACCTTTACAATACAAGTGTGTAATGGATGCACAGGTATACCGGCTTTTTCCCAAAAAAACACAAACTTCTTTGGCAACTATCGTAGCACTTTGACGAAGGCTATACTTTAGCTGACGTAAGTTGAAAAAAAGCACTTTCAAAATTTGTATTTTACTCAGCAACTTATTGCCAGTAATTTGCGAATCAACGTCGCCAATTAAGAAAATATTGCTCCGTAGCACGCGGTGCGTAGCCATCGTTGTTCACCTGACGACGAGCTAGGCTTTACTGAATATAAAACTGGTACGATTGAAAGAATAGACAGAGGTCAAACGAAAGGCGCGAATTGTTTCTCTTATACCTGTCGTGACTACATTGTAGGAAAACGAAAAAATAGATTTTCTTAGTAAATATACTTTTACTCAACCGCTTTTCGAACAAAATTTTACGGATGAGGTCTGTATAATTCACATTTTTGTACAATTATAATTTATGCAATTAAATGTTTTAATTTGAGATGAAAAAGGTAAACACACGTATTTTTCAGATTAATAACAATAATTTCTAATTAAGTTATTGAATTCATTAAAATTCGTGTATTCAATTTCAGCTCGAATTTCATAAAGCGCTTCAATCTTTTTATTTATTGGACTTTTCATTATACACAAATTATATAGTTAGATAGAATATTGCATTGAAATGCCAATAATATTCGAATAGTATTTCATTAACCCTTTGCAGCACAGTGGTTTCGTACGGGACCACTTATTTCGAAAGGTTTTTTTCCGATTAAGAAATAGTTTGTATTTAATTTAAACAACTTTAAAATTCATGTGCAGAGGTTTTATTGTTTATAACAATTTATCCATATTAGTAAATAAATTCTAAAGAACCTTAAAAAAAAATCATTATTGAAGAAACTTTGGGGCATATTCTTATAAAAATAGGTATTTGAGGGTTTTGGGGTTGTTTTGGGATTTTATAGCCGCCACCTTGGATCCGACATTTTGAATTTTTCAAATTCTGCGTTCAGATTTATAATCAACGTCCTCTAAAACTCCTGTACCCCAAGTTTTAGTAAAATCTAGTATTACTTCAATTTTATGACCGCCATTTAGGATTCGCCATTTTGAATTTTCAAAATCTGAGTTCAGATTCGTAACCAGCTTCTCCAAAAACATCTGTATGCTAATCTTTATAAAAATCCGTTCATCCAAAAAATATATGTCGCAAAGAGTTAAAAAATTCAAAAAATGACCTCGAGGCTGACTTTGTAAAGGGTGTATTATTAGAAATTATTGCTGTAAAAATCTGTAAAAATAATGTTTTGAACATCGATATGTGTACAATATGTGTGCCCAGTTAACATTTTTTTTCACCACTATTACGAGTTTAAGAAATAAATGTTATATCTCGGCAAAATACAAGCTAATTCCACGACATCAGCGATTTGCCCCACCCGCAAATGAAGAATCAAAAGGGACCAAGAGTACCTGATCGTCAGTCATTCGTGCGCGGCTCCGAGAGAACACTTCGAGTTCTCTCTCACCGGAGTCCCCTCAAAGGGAGACCTGGATTTTCGATCCTATTGTCTAAGTTGTATTGTAACGCCTAATTATATGCAGTAAAGTAAGTTTAATTGTTAAAAGACAAAATCCCGCGGAGCTTAGTTTTATTGCGACGACCTGTCCAAGTTCCGCGATAGCAGACCCTCAACAGGCCGACAGGCAGTCAACAGGCCGACGGAAGACGGCGGCCTGTTGACGCTCCACCAACAAAAGCTTCCAGAGGGAGAAATCTATTCCTCAATAGACAACGAACGGTAGGTGATATATTTTAAAACGGAATTAAACGATAAACGGTCACCAGTACAGTGTGCTCCTAACCCCGGTCCGTGCCTACGGGCCCAAAAGAGGAGCAAATCATATTACTCGTTAAAATGAGGTTACGTCCTGTGCCATGATAAGGGGGCATCCATTAATTACGTGAGGTGATTTTGGCGATTTTTCGACCCCCCCTCCCCCCCTGGTGAGATGTCGTGAGATTTTGCTCGACCCCCTCCCCCCTCCCCTAATCTCACGTGAGATTTTTCAAAATGCATACGTTTACGGAAAATAAATTGTAGTAGAAGTAACTGCGGTTGTAGTACCATTTACTCCACCATGTAAAGTAGTAAGGAGACTCTCCCTACGTGATAAAAATTATGTGATTACTAAAATTACTAAAATTACTAAAATTACGTGAGATTTGACGAAGCCCCCCTCTCCCCCACGTGAGATTAGGTGAGATTTCGCTCGACCCCCTCCCCCCCCTAAACGCCTCACGTAATTAATGGACGCCCCCTAATAAGCACAAACCTGGGACGTAACATTTTTGGTGACAGCGGATTTATCTGTCCGGCGACATCATATAATTAATCGCAAACAAACAAAAACTGTGTTCGAAGTTGTTGTCTCTCTTCTCAAAAAAAAAAGGTCTTGGTTTTAACAAGTATTCAAAAATAAAAATTAATAAAACGCGTGTTTCAAAGTAAAAATCAATATAACACGTGTTTAAAAATAAAATTTAATAAAACGCGTGTTTAAAAAATGAAATTTTATAAAACGCGTGTTCAAAAATAAAATTTCATAAAAACGTAATGAAGCGCGTGTTTACAAACAAATTTCAATCAAATGCATGTTCGAAAACAAAATTTAAGAAAAACGTAATAAAACGCGTGTTCATCAATAAAATTTAATAAAAACGTAATAAAACGCGTGTTCAAAAATAAAATTTAATAAAAAACAAATGAAACAGTATCTGAAAACTGTTTTTAAACAAAGCAAAATAAGCAATGGAGCAAATCAAAAGATTGTTCTCATTGTTGGTTTGAAATAAACATAAAATCAAAACAAAATAAGCAATAGAACAAATCAAAAGATTGTTCTCATTGTTGTTTTGAAATAGAACAAAAACAAAATAAACAATAGAACAAATCAAATGATTGTTCTCATTGTTGTTACGAAACAAAAATAAAATCAAAACAAAATAAGTAATGGAGCAAATCGAAAGATTGTCCTTATTGTTGTTTTGAAACAAAAATAAAATCAAAACAAAATAAGCAATGGAGCAAATCAAAAGATTGTTCTCATTGTTGTTTTTATACATAACAAAATCAAAATAAACAATAGAACAAATCAAAGGATTGTTCTCATTGTTGTTTTGAAATAAAAGTAGAATTAAAACAAAATAAGCAATGGAGCAAATCAAAAGATTGTCCTGATTGTTGTTTTGAAAGAAAACAAAATAAATCATAATAAAGTAAGCAATGGAACAAATCAGAAGATTGTTCTCATTGTTTTTGTGAAAAAAAAACAAAAAAATAAAAACTAAATAAGCAATAGGACAAATCAGAAGATAGTCCTCATTATTGTTTTGAAAGAAAACAAAATGAATCAAAACACAATAAGCAATGGAACAAATCAGAAGATTGTCCTCATGGTTGTTTTGAAACAAAACAAAATAAGAACAAAGCAGAACAAAGGAATTGCGCCAAGAAATTTTGTTTTTCGATATATGGTTTTTTCAACGAACATAGAGAGTTTTGTCCTGAAAATCAACACCACTACTTTGGACTGAGGTGTTCGTTCGTTCGTAACAAGCGAAAGATCAAACGAGGGTAATGAACGATGAAACGAACGATCGAACGAGCGCAACGAACGAACGAACGATCGAGTGAACGGAACGTACGAATGACCCAAAGGGATAACCGATTTTGATTTCGATTCCTTTTATGTCGATTTTGATTTTTTTAACGATATTTTATTACGATAGCTATGTTTTATTTCGTTTTTCATTTTTTATTTCAATTTCGTGAAATATCGACTGAGTGCACGCTCGGGGACGAAATCTCAAGACTTTCTAAAAGTATATCGCTTGAGCTTGAGAACCTTAATTTCAACTTTTATTTTCAAAAAGAATATAGCTTGAGAACATTCATTTGAATTTTCATTTCAATGACGATTTCGATTTTGGAATTTTTATTTCAATGTCAATTACTATATCTGGTTTGTAATTCGATTTTGAATTTGTTTCATAAAAATGAACGATCGAACGCACCGAAGGATAGAACGATCGCAACGAACGAATGAATGAACACAAGCTTCTTTTGCATATGAAAATGCAGTGATTGAACGAAGGAATTAGACAACGAAAGATCGAACAAGCGTAATAAACGTTAGAACGAACGATCGTATGAGCGCTACGAACGATCGAGCGAACGCAACAAACGCACGAGCGATTAAACGAACGATCGAGCGAACGAACGAACGAACGATCGAACGGACACAACGGGTTAACGAAAGATCGAGCGAACGCATCAAACGACCGATCGTGTGAACGCATTGAGCGATCGAACGAACCAACGAACACAAGGTTCTTTTACATATCAAACAGCAGGGATTACGCGAAGAATTTCTTTTTCGATGCATGGTTTTTCAACGAACATGTGTATCCCTGACAATCGATACCACTACTTAGGACTGCGGTGTTCGTTCGTTCATTCGTTCGTTCGATGGACCGGTCGATGCGCTCGTTCGCTCGGTATTTTGATTGTGCGATCCTTCGAACGTTCGATCGCTTGTTTCTTCATTCACTCGTTGCATTCACTCGATCGTTTGTTGCATGCATTCGATCTTTCGTTTGTTTAACGGACGAACGAGCGAACGACCGGACGATCCGTTCTTTCACTCGTTTGTTGCGTTGATATTGGGCGAAAAAAACGCTCGATTTTGGTTTCCAAAAAACTATGAATCGAAAAGAAAATTCCTCGGCCAATCACTCCTTTTTAATATCTTAAAGCAGCTTACTTTCTACGTTCGTTTGATCGCTCGTCCGTTCGCTTGATCGTTCATTGATTTTTGTTCGATCGCTCATTACGTTCGTTCGGTCCTCTATTCATTGCGTTCTCTCAATCGCGGTCCGAATTGGAAGCATCGATTGTCGGTAAAAAAAACCCTCGATTTCCGTCTATAAAAAGCGTTGCATCGAGAAAAAACCCCTTGGCCAAATACTGATGTTTGACATTTGAAAGAAGCTTACTTTTTTCGTTCGTTCGATCGCTCGTCCGTTCGATTGATCGTCGCTCAATCGCGGTCCGAAGTGGAAGTATCGATTTTCGGTGAAAAAAACGCTCGATTTTCGTTCACAAAAAACTTTGCATTGTAACAAAATCCCTCGGCCAATTACTGCTTTTCGATACCTAAAAGAAGCTTACTTTCTTTGTTCGTTCGATCGCTCATTGCGTTTGTGCGATCTTCCATTCATTGCGTTCGCTCAATCGCGGTCCGAAGTGGCAGTGTTGACTGCCGGTGAAAAAAAAACGCTTAATTTTCCTTCACAAAAACTATGCATCGAATTAGAAAAAGAAGTCTTTCATTCTATCGCTGCTTTATTGATATGTAAAAGAAGCTTGTGTTCATTTCTTCGTTCACTCGTTCGTTGCGCTCGTTCATTCATTCGACCGGTCGGAGCGTACGTTTGTTCGTTCGGTCGATTGTTTATTGCAATCGTTCGATCGACCATCGCATTCGTTCGATCTTGCGATCGTTCTACCGTTGCGTTCGTTTGATCATTCGTAGCGTTCGTTCGATCGGCCGTGCGTTCACTCGTTCGTTGCGCTCGCTCGTTCAAACACTGATTTTGTATATGTAAACAATTTCGTCCATTCGTTCATTGGCCCGCCGTGTTCGTTCGATCGTTCGTTACGTTCTGGAGGGTATATGAGCGACGCGACATCGAGTTATGATTAGAGCTAGCACTATTTCGCCTGTCCGGACTACCCGAACTATCCGGTCTTGACGAATTCGATACTTCAAACCCGTCCAGCCGGATTATTCGAATAGTTCGAGTACTCGAATACTAATAATATCCGAACTACCCGAACAATTCGAATAGTCCGAATACTCGGATACCCATTTATTCGAACTGACCAGACTTTTCGGATAGTTCGAGTATTCGGGTAGTTTCGGAGATCCGACTATCCGGACTATCCGAATGATACGAATCGTCCATGTTGGGAATTATGCAGTATCGGGATCGTTTTCGGTAAGGAAAAAGTCAGTTCTAGAGTATGGATGAAAGACGTATATTTAACACAATATTTACAATGGCTTCGAGCAGAGGTGTGTTCACGACAAAAGGCCTGGCTTAACTGATTTCGGCCGCTTGTGATCGCACCTCGGGTGATATCGTTCTACAATATAGCTTAGAGTTGTTTACAATATGCTCACGGCCTTCGCATTCTCTCAACACCTCCCCTCGAAGTAGTGATCATATAATTACTACTTTGTCGCGTCCCGCTGGACGTTCATGTCCCTAAGGCATCCCCAATGTTTTGTCGCGCTTAGTCCCTTCGTCAAAACATCTGCCGGCATCTTTTCGGTGCTCATATATCTTAACGCGATGACGCCACTGGCACATACGTCACGTATGAAATGCTCCCTGACGTCAATATGCTTTGTCCTCGAGTGGTAATTACTATTTTCTGCTAAAATTATGGCACCCTGATTATCATTACACAATGCTATCGTCTCTTCCGCACTCATGACATTCAAACCGTTCAATAAGCTACGCAGGTACATGGCCTCTTTCGTCGCCTCGGATAGCGCCACTATGCTTCGGTACTGGACAAAGCGACAGTTTTTTGCTTTCGCGCCTCCCAGCTGATCGCCGATCCCGCCAGGATAAAAGCATACCCGGAGTACGAGTGTCGACGAACGGCATCTCTGGCCCAATCAGCGTCGACCACGCCAGACAACGGATGCCCTGTCTTTTCGAACTTGAGCCCGCAATTCCCTGTACCCTTAAGGGACCGCAGCACCCTCTTTGCTGCCTTCCAATGCTCCGCACTGTAGCCAGTGTTAAATTGTATTAAGTAGTTGACTGCATATGCGATATCCGGTCGCGTAGTTACCGACAAGTACATCAACGCGCCCATCAAACACTGGTATGGATATTTCTCCATCTCTTGCGCGTTCACGGACTCGGGCTTGGACAATTCTGAATTTACGTCTAACGGCGGGTTTACTGGCTTACAATCGCTCATGGTGAAACGCGCCAACACCGCCTCTGTGTAGAACCTTTGACGCAAATAAACACGAGATTTTTCATCGCGCGAAAACTCTATCCCGAAACACCGATCGACTTTGCCCAAATCTCGAACCTCGAACGACTTTGCTAGTGACTTTTTCACTTCACGCAGCCATACACTGTCCCGTATGGCTGCAAGATCCATACCGATTTTGCGGTAGTGACTTGAAACCTAATGCACACACTTTTTCTACAAGCTTTTTGTACCACTGGAGACCAGACTGACGCAACCCATACAATGACTTCTTCAGTAGACACACACTGTTGTCGTTTGCGCGCAGTCCTTGACACCAGCGTTTGGCTGTGTCCTTCACGGACTTGTCACTAACCACAACACTTTTGGATCCTACTGGCATCCCGGAAATAATCTTTTCGACTATTTCGCTCAAGTGTTCTGGCACTTCCATACAAACGCTCTCTTCGAGTTAGCCGTTTAAATATGCCGTCACGATGTCTAGCTGGTGGATGTTCATACCTGGCTCCGCAGCCATCGCAGCCAAAATCCTCACCGATGTTGATCTTACCACGGGTGAGAATATTTCGTGGAAGTCCTCCCCTGGTTTCTGCGAGCACCCTCGAGCTACTGGACGTACCTTTTTTCTCTCGTTTTGACCATCGAACTTTGTGCAAAACACGTATCTACTTCCGATTACGTTTCGATCCTTTGGGCGACCAACAATCTCACACGTCTTGTTCTTGATCTGGGCAAGCATCTCGTCCTCCAACGCGATTTCCCAAAGATCAGCCTCCGCTGTTCTTCTCGCTTGCTTCCAGGTCGTAGGGGCTTCGGTCGTCGTGAGATTCGCACATTCCGTGAAAACTTCATCCGCGACGTCCTCTGCATCTGTCCCTTCTTCGTTGTGCTCTTTGCTTGACTCGGCGCTTGTATCGCCTACCTCGCTTTCCGCTTGGCTGTACACTTTTCTTGGTCTGCCTACTCGACCAGTTCGTACAATTCTCGGCCTACCCCGGCCCCGCTTGGCTGGCTGCTCCAGAACCTCTGGGGATGCTCCACGTTTGCGCGTCTTCGGTTGTTCTTTATCTTCTCCCGAGCCACCCGTCATTTCCATCATGACCCCGTCGCAATCGTTTTGATCGTATATCTCTAGATACTCGCGATTGAAGCCTGACTTGTTCACAAACTTTACGTCCCTTGATATTACTACAGATCGTGACTCTGGCATATAAATTCTATACGCCTTGGAATCTCGCGCGTACCCGACGAAAATCCCGGGCTTTGACCTCGACTCGGATTTGCCTTTGTTTTGAGTCTTATCGAGTGTGAAAACCTTACTTCCGAATACTTGGAAATACCCCACCGTGGGGGTCATCCCCTTCCACAGTTTGAACGGTGCCTCTCCGTTCAAGGCGCTCGTCGGACCTCGGTTGCGCGTGTAGTTGGCGTTAGTAGTATAGCTAGGCCGGTTCGAACTCAGATCCTCTGAGGGGGGTGCGGGGCGGGGGGTTCACGCGGGGCGGGGTATGACGTCACGCGGGGAGGGGGACTCGGTGGAGAGGCTGACGTCACGCGGGGAGGGGGAAATCGTTGGAGCGGAGGAGGGGGGTAAATATCGATTATCGATTAATTGATCTTTATATATTTAAAATTTATTGTTGATTTATTTTGTCTTATATTGTTGACCTCATGGATTTTATTATTTAGCGACTGTCGCCAGAGAGCCAACTTGGTTGACCCGTGTCGCTGAGAGAAGCGATCGGATTACACGTATGCATGAGAGAGAGAGCGAGAATGAGAGATTGAGCGACCGCATCGCATGCATGTGAGATAGAGCGAGATATACATTTAACTTTAGACATTCAACGACTAAAGCAGTTTGGGTGAAATCCGAAACAAACCCACGAACGTCTTCGAACATCTATTGAAAGTCTTCGAACATCTATTGAACGCTTTCGAACGTCTCACGAACGTCTCTCGAACGTCTCGTGAACGTCTCCGAACGTCTCATGACCATCTCCGAACGTCTCTCGAACGTCTCCGAACGTCTCACGAACGTCTCTTGAACGTCTCACGAACGTCTCATGAACATCTCTTGAACGTCTCACGAACGTTTCATGAACGTCTCTGAACGTCTCCGAATGTCTCACGAACGTCTCATGACCGTCTCCGAACGTCTCACGAACGTCTCCGAACGTCTCATGAACGTCCCACAAACGTCTCATGAACGTCCCACAAACGTCTCATGAACGTCTCACGTACGTCTCTCGAACGTTTAAGAGCAATATTTTATACAACTGTGTAATCTCATAACACATAATGTAACAAATAAAGGGGTTAGGAGAATTAAAAAATCACATAATGTCACATTTCGTTTATTTGCATGAACCTTTATGATTCAAGCACTAATTAAACATTTTAAATACATTTTGTAATGCACAATTTTTTCCATGCTTTTCGCATCGTAGAGTATAGCTTACGCCTAATTTACTTGAGATATCCATATCGCCAAAGTCCACGTCCAACGTTTCAATAACTATATCATTTTTCACATTTAATATATCAGCTAGCCATTCTCGTTTTTCATGGCCGTCAACATATACGGTAGGATACATATCGTCTTGCACTCTCCAATGTTCGAATTAATGACAATTTAGTTATCTCATTTAATATTACGTGAGGCATACGCCATTGTATTTTGAGCAATTTAACTTCTGCCTCTACTAATGGATGCTGACTGAATACGCAACTGTTATTATTGCGCGAACGTATCAGAATTAGCTCATGACGAGCATTGATAACAATGCGCTTGTAATCTTCACAGAATCCTAGCAATATGTTGAGAGGTACACAAAAATTGAAGTATTTTCCCCCATTATTATGTGTTGCATCCCACGCAGCATTTTTCAAAGTATGACTCCTCTCAGGGCTTAGAGAGATGTAGTTTTTAATCGTGGTTGTTATTCCAACGTTTCAATTGCGATCAATCTCCACACCATCGAGCTCATAACGAACTTCATCAAACATGCATGCAACGCAATTGTTTCCCACTACTACTATTGCTTGATCATCAGGTTTTTTAAGCACCGTGAACTTTCCCTCAACGTAGAGAAAACTTTCAGATGGTAGGGTGTACAAGTCTTGGTGTTGTGTAGGAATTCGTATTTCATCACTGTGTCCAAACGTTGAGTTGGCATACGGATTGTACGTATGAGTCTCAATTTTGATGATACGATCGTCAAAGATTGGCTCCCCACTGATATTCAAAACGTCAGTCATTCTTTTGCCTCAAGTATGTCGTACAATAAATCCCAGAGATTTTAAAAATTCACGATTCGCTGCACTGAGTTTCTTCTTTGCGAGTAATTTAACACTCAATGCCGCTTGTCTTCTTGCAAGAGTATTATCGTGTGGGATCGTATTACTTCGCGTAGAAATATTGTCTCTGGCGTATTCCGTGTCGTACAGAACGAGCATCACAAGCGTCGCTTTCATATGTGCAATCTCACCGTAATTTCTTCTCTTCGAAAATCGAGTACTTTTCCCTTTTGATCCACGATACGTATCGTTAGATCCGTAATGCTCCGCACAACGATCGGAAGATAAATGATTTGCGCAGGCGTTTCCGATATCTTATATCGTGGTGGTACACTCGGCGAAAATTCATGTATCGTGTGTACACGCTTGCCATTGTAGTACGCACCAGTGGTGACACTACATTCTATGCGCATAATGTTGACATTCATTATGTTTATCGGTACATCAGACTCCTGCCATTTCCAGGGATGCAGTATTCGATTTGATGAAAATCCCAACAGGGATCCTACGTTGTCGGGTTTAGTGAAATTTATTCTGTACGCACATTTGATTTCGCTCTTTAGTGTATTATGATTAGTGCGTAGCACGATTGGGTATTCGCCATTTTCGTCGAGGTCATCGTTATCAACCTTTCGAGGAACAATTTCATTTTCAACATCATCACCGCTATCAACCCCTTTGAGTAAAATTACACGATTCAGATACCCATTTATGGCTCTCAGTTCATGCGATCCTTCAGGGATTATTATTTCCTTGTCATCATCGTTAAAGTAAAATTTGTTGTTTGATTAATTCACATTTGGTATTGTGTGATAAGTTTCGAAATCCGTCAAACCGAGCTCATAACAGTCATCATTGCAATCTATAGCGGGAAAATAATTTGCGGTTAGAAGGCTACTCTTGCCGGTCAATGTAAGCGTCAGGGACATGTTCCCCCCGAATACTGAGTTGATTGACACATTGTCACGGCTTAAATACATATTGATCATCGGTGTTTTGGAGAAATTGCAAGCACAATTGCCCGCAAATACTCTGATTATAATTCTGATAAGATGTTCGATTGTATTGTATTTTTGTGGTATTTGGTCCGAAATATCGCACCAACTCCTTAGGCGGTCGAAGATTTCCAAAACTATCAAAATATATTATATGAACCCCCCCTCTTGGCATAGGCTACCCAATGCGTACCGGGGCCATCGGCATCATCCAAATTTACTATACCGCTCTCATCTAGTTGCACGCCACCATAAACTGATAAATTATTGCGCATAAAGACCCCTCTGAAGAATGGTATGCGCATGCGCCTGGCTAAGCATTCCAATTGTACATTAGTAACAACTCATGGGCATTTTCACCGTGTTTTGACGTTTTTTTTCTTAGTTGAACATCCTTGTCCATGCTTGTAGGGAGCGAGATTGAGTTCATAGCCTTCTATAGGTCGATTATGACGTTGTATTTCTTCAAGTTGACGTTGCGCCGCTTTGCTATCATTCACAGCCTTTGCTATCCCAGCTGCCCCACCAGCCAGTGAACCAAGAACTCGCAGCAATGGAAACATTGGCAAAATTCCGCCACGCTTTGCTATCGGCAGTATTCTCTTCTTAACGGGTTTTTTTTCTTTGTCGATGAGTTCTTTGTCTTCATTCCCTTGCCGAATTTCGTTTTTGCTTTCATAGCTGCCCAAACAGCGGTCGCTGCTGCTTTCTCGCCAAAAGTCGAATCTCTCGCAGTAATACGTTTTCGTGCCGTTGTTGCAAATATATTATCAGGAACGTGTCTTTCGCCTAAATGATTGCTTCGAGAATAGACTATATCGTGGTCGCGACAAGCAGCATCCAATGGATTTATACCACGATCACCCTGTGCCAATCTCTGCTCTAACTGAGTGCCTGGTCCACAAAATTGGTATCCGGGAATGTGTAACTCGATCGGAAGTGCATTTATTGCACGATTTAACAAACCGTTGCCTTTTCTCTTTGAAATTTGGCACAATTATTTATAAACGGTGCTGGACCGTCAATGTGTATTAGCTGTCCCGGTAAATTCCAATGGCGCGTGCATCGGCGATATTGCTGTACTTCCTAATCAGCCTTTATGTGTTCGGGAAGCCTCTCTCACAAAATGTCAACGGAGTGATGAAAATTTTGTAACAAAACAATTTTTGGAATAAACTAATTGATGAGCCGTTAAGCGGAGAATACTGCAGTCGTCCGACAGGTACAAAAACATTCTCAATACTGAGCGCATTTGGCTCGGTGCACTCCTATAAATACTCCTCACACGACACATTTTGGGCGAATGTGTGTTTGGATTCGAGAGAGAAAACATGCGTTTCGTGCAACAAGCGACAGTGATTCAAGTGACCAATTTCGACGATAGAGTAATGGAGTGCCAACAAGTACGCAAGCATGGAGACATGCTGCCACTTACGATACGCAGCATTATTTGCGGTCCTTCAAATTGTGGGAAAACCAATATTTTGCTAAGTTTAATAGAAAGTCCAAATGGTGTACGTTTTGAAAACCTATATGTATACTCAATATCGCTTCAACAGCCAAATTATCATTATTTGGAAAATCTGCTGACATCGACTAACGAAGTGGCTATTTTTAATTCTGAAATAATAGTGATGGTATCCCACCGCACGAAGCGCTTCCGAACTCCATTTTTATTTTCGATGACGTAGCATGTGACAAGCAAAATACAGTAAGAGAGTACTTTGCGATGGGCAGACACTCGAGCGTTGATTGTTTCTACCTTTGCCAAACATATGCCAAGGTTCCCAAGCATCTTATACGCGACAATGTGAATCTGCTTATTTTATTTAAACAAGATCGTACAAACTTGAAACATGTTTACAATGAACATGTAAATACGGACATGTCGTATGAAGATTTTCTGGTGTTATGTCAAAAATGTTGGCAACACAAATATGGCTTCATGGTGATTGACAAACATAGCTCATTGTCCGGTGGTCGATATAGAAATGGATTTATCGAGTTTGCAATACCGTGATGTAGTCAGTCGACATTGAGACATCAGCTGTGCAACGACCGACAAATAATTTCATGTGGGCATGATGAAAATTGATACTGATGAAATGATTGCTAGGGAAATTGCGAAAACAAGCGACTCAATACGCAAAAAATATCAAGCTTTGAAGACTGGAAAAATGGAAGAAGATCTTGCATTGGAGAGACACTTCAAGCCAATCACCGAACCTCTCAAGCAGATTGTTGAGCAATCAGCTGCTGTTGAATATCTTGGGCCGGAAATTGAATCGTTGAGTATGTCGGAAGCAAAGGACCTAGAGAAGGATGTGAAACAAGGAACAAAGCGCACACGTTCGTTATTTCAAGATTCGCTGGTAACTTCTACACCGAATCAGTTGAAACGCAAGCGACGAACGAAATCTCTGGATGATACGTCGATGGCTGCTGTACCCTTGCAACCTGCCACCATTGTCGAAGAAGACGTTTTTGAGACTACGCCCGAATCATTCGTGTCTACAGTTCAACGTCAATTACAAACGGCTGAAGGTCAAAATACATTGCGCGAACATTTCGGTTCACTCGGTCAACAATATATTTCATCTATTCTTTCACAAGACAAAAATTCCAGCATGGATTACGTGTATGGCGTCAAATTTACCAATGAAGGAATGATGTTAGGTGATAAGCGTTTCGATGTGAATAATGATGATAATATATTCATCGATGGCATAAAATACTTGGGAACCCCTGAAATCTATGAGCTAATCTTCAAGAAATACCGCTCGCCATGACGTTAAGTAACAACAAAATCGATTACGTGCATTGGAATGATCCCAATGAGTCGGTCGATCGTTTGCGCTTGTTGGAAGCTTCACGACACGCGGGTAACAACGCTCACGACAATGAGATAATGTCGATTATTAAGGAAGTTCGCGGAGCGGGTCTCATTATAAATTAACCTATGCATCGATGATAATGATCATTCCTTCATCGCTATTGATACCGAGATATCGATCAATAAATTCGGATCATCGCTTGGCGCGCAGGATAATTCATACTATCAGTGGACTGGGCTAATAAGAAATTATACACGTGATAATGCTCTCTGTCTAACCTCTAGTGGCTTCGATGCAAGATCACGTAAAATACGAGGCGTAGCCCTACCTGAAGGGGATTACGATGCTGCTAATAAACGTTACGTGGAAATGAAAATCAAGCTGTTAACAGAACGCCTGGATGAATTTGAGAAGAAATTCATCGCACTAGAGGATACGCTTCGAATAATTATGAACGATACGTCTAAAACGATTCAGTATGCAACTGACGTTGTAGCTGACGCAACGCAGGAAGATTTGTAAAAATCGTCTGGTCAAACACACGATATGCTCGGAGAAGAAAAACTGTCTGAAGAAAAGCAGCTCGTGGAGGAATTACATGCACCAGCAAGAAAAAACTTTCTGCGAAGACGTGTGATCGTACGTGGGTATGATGATTTGTGGCAGGCTGACGTAGTCGAAATGCGGCCGTATTCGCGTTTCAACAAAGGCTACAATTACATCCTCACCGTCATCGATGTGTTGAGCAAGTATGCATGGGCCGTACCCTTGAAAAGTGAAACTGGCAACGAAATGGGTACAACGATCGCGAAAATCATACACGATCATACAGATATCCGAAAAATCTTCAGACCGACAAAGGACTCATGGAGAAATACAACATCAATCATTATTCGACGTATTCTATTATGAAGGCCTCGGTCGTCGAACGATTCAATCGCACTCTCAAAAATAATATGTGGAAAATGTTTACACTCAATGGTAATTACAATTATCCTGTAACGTACTTAATCGAGGACTCAAGTGGAAATCCAATAGCCGGAGGATTCTACGAATATGAACTGCAACGTATTGCCAATCCAAACATATATCTCGTGGAGAAGATAATACGCAAAAAGGGCAATGATGTTTATGTTAAATGATTGGGAATGGATAAATCTCAAAACTCGTGGATACACAAAAATAACATATTGTAATAACTTTTATAAAGTATATGAAAAATTCAATAAAGTTTATTTACAATAGGCATACCATTTTATTTATGTATACATTCACCATTCCTTATAAAAATAAATTATTATATCCTGTAAACATTAACATACTCGCATTATATATAACATGAATATTTTTCAATATATATCAAATTAACATTACTACATTCATTATATCTATCCATTTTTATTTTATAACAATATATACAATGTAGCCTAACAAACACATTTACAATGCTATTTTATAATGACCCCAGGGTAGAGTGTCCGTACTTTTCGGCACGATATACCGCTTGTCATCGTATGGACTTAGAGCAATTCTTGACTCTGAAATAGTGTAAACTTCGTGCAGCTTCGATCTTATGCAAGACTGCTGACGAGTCATCTCAATTTCTTCCCATAAACAGCGAGTGTAGTCATTGAAATTTATTGTTCGCGCGACGAAATTACTTTTCACACCTTTTACCTTTTTCGTATCTTTTTTACCATCGACTCGCAAAGCATACATTTTTGCTCTCAATCCCACAAATTCCGTCATTACCATACCATTATTTTCTCCTTTCATGAGACCGGGCACTTTCTTGTTGACTAACGGTAAACCATACACGTTTTCCATCGGGTAATCGCTCGTATCAAATTTGTCAATGTTACGCTTCATATCGTCATAAACGTCGTCAGACTTGATGTGGTATATGAGACTATCGATGTCGGTATACATGACCTTGCAGTTTTGCTGATACAGCGGAATTATGAATTCGTGGTGAAACTCATATAAACATGTTTTCGAAATGTCGAGTATACACATACCCACATAAATCGGCTTGTTAAATTTTACCTCCAGATTTAGCAATTCGACGGCAATAAGATTTTCCGAAAAGATACTTCGGCTGTGACCCATACCGTCCCTCCCACTTTGTTACCAGTTTCACGTCTACACGGTTTCGCACGTTTTCCATCGTTTTACCAAATACTGCATTGTTCATTAATTTATACAATTTTTTCTCGGAATCATATATAGCACGTGTGCGAAACTGCGTGTTCAATTCGATGTATGAACGCAACCAGGGGCATTGAGTGAATTTCAAAATTCGGTGTATTTTCGCTACTTTAAATCCATGGTGCATACACTGCTGCAAATTACGATAGTGTATCACGTAACGCTTCTTATCGCATACGGTTGCGAGCAATTTCTCTTGGCGCTTGCCAGGTGGTTTGTCGCGTGTCGGACAAAATGGAAGGTCACTGTGCGAATCATGCAAACGTTGCGGATATTCGAGATCGACTTCGAGAACGTAGCTTACAGGCGAATCTAGCGCTATGGATAATACGTCAAAATCCGATGTGTCGTCGATCCATTGAAAATCAGCATAAGGCAAAGATTGACACATTGCCCATCCATACAAGTTGTTCACATCGAAGTACATCAGGTATGATGATGATTTCAATGGATCGTACGATTGCATGTACTTGTTATTAGACTGTGCATATCTATTTGAGCATTGGCTTAAACCTGCGCGTATACCTCGCTCAATGAATAAAATCATGTCGATGTCGGTCAATAATTAAAACGTAATATGCGTATATTTCAATAAGGCGTCCCAAGTATATCGGGGAAGAGTGTAATAATACGCCGGATCAAGCCCATAACTTTCAATACACGTATCACGGAAATGTTCGAAAATATCTGCTAATAACAAGACATCCGTCTTCAAATACAAATCGCTATATTCACCAAGCGTTTGAATGGAAAACCGCTCCCAGACATTCTCAGCGTGAATGTACTCGTTCGCGCTGATTGTTTCCCCGGTCAAGGAACTGTAAAATGAGTCGCGCGGCGGCAAACACGTGTCATCCAATCTGCTGACATGGTCAATGTATTCGTACGAAAAGACACCTTTTCGTGTTAATAATATAAAATCATGCATCGGTAGGCCATCAAATTGTGAGCGTAAAATTTTCAGTTTGTCCGTCGTTAAAAATGATGCCAATTTCTCAAGACTTGTGGTTCGAAATTTATATGAATCGATGAAACGTAATTTAATTTGGTTTTTTTGTTTCTTCGGTAGTAGTTTGAACAGTTTTCGTGAACGAAATATATTTTTCTTTTGTTATTGGAAGCACGTAAGTTTTCCCTTCGAACGCGGTGGCCACTTCCTTGATTATAAAATGCGCATTATAGCCAGACAAATTGTGAAAAACTACTGGGATGAAAAATGATTGTTTGAAATTTAGATTGCAATTCGAATGGGCGGGGCCTCTGTAACGCCCAGTTAAATGACAATGATCGCGAACTCGTGTATCGGTTTGTGCAAAATCTTCTTCACATATGTGACACTTAATCGCGCTTCGAAATTCAAGCTCCTCGTCGGATGTTATCTGTACCATGGGGATATTTGAAGATAAAATATCTTTTACATGCAAAGCTGCATTTTTTAGTTCTTCGACGAACCATGCAATGCAATCGCTACTACGGTGCGATTTATATCTGCATAACGATCGATCGTATGAACAATGTACGTAGTATGCGATACTAGAAACCTCGTGGTGTTGGTACATGTTTTGTTCATTTGTTTTCGCAAGAACGCACTCAAGATCGGCGTATATTACGAATGGAAGTCGCTCCTTATGATTGAAGTTTTTTAAAGTGAGCCACTTGTTCGCATCGTTCGGTAGACGGACGGCACAGTCGTTGATCTGGCCACAGTCCACAGTGTGCCCTTGCAATTTTTGCTTCGAATGAAAGTAGTGTAGACATCGGCGAAAACAAACAAAACATCAGTTTTGAACTAATTATTTTGATACATTAAATCATCTCAAATCTATGTACCTATCACAGATGTATTTTCGATGATGCTTCTGACTTAATTGCGAGCTGACGAGCCTTGATAAATTCTTGATCCATGCGAAATGTCCAACGATGTTTTGCTGCGGATCTTCCACGTAGAGCAAATTGATATACTTTTCTCTCTTTCGCTCACTCACGCGAATTGGAAGAGTGCTGTGGTTCTCAATGGTGTATACATTAATTGAAATGTCATTACTAATTTCAAATTTTTTAATTTGATTCATAGTCATTGGAAACTCAATGTCTTGAACATTTAGCACTGCCGAGTAGTGCGGGTATGAAGATTCACGCGCACTTTTACGTTGGGCTGGATAAAGTGCAGCAACTACGGACCATGCGAAACATGCTTGATCACTCGATTCCACATAAACAACTGCTCTTCTTAGCATTATCGATCGCGATAACATTATGTGGCATCCGGCACGCATTGGGTTATATTTATTTATATTCATCGTCAAGTTATATATTCGTGACAATGCCCACCCGCTGTCGCGTTCCTGAAACTCTTCGAGTGATGTCAAAATGGGCTCAATAAATCTTTGATCGTACCACTCGCGTAAATCAGACGTATTGAAAAGTTCATAGTTTTTAGTATTAATGCTTTTATTTCACGCTTGTCACCCGCCACAAATTCGCCGTTAAAAACGATATTAATTTTCACACTACCATGATTGTTTATAATGGTTTGAACGCGTGAAAGCACGACATCACTAGCGTCTTTGAGAAATTGTTGAGGTTCGATGTAGTTGCGATTCATGACTACACCAGTCAAGATACGACCCTCGAATGCCGTATCAATTTCTCGCCATATGAATCCATGATTGTCATGTCCAGTACCCATGTGTATGAAACGCTGACGCACCGAATTCTTGAAGCCTTCAAGTCGCGCAATTTGGGCTACCAACGATTGACGATTTCCAATCGATAATCGCGGTCGTTTAATTCGACTTTGTTCTTCTAACGACTCGATATACTCGTCACATCGTTGTTCCCACACAATGTACTCTTCGACCGAACTAATTTGAGCCCCTTGCTCGCAAAGATTTTTTTCAATATTATCCGTCATGTCTCTGCGCGAGGCACTCCGTGATCTCGGAAATTCAAACATTGACGGAAAGTGTGTACCTCTCAATCACGATTTATATTCTATTTCTATAACAACTGCATCCTTGGTGCCGTGTGCATTTTTTCGTTATATATTTTTCTCCGCAGACTTTATGATTTTGCTGACATGAACTTCTTCGACGGGATTCACGAAGCGCTCGCAGAATCAATCGCATAATTTTATTCCTTCTGTGAATATCTCAGGCATTTTGACACGTGATGCTGAATCGACATTTTAACGGTGCTTTTTTCCCTATGTACGCTGAAAGTGTGTACCTCTCAATCACGAATTGTATTCCATTTCTATAACAGCTGCATCCTTGGTGCCGTGTGCATTTGTTCATTGTATATTTTTCTACAGACTTTTAGATTTTTGCTGACATAAACTTTCTGGACGAGATCCGCGAAGCGCTCGCAAAATCATTCGCATAATTTTATTCTTTTGCGAATGTCCCAGGCATTTCGGCCTTGAGATGCAATAGATGTTCGAAGACGTGCGCGGCGGTTTGTTTGGGATTTCACCCAAACAAACCCAATCGCTTTAATCGTTGAATGTCTAAAGTGTATATGTCTTTATACATGCAGATGAGTCGCTCTATCTCACATGCATGCGATGCGGTCGCTCCATCTCTCATTCTCGCTCTTTCTCTCTCATGCATACGTGTAATCCGATTGCTTTTCTCAGCGACACGGGTCAACCAACTTGGCTCTCTGGCGAGAGTCACTAAATAATAAAATCCATGAAGTAAATAATATAAGACAAAAATAAATCAACAATAAATTTTAAATATATAAAGATCAATAATCGATGATCAATTAATCGATAATCCATATATACCTCCCTCCACCGCTCCAACGATTTTCCCCTCCCCCGTGACGTCAGCCTCTCCGCCGAGTCCTCCTCCCCGCGTGACGTCATACCCCTCCGCGCGTGAACCACCCGCCCCGCACCCCCCTCAGAGGACCTGAGTTAGAACCGGCCTAGCTATACCACTGGCGTTGTTTATCGCCTCGGCCCAAAGCTGAGGGGAAGCCCCAGCTTGCCGCATCGTACACCGCGTCATTTCGACCAGTGTCCGATTTTTCCGTTCTGAGATGCCGTTTTGTTAAGCGTGTGCGGCGCCGTCAACCTTCGCTTGATTCCGTCGCTTTGGAGAAATTCGTCGAATTTCTCCTTACCATTGTCGGATTGAAGCGACTTAATCTCCCGTCCAGTTTGCTTCTCGGCCTCCTGTTTATAGACCTTAAAAACATCCAAGACCTCGGACTTGTTTTTGATGAAAAACACCTCGCCCCACCGTGACTTATCGTCCGTAAAAGTCATGAAATAGCGTTTGCCGCTATGAGATGCGACGCGCATCGGACCGCACACGTCCGAATGCACTATCTCAAGCAAGTCCCGCCTTCTTCCCTCTACACTTTTTGGAAAGGGCAATCGCGTTTGCTTTTCCGTGATACAGATCTCGCACTCCGATAGCTTTTTACCGTCACGAATGTCCAACCCGTACACGCGGCCACTCTTAGCCATCGCTTTTAAGTCACTCTTGTTTAAATGGCCCAACTTTTCATGCCAAACGTCAATCTTTCGTTTCTCACTGGCACTATTTATGCTGTCTACTCTTTTTAGACCGTTCGTCATGCACTTGTTCACGTAGTACAAATTGTTTTTACGAACTGCACGCACGATCACGTGATTGTTTTTGTCTGCGATCACAGCATCCGTTTTCCGGAAAACCACTGTGCAACCATGGTCGGTTGCACTCGTGACTGATACCAGATTCATACGCAGGTCGGGCACATATGACACTTTTTCGAAATTGATCGTCTTGTTTTCTTTGCCCGTGCTCACTGTGATTCGAACATTTCCCGTTCTGCCCGAACGCGCACTCTGATTGTTGGCCAAATTAACCTCCGCGTCAGCCCGCGCAAATTTTTCGAACATGCCGCGTTCGTTGCACATGTGACTAGTGCACCCGCTGTCTAAGCACCACGCGTCATCACTCACACTGCCAAGCATGGCATCCTCGGTCGCACTCAAAAGCGCCCGCGTGTTTGACTCCGCGTCCACGTCCCGCAGAACTCTCGCGTTTTGAATCCTTTTCTGAGGACTGTCTTTCGCCATATGCCCCCTTTTGTGGCAGCGAAAACATTCAATGTCACCTTTTGAATGACCACTCCCGAGCTTTCCGCCTGGGAAAGCTTCTAACTGCGGCGACTCCTCTTGCGACTCGACGGCAGTCCGGAAAACATCGTATGACCTTGGTAGACTGTATAGTAACAGTATCACCAATAACTCGTCGATCACGACCAGTCCAATTTCTTTAAGCCTTTTTACGACTTCGATGAAATCCACGTTGTACTTCCTCACGTCATCGCTCTCGTTCATACGCATCAGGATGAGCTTCTTCAATAAACACGCTTTCCGCGCCGGACCACTAGATTCGAACGTCGCCTTGATGCCGTCCCAAACGGCCTTCAATGTGTCCAGCTCACCGAATACCACGACTTCACCCGCGCTAACTGTTAGCAAAACGTCCGACATCGCCTTGTGATCGTTCCGGACACACTGGGAGATCGCTTCAGCTCCAGAGGCCGGTTTTGTGACTTCTCCAGTCACGTAACCCCCCAGATTATCTCTCATGAGCAACGCTTTCACAAGAATCTTCCACGAATTGTAGTTTTCCGCCGTCAGCGGATCAATTTTAACTGTAGCTGCCATTTTGTCCGCACCTTCCATAACAGTCTGCCACGCGGTCTTCCCGCTAACGCTCGAACCGTGTCACGATTGTACCACCCAACGAAATTCGGCTTCACTCTATAAACCGACCGTCACTCTATAAACCGACCGTCTCAAAACCGAATCATTTCGCAGATCCTGAGAACTGGGCCCATAACCTGTTGGGAATTATGCAGTATCGGGATCGTTTTCGATAAGGAAGAGGCCAGTTCTAGAGTATGGATGAAAAACGTATATTGAACACAATGTTTACAATGGCTTCGAGCAGAGGTATGCTCACGACAAAAGGCCTGGCTTGACTGATTTCGGCCGCTTGTGATCGCACCTCGGGCGATATCGTTCTACAATATCGTTTAGAGTTGTTTACAATATGCTCACGGCCTTCGCATTCTCTCAACAGTCCAAGTAGTTCGAAAATGGGATATTTTCCTTTAATAAAAAATTGCGTTGGATTTTATCGTACACCACGCAGCACACCAAAACAACCGAATTGAAAATTAGTGAATCAAACAAGATGCATCACAATGACAAATTATTAATTTTCATTAAATTATAAATTATTATTAAATTAAAAATCCTAAAATTGCTTGACATTTTTCTGCGAATGTTTTGAGGAAAATAAAAAATGTCAGAATTTGTGGAATCCACGATTTTTTGCTTTAACCTGCAGAAACATTGGGACAACCCTCACCGATATATATATATATATATATATATATATATATTTTTTTAATACCACCAAAAAATACGAAAAAAATCTTCACAAAAAAAATAAAAACCTCAATAGCTTCATTTTCCGCCAAATTATTAGGTCATTGAAAAGAAAATCGAAATTTCTAAAAAAATTACATCTTATTATTGGATGGATGAAAAATTCTAAAAATTATCCAGAGAGCTTCTTCCAATGGATATAACATCTAAAAAAGAAATTGAGCGAAATCGAAAACCTAAAGGTTTTGAAGTAGCTGATGCGACGTAAAATGCCCCATATATATGTAAGCATACATGCTCTGCGATTCTCAACTCCACGCCTGAAATTATATGGCAGATGGTTGAGCGACATAATATTTTTCCAGTCCCGTCTGTAAACAATCTTGCAAGCGGAGTCTATTGAAACCACAGCGCAAACATGCCCTTCCTGTGTCCTCTATGTCGCGACTCTAGTGTTTCGCGCTCATAAGTGTTACCGCGTCCGAGATTAGCTCAGTACACTGCAGTCGTCATACGTGTTTCGACGGCCGACGAATAATGTCAAATTTTTCTATTTCCTCTGTCCTCATCCAGTCCGATATATGAATTATCAACTATTTACTGCCTTAAAAGTATAATAATGCCGCGTTTAACGAGTTGGGTATGGAAACACTGCCAACGATCTGCACTCGGCACTAAGGCCACATGGAATATTTGCAAAGAAGTGTTACAAACAAAAGGGTCTACGTCTTCGCTAATACGCCATCTTCAAGTGATACATGGATATACGACCGGACGAGACGATGCTGATGAAATTCCTCGAAAACGTAACAGGTACACATGGTTTTTGAAATTCATATTTGAATAATGAAAAAAAAAAAATGAAATGTTATGACCAATACGAAAATAAAAAGATGAGTTTTCTTTACATTTTCGCATTTTGTTAAAGTCTATATAAGCATACAATCATTGAAACTATTCAACACACAATAGAGGTCAGACAATTTTATAAAAAATTTGTACCTCAAGATTTATTGGCTAGATTGTACCTGATTCAAAGTTAATTTTGAAAATTTAGACATTCCCGCTTAATATCCTGGTAAAAAATGCCGAAAACTCATAAAATTTTTCTGGTACTAGTTTTCTATTTACAGTTCTGGTATTGAACGTTAAAAATATGTACTCCTGGCGGAAAGTTTGAATACATTAGACACATTTTCGAGCAGTATATATAACATATAATATAATTCAGTAAATGGAAACTTTTTCTTCAGTTTTTCCCAGAAAAATTCTTGAGGGTCAGCTAAGGCCTCAATTTCATTTTCAAAACGTTTTCTGTGAGTTTTTATCGCAATAAATTTTCGAAAATGCATTGCCCTTCGAGAACTGTGGACATTTAAATTAAATTTCATTAGTACCAAAATTTGCCAGCATTTTTTGCACGTTTAAAAGAATTTATTCGGAGTATTGAATAATAAAATTTGTTTCGACCATTTATCGAAGAGGCTGGGATAAACTAATTGGGGTGACTATGCAGTTGTATCGAAATGTCTATAAAAAAATCCATTTTTTGATTGAAAATTCACAAAAATTTATTGAAAATTTTTTTTTGTTTTTTTTTTTATTAACATTTTTGGTCAAAACTCGGAGAATCGTTTAATCGATAGATCATGTATCGAGTCTCAAGAATTATTATCGGATTTATTAGACAAAGATTCAGTTTATTAAAAAAAATAATAATACAGAAATAGAAATTCCAATTTTTGGTTTTCTATTTTTTAGAATTTAAATTACGTAGACAATTTCTTACCATAATTTTTTATTGGAAATCAATAAATTGAAAAACAAGTTCAAAGAATCCGAATAAGACTAATTTTCATAAGAAAACTGCGAGAATGGTTTAATCGATAGATCATGCAGCGACTCCCAGTAACTATCGTCGGGTTTCTTTTTAAAAAAATACAACGAGAGAAAGAATTTCAAGTTCACTTTTTCGTTTTTTTTTTCGTTGGAAATTTTTCGGAAATTTTTCGTTGAAAATCAATACATTGCAACTCGAGTTCAAAGAGTCTGAATAAGACTTTCATAAGTCACTGAAATCTTTTCCCGCTGGGGTCCACGATAAGGTTTTGGGTTTCTCAAACAAAGTTCGTGGTGAGAGAATGTTTGAAAAAAATCGATAAAAATAGCAGCAAATTCAACGTTCAAAATTTGAAGTTTTTTTTCTCTTCACATTTTGTTTTCACCCTTTGAGGTGCACGATTTTGCTTACACGTAGGATTTACCTGGAAGGTTGGATGTCAGGTTTTTGGGGTTACTGAATGCAAATCTAGACCCAAACTAAAAAAATAAGCGAAAGTTTTTAGTCAATGCGTATTATCAATGTGTATTATTGGTTCGGTTCTGGTACAGAAAATATTATATTTTTTTTTTTTTAACCATAGAATGGAATCTGTCGAGCAACTTTATGATTTTAGTCAGAAATAAATTAACCAATAAACATATTTTTCATGCATTAAAGAATGTTCTACGAGCCACGTACAAACGAAAAATCTGGTATTTGTTGCGACAAAAGTAGCTGAATGATCTACCTGAAAAAAGTGTAAAACGGTATGTCGCAACATGCTTCGATGGGTTAAGTGCGTTAGTTATACGTCCGTTGCTAATTAAATAATTCTCCTTATTCGGATAATAAATCGGAGATATCAATAGAAAAATGCTCAAAAAATGGTTCGAGAATTCTGAGAAATTGTAATTACAAAAATGAATTTTTTTTTTCTTATTAAAATTTCATTGAAAACCTCAGAATTTTCAAAAATCTTTGTTAATGCATTTACAAACGAAGGTATCCTTTTTATATTTTATTTTATCGGTTTCGGGTTACAACCTTTCGAAACGAAGTTCAAGCCTCTGCTACTATTTTTAATAGCCAGTCTTTGCTTCTTTTTGCATTTCTTATCGTTCATTTGCTCCGGGGTTTCAATTCAACGGTTAAGACATGTAACAAGCGTAAAATGAATGTAAGCAGGAAACCTTGAATCTTACCTATGCAGATCTGTTAAATTGATGTCATTCGTGTTAATTTCAATGCGGAAAATTTCTTTTTGGTCGCCAAAAAATACGATCTGTCGATCAGTAGTTTTTAACCCTGATTTGAAATTTCTAGTTCAAGATCTTAGTTGTAGTCTGACCAGTGTTCAAAACTCAACTGTCCGGTCAACATATACCAACTCGGATTAACTTATGGAAAAATCGAATAATATTTTTTGCAATACACAGATATCTATCGTGCATCATACAATTTTTCTTTGGTGATTCTTAATTTTTTTTGTTACTTCAATTTTTACTCCATTTTTCTCCTGAATCCTTTGACACGTTGGAACGTTGAGACTTTAAATTTTATCGAAATTCCCTTATCCATGCATTCACGTCTTTGAAACCGTAATTTATTTCCAATCTGAACAGATTTGCTGATGAACTCAAGCATCACGATGGAAATCGGAGTTGATGAATCCGTCACAGTTCATCTACCGTTGACATCACATGTACGCCCCGCCGCGGAAGTTGAGTCTGCTGGCGAATCAAACGACTCGTTTTTTTAAAATCAACCGTCCACTTTGGGCCAAAGTATTCAGTCACTCCTAGGCAATGAAGGAGATGAATCCGAAGCTCCTACCATAGCTAGGCTTAAGTCGCGGTCTGCTAACGTGTACCGTGGATGAGTACGCTCTCTGGCAGCCAGTGCTCGATCAGAGCGCCCTTGTAATAGAAATCGAGTAGAGTTGATAAATCAAAGTTTGACAAGGATGGTCGTCCACGATATGTTGCCTTTATCGTTTATCACAACCACAGGATTTCGTGATTTTATGGAGGTCGTGGAGCCTAATTATAGGCTCCCCTGCGTGCAAACTCTAAAAAATCGTTCACAGTTGCTATATGACCACGTTTCAGCGCAAATCGGTCTAGAGTTGTCTCATGCAACCGCTACGGCTTAGACGTCAGATTGCTGGTCATCACGAAGTCAAGATTCATATATTACTGTAACGACGCACTTCCTCGATCGAATCTGGATGCCCAAATCATTCACTCTGGCGACTGAGGGATTAAATGAGCGACATACGGCCGCAAACTTGACCGCCAAGCTCCAGAGTATCATGACCAAGTGGAAAATAGTCGGAAAAGTTGTTAGTGTGGTTACGGATAACGCTCGGGTGCAAAAAATTCGGTGAGACACCTCGAAAATATATTGTTGCACGATGGTCTTACTTGTGCGGCACACTCCCTCCAGCTATGCATCACGCAAGCTTTAAAATGTGAAGCCATAACAGTAGTTTGTGAAAAAGCTTCGAAAGTCGTCGGTCATTTCCTTCACTCGAATATCGCCACGAGTGCTCTCGAAAAAAAACAAGAACAACTTGGCTTGGCCAAATTGATATTGATTCAGAGTATCACTACCAGATGGGACAGCAAATACGCAATGGTGGATAGATTACTCATAAACCGCAGTCCTGTGATGAACGTTCTGTCTGATCGTTCAGTAACAAGCACTGCAATTGCCGAACTTTAAAAATTTCAGAACGTAAGTGGTCGACAATGGAGAATTTGCGGAAAGTTCTTAAGCCATTGCAGGTTGCAACTACCCTTTTATGCAGTGATGCGCTCGCACCTACTTCAAAGGTTCGCCCTATAGTTTTCACATTACGTGACATCCACCTTCAAGAATCATCTGAGGACGATCACCACATCGAATCATTAAAAGCAACCCTGCGCAATAAACTGACCGTTACATTCGATTTGGAGTACGATCCTGCCAAAAACGTGACCTCGAGGCAAATAGCGAGCTTTCTCGGTCCTCGGCATACAGATTTGCTGTTTGAGTGCTCACGAGCTCGAAACGATATCATCACGTTTGTGAAGGGTCATTCGGTTGCTGATGTGATGGAGGAAGCGAAGGAACAGCGCCATGAAACAGCCATGGATTTTTTATTTCAGGCAGCTCCAAAACGTGATACACTTCAAGCTCAGCTCGAAATGTATTTAAATGAGCCGCAAATCTGTTACAATTGAAATCCATATGATTGGTGGGCGACACGTGAAAACCGATACTCCGCGCTAGCAGATCTTGCTCGCCAATACTTGTGTATTTCTGCTGCATCTGCGAGTTCTGAACGCGTATTTTCGACGGCTGGAAATATCGTGAGCCCGAAGAGGAGATGCCTGCTTCCTGAAAATGTCAACCTCCTGGTTTTTCTGTACCAGAATCGCGCACTTTTATAATGCTGATCACATTGCAAATGTAGCTACTGCACTCTACATTGACACATTTTTTTTCAGAAGAGATAAAAATGTTACGAACACTGCCATATTATTTTAATAACAATACACCATCAATGTCAGTGGATGTTGCAAAAAGTGTCATTCGAAAAATTCATCACAGCATGAATTGATCGACTAAATATTAATGAAAATAGTCTTTTTTTTAATTCTCGAAATTTGTTCGAATTAAAATCCCATGAACACATTTTCCCAACTTTAGTACACGTAAGTTTTTTGTTGTTATTTGTTTAATATTTTTTCTGACAACCGTGATCAGAGTGCTGTACGGAGGTTCTCGTATACGTAAAAATATTTTATTTCAATGGTGTTGGAATAGGGCGACGAAGTTTGAGATAATTTCTTATTCAAGTAAGGTGTATGTCCGATATTGCGAGTTATTATTGAATGAAGTTTGCTGACCAAGCAACTTATGCTGATACAGAAGTTTGCACCGTTGGAAATCAACAAAAAATCTTTTTTCTATTTCTCAATTTTATATTGATTTCAATAATAATATTTTTTTACAAATTCGTTTTCACATTCAACCAAAGCCACAAAAAAATTATTTGTGCCTCTCGTTGAATGTGTTCGTTGAATGTGTTGAATTTCGTTAAAAATCTAGATATGTTATGGAGTTAAGAGACAAATATATGGAATCGAAGAAATTTCGTTACATTCCCAACGAAGCGAACTTTATCGTTGAACAAAAATGAATGACTACGCCGTAAGCGAGCCTCGTTATTTTCTTGAACGCGATAGCGAGGGCACAGCTGAGCATGTCGCTTCGACCCTCTTGTTCGTTTTTTTTTTTTTCGGTCCTTTAGGTTCCGCATTGTGCACGGAACCTTTTGGATTTTTGAAAAACATTTATAAGACCGAACCCACTATTGTTTTTACTCATTTTGCAGCATTTGATAACAGTAGTTTTTTAAAACATTTTGACGCTTCCTGTCGTTACTTACCAATGAGGAGTAATCTGTAACTTTTGTGATTCCTTAATGGCCCGGAAGCTTCTTTATTTGTTATAAGTTCAAGGAAAATTCCTGAAGATTATGGATCATTTTCGAAGAAACTGATAATTTATCACATGATCTTCACAATTCTAGAATTGGCAAATTAAAAAAAAATACACAATCTTCTAGCAATATCGCTTATTTCTGAAAAAAATATAAGAAAATTTCTTGAATCTACGGAATAGATCCTTGAATAATCTAAATCTTAGATTTTCCTAAAATTATTATTTCTTATTTTTTTGGTTGATTTTGATCTCTGGAAATTTATTATAATTTCCGAAATGGTATCTCAGATTGTATCAAGTAAGACTTCAAATTTGATTTTTTTGATTAAGTAAGATTGATTTCCACCCGCCTCTAATAATTTTCATTGTCAATTGTTTGTACGCAATCTTCGGATCCAGAAAATTGATTAATCTTTGGATCATCTATATCGTATTCGAACAGTCCGGATACTTGAACCACTTCAATCCTCGAAGTACGCAGATACTGGAACTATCCGGATATCTGAACTACCCGAATATCTGAGCTATCCGAATATTCGAATTACCCGGATACCCGAACTGTTCGAATTCTCGAACTACCCGGATGCCCGAACTGTCCGAATACGCGAACTACCAGGATGCCCAAACTGTCCGAATACTCGAACTACCCGGATGCCCGAACTGTCCGAATACTCGAACTACCCGGATGCCCGAACTGTCCGAATTTGAAGTATCAGATTTCACGAAATCGGATATCACGGATATCCGAATAGTCGAGTAGTTCGGAACAATATGCAAGCCCTACATTTTATGTGCATGGGTGCAGGACGCAGCGGTGATGGGTTAGTGTGGCGAGAAATCGACTTGAACGCGTGATGGTCTATACTTTAACCTCTGTTCGATGAATTGCAACAACGTGAAAGTGATTGAGCTTTACGAAAAATACTCAATCTTACAATAAATGTAAATAAGTATAAACCAATACGCGTTGTATGTTATATCTCATTGCCACGAGAGATAATGATTATGAGGGCTGCGATTAATGTGCAAGCAAGAGATAATACACGTTTCGCATGGGTGACAGTTGCAGCTTTATACCCAGCTGAACGAAACAGTGACCACGTATCTTCTTACACGCATTATTCAACAGTATTAAGTCTATCGAATATTGGATTCCCAGTGAGCGTAGGTCACATTGAAAAAAAATGGTGCTCCAAAACAATCTACCCATCAATGTGTATACCACCAAAAAAGGCATCGCTCCGATACGCGTGGCTCAAAATAAGAAGAAAAAGCATATCAATTTGCTATCCGTACAAGATACCGAGGATAACAATGTATAGCGCCTCGTGAGCGCATAACTAAATAAAGACAGCCATTTAAAAATATATATATACCATCGGTGTGTAAAGTTAACATAATTACTATATCGCTATATGTGCTAGACGAATTAAACATCATTCCATTATTTCGCAAGTGTTTGCATTACTTTAGATCAGAGGATAAACTGCAATCACACGAGGTCGATTGAGGTGCAATAAATAACTGCACCATTCGATTATCAAATGATACTGATAAGTAGTTCCAAATCACGAACCCTAGTCGGAAAGCACGACATCCATTCATTATAAAGGCCTATATGAAGAAGTTTTATTTCTTTACTAATGATAGAGTAGATGAGGGTGTGTAAAGACTGATAGGAAGAACGTTGCAACGTATATGTATCAATATCATGAAGTATTTAGCACATGTGTTGTTTACATGACGAATCGCTATGGTAGTATCGATCACGTCACAGCGCTGATTCCATATCATGGTTTGTGGAAGAACTGGCAAAACTAGCGCTATGCATAAAATACATTTTCTGCGACAATCAATGCTCGTCGTTAGTTAATTCTAATACGTTGGCGCAATGACAATAATTGTGTATTCAGTCATAATCCATCAGTAGAGGTAGAAGTTGAATTACTTAAGATACACTGGCGTATGCCCCACATAATAGTAAATGGGATCACGAAATTGTCATTACCACGAACAAAGGAAAGTAGGCAATACTTGAATTTGAGTTTTCGCTCTTGCGATCTATACAAGCATCCTCTGCTACAAAGCACAACAAAATATTTCTGGATTATACAAGCTGCCTCCTAAGCTAGAGAACTAAAAATATGTAATTCGTACGGCGCAGCTGGTCCAAAAAATTCTATGGCAAAGGACATTACATTATTTCCCGACTGCATACTCACCGGGGTTAATCTTTATCTCAATTCGGAATTCTATCCTTACGATGAATCGAATTCGGACTTCAACAAGAAAAACCAAAATATGTCATTTTTGCGGCGCAGACTAGTAAAAAAAGATATGGAAAAGGACATTACATTATTCACCGACTGCAAAGTCACCAGCGTTAACCTTTATCTCAATTCGAAATTGTATCTTCACGATGACTCGAATTTGAACTTTAACAAACAAAAGTTTTGCCATTTTGTTCAATATGTACTCTCGATTTCGTAAGTATCATTACAAATGTAATAGTGATCGTTCTTTGCTAACCATCGCCAAATTTTTTTGTAACGACCCTCTCACGGTTAATGATTGATCGCATCAGAACGGGCCTGTAAAATATGCTACCGTAGATGCGTGAATAGAGTTCGAGTGCAAGGAAGATTCATTACCGAATACAACTGCATATTGTTTCAATCTTACACGATCGCGTTATTGAATATTGTCCATTGACCGACATTATCTGTAAAATTGTATAGATTAGCAAAATACCACCCGGCTAAATGAATAAACAGTTTGAAAATGAGTTTCTCAAAGATCAACGTTAGTCATAAATGGATCTTTTCATCGACTAGATCACCCTAAAACATATTTGCTATGACTGTGCCCACGTTTGTGGATCTACATAAAATCATAAAACCAATTGTGCCTTACAAAATGTATTTAAAATCTTCAATTGGTGGCTGAATCATAAAGATTCGTGCAAATAAAGGAAACGAGGAAAGCTCGTTGGATGGCAAAAGCAATTTATTGTTTGAACATTTTTTTATTTCGTAAAGTATTTCGTTTGACGCCAAGCGAGGAAAAATCAATCGCCGAAATCTGTAAATTTATCGTTTTGATTTTACGTGAAGGCATGGTTCACAGCTCCATTTGCTAATGCTGCTCCTAATCATGATTTGAATTTTCTTAAAACCGTCCACGATTATCGAAAAATCAATTCCGCTGAAAGCAAAGTCGCTCTCAAAAAAATGTAGAACCATCTTTGGTGTCTAACCGCTGAAACTGCTGCGATGGCATTCTTTGATGAAACCATTCCTGCAGACATAAGAAAAAACATGGCTACAAAAGTCACGAGCAAGCAGCTGGAACATGAAACACAAATCAAAGTGCCCAAACGCTATGAAGTTTCTGAATCGAACTTCGCTTCTCTGTTGGGTCAAAACATTGATTTTTTTGTAAGCCCCCAATCGTTAAAGTTTGTCGCAAGATTTCACATCGATCATAGCTTTCTCGATAATGACGTATCGGAGTGGCACTTTGATAAAAATTATCAGTTTGGCTTGCACATTGTCAAAAAGTTAAGCGTCGTTAATGATGTTGCAGAAAGAGGAATCAACCTTATTACGGAGTACAATAATACATTGACGTACAACGAGGAACAGAAACAATATATCATTCAAATTTTCCGTGAATATCACAAAAAGTTTCCGGATATCAATAAAAATACTTTGCTTCGACCGCTCCACCAATAAAAATTTACCTTGTCATTTTTTTCGATTTTGTTTCTACCCGCAGATTTTTTTTCGATTAAATTGGATTTTTAATCGATTGTTCATTCAATAATTCTATTAGATATCATGACGATTTATTTCAGTGCAATGAATTTATGCCTCGGTCGCAATTCAAAGTTTAAATTTAATTCTAAGTCAATGTTTTACTTTTGATAGGAAAAAAACTTCTTCTGCTGTATTTTTTGTTATAATCGTCTAGTCTAGTCTAGTATAGTCGAGTCTAGTTTAATTTAGGCTCTAGTTGAGTTGAAATTTGCATCACAATATCAATAATAATATTACACGAAAAATGTTAAAAAATATGAAATCGAGGCTGTTTTCATAAAGCGTGAAATTGTGGAAATTATTACTGCAAAAATCTGTGAAAATTATTTTTTGAACATCAATAGGAGTACAATATGTGTGCCTAGTTTTAGATGTTTTCACCACTATTACGAGTTTAAGAAATAAATATGTTATATCTTAGGAAAATACATGTGTTTTGTCATTTAAAATTCAACTCCTTACAGGCACCATTAAAAAAATGTTAACGCCTTCAAACTTTGCACACATTTTTTTGAAAATATCTTGATTGTGTTTTTACGTGGGGAATTCGAAAATTGAAGTTCGACCTGAATTGCGGTCAGCCTAATATATATATATATATATATATATTGAAACGTTTCGAGATTTGCACGAAAGTTTTATTTCGTTTCTCGGGCCGACGTTCACGCAGGTCTTCGGGAAACGAGTGTTATGGGGCGAGTATTCGCCGTTGGATGGTGCGGGGTTCCCGGAGCCTTCCTGGAGGGCGATGCACGGATGATATGTCAGGGATGATGAGAAGGATTTTAGGTGTTTTTGGGAGATGCCTCAGTAGTTCGAGGGTCTCAAAGACGCTTATCTCAATCCGTCATCATCGGCATTCGATATTGTGGATTGTCGTGTTTGTTAGCTCGGGTGAAATTGATAATTCTATCGTGTTAAATTTGTGACTGTAGGTGTGTTAGATTGTTAATTGGTATGTTTAAGGAGGCGGGAGCGGGCGGCGTGAAGCGCGGTGCCCGATGTGCGGGCGAGGATCGGACGAGGTGCACACACGCACGTGGAACCGCAGTTGAGATGGCTCTCCTTTTCTCACACACTCTCTGTCTCGCTCGCGCTCGTACAACTCACAAGCGGCGTCGGCCCTGCGTCACGCTTCACACTCTCTCCGTCTCGCTCGCGCTCGTGCAACTCACGAGCGACGCCGTCTGCGCGTACCGCGAGTTTCTTGGTATTTTCTGGAATGAGAATGGATATTCTCGATTCTAGGTCTATTATCGGGTTGATGCGGATCGGTGTTAGGGCGTTAATTCCGGTTGGCACTGGTTGCAGAGTGCAACAAAGCGCACGGTTGCCGAGCCGTGTCGCTCACGCGCTAGAGATGCTAGCGTTGGATAATACGCGTACTCGAGGACGGTTTTACTGCGAACCCCGAGTGCGTATAGCGGGGCCGTCCGAGAGGGACGGCTGACCTCCTCGGTGCTAAGCAAGGAGGACCACAGACCAGTGAAGCTGGTCAAGAATATTCCCGGTCGTGCAGCGGAGCGCGATCGGCACTCCACGGACTGCACACGTCGAGTAGTTAACCGTGGGATTTCGGGGATTGCGATTAATGGTCCTAAGGACTATTGATCGGATGTTGATTAGATTCCCTATCTAGCAATCACCACGCAGTCTCTGTTTCCGAGGTAGGACTTCCAGCGCAATGCTGGGGCTTCTCAAGGAAACAGAGCACCTTACCACGAAGCTGGGTTTATTCTTGGATGGGACCAAGGCTAAGGCAGCAAGGCCTCCATCCGGCGATCCGAGATGTCGGATGACGAGTTGACTCCACGTTAAATGATGAGAGATTTGCGAAGAGTGCCTCTCGGGCTCGTGCACGCCCTTAAATAGCCTCAGGTACGTCAGGAGAAATTCCATTTCTCTAGCGATTCTGGGGTCCTAGGTAGGGAATCACATCGCCGGGAGACGCTCCGTTGGTGGGGTGACCGTTCTGGTACTTTGAGGACATTCACCTAAGGTAGACGATCTAAGGGGAACGATCTTCCAGGTCGTTTCTCGCCTCGATATCAGGCGTACAGCAATTATGATGAGGCGTCGCGATAAGTTCCTGGGGGCGCACTCATACCTCATGGGAGTGATCGCAGGGCGACACACGCGATATGTTAGACGGGAGGCGGGTACTGCCACGAGTCAGCGGTTGTGCTGGCCCTCGCGATGGGCGGAGCGCTTTGCGAGGTGTCGCGGGCGCGCCCCGTATGCTAGGTGCGAGCGTCCTGCCCTGCCGGCGGTATGGCCGGTTGGTACGTCCGCTGGCCTTCTCACGTAATTATCTCGGGATTGGTGTCATAATTGCGTGTGAGGTATGACGGGTGCTTACCTGAGCAAGCGAACCGTTATATGGCCCCTCCAAGGTCGGGGTCCTTCCCCTGAGGTGCGACGACCTTACTTCGTCTTCCCCGTAACGGGAGGACGCCGGGCACTCTTGCGAGTGCACGCCTCCTCGATCGCGGGGTCCTCGGCAGGGCGCTTGTACGAGGGACTTGGCGTTGCAGGTCGCCGTCCCCAGAGAATCCGCATCCCCTCAGGGGTGCGGACCGCTCGCGGTCCTTCCCGCGCTGGTGCCCTCCACTTTGGACCGGCGGGGGCGCCGGAGGTGTGGGGATCACGTACTTCCTAGCGATCATGACGGTCCCGGGCTCGAACCGGCTTGGCTCTCCTTCCGCTATCCCCAGCACCTCCCCTTGTCGCGCTTCGTCCTCTTCCAGATGCTGGAAGTACCAGGGTTCCGTCTGCGATTGGCGGCTTTTCCCGGTGAGCGGGCGGTGTACGTTGCGTCTTCCCTTCTCGGCAGGAACATATGGCCGAGAAGACATCTCGTAGCCCTCTCGATCGCTGCGTGTCTGGGAAGTCTTGTCCATGGCGTATTGAAGACTGTGGTGTTCGTTAGGAGTGCTCGCTTTATATAGCCGTACGGTGCTGGTACCTTAGGAGAGGGGGTTCCCCGTGGGTCGCAGATAAGGGCGTAAATCGCTTTGATGGAACAAACCTCGCTCCTTGTCACTGTCCACGTACTTGAGGATGTATGACACCTCGTGAACTTTTCGCGATATGACGTAGGGTCCTTCGTAGACGGGTAGGAATTTGGCGATCATGCACACCGCAGGTCGCGAAACGGTGAGGGCTCGTGCTAGAACTTCCTCGCCTACGTGAAACTCTCTTACTTGGTGCTGTTGGTTATGGTTGTTTGCCTGCCTGCCTCGCGCCTTTCTCAAGCGTTCAGCCGCCGCGATAATGAGGTTTTCTTGGGTAATCGGTGTTTTTCGCGCATTCCCTAAGATCTTTTGCCAGGGGCGATTTACTTCCTCTCCGAAGTGTAGCTCCCGGGGTCTACAACCCGTGGTCTCATGGTGGGTCATGTTGATGCATTCCTCGACGACGGGAAGCCATTTTACCCATTCACTATGCTTGCCTTTTATTAGGGTTAGGAAAAATTGAGAAAGTTCTCGATTTGTTCTCTCGACAGGATTGGCTTGGGGGTGACGGATCGACGTCCAGATTCTTTTGATTCCGTTCTCTTCTAAGTAAGACCCCCACCTTTTTGCAGTGAATTGGGTCCCTTGGTCGCTCAATATGGCCTCCGGCTTCCCGAATTTGACGAAATAATCGTCAGCTAGGACTTTCCAGGTGGTATCCGTCGTGGCCTTGCGGAGTCCATAGAGGCGGGTGATTTTTTAGAAGACGTCGAACACCGCTAGTATGTAGCTAAGCCCGTACCGTCCCTTGGGAAGTGGCCCATAGTAGTCCAAAGAGACCAGCTCCCTGGGTCTGGATGGCAGGATACTTTGCTGGTGTGCAAAGCTCCCGGTGGTATAAATTTTGTTCCTCTGACAGCTGTCACAGCTGGCTAGAGTTTGACGAATCATATGATGGAGTCGGGGTAGGAAGAAGTCCTCCCTGAGCATCAGGTAGCACTTCTTTGCCCCCGCGTGTGCATACGCGGTATGGCAGTTCAGGATCAGCTCCCGTGCTCCCCCGGGGGGCACCCAGACCTTCTCCGTTCCTGTCGTTCTTCTGAGGAGCAGGTCCTTCCTGATCAAGTACTTGGGATCGTCTAGGTTTCTCCTCGCCTGGTCAATAAATTTACGACATACGGGGTCATCTCTCTGTAAATCCTTGAGGCGAGATATTGTTTTTGTCAGTTCCCCTTGCTGATCTTCGTCCAGCAGGGCTATCCGTATCTGTTCCTTTGCTCGTTCATCTTCTGGACGGCTCAGGATGTCCGCGGCAAGATTCTTCTTGCCCTCGCAGTATTCTATTGATGGATTGTAGTCTTGGATGGCAAGTGTCCAACGAGTCAGCCGTGCGTGAGATAGGTGGCATTCCTTAAGAAAAGTCAACGCAACATGGTCCGTTACGACGATCACCGGCGCTCCCAACAGGTAAGTACGGAACTTGGTAAGTGCCCATACTATCGCCACCAGCTCCCGTTCCGTGACGGTGTACCGGACTTCACCTCCCTTCAGGGTACGACTGGCAAAGTGGAGAACCAGAGGTTCACCCTCATCCGCTTTTGATACAGGACGGCACCGAGCGCGAAGTCGCTGGCGTCCGTTTGTAGATAGAAAGGTCGGTTTTTGAGGGGGTAGGATAGGATTACGCTCTCGCAAAACTTCGTTTTGACGTTAGCTAAGGCATTTTCCTCATCAGCGCCCCATCGCCACTTTTCCCCCTTGCGTAGCAAGTAGAGAAGGGGGGCATTCACTGTGCTCCTTGGTGAATTTACTATAATAGTTTACTAATCCCAGGAACCCGCTGAGTTGTTTGGTATTTTTTGGTGAAGGAAAGGCTTGGATGGCCTCCAATTTATCCGGGTCCGGTCTTATGCCATTCCGTGACAGGATGTGGCCCAGAAACTTTGTCTCCTTTTTGAAGAAGCACGATTTCTCCAGGCTGAGGGTCAGTCCATGTTCAACGAAGCGTTGGAACAGCTCCTCTAGACAGGCGAGGTGTTCCTCGAAAGTCTCAGAGGCGCATAGAATGTCATCAACGAAATTAGTCACGTCGTGGAGCCCTTCGAGGACCTTCTCTAGTCCTCTCACCAGACTCGCCGTGCTGGTGGAGAGTCCAAAGGGCGTCACGCGGAATTCGTACCCTTTTCCTCGATGGGAGAAGGCGGTGTATTTTCTCGATTCCGGGTGGAGAGGTACCTGCCAAAAACTGGCGCGCATGTCGAGTGTTGACAAAAACGAGACACTTCGGCACGCTTGAAACAGTTCTTCCGGGGTTTCCATACGTTCATAGTCCTGCTCTAGGATCTGGTTGATTCGCCGTGCGTCTAGACACAGCCGGACTTCTCCATCCTTGTTCCGGGATATCAGGAGTGGACTGCTGTACGGGCTTTTCGAGCGCTGGATTATTTTATGTCTGATCAATTTTTGTATCTCCTCATCCACCGCGGAGCGGTAGGCAAGGGGTACAGGGTAGCTCATAGCCTTGAATGGTTCGCGCGGTTTTACTTTTAACACGTGTTGGTATGTCAGGAGCAAACCTGGCCTTTTGTTAAAGACCCGTCTGTACGTTTCGAGAAGGGTCCTGAGGGCCTCTTTCTCGTTTGCCTCAAGACCGGTGGTCTCCGATACCTTGAGGCTAATCTCTTGATCGGTAATACCCTCGAAGTCGAGGTTCTCCTCTTGATGAGGGATGTCTGAATCGAGGTGAGTGGACTGCAGGGCTATGGAGTGATGGTGCCCATGCTCCTCCCTGCTGTCGAGGGTCATTTGGTATTGCCCCAGGTCAATTATCGAGCGTGTTCGTGCGAAGAAATCGATTCCCAAAATACATGAACTCGTGAGGTTGGACACGATTAGCATAGTGTGGAATATCTTGATTGTGTGGATTTCTATTTCCACAAATATTTGTTTCGTGACGGGAGTTGGACGCCCACGTGTCGCTCCCGTGACGGTTGTTCTCGTGAGAGGCAGCTGAGGGCATGACTGAAGCGCCAGATGCATGTTGAAGAGATCCAATGCAATTGCTGTTGCTTGGCTTCCCGTGTCCACTAGTGCCGACACCGGGATACCCGCAATCAGTACAGCTACCATGGGGCATTCCCTGGACCACTTCTTTGCTTCGTTTTCCTCTGCCAAAAGGTCGCCCGTCACCTCCCTCATTGAGTAAGTGGTGGAGGTGACGGCGGTTCGTTTTCCTGTTCGGGTGGATTGGGTTCTTCTTCGCCTACCTCCACTTCGGTTTCGGCAATTTCTAAGCCTCGGATCGCCTTGCGGATGTCGCGGCGATTGTCGGGGAGTTGTCCCTTGTCGGGCGATCCCCTAGGGTACCCGAAGCGTGGTGGTTTATCGATCCCTGGCCAAGGGTCTTGGCGCGGTTGCTGTCTTGGGAACCCCGTATTTGTGGGTCGCGAGGAACGGGATAACCGTCCCCAGTCCTGGTTTCCCGGCCCTTCCTCGTCCAACGATGATAAGAGGTCGAGGAGCCTCGGGATCGACTCGATGCATTTTGCGCGAATTATCATCCGTACCTCCTCTGAGAAATGCCTTCTGAGCTTATGAATAATCTCCTTGTCGGAGAGGGGTGGCCTTCGGTCTTTAGCCAGTCCGATTAAGGAGAGGGCGTAGGCAAATCGGAATTCCTTCTTAAAGGGGTCGAACCATCCATATTCGACTTTATGCTTGGCCCGAGATTGCCGGTCCTCACTCCAGAATCTCTCCACGAACATTTGCTCGAAGGACTCCCATGAGTGGACTTCGGCTCGTGTGATTTTCCACCACTGAAGGGCAAGATCTAAGAAGCACTGGGTTAGGATTATTTTGAAGTCATATCGTGTGGCAAAGAGACGGTGGTATTCGCGGAGGTCTGTAAGGAATTGCCAGGGGAGCTCATGATCATGCCCTCCAAATGCTGGGGCGTTGATTTTCATCACTCCCGCGCTGGCGTTTTGGGGGATCTCCCCGTTGGATTCCGCCGGTACCGGGGGTCGGTATGGGGTCGTGTTGTCCCTGATGGGATTCCCATATCGATCCTTTATTTCTTGGGTATATTGCTCGGGCAGACCTAGGTTGCCCAAGTTGAGTCCCTTAGCATGAGGAATCTGGTGTGTCGATGATAGGGGTTCATTGCCCCAGGGTTCAAGAGTGGAGTTCGCGTCAGGGGGCCTCTGCAGTAGGCTCTTAACCTGGACGTTTACCACCTCTTCGATGGATTCTAATTTTTTTGCGAAGTTTTCGTTGATGGAGAGAAGTGTGGCTGTGAGCGCCTTCGCATCTTCATCAACTCTTCGTTGTAGGTTGCCCATGATCTTTTTTATCACCGCTAGGGAGAGATCTAACTCCTCCGGCGAGGAACGGGAATTTTCATTTGGATTTGGTCGGTCGGGAATATTGGGGTTCCATGCGGGAAGCCCCCTTACTACCGTTCCGGTACTGTCGTCCCTGCGGCGTGCCCCCTTCTCGCCTCCCCCGGAATCGCTCCTTACATTGCTTGCAAGGGGATCGTGTTCGGCGGGTAGGCCGGCCGCGTGGGCCGAGTCTGTTGCGGCTCGGGGCGGGAGGTTTAGCGCCCGCCCCTCCTGAGGAGGATTCCCCTTCCGTGCCGCGCTCATTGCGTCACACTTCACTTGTGGTAAGAGAAAAGGGGAGATACTTCTCGTTCACCGAGCAGTATGTTCGTGTTAATAATATTCGGTTATGAATGTGATGTAATCTCGTTCCCCTTTGTTGTGGAGTCCGGTATCAACGTCGTCGGCTTGGCCGTCGCGAGGAGAAGTTTTCCTCTCTCGGCCTTGCGGACTCTGTTTACACCGGTTTTTATTTCTCCGTCTTTCTCTTGAGGTCGCGAGTCTCGCGGCTCGCTGGATATACGTATCCCGATACTGGATATAGTTTCTATCTCGAGCGGTATTTTTGTCGGAATTTATTTGTCTAGGTCTATTATCGGGTTGATGCGGATCGGTGTTAGGGCGTTAATTCTGGTTGGCACTGGTTGCAGAGTGCAACAAAGCGCACGGTTGCCACGCCGTGTCGCTTACGCGCTAGAGATGCTAGCGTTGGATAATACTCGTACTCGAGGACGGTTTTCCTGCGAACCCCGAGTGCGTATAGCGGGGCCGTCTGAGAGGGACGGCTGACCTCCTCGGTGCTAAGCAAGGAGGCCCACAGACCAGTGAAGCTGGTCAACAATATTCCCGGTCGTGCAGCGGAGCGCGATCGGCACTCCACGGACTGCACACTTCGAGTAGTTAACCGTGGGATTTCGGGGATGGCGATTAATGGTCCTAAGGACTATTGATCGGATGTTGATTAGATTCCCTATCTAGCAATCACCACGCAGTCCCTGTTTCCGAGGTAGGACTTCCAGCGCAATGCTGGGGCTTCTCAAGGAAACAGAGCACCTTACCACGAAGCTGGGTTTATTCTTGGATGGGACCAAGGCTAAGGCAGCAAGGCCTCCATCGGCGATCCGAGATGTCGGATGACGAGTTGACTCCACGTTAAATGATGAGAGATTTGCGAAGAGTGCCTCTCGGGCTCGTGCACGCCCTTAAATAGCCTCAGGCACGTCAGGAGAAATTCCATTTCTCTAGCGATTCTGGGGTCCTAGGTAGGGAATCGCATCGCCGGGAGACGCTCCGTTGGTGGGGTGACCGTTCTGGTACTTTGAGGACATTCACCTAAGGTAGACGATCTAAGGGGAACGATCTTCCAGGTCGTTTCTCGCCTCGATATCAGGCGTACAGCAATTATGAAGAGGCGTCGCGATAAGTTCCTGGGGGCGCACTCATACCTCATGGGAGCGATCGCAGGGCGACACGCGATATGTTAGACGGGAGGCGGGTACTGCCACGAGTCAGCGGTTGTGCTGGCCCTCGCGATGGGCGGAGCGCTTTGCGAGATGTAGCGGGCGCGCCCCGTATGCTAGGTGCGAGCGTCCTGCCCTGCCGGCGGCATGGTCGGTTGGTACGTCCGTTGGCCTTCTCACGTAATTATCTCGGGATTGGTGTCATAATTGCGTGTGAGGTATGACGGGTCCTTACCTGAGCAAGCGAACCGTTATAATATATATGTTATCGTTCAGGGGTACAAATCAGATCTCGGTATAATTTTAAAACAATCCATATTGTTTTCGGATCATTGTCTTCGTACTATGGTTGTTGTAAATTTGTTTTGGGCTTTCAAGTGTGAGCGTACATAACGATCACGCTCATGTTGCATATGTGAAGCGATAGGTCCTGAAAGTATAGGACGCGGGCGCTCGGGTCACGTCGGGTGGCACATTGAACTCCGACGTAACCAAGAACTCCCACGGTCCCTTACGAAACCACGTGCACCAAAATTAGCACGATAAGAATATTCTTATCCCTCGACATATTTCCAAAGGCAATCTACAGTTAAGATGCCGCTCATTAATAGAACCTGAGCGTCGCGCACTCTCTCCATGTGGCCTCCCCTTTTTGTCTATTCGACGGCCGTATTGGACACTGGCCGCAACTTCTCAGGAAAACCATAAAACAAAAACACGTAACGCGCCTTTAGCGCAACGTCAGTTAGGCTCGGGAAGGTTTCCATCAATCCGGTCGTAAAATTAAGAAGTATCAAAACGGGAGATGCATATGGAAGGATCACGTAGCGCCTAACCGCTACGCTTTCCCCTATAGAAACCCGGTCACAAAAATAGACTCGTATGACTTCTGCATAAGAATCCATGAATGCGCCCCCGCGTTCTCTCTAATTAGATACAAACAACATACAAATGAATTTAAGTAAGGCCCCGGAAAACTCCCAACGTCCCGATCGTAAAATTAAGTAGCACAGGAAAATAATTCGTATGCGGAGAATGCAGATGCGCCTTCCTCCGTAAAAACCTCTCACCAGAAACAGGTTCATGCGTTCGTTACGTATGATATGGATGATTACTTCTATTCCCAAATTAAATGAGGTCAATGCTCTATCACTCCCACTCTATGAATCCGGGAGACCAGGAAATCACATATAAAGGGAGCAACCCAGCAGTATTTTGTTAGTCTTCAAGCACTTCAGGCAGTTCAGGGCAGTTCGTTCATTCCAAAAGTCTACCGCGCAGTCTATCGTTGTCGTCTATTAAAGACAATCTATTGAAGTCACTTTATAAGTCTATCAGTCCCCGATGGTCTTCGAATTTTCTATCTACGTTCAAAGTCTAATCGAATTAGTCGCGTTCATACCGTCGAACTAAGAAAAGGTTCAGAATTAGGAAATATCTCGAACCAGTATAATATCCAAAACATCAATTGTTATCTAAATATCTCCAATCCTTGAAAATTGTACGCGGAATAGAATCAGTGTACTCGAAAATTGTACGCGTGCCACCGACACCATCTGCGACCGCTTGTGGCCCACTAGCGAAGGCCCTAAATTTTACGACCGACACCCGCTACCTGAACGACAGGGTCGAGACCGAACAAAACCATCAATGTAAGCGAACTAGATTTTTACACTCTTTGTACTCGAGCGTTAATCGAATTAGCCAAATGAGCTGATTCCAATAAATCAACAGTTAATTAGAAACGAGTCATTTCCAAATAATCGGATTATTTCCACAAATTCCTTAAAAATCCTTCCTTCCTCCAGCACATCCTCTTTTTATCCGCATCCCGTGCTATTGCGCTAGGCGTAGGCAAGAAAGAGGGAACCACACGTTATATGCCCACATCCCCTCCGGACGTCACATATTAATTTTTAGGGGCTCGTCCGGGATCATAAAAAGGGAATGTGCTTTTTCAATTTTACTCAATGGACAAAAAATCTACCTGCGAGTCATTAAATTTGGACATCAGTGACGATCTATCAGATTCCGAATCTGCTCAAACCGAAAATACAGGCTACGCCTTGAGAGGATCGAATGCTAACTTATTACCTGGTCTTGAACCTCCTAAAAGATCCGTCAAATCATTAGCATTATCCCCTAAAATGAATCCAGATAACTCAGAAAACATGGTTCTAGCAACGAACCAATATATTTCCCTTCAAACAGCTGTAGACTGTATCCCCGAATTCAATGGGAAAGGCACCTCTTTGGCGGACTTCATCCGCGGGTGTGAAGATGCAAAAGACATGCTTCCACCTGACGCCGAAAACATTTAGTCAAATTAGCTAGAAACAAATTAAAAGACCCCGTAAGAGAAACAATATATGGAGCAACATTCGAAACGATAAACGAACTCACGACCTTCCTAAAAAAAATATATACACCAAATAAATCGGAAATGCGATTATTAGGAGAACTCGATACATTCTTACGTGGGTCATTTGACAAGTACCTAGCCTCACCGCTAGATGGTGCCACTATTGCAAGAGAAATACACTATAGTGTAGTACCGTCTTGTAGACGGCTACTGACAAAATTTCAGCCGGATCGGACTTGTAGTTCTCTTTTGAGAGCGTGTGAAAGCAAGTGTGTCCGTTGATTTTTGAAAGAATGGAGAAAGAACAATATCGGTCGGTGATTCGATTCTTGTTTTTGGAAGGGAAATCGCGCAGTGGAATTAAAGAACGCTTGGATGCAGTGTATGGGGATGCTTCTCCTTCGATGGCGACCGTTAAATTTTGGTATAACGAGTTTCAACGTGGTCGTACGTCGGTTTTTGATGATCCACGCCCAGGTGCTCCAAAAACAGCCACTACGGAGGAGAACGTGACAAAAATACACGATATCGTTCTGTCAGACCGCCGATTAAAGGTGCACGAGATAGCTGTGATAGTAGGCATTTCACAAGAACGCGTGTGGCATATCCTACATGAGACTTTGGGCATGAGGAAGCTGTCGGCAAGGTGGGTGCCGCCTTTGCTGACTGCAGACAACAAGCGCATTCGTGTGACCACTTCAGAGCAGTGTTTGGAGCTGTTTAATCGCAATCCAAAAGAGTTTTTGCGTCGTTACGTGACCGTCGACGAAACCTGCTCCAAAGAAGGCGAAGACGGTCCCGTCGGCTGGAAAGGTGATGGCCACTGTTTTCTGGGATTCTCAAGGTGTGATTTTTATTGACTACCTGGAGAAGGGCAAGACGGTCACGGGACAGTACTACGCCGAACTATTGAGCCGATTTAACGCCGTGTTAAAAGAAAAACGGCCCCACTTGTCGAGAAAGAAAGTGCTTTTCCACCATGATAATGCACCGGCTCACACCTCCGCGCTCGCCACGGCTAAATTGGTCGAATTACGCTATGAACTGCTGCCCCATCCACCGTATTCTCCAGATTTGGCTCCGTGCGACTTTTTTTTGTTTCCGAATCTAAAAAATTCACTCGCCGGGAAGAAATTCCACTCCAATAACGAAATAATCGCCGCCACGGACGCCTATTTTGCAGACCAAGAGATAACATTTTTTTCAACGGGGTTAAAAAAATTGGAACACCGCTGGGCCAAGTGTATTCAACTAAAAGGAGACTACATTGAAAAATAAATTTTATTTTTCGCAAAATTTTGGTGTTTTCATTTGTAGGCTAGGTACTTATCAAATGACCCACGTACAGGCAAGCAACGAAAGTGTCGTAAGTAACACTTCCAGAATTAGAAAAAAGGGCAGAGAGATAGTTGAGGCACGAAAATTAGCTAACAATGGGATAGAAGATCCCGTTTTTAGAGTCAAAGTAGGCGATTACTGCCTAACTTGTTTTAAGCGAGGGTTAATGGTAGAAATTGAACAACGACTTCCCCCGTGTAACACCATCAAAGACGCCATGGAACACGCTATAAGAATTGAACGCGAGGTTATTGCACGGGAAGAATTACTAGCCACTGCTAAAAAAGAAGAAACAGTTCCATCACAAGCAGCCAAGCTCTGCAGTATTTGTAAAAAGGTCTCATCAACTGAACAGAAATCATTCAACTGAAGCTTGTCGATTCAAATCTCTTACATGTCAGATTTGTAAAAATCAAGGCCATAGTGCCAACGAATGTCGAAGACTGCCAAACGAGCAAAGCTCTGTCTCATGTCAAATCTGTAACAAACCTGGTCGCACTGCAGATAGATCCTACAATAATCAAAATTCCCATTCCATAAATTGTCAATTGTGCCAAAAACCAGGGCACACTGCTGAAAAATGTAATTTTCAAAATAAATTCACAACTTTCGCAGCCAATTAGCAACGCCAGTCGGACAGTCCTCAGTGTCAAATTTGCAAAAAATTGAACATACTGCCAACAAGTGCTTCCAACTAAAAACCGAAGCGTCTAACTCTAACCCAAATGTCTGCCGGTATTGTAAAAGGGTAGGACACGTAATTGAAAATTGTCGTACTAGCGAATATTATAATTCACGAAATCAGCCGGGAAACGGCCCAAATCCCCCTCGGACGGACGCGCCGAGAGGGTCCGGGCTTCCAACGCATCCGGTGACAACAGTCACGATGACTGCGCCGAACGGAGATATCCAACCTACACAATAGATTCAGAAAGATTTGATAAACTACTCTCGGTGTGTATCGGAGCACTACCGGAAGTGGGTAAATTATCGGTACTGTTAGACAGTGGCGCGATCCCAAATTTAATTTTAAAAAATATGTAAAAAATTGGCTGGTATCGACGAACAAAATATCATTAGATTAAAGGGAATACCCGAGCCTCCAGTTTTTGGATTAGGAAGCGTAATGCTGCGAGTATTCGGATTCGATGCCTTATTCCATATTATACCCGATGAGGTAGGAATCCCTCACCCCGGTTTATTAGGGACCCGTTACTTTTATCAAACAAAATCCAAAATAAATTTCGAGACAGAGTGTTTCGAATGTGGTAATGAGGCCATTGCCTTTCGAAAAAACGAACGAACCCGACGAGGTAATTGAAATCCCCGCGCGTTCGGAGGCGGCCTTCCATGTGAAAATCGAAGACCGCACGTTAAAGGAAGGTTATATCCCACCTTTAACCATCCATAAAGGTGTTTATGCTGGCGATTGGCTGATAACGAATACTAACGGGAAGGCCCATTAAAAAATGTATACAACCACTAATGAGATCGTAAGACTGGTCGTACCAGTCATAAAATTACAAGAATTCACCACTGTCGAAGATTCGATTGAAGACGCGGATTGCATGACGATCTCTAGTCCTTGTCCGATCCCTCGTGACCCTCCTATTCCAAACGCCGATTGCAAGACAATCGCGCAAATCCAGAGCCCAAAAGAGGCCGATTTGAAATTAAATAAAAATTCTCGTAGCGAGGAAAGGGCAAGAACTAGAATCAATGAAGTGTTGGAAATAAATCAATCAGAGAGAAGTCCAAATTCTATTATCCATTCCAATTCGATTCCTCGCGATCCTCCTATTCCAGTCGTAGAATGCAAAACAACTACGCTATTCCAGGGCCCAAAAGTGGCCGTTCTAAAAAATCCGACAGAAAAAGTCGAATCAAAACCCTGGTACAGCTCCGATGAGGGCAATGATCAGGGGAGAATAAATAAAAATTCCAGTAGCGAGGAAACATCAAAAACAAAAAGGAAAATGAAAACAATCAAAAATCAAGAAAATATTCAAAATCAAAAATCCAAACAAAATGAAAATCAAAATAAAAATCAACATCAAAAACAAAGTCCAAATCAAAATGAAAATCAATATCAAAATTTGAATGTAAAAACAATGAAAAAAAAGCCTAAACCCCATTTCTATCCCTGAATCAACATCACCGTAATTGAAGAAAATTCAGAACGTCCAGGAATCATTGAAAATCTCTTGCGCCTAGACCACTTGGGAGACGAAGAATAAAAATATGTTGAAGATATTATCGAAACTTATGCAGACCGGTTCCACATAAAAGACGAACCTCTGAGAGCTACCCACATACTCAAACACAAGATTCCGACAGTCGATGACCTTCCGATCAACGCCAAGCAATATAGGTTTCCACACGCTCTTAAAGGCGAAGTCCAGAACCAGGTAGACGAGCTGTTAAAATCCAACATCATAAATCACTCGGAATCCCCGAATACCAGTCCTGTTTGGATTGTACCAAAAAAACCGGACTCCAATGGCAACAAGCGTTGGAGAATGGTTATAGATTTTCGAGCCCTTAAGGATAAAACAATCGGTGATTCCTATCCACTACCGAATATTACTGACATCTTAGATCAATTGGGAAATGCAGCTTATTTTTCCACATTCGACTTAGCATCTGGCTTACACCAGATAGAAATGAACCCTGCAGATAAACCAAAGACAGCCTTCTCCACGCCATACGGGCATTATGAGTTCGCTCGAATGCCTTTTGGGCTTACAACTGTTCCAGCAACCTTCCAACGGTTAATGGACGTTGTTCTTAGCGGACTCCAAGGAGTATCCCTATTTGTCTATCTTGATGACATCGTTGTTTACGCAAAAGACTTAAAGGAACACGGCGACAAAATTCACAATTTAATGGAACGATTACGAAACGCTAATCTCAAATTGCAGCCGGACAAATGCGAATTTCTTAGGCCGGAAGTAACTTACCTCGGCCACATAATTGGAAAAGATGGATTAAAGCCGGATCCTAACAAATTAGCAGCAGTAAAAGAATTCCCCCTTCCAAAGAATGTAAAAAATATTCGCCAATTCTTAGCTTTGACTGGATATTACCGCAGATTCATTAAAGACTTCTCAAAAATCGCGAAGCTCTTAACTCATCTCTTAGAAGATAAAACCGAGTTTATATGGACAAACGAAACGCAAACAGCCTTCGAAATTCTTAAAAAATAAATTATGCGAAGCTCCTATCCTCCAGTACCCCGATTTCGTCAAACCATTTATTATCACCACTGATGCTTCCGGATACGATTTAGGCGGAGTCCTATCACAAGGCGAAATCGGAAAAGACAAACCCATAGCATACACGTCGCATGTGTTACGCGGTGCAGCCCTTCGGTATGATACATACGAGAAGGAAGCTATGGCAATCGTTCACAGCGTAAAAGCCGACTTTATATTTATGGCAGAAGGTTCACTCTCGTTACAGATTACAAGCCATTTGTTTGGTTTAGAACCGCTAAAGACGCTAACGCACGTGTGCTCGAATGGCGACTCAAACTTTGCGAATACGATTATGAAGTTATCTACAAACCCGGTACACTCAATTCGAATGCCGATGCACTATCGCGAAACCCAATAGAGAAATTAGAAAACGTAAAAACGATAATCAATTGTCAACAAGGTCAAGCTGAAAAATCAAAAGTCACGATACAGGATTCCCTTTAGGAAGTAGAAGACTTTGGCAATAATAATAAAAAAACCTGAAAACCCTACAACGTTCACGACTAGAGCCGAGATTTATCATACACCTTATGAAGAAGAAATTAACGTTGTTACTCGCTCGCAAGCAAAAAACAATATACCTCCGGAATCAGGGAAATCAACGCAATAGGAATATGAAACATCAAGCGAAGCGACCATGACCAGGGTCAATGCACCTAGCCCTAAACAGTCAGACTTGCGTCCCATACCTCGACACCAAGCCCGCCGCGCACGTAAACGCATAAACTACGAGGAGAGTAGTGACGAGGAAACAGAAGCCGAGGTACTTAAGCCGGCACGCGCCAGAAGGTCCGTGAAGGTCATTGATCCGAAAACAGCTGACGGCCCTAGCCAGCGCAAGGCACAGCCTTTTCCCTTTTCCCGAAAACACACTGACCCAAATTCTGATACCTCCACAGACTTTGATGCCAGTTCCAATAATCCATTGACCTCCGAAGCCGAGGATCTTCCTGCAAGGGACCCGTCGACGTCCCAATTTCAAATCGCTAATTGTATTGAGACAAAAGAGTTATTTCATTTCCGTAACAACAATCTGGTTTATTCTGTCGATTCTCCAGGAAATCCTTATGATCCTGGTTCACTAAAATTGCAAGAATTAAATAAGCTACCTTCTTGGAAAAATCTAACAGAAGGTCAAGCCTACAGTATCAAAGTTGGAAAAAATATCACTTTGCTGTAGTTATTAAAGGCGAGTATTCCGGATCATTATCTTTCATATAGGAAAACGTTGAAGAAAGCGTAAACGATTTAAAGAATCTTTAGGTAAACTTCAAAATTCAATCGCTAAGTATTTGCCACAGTAATCACATCGAGCACATGATATGGGCCGACGTCTTGAACATCATAAAGGAATCATTCAAAGGCAGTGAAACAAAAATAATAATCTGCTTAGGAACACTCCACTATGTGATAATTGAAAAACGAGATTCTATTTTTTGTGAAATGCCCAAATCTCCAATTGGCGGTCACAAAGGGGTTTCAACATCATATAATAGAATTAAACGAGAATATTTTTGGGAAGATCTATAGTTCGATATCCAAAGAAGAGTTCAACAATGTCTCGAATGTCAACTCAAAAAATTAGTCCGGGTAAAAACGAAACAACCGATGATAATTATCGATACTCCAGGTACAGCCTTTGAAAAAATTTCGACAGATATAGTGGGCCCAATGCAACGGACCTCCTGTCAGAATGAATATATTCTCACAATTCAAGATCATTTATCAAAATACTGTCTCGCAATTCCGTTACCAAACGCTCTGGCGACAACCGTTGCTGACGTGTTCATAAAACGTTTCATATGGATTTTTGGTCCACCCAAGGGATTATTGACGGACCAGGGAAGTGACTTTCTTAGCGGTCTAATGAAAAGCATCGCCAAACGCTTTCGTATAAAGCGATACCGAACCACGGCATTTCATCCTCAATCCAATGGATCCCTTGAACGGTCTCATCAGGTACTTGCTGAATTCTTGAAACAATATTCCGATAAAGATAATGAATGGGACCAATGGTTGGACTTAGCCATGCTTTCGTACATCACCAGTGTTCATGAAAGCACAAAGCATACATCTTACGAAGTTGTCTTTGGGAAATTGGCAAGAGTCCCACCAAGTGAACCTTTTCGAGAGTCAGATCAATTACCGACAGACCGCGGGTATCTAATGGAATTGATTACAAGAATAAATGGAATTTGAAATCTCGCGTACGAAAATCTATGTTGCTCCAAACATCGATCAAAAAAATATTACGATAAAAACGCCAACCCTAAAAATTTTAAAGTAGGAGACTATGTCTATCTCCAAAAAGGACCGAAACCTGGTAAACTTGGAGATCATTACTCAGGACCACATAAGGTCTTAGAAAAATTAAGTAAATGTAATGTAAAAATAGAATACAACAAAAAGACACGAATAGTTCACGAAAATAGATTACGGTATTCACACATAAATGCCGAAACCATAAAAAGAAAGACGAAACGCAAAAAAATAGCAAGTGATGAGTCCGACTTCCATCCCAATAAATAAACCACCTTCCCGATCTATTTAACGATTCTCAGACCACCAATCGATCAACAATCACAGTAATGCTTAACTTTTTCAGATGTCTCTCTTGCTGGTAATAATAATGTTGCGCCTTATCCCGCCCGCAATTACCATGGTGGGATACGATTGTGGATCGAGCGCAACGATCATAACGACACTGTCATTACTTGACATCGACGAATGCAATATTATCGCTCCGAAAGTAGAAGTAACCAAGCAATATATACATTTGTTACAACTGAATGAATATTCCGAAACACAAGTAATACAATGTAAAGTAGAAATTCTCCGAACGATATACTACTGCGGCATGTCTTCGCACGTGTCAATAGTCAATAACGGCCAAGCTGAATACTTAGAAACCGTTAGTTGAGATGCCTGCAAGGAGATGCACAAACATGGTTCAACACGCATAGGACAAACTCTGATAACAGGAATAAAACCAAATCATACTACCGTTAGCAGTCTTACTATGGCTGGCCATGTAAAAAATAGCGGCGAATGCAGCGGTACATCATATTCTGACCCGTACGGAACTTAGGACAACGTTGTTGTACAAGGATCCGTCAAAATTACATTGAGATAATACGTCACGCAAGTAATTTTAGGCTGAAACCAGATTCGGCTTAAATCCGGATTTACTTGCCCATTACTTGACACCTCCTGTGAAGATCCCGAAGGTGGACACACCTTCTGGGAGACAACTTCACACGGAACTTGTGGTTTTTAATTATATGGAATACTTTTCGAGGGCAGCGACCAAGGCACGGGAAGCCGAATCTGGCGGAACCCAAATACTGTAGTCAGTACCGTCAAAGGACATAACGTTTACCCTCGCGCGTAGAGAGGTTGAACAGCATTGTAACTATGAAATAATCGGTACAGAACACCCAAGCCTATTTATGTATGAAATTTCAAAGTCAAACGCGTTCGTTTCCCGTGAAAAATTACCAATCGCCAACTTAGACATATTCGCTTATGTTAATTCGAAATTTGTATACGTGGAACGTCATATTCGTCAACAAATCCAAACTCTTTATTATGACATACTCGTCCAACAATGTAATCGAGAACGCCAAATCCTTCAAAACAGTTTATCTTTCGCGACGCAAGCGCCTGATGAATTTGCATACAGATTAATGAAAGGACCAGGCTACATGGCCGCCATTGCAGGCGGGGTTGTACACATAGTCAAATGTATACCTGTCGAAGTAACATTAATAAAATTGGAAGAATGCTACCACCAATTGCCAGTAACCCACAAAAATGAAACCTACTTCCTCACTCCCGACTGCAACGCGCTGCATCCGTCATACTACCTGATCGGAGACTCATGGTACACATTCACCTCACATCCAACCGAAAAAATGCCGTCTCAGGTCATGAAACCTATGACCAAACCAACATGGCATTATAGAAATCCCGCATCATTAGCAACGAGCGGAATCTATTCCAAGGAAGATCTCGACAAGCTCCGAGAGCGTATAATGTTCCCAGTCGAAAATCCAGCGGTACTAAACAACATGGTACGTAGCATCACCGGCCAATCCATCGATAACCAGGTGGAGCGGTATCTCAACCTTCTCGACAAAGGATCTCTAAAGGACTTTGCCGAGTGCGCCTGGAGCTAAACCTGGGGTCGTTTTATCCAGTTTGGAACAGCGAGCGCAGGCGTCATCAGCATCGCGATCGCTATCAAGGGAATCAAGATACTCATCGATACACTCATCCATGGGTATGCTCTTCATGCAGTGTACGGATGGTCCACATACCTGATCGGCTCCATATGGGGTTCCGTCACCCACCTCATGATACATTTGGCAAAAAGGGGGGAAGAAAAGACTCCCGAGGATGTGGAACTCGTATTGGAACCGATCAAACCCAAACAAGCAACCGCACCGACCTCAGAAAACCACCAGCAGGGCAAGGGAGAAGAGTGTGTCCCGTTAACGACACAGGCAGCACCGCAGAACCTTTATCCTTCCCTACCTTCCAGACCAGGATTCTTCGGTTGACCCATTTCCATAGGAAACCCATTCCTTCTCAATGGCAATATTCCAATCATACGATGGAATGTTTAAACGCATAGGGAAAGGAGATTGAAATTGACGATAATATGACTTTCCACCTTCTTTTCTTTTATCTATACTCTTGTCGTCGTATATATGACCAAATATAGAAAGGAAAAAAATATGATAATTTTACTATACAGATACATATATAAATAAAAAATAAAATTTGTATTCAAGAATATACGATTACTTAACCTTTACGCTTGGAAATATAAGTTACCTATGTTACATCCTAGCGAATCTGCATTCTCTCGGTTATTCCCAATATCCTCATTTGCCGTCATAAGCGTATTAAATGTATAAATCTAAGAATAAGACGCGTAACAGCATTAAACGGAACTTGCGTACATTCCGCGAGCATATTCAAATCACAGCGATATATACACGATAGCCGCACCGCCACAGTCATCGACTTTTCATATCCCATTGGCTGTCAACAAGAACACGATCTCAGGCGCATATTCCAAGAAGAGCTGTCGAACGAAAAATCAACCATCAGCTCGATCAACAGACTCCAAAAATTCTACGCCGGCTCATCCGCATGGTGACCAAGAGAAGCCTAGACCCTATATTATTTAAACATAACATAGACTCGATGGCTGCGACGAACGTATTAGTCCGGCTAAATAATAAGACATCCGGTCTCGCAGCGCAGTCCGATATACAAACTTCTCGATATAAGAAGTCACCAGAGCCATAAATTGACATAACACAAACCATGCGAATGCTTAGGTCTCACATATCGAACTCTATATCCCATGCGCTTTTTCGCCGAAACACGGGACAAAGGTCCCCTACCTTCCACGGGTGCAAATTCTATATAAGGAATGATCAAGATCGATTCTGCGAATCATGAATATCGCGACCAATCACGCTAAACCTTAAAGTTCCTTCTCCCACTATCGAACCCCTCCTAATTTTCATATCAAGAAAGACTTCCTTCCTGAAGTCAGTCTTCAAGCAATTTCCATCGCGTTCAGATCAAGTCTTCCTACAATTTCCATCGCGTTCAGATCAAGTCTCCCGACAATCTTCATCGATCAGATCGTAGTCTCGCAACGTTTCCATCGAATTAACTTCACTTCTTAATCTTGTTCTGACAGAATTCGAAGTGTAGCACAAATATCATAGAGTTTTGAATATTATACATTTTCGGGTTTTGACCGAAGTATCGTATAATCTTTTAGTCAACTCTCGCGGCCCCGAGTCCATAAAATAGTGCAAGTGCTGTTTACTACGCGTGTATACATAAATACTCTCAGCGCCCCAAAAGTATGGTGCTGGTGACCGCTTTCCGAACGCTAAGCGTGGCGTCCGTCAACGGGGCCCTTATCTGCGAGCGTCAACCGATATCCTTACGAGCGAGCGTACCTACACACCGATACACTCACAAACACAGCGACCAATGTAAGCAACAAATTTCATTTTATGTTAATCCGATTGTTCCCCCGGCTTCATAGTCATTTTAATTGTCAGTCTTCGTCAAGCATTCAAGGCGATCGGACGTGTTTCTTGTAATCAGTTATTAGTATCTTCCGAAAGTCCACAATATTTACGAAAATCATAGCAATTTTCATACTATCATACGCGCAAGTGTAATTAAATTTCCACGAAGGCAAGGTATAAGCGCTTCAATACAGGTGCATCGCGACTGCAAAGTCGCTCGCCAAAGGCGGCGGCGATGAATCACAATGATAAAACTACAAAAAACAAACTACTTCCAAGCGGCCAAACCGCCGAGTCAAACATGTCGTGGTCATCGATCGACCAGCCATCAAATCCAGCATCTACATCAAACGAGACACCGAAATAACCCCCACTACTCGTCTCGCTTAACCGCTCCGACGAACAATCAGGCAACACATGGCAAGTAATCAACTGCCCAAACAACAACAAACGACGCAAACGTGGGAATAACGAGAGCGTCGACTCGCTACAAACTACAACGGAAAATTCAAATCGCTTTTCTCCGCTACGGGAAATCGAGAGTGAAAGCACGATCTATCATGTATACAGAAAAAATACTAGCGTTGACAGGAACGTCAACAATACAGATGACACCACAATTTCAAAACCACCTCCAATTTTTTTACCAGGTGTATGAATTATTCAAAAACTGTCTGATGAATTGCAAAGCACAATAAACAAGGACGAATACACATACAAAACAACAAATAACGAGGGACAGATAAAAAGAATGCCGAAGAACCCCTTAGCCTATAGGAAGATAAAACAGGTACTCAAAAAAGAGCAGGCCGAGTACCACACTTACCAACTAAAAGAGGAGCACGCATACAGAGTAGTGATTAGATCACTACATCCCTCTGTCCCATTGGAAGACATAAAAAGGGCGTTGGACAAAATAGCACACAAAGTACGCAATGTAGCCAATATATATCGCAGAGGCACCAAAATTCCCCTATCACTATTCTTCGTGGACCTGGAACCGAATACGAACAATAAAGACGTATTCAAACTTGACGTCCTTCTGAACGCCAGAATCCAAATAGAACCACCCAGGAAACGTAACAACCCGGTGCAGTGCACACGTTGCCAGCGACACGGTCACATGAAAACATACTGCAACAGAAAACCGAGGTGCGTAAAATGTGGCGACAACCACGAAAATCCGAATGTCAGCAAACTGCAGATACGCCCGCTACATGTGTACTATGTAACGGTGAACACCCAGCAACCTACAAAGGGTGTCTTATTTACCAAGAAATCGTTAAAAAAAGGACGAACAAACCAGTAAAAGGTCAAACTCGACTAGAGCCAAGATTGCAAACCACGAACTACCACCACAACCAGAAGCGACAACTCGCACTACACCTGATCGAGCACATGCGCGTGTGGCAAGCGCTCAGCAACGCACAGACAATGGACAAATAACAGACAACAATGGACTCTTCGCCACCATCGAAAAACTTTCAACGAATTCAAAGTAATATTGGATCGGCAGACGCAACTCATGAACAGCATGCTAACTCTACTAAATACGGTAATCATAAAGTTTTCTCAGCAAAAATGAATAATTCTTATTTAATAGCACTATGGAATGCAAACGGCCTGGCAAACCATCACCAGGAATTGCAAACCTTCCCCAACATCAATAAAGTTGATATCGCTTTTATTTCCGAAACTCATTTTACCAACAAAAATTACTTCAAAATGTTTGGCTATAACACCTATGAAACTAACCACCCAGATGAAACAGCGCATGGCGGGACCGCTGTTCTAGTACGCAGCCCCATAAAGCACCACGAACATTCAAAATATGTAACAGAAGAAATCCAGGCGACAAATGTCACAGTTACGGATTGGAACGGCCCACTAACAATTTCAGCAGTATACTGTCCACCAAGACACAGAATAAGAAAAGAACAATTCGAAGAATTTTTCCAAACATCAGGCCCAAGATTCCTAGCAGGTGGTGATTACAACGCCAAACACCAAAGATCGGGTTCAAGACTCAACACTCCGAGGAGCAGAGAAATCGAAAAAGTCTTGGTGGCCAAAAACTATGATCACCTCTCTACAGGGCAGCCTACATACTGGCCAACGGACCAACGAAAAATCCCCGATTTACTTGACTTCTTTATCATAGGTGGGATCGCGAGAGCATACCTAGGCATCGAATCAAACACCGACCTATCTTCGGACCACTCGCCGGTAATAGCTACGGTCAGCACTCAATTGATAAAACATATTGTAAGATGCCTTCCTTATAACAAAAAAAACCAACTGGCAAACATACAAAGAAAACATAAAAAACGATATCAACCTAAGAAGACCCATGAAGACCAAGGAAGACATAGACGCTGCAACAGAATACTTTACATAACTTATAATAGAAAAAGCCTGGCTGGCAACCCCGCGAAAAACGACAAATACGACAAGAAACACGAAAAAAATAGACTATCCAAGACAAATCAAAGGAACAATAGCAGAAAAAAGAAGAATACGCCGAGTCTGGCAGTTAAGTCACAATCGAATCGATGAAACGAATCTAAATAGAATCACCCACGACTTCAAGCAACTGCTATTCGAATACAGGAATAACTCTATACAACAATACCTTAACGAACGGACGAACACCAAAGACATGGGCTACTCGTTGTGGAAGGCAGCCAAATCACTAAAACAACCGCAGAAACCAATTTCGCCCATCCGGACAAGCGATGGAAACTGGGCTAGGAGCGAGAGAGACAAAGCAGAAACCTTCGCACTTCACCTTGCAAACGTCTTTACCTCTCCACCACCATCAGGCGGTATTGACAATAAACAACACGTCAAACAGTTTTTGGAAACAAACAAACCAAATAACAACAATAAAAACAATATAACACTAAATCACAACCACACTATGAAGATGCGTCACTGGACGCTAACATATACACCCTGTACCTTGTAAACACATCCCAATTACTTAATGTCAAGAGTATAAATGATAGGTTGTAACTTTACGAAAATAAAAAAAAATAAAAAAATTTCATTGTCAATTTTTCTGTATAAGCAACTTTATTCATCCGATCACTTATTTGTAATAAACCGTTAGTTAAGTTTGTACAAATCCGTCGGATTATTTCTCAATACCAATCACTGCATGACTTCCTAAGTTTTAACTCAGTCCAAGCACAACCCCTTTTTACCCTCATCCCGTGCTATTGCGCTTGTCGTAGGCAAACAAGGAGGGAATAAAAAAATATATGCCCACGTCCCTTCCGGACGTGACACCTAATGGAACCAATGACAATAATAAATATATATATATATATATATACAGGGTATCCCATTATAATCTTACACCTGAATTTTCTCGAAAAAGATTGCTCGGACGAACTATTGTGTGGAACAAAACTTCTAGGGATTGAAGGGGGACGTTTGAAAAAAATTTATTTGAGGAGCCAAAATTCAAAATGGCGGCGTTACAAAGGCTGACATGTTTTTTTTCAAACGGAAACATAACTTTTTTTTATTGCCAAAAAATTTCTTAGCTGAAAACTAAAAACTTTTGTTCAAAATTTTTTCTGATAAAGTTCATAGTTTTCAAGTGAGAACATCATTTTCAATTATTTCAGATGTATCCAGGATTGTGTGTGTGTGTGTGTGTGTGTGTGTGTGTGTGTGTGTGTGTGCGTGTGTGTGCATGTGCATGCGTGTGGAACACTCACAAGGATTAGGTCTCTGCGGTTCGTAACTACCGTAGTATTTTTTTACTCCAAACCCTCCTTGTGAGTGTATTGTGATCCCTTTCTAGAGATGCTCAAATATCCCTCCATTCATGTTTAAACATGCCCGAACTCTTCTCGCGATTACGTTTTTTAATATCAAGATCTGGAAGGTAAGCGAAATTGAAGAAAACATGATTGGTACTACTGACATAGTCTGACTTTGCGGAGTTCTCTTACGCACTTTCGTACTTTTGAGACATTACGTAGAAGGAAAATCAACATTTTTTGAAATTCAACCGTTCTTAAATCAGAGAAAAATTCTGAGATTGAGCAACAATGGCGGATTTCAGACCCAACGAAATTGTTGATATGCTCCTCATTTTAGGGAGATGTCGGGGCAATTACTTACGCGCCGAAAATTTGTATCGACGCGAATATCCTCATCGTCGTCACCCATCACGGCAGACAATCCGAACCATCGAACGGCGAGCAAGGGCAGGTCGGATGATCCGCCACCGTCGACGTTACCAAAACGTCAACGATTTTGGTGACTTGCATGGGCTCGAAACATGGCTACTTTAGCCATGATAGCAATTGATCCTCATTTGAGTGTTCGAGCGATCTCGGAACGATTGGGGTTTGCCAGATCCACAGTGCACCGAGTATTAAGAGGTGCTAAACTTCACCCGTACCGGGTACAATTCCACCAAGACACTCCTAATCCTGATCCGTTGCGAAGGGTGGCGTTTTGTCGGTGGGCGTTGAGACAAATCGAGCGATCTAGAAACTTTTTTCGGTACGTTATGTTCACCGACGAATCCACATTTAACAGCCGCGGTCAAGTGAACCGTTGGAACTTCCGATACTGGTCCGATCAGAACCCACATTGGTTGTGACAGATCGATCACCAGCATCGATGGAGTTTAAACGTTTGGTGTGGTATTGTTGACGGGCAAATAATAGGTCCCCATTTCTTCGAAGGAAGTGTGAACACTCTCCGTTACCTCGATTTTTTGGAAAATAAACTGCCCCTTTTGCTAGAAGATATGGATTTGGAAACACGTCAACAGATGTGGTTCCAGCAAGATGGTGCACCCGCTCACTGGGCTCGTGTTGTTCGAAATCATTTGGATGCAACATTCGGTCAACGGTGGATTGGTCGCGACGGTCCTATAAATTGGCCTCCAAGGTCACCGGATCTTACATCTCCTGATTTTTTTTGTGGGGGTACTTAAAAGATGCCGTCCACCGTCAAGCTCCAACAACACGGGAGAATATGAAGGAGCGGATAAGAGCTGCCTGCCGTGCAATCCCGAGAGATGTTCTTCTGCGCACAGTAGACGGTTTCGCGAGAAGAGTTCAGGCATGTTTAAACATGCATGGAGGGATATTTGAACATTTATAGAAAGGGATCAGAGTACACTTACAAGGAGGGTTTGGAGTAAAAAAATAGTGCGGTAGTTACGAACCGCAGAGACCTAATCCTTGTGAGTGTTCCATTCGCACGCACATGCACACACACACACACACACACACACACACACACACACACACACACACACACACACACACGCGCGCGCGCGCGCGCCCCCCCCCCCCACACACACACACGCAACAGGCCCTTCTCAGGGCTAGCAATGCTAGACAGACAACCTCCACGTGGTGTATTCTGGGTAACGCGAATGGTCTGCAACAGACTCAGCCATGCAACCTCCTACGATTTGGCTAACGCAAATGCCGGTGGTAAGGACAATTAGACTAAATGTCTCACGGCGAGCCGCTCAATGTTGTATTTTCGAATGTATGATCACTTGAACAAAAAAAGAATCAAATTTTTTTGTTGAAAATTTTTGTTTTTTTTTGTTTTCAAATTTGGACGATATTTCATGAGAAAATTTTGGAGGAAAATCGATGAAAAATAGTTTTTTTTCCATTTTAATAGCGGTTGTGCCATTTTCAGGCCCAAAAACGTGTTTCTTTAAATCCTTGACGAACTTTGATCACGATGGGTAGAAAAACACACACACACACACAAATCCTGGATACATCTGAAATAATTGAAAATGATGTTCTCACTTGAAAACTATGAACTTTATCAAAACATTTTTTCAACAAAAGTTTTTAGTTTTCAGCTGACAAATTTTTTGGCAATAAAAAAGAGTTATGTTTCCGTTTGAAAAAAACATGTCAGCCTTTGAAACGCCGCCATTTTGAATTTTGGCTCCTCAAATAAATTTTTTTCAAACGTCCCCCTTCAATCCCTAGAAGTTTTGTTCCACACAATATTTCGTCCGAGCGATATTTTTCGAAAAAATTCAGGTGTAAGATTAAAATGGGACACCCTGTATATATATGTATATATTAATATACTCTGGGAACTTTTCACTTTTCCTTTTCTCACGGTCTGACTTGATCTCCCAAATTTATTGCATCCGCCTACATCCCTACGAAGAGTCCGACTCAAAGATTAGAAGGGCCATATTTTTCTTCCAACGACCGTGTTAGACTATTTCCGCTCGATGCAGCTGCATTTCTCGGAAACTCTTTCGGACAACACTCCGAACGTCACGTAGGCCCTTCCCCCCAATGGAAAATTCTCGAACGACGACCCAAGCGTCACGTCGGCCCTTCCTCCCACTACCTCAATTTTCTCAGGCCCTACTTCTATAAAATGCGACGAATCTAAGCTAAGTCAGTCAGTATGTCATCGAATTTGTATCACACCGAATCTCTGTTCGACGATCATTTGAATCAACGCGTCTCAAGTAGCTCAACCTTGTGTTAACCGAGTTGTTCCGTCCTAAAACCGAGTTCTGTAGCGAGTCAGACAGCTCGTTCAAAATAAAAACCAACCAAACCCATCGAACCGACATTACAATTGGTGCTAAGTGTGGGGTTGCCTGACTATCAACACTGGGAACATAGGACCGATCGACGACACGCCGAGTCTACGAGAGGCCACGTCTGAAACTGGATTCACAAAAGGAATCGGTGAGTAAAGACTCATTTACTCGTTACCGTGAATCAAAGGTTATAACGACCGATTCCGAGACTGACTCAATAGATCAGAGCGAAATGTCGCTATCGAACGTAAACGCAGCCATCAAAACGGCGTTTAATCGAATAAAAGACTCGGATTCGCAAGTCGAAATAGAAGACAATGCCATGCGTAATGTGCCCACAATATCCGAAGATTCTTTTGAAGAGCTAACACCAAAAGAAGCTCTCGAATTAATCCGCGAATTTGATGGTAAATCCTCGGGAGTCGAAACTTTTATTGCATCAATCGAAGATGTAAGATCGCAAGTCAGCCGATCGGATTACCTCCGTCGATTGATAATTACAAAAAAAATAGTATGAGACGCGGCAAGAGAAATTCAAGAATACGAAACGAACACCTACGAACAACTCTACGGGTGTCTACGAATCCTCTTCGGAAACTTGCAACCGGTCAGTGTTTGGTGAGATAAAAGATCGCGAATGTTCCAACAGAAAACCGAAACCGTTTCAAAGTTCACAAACCGATTTTTGGAAGTACAAAATCAGCTGCTCACGGTATTAGCTAATTCAACGCCAGATGAAACACAAAGGCGTTTCATTGTGGAGTATGAAAGGCAATAAGGGTTAGACCAGTACCTCTTAGGATTAAAGAAAGAAATATCCACTGAAGTACGCGCGCAAAGGCCTGACAATATTCGTATGGCAATTGCTGGAGCGCAAGCCGCAGAGGCTTACGATTATACTCGGGAAATGATGACGCGTAACCTTACCCTGACGGACAAAGGCGCATGTAGCTCGGATACCCACAAGACAACCTTCCAAAAAATTCTAAGAACCTTGCCCAGTACGCAACGTCCACCAGTTGTTTGCCGATACTGTAATAAAATAGGACATCTGGACCGCGATTGTCGTAAAAAATTGTACGATACACAATCTTCGCCAAAGGCATGGCAACAACAATCGGGTTTTCGAAATGGACAAACACACAACCACCCACCTATACGAACTGTGAATCACATACCAGGAGAGGAAGCAACTATCGCGACTCAAGAAATATCCCACGAGTCAATGCCATCGGATCCACTAAACGAGTGGTCAAACTTCCCACACGAACAGCCAGCAGAATAGGCAGTTTTCTCCTAGATACCGGATCTGCGATAAATTTAATAAAAATCAGCATGCTAACGAAAGGATCGCAGATAAATCGGAATATCAAAACACCGTTTTCTATGGGCAATGAACGACATGAATCATTGTTCGCTGCCAAACAAGAATTTCGAGGAACGACTCACATCTTTCAGGTTGTTCTCAACGACTTCCCATTAGACGAGGATGGGCTGATCAGCATTCCATTCATGGAAAAATACCAAACGAGCATCGGTTTCGGAAGAGAAAATTATTTGATGTTCGACGACCAACGGTTCGAATTCGAGAAGGTATCCGTCACTATTCCGCCACGAACCATCTATTTCATCACGGTTCGTACAAATATCGAAAATGGAGTAGCCGTCACAGGTGAGAACAATCCAGAAGCAGTAGTGCCTTGCGTCTTCCAAGCCAAGGGTTGCGAAGCCCGAGTACCACTTATGAATGACTCGGAAGAACCGATCATGGTTACGATTGACCAGCTGCAGGGCATTCCTTTTGGGGAAACTGCCTGTTCGCCTGAGGAGGAGCACCAAGATGCACCGAAGGATGTAGCTCGTGTCAATGCTATAGAAATTACGAATTCCGCCGAACGCATTCACACATTGAAAGAAAACGTTCGACTCGAGCACGTCCCGCCAGATCAAGCAGAAAAGGTTTGGGACATCGTTTCTAGTTTTCCCGATGTATTTGCCCTACCTGGAGACCCACTCCCAGGTACAAAGATGGTCAAACATCGCATCATCACGAGCGACGATATGTCCGTGAACATTAAACAATACAGGTACCCGCCGGTTCACAAGGAAGAAATCGACAGGCAGGTAAACGAAATGCTGGAGAAAGAGTTAGTAGAGCCGAGTGACTCGCCATACAACTCACCTATTTGGATTGTACCAAAGAAATCTGATGCCTCAGGAAAACAAAAATGGAGAATCGGGATTGACTTCCGAAAATTAAACGAAAAAACTAGTCACGACGCCTATCCTCTTCCATGCATCGACGAAATATTGGATCAATTAGGCCGAGCAAAATATTTCTCCGCTTTTAATCTAGCGTCAGGATTTCACCAAATTCCAATGGACGAACGTGATAAGCAAAAGACAGCGTTTTCTACACCATCGGCCACTACCATTATAAAAGAATGCAATTTGGATTAAAGAACGCACCCGCAACGTTCCAATGCATGATGAATAACGCACTACAAGGACTAATCGGAAACACATGCTTCGTATACCTCGATGACATAATAATTCACGGGCAAACAATCGAGGAACACAACAAAAACTGATAGATGTTTTAACTCGCCTCTGCGAATCGGATTTAAAACTACAGCCTGATAAATGCGAATTCCTGCGACCAGAATTGGAATTTCTGGGACACATCATCTCTGAAGAAGGAGTAAAACCAAACTCGAAGAAAACAGAGGCGGTAGAGAACTTCCCGAAACCACGCGACCAAAAGCAAATCAAACAGTTCTTGGGGTTGGCCGGATATTACCGAAAATTTATAAAAGATTTCAGCAAAATAGCAAAGCCCCTTAAGGAGCTTCTGAAGAAAGAAACAACATGGGCATGGACTGATAAACAAGAACAGGCTTTTAATTTACTACGTACAGCACTCGTATCGTCACCTGTCCTTCATTACTCAGATTTCAAGGAATCTTTTGTGCTCACCACCGACGCTAGTAACCATGCGATAGGCGCTGTCCTATCTCAAGGATCCCTCGGAAAGGATCGACCAGTCGCCTACGCATCACGCACTCTCAACAAGGCTGAATAACGCTATTCCACTACGGAGAAAGAAATGTTGGCAATAGCCTGGGCCGTGAAACATTTCCGACAGTATTTGTATGGAAAAAAAAATTCAAATCGTTACGGATCACAAGCCGCTGATATGGATTCTCAGAACCTCAAATCCCCCAACAAATAGTCGTCTAATGAGACTTCGCTTGAAACTCGAGGAATATGAGTATGATGCTGTTTATAAGAAAGGGACGATAAACACCAACGCCGACGCCTTATCGCGGATATACCCGGTAACTACACGTCAAGGAAAATGCAACAATCCCACAAATGAGCAATTAAGAAATCAAGAAGAAATCGTCATTGCAAGAAAAACTAACAACGCAGCGGAGAGAAATAATGATCAAGAAACGCAAAACGAGAATTTCCCCTTTTACATCGAATTCGAATTATCGAAGGAAATTCCACAAGTTCCCGAAATTTTGGAGGAGACGCCACCCAGGAACATATCAAGGATCAAAATCACAGGTCAGCCTGGAGACACTGAAGACGAATTGCACCTCGATTTCACAGCAGATGAGATCGAATGGTACAACTCATTAGCCGAAAAACTATCAATGATCAATGGACCTACGAAGATTTATTTAGGGTGCCAAACAAACTAAGCGAAAATCCAGTTACAAAAATGGTAATTAAGCAGATGATCTCATTTATTTGGTCGAAGAAAACAGAGCGACCCCTTCTCTACCTTTATGACGCGGAAATCTACGAGCCAGGTACAGAAGAGGAACGGATGGACATCATAAAACAACACCATGGGACAAATGCCACAGGTCATTTCAGAGTAGCGAAACCCCTTGATCGAGTGAATGCTGTTGCTACCTGGCAGAACCTTCAAAGGGACATCGAAGATTACATCCGTAAATGCGACACGTGCCAGAGGATCAAGCTCGTACGAACACAACCGCGAGCAGAAGTAATAATTACAGATACACCGGAAAAACCTAATGAAAAAATCGCATTAGACCTTGTGGGTCCGCTACCTGAAACTTATGAGGGGCACAAGTACATCCTCTCTGTACAAGATCAGCTGACGAAATACATTACGCTGATCCCTTTAAAATCACAGGACGCTCAATCCACGGTTACTGCATTGGTGGATAATTTCATTCACATTCACGGAGCCCCAAAGATTATCCTAACTGATGGTGGACGAAACTTTATTAGCCAGACGTTCAAACATCTGAAAAAACTTTTCAAGATCTCACACATGACAACCACAACGTTTCACCCTCAGAGTAACGGAAGCCTTGAACGAGCACATGCTCAAAATAAGGAACAAATCAAAGCATTGATCTACGATCGTCAAGGAAAATGGGATAAAAAGTTGAAATTTGTTTCTATGGCATACAATACAGCAAAACACGAAGGAACAGGATTAACACCGTTCGAAATGCAATTTGGAAGGAAACCCAACATCCCAAATAACCTGCCCGTTCAAAGGACCAGTGTAACAATCGACCAATACTTCGAAGGACTACGCGCTGATCACGAACGTATCGTAAAAAGAGGACGCGACAATCTAATCGCCGCTAAAGAACACTACAAGGCAGTCCTGGACGCTCGCATACACCGTCCTGTATCCATTTTCACTAAGGGCGACGAAGTCCTCGTTGCTCAAGAGACAGACAAGACAACCCTTGCCCCAAACTGGGAAGGACCTGCCATCATACTAGAGCAAACATCAGACGTCAACTACAAAATATTACTAAACAACAGAAAAAAATTAATTCACGTTAACAAATTAAAACCTTATCATAGAAACTAATCAAAAAACTCTGTGCAGGTATTATGTCGCTGTTACTTCTTCCCCTCTTCGTAACGTCCGTCAAAACAGACGCATTAAGGGTGGAACCACTTGAAGGCGTCGTATACATGGAAAACTTAGGAAACGTCGTAATCTACCATCAAACCTGGACAGTAGTCAACTACGTCGACCTCACCGAAATAAATCTACAACGGGACGAGCTGGTGCGAGCTGCGCTGAGCTTATCGACGATCTGCAACGGAGCCAAGGAAAAAAAGAACTGCTCGGAATCCGCATCAATCGAAATACTTCGACAGAGGTTAAATAGAATAGATGCTAGAAGATCTCAGTTAATGAACATTATTGATTACAAGCCCAGATTTAAAAGAGGTGTATTTAACTTTATTGGGGATATAAGTAAAATCCTGTTTGGAACTCTGGGAAATTCCGACGACGAATATTATAATGATGAGATCGATAAACTTCACGCTGATAATAAAAAAATGAGTACCCTAATTAGCAATCAAACAGCAGTAGTTAAAGGAATAGCATCTACACTTTCTAAAGCTATGGTAGAATTGCGCACTGAAAATCAACAACTATTCAATTCGTATGCAAAAGTAAGTTTTGCGGTAGCTGATAATACCAGAGATATCAAAATTATCGCACAAGTTACCCTCCTAGAGACTCTTACAGACGAATATAGTGAATGCATCAATAATATCTTGAATGCAGTAAATGATGGCAAACAAGGGATAATCCATTCCCAAATCCTCAATCCTGTCGACTTGATCGAAGCACTAAAAACAATTCGGGAACAAGTCTCATCCAGTAACGTTCCACCTGTACCTCTAGAAGAGTCTGCTTTTGCGGCAATTATCGGAATTAGCGATGCAAGCGTTATGCTAAAAGATAATCGTTTTACTTATGTAATTAAGGTACCAGTGATAGAAAATAACCTGCTTGACGTTTTCCGCATTATCCCCATCCCTGCAGCCCGAACATTGTTCACTCCAAGTAATGAAGAAAATCTCGATCACTGTAAGGAAGTCGGGCCAAGACGTTTGTGCAAACGTACAAATCCCGACTATTTTGTGCACAATCCCAATAGCTGCGAAGCAGTAATCCTCCAAAAACCGACAGACATATCCGACGCTCAATGTCGAATACTTCACATAAATCTAGTTAAATCTTTGTGGATTCAGTTGAAATCAGGAAATTCTTGGATCGTCACATCCCCACATGACGAAATGCTCTACATTAGCTGTGACGATCACGAAACACATTACGCACTACTGCGCGGTACTAACAAAATAACGATGACTGGTAATTGTGTTGGGCATACTGAACACATCTTTGTAAGACCTAGCTACGACAAGAAGATCACTCAAGCGACTGACATCATCCTCAATAAGACACTCAAAGTTCCTAATCTTGAAGAGGTCCTCCGGAACCATTCAGTGTTTCTTGAAGACATTCAGCTGACAACATTAGGACGGCCTACACACGTTGACCTTACTCAACTCAAAGCTCTTCGACAAACTTTAGACGAAATTTCAGACGAAGCAGAAAAGATTGGACAACGTAAACGGACTAAAACATTTGTTGAAACTACTTACGAAGGCATCAGATATCTCGGTTACGGTTGCACTGCCGTTGTCCTCTTGTACCTTATGTTCAGATGCGGATTATGTGGATGTTTATCCAATCCCATTACCAAAATGTTCAGAGCAACATTCTCCCCGTGCATTAACGTTTACAATAACTGTTTTCATCAGAATAACGAACACGTAGACTACCACGTTAACTACGACAGGGAAGAATGCTCCATGTTAGAATTTACTGGAAACCGTAATGCCAAACATATTGCAAAACCAACCGGTCGCCGCCGATCTACTTACCTTAAAGCTTGAACGAAAATTCACTTTTTTTGGGTGTGAATTTTCTTAAATTAGGAGGGAGGTGTAATATACTCTGGGAACTTTTCACTTTTCCTTTTCTCACGGTCCGACTTGATCTCCCAAATTTATTGCATCCGCCTACATCCCTACGAAGAGTCCGACTCAAAGATTAGAAGGGCCATATTTTTTTCCAACGACCGTGTAATGGCCTCTGCACACTGCGCGCGATGAGCGATGAGCGATACCCAATGAGAGCTCTGCTTTTCCGAACGTCACATCCGTCGCGAGCGTCCTCGCGACGTCGCTCACGGAGTTGACCAAGTTTCAACTTTCGTCGCTCGCGGCAAGCGACAACGCCCCAGCAGACGACATTTTTCAGCCAGTAAAATCGTTCTATCTCTATTCAACACATGGGGAATGAAAAAGTACATTGAAAAGATGAGTTTTCGAGCGCGCCTGGACACTTGTTGACAGTGCGTTTGTTGAGTGTGTTTGTTTGGGTTTGTGAAAAAGGAGATATAAAAATTTAAAAAGTAATTAGCAATCATGGAGGAATATACTAACTTTGAGGGTCTTGAAGTTTTGGAAGTGAGTTTGTTTATCAACAATCGAGAGACGCGGCAGCGTCTCGATGAGGCAGCGTCTCGACGCCAAATTATATGAAAAAGAATTTTTGTCATGTGGACATTTATTGAATTACAACTGTATGTGTAGAAAAAAGTTTTATATCAATTAATCGTTGTTCTATTTTCGAGGATTGTGACGAAACTTTCGACACATGTGAAGAAATTTTGATTGCGGAGGTACGCGAAAGACCGTGTCTCTGGGATCAGCGCATCGATGTCCGATTACGAGGACTCGATGTCACGAAACAAGCGTGGAAAGACATCTCCGAAATTCTGGGTGAGTGCATTTTTGGTTGAAGAACATGTTTGAACTAGATGTTTTTATAGAATTAAAAATTTCAATACATTCACATGTAACAAAATAATTATTATCATTAAAATGCAGATATGGACCCGAAAGTTGTGCAAAAGAAATGGAAGAATCTACGGGATACGTTCAGGAGAAAGCACCAGGAGCAGAATATCTATGTTCCCAGTGGAAGCGAAGCAGGTAAACAGCGGGTACAATGAAAATTCTATCATCACCTGGAATTTCTTCTGCCAACCATACAGTTTCGAAAGTATGTTTCTCAATTCGTATTTGAATATTCAACATGAACATAATTTTATGGTTCGATGACTCTTTGTCGGAATAATTAATATCTTACTTTTATACGATTCAGAACGATCAGCAACTTGAGTGGATTCTCAAAGGACAATTCGCATACGGGTAAGGAAACCCCGCTGCTGACGGTTTCCCCACCACCGTTGTCGCGGTCTTCGGAAAGTGCAGGAACGCTAAGTATGTACACTGCTATCTTCTTATAATATTAATTAGGAATTATAATACACAACGCTTTTACAACCTTTTAAAATAAATAATCTATAATTTAACAGTACAATTTGACTTGCTGACGGCTTCAACATCCTCATTTTCCCAGCCTTCAGGAAGGACAGTATTGCCAAGTACGTACACTGCGACGTCGTTTTATTATTTATAAAAAAACTAATTCGTAATAATTCAACCATTTCTTAGTGAATAATTTCTATTTTATTATGATTGTCTTATTAAATAACATTTTATTATGTCTCACGAATATATCAAAAGCAAATAGTTATACTTTTTACTCAAAATGAATTTTTCACGATTGCGATTACATGCATATATTTCACATTAAAATTACCTTAGGATCACTGTTAAGGAAAAAATCGCCGTCGCCAATATGTACGCCCGAGATAACGTCGCCATTCAGCGTCCCGAATAGGCCGTCCCCTTCCATTAGCCCGGCTCTATCACCGTCGTGGGATATACCAAAGAAACGCCGGCGGAGTTCATCAGGAGAGTCAAATGACTCTCAAATGAAACGAATGCGCGAGGAAAAACACTTTGAGAACATTATGTCACAATTATCAGAAAAACCGAGCGAAGAACAGGCATTCTGCAATTATCTGCAGTGCCGGTTGGAAAAGTTGCAGCGAAAGTATTTTATGAAGATCACAAATAGCATCTTGCTCGAACTTATGAAAGTAGAAGCAGAGCAAATGGAAGAAAACGGATAAAAACGGTTTTTTTATTACAATACATATTTTACAATTATATAACGCTTATAATTAATTATTTTTAAATTAAGAATGTTACACCAAATAAAAAGTATTTTTCTACGTATTTATTGAATTATAAAAAATTCCAAGTTGCAAATTTTTACACAGTTCTAATCTTTTCATTGATGAGTTATATAATCCCACTGCCATGGAACAGCTCCAGTACCAAGGAAATATTTAGTAAAGTTGTCACGAACAATAGCTGCGTCTCGAGCATGAGTGTTGCTGCCGACTCCTCTTAGTGGTCGGAACTCAGAAGGCCTCGCGTCTTCTCGCCATTCACCGAGACTTATTGCTCCATTTGGCTGTACAGAGTCAGCAAAATTTGCCCGGCAGTATCGCGGTTTATCCATCAAAAAATTAGGCAAGACAATGCAAGCTTTAATAATTTTTTCGGTAGTTTGTAATGAAGTGTTTATTGGTCCACCAAATATTCCCCATCGTGCTACCATTATACCAAATGCGTTTTCGACAACTCTTCGAGCTCGACTCAACCAGTAATTAAATATCCTTTTTTCGTTGGACAGTGTTCTGCCTGGATAAGGCCGCATTGTATAAGTATTCAGCTGAAACGCCTCGTGAGCTACTAACACATAAGGCATAGGATTTTCGAGACCGATAATTGGCGAAGGTGGAGGTACCATTAAGCTGTTTTGCGCAAATGATTGTCCCATGGTGGAGTTTTTAAAAACTCCACCGTCACTATGTCGACCTTCAGCTCCAATATCGACAAGAAGGAAGCGATATGATGGTGAAGCTATAGCCATTAAATTTATACTGTGACTTCCTTTATAATTATAGAAAGTTGATCCTGATTTCGGTGGCGCCTGAAAGTTGGAAAATTCACATCGAAAGGATTGTTAATAACGGTTATTAAACTAATACAAGTTTTTTTCTACTACTGTGTACTGATGGTGAACCGAAATCTTCAACAGCTAAACATTTTGTTTTCCAAATTGTTATTGGGGCATAAATATGTAATACAAATCTCGATACATTATCTTGGGATAAAAATTCATATCAATAAAAATAGATTCACCTTTATGATGACATGCTTCCCATCCACTGCGCCTATACAGTGTGGAAAATTCCAGCGCTCATAGAATTCATTTGCGACTTTCATCCAATTTTCTCCACTTGGTACAAACATTTGACTTTGTAGCACGTCCCACAGAGACTCGCAAGTGTCTGCAATAATTGCTGAGATCGTGCTGCATCCAGTGCGAAAAGCTAAAGCTATCGACGTCATTTTATCTCCAGTGGCTAAATACCTGCAAGATATTAAGAAAAAAATCATTCAGCGTGGTATGTTGCATGATGCATAGATATTAATAATTATTTTCTTTATTCACGCTTAAATTTCAAGAGCATACCTTAGCGTCATGTACAGTCTCGTGCGAGGAGAAATGGGATGCCTAAAATTAGTTTGCATTCTCTGTAATTGTGGCCCAACAATCGAAAGTAGTTCGTCGAAGACCTCAACTGTCATGCGGCAATACATAAAATGGTAATCGGCATCTTGCAGTCTCATTTCATTAATTAAATGATTGCCATCCCCTTGGTCATTCCGACGTTGGTTTATCGGACGAACCCACCATCGACGTGCAGTTTTGTTTCTTGCGTCTTCTTCTTGATCCTTCAAGTAGGCGTAATAAGCTGACGTCAACCGTCTCTGATTATCACTCAAAATCCACCCCTTTCGCGCACGTAGACACATTATCACTAAAAGCTGTTTTCGATTTCCTCTATAATAATTAGCTAGATCCATGGCTGCGATAATCCTGCAATAAACAAATAACATATTTGTAATTTTCGAGGTTATATTACTTTCAAGTTAGTTAGTTTATTTCGTAAATGTGCAGCACTTACATTAACATATATACCCCAATAAAACGTTTATCTGATTATTTTTAGGTTCTAACGTTCTTTCAGCAACATTGGAGTAAACGGAACAATTTGTTAACATTTCACGATTTGTTCTTCACGTAACCTCACTTTCAATCTCTGCTGTGACGCTCGTCGCTGGCTTCACTCGTCGCTCGTCGCGCGCAGTGTGAACACAGGAAAATAAATTTTCACGAACGCGTCGCTGATCGCGCATCGCTCGTCGCTCAACGCGCGCAGTGTGCAGAGGCCATTAGACTATTTCCGCTCAATGCAGCTGCATTTCTCGGAAACTCTTTCGGACAACACTCCAAGCGTCACGTAGGCCCTTCCTCCCAATGGAAAATTCTCGAATGACGACCCAAGCGTCACGTCGGCCCTTCCTCCCACTGCCTCAATTTTCTCAGGCCCTACTTCTATAAAATGCGACGAATCTAAGCTAAGTCAGTCAGTAAGTCATCGAATTTGTATCACACCGAATCTCTGTTCGATGGTCATTTGAATAAACGCGTCTCAAGTAGCTCAACCTTGTGTTAACCGAGTTGTTCCGTCCTAAAACCGAGTTCTGTAGTGAGTCAGACAGCTCATCCAAAATAAAAACCAACCAAACCCATCGAACCGACATTACAATATATATATATATATAAATAATATTTTTCAAGTACGCAACATTCTAATCTTTCGCGCAGGATAAGGAAAAGAGGCTAATAATGAAATAAGGACAAATCAAAGTTCAGTTTCTTTCTTTTAATATACATTGAAGAGGAAATGTTTTGATGTGTACATATAAACGAACACACATACGAGAAATATTCATGTAGCGCCAATCATATGAGTCAACGCCGCAAGTCGACAATATCCGTGATTAGGGATCGTACGCTGCGAGGACCCCCTCCGACGCCGACCACGCAGGATGGTCCCAGTCATCCTCGGGGTGTATCTGGCCCCAGCGACCCTCCATCATCCACCGGATGCGGAAGAAATCAAACTCGCGCCCTTTCTCCAGGTCTCTCAGTAGGTGCCGGATCTCTTGACGGTTTCTCCGTATCGGGCAGACCGCCTCGATGAAAGAGATAAAAAAAAGGGGACATCATCAAAAATCGTATAAAAACAAAGAGAAAGGAAGGGAAAAAAGCAGATCCGTATCAATCAACCACTCACCGTCACGCCACACACCCGTCGAATTTTCCTCGGCGCCATCGTAAGGGTCGTACTGTGCCTAGTGGACCTTGTAAAGTTCTAGACTGAAATGTCCAAGACCCACTCGAGGATCCACTTTAAGTACAGGCCGCCGCACCACGGCTGCAGCACCCATCCAGGCTAGGACGAGAGAAACCTAACCTACCTCTACACCTCGAGGTCAGCCAATAGCAGCCACGTATCCGGCAATCGGTCTTGAACATGTCTTCAAACTTCTTGGACACTTTTAGAAGCAACTCTCACATCGGATTATAATGAAACGTAATTATAATTTAGGAAAATAATTTTACTAACACATAACGCGAGCCACGTAATATACGTACCCCAATACACATTGTTAGAATACACACCAGCTAAACCACGTTGTAAGTCGACGAATGACAATATCGAGTCCACTCAAGCACGCTCCTGTAATTTCGACCACCACCCTCGATTACCGATCAAGCGAAGCGCTCGATCCTAAAGGGGAGAGGTGTCACGTCGAGAGGCACATTGAACTCCGAAGTAACCAAGGACTCCCACGGTCCCTTACGAAACCACGTGCACCAAAATAAGCATGATAAGAATATTCTCATTCCTCGACATATTTCTAAAGACACTACAGGTAAGATGCCGCTCATGAATAAAATCTGAGCGTCGCGCACTCTCTTCATGCGCCCCCCCCCCCCTTTTTGTCTATTCGACGGCCGTATTGGACACTGGGCGAAACTTCTCAGAAAAACCATAAAACAAAAACACGTAACGCGCCTTTAGCGCAACGTCAGTTAGGCCCGGGAACGTTTCCATCAATCCGGTCATAAAATTAAGAAGTATCAAAAAGGGAGATGCATATGGAAGAATCACGTAGCGCCTAACCGCTACGCTTTTCCCGATAGAAACCCGGTCACAAAAATAGACTCGTATGACTTCTGCATAAGAATCCATGAATGCGCCCCCGCGTTCTCTCTAATTAGATACAAACAACATACAAATCAATCTCAGTAAGGCCCCGGAACACTCCCAACGGCCCGATCGTAAAATTAAGTAGCACAGGAAAAGAATTCGTATGCAGAGAATGCAGATGCGCCTTCCTCCGTAAAAACCTCCCACCAGAAACAGGTTCATACGTTCGTTACGTATGATATGGATGACTACTTCTATTCCCAAATTAAATGAGGTCAATATTCTATCACTTCCACTCTATGAATTCGGGAGACCAGGAGGGAGCAACCCAGCAGTATTTTGTTAGTCTTCAAGCACTTCAGGCAGTTCAGGGTAGTTCGTTCATTCCAAAAGTCTACCTCGCAGTCTATCGTTGTCGTCTATCAAAGACAATCTATTGAAGTCACTCTATAAGTCTATCAGTCCACGATGGTCTTCTAATTTTCTATCTACGTTCAAAGTCTTTAATCAAATGAGTCGCGTTCATACCGTCGAACTTATAAAAGGTTCAGAATTAGGAAATATCTCGAACCAGTATAATATCCAAAACATCAATTGTTTTCTAACTATCTCCAATCCTTGAAAATTGTACGCGGAATAGAATCAGTGTACTCGAAAATTGTACGCGTGCCACCGATACCATCTGCGACCACTTCTGGCCCACTAGCGAAGGCCCTACATTTTACGACCGACACCCGCTACCTGAACGACAGGGTCGACACCGAACGAAACCATCAATGTAAGCGAACCACATTTTTACACTCTTTGTACTCGAGCGTTAATAGAATTAGCCATATAGGCTGATTCCAATAAATCAACAGTTAATTAGAAACGAGTCATTTCCAAATAATCGGATTATTTCAACTAATTCCTTTAAAATCCTTCCTTCCCCCAGCGCATCCTCTTTTTACCCTCATCCCGTGCTATTGCGCTAGGCGTAGGCAAGAAAGAGGAAACCACACGTTATATGCCCACGTCCCCTCCGGACGTGACACTCGCACTGTGGAAAAACAGTTTCACAACTTAAAAAGAAATATTTTGCCGTCTTCATCTTCGATTGATTATATTAGAAGGCTGATAGCATTGCCTTTCAGTATTTTTTCATACTACAATTCGCTGGTTGAGTGTATACGAAGCGTTGTGTGTGCGAGGGATTTTTTTAATGAATAAAAAACATTTCGATGAAAATATATATCATTTGTTATTTTTCATTCATTCTACGGCGAAAACAGTAACTCCCTCATTTACAATTCGATGAAAAGTTTTAATACATTTTTATATGGTCAACACATCAGAAACGATGATGAGGCAACTGTGATAGCGTTTACCATTGCGCGACAGTTGCAGCATACTCTCGATGATGCGAACAGCCGTCGACGATGGTGTCCCGACGAATTTTGTCTTTTCCACCATGGTGTCCTTAGTCGGTAGAACTCAACGCCGTTGTATTTTTTGCACATGTACATCATGTAGAGTTGACCATCACCTGCCAGTTTCCGCATACTCTCGATCGTTTACGGATCTTGGTGGAAGGCCTCCATAAGTCGCGCTAGTAAGAAGATAGTGAACACATTCGCGATGTCCACGGCATAGCCCTTCCCAAACTTGGTTTGTACGGCCCTCGTGTTGGAGATTGGATGATCCGGTTGATCGGGGAGTTCTGACAGCTTCTTCGTTGGGAGGAATTCCACTATCAGACTGACTTTTTTGATACTCAAGAGATCCATTTTTCACACTTTTCTCTTTTAACAACTCTTTTTGGGGAGATGTTGATGTTGCGGTGGAACAGTGCAGTTTGAGCTTGCTCCACGAAATTATAAGCTCCCTTGTAACCCTCCCATTCAAATTTTCAAACTTCTTCCCACTTTTCCAATAAAGAAAAACAGGTTCAAACACGTTCGAAGAACCCCATCGGTGGAAAATATTCCTCTTCCCGACATTTTTGATAGTCCCGACGATGTGGTGGGGCACCATCAATGTGATATTTCATCTGTGGCGTATTTTAATGCTCTATGCATGGAAGACATTATATCACTGCACTGTCGTTCCGATTCGCAATCCGGGGAATATTGTGCACCAATTGCGGCGGGCTAACACATCAAATTTTCAACGCGATACGTGTATTACCCGCCTGAATGTATACCGGGCCGATTATCTTATTATTTTATCGTATTATCTTAAAACTGTTGTATCATTATAAATATCATTGTGTTCGACAGATTAGTACGGTGCATGTTTTGTTTGTTTCAGAATGACTGTACCGCTGCGGATATTGAAAAGAAAATAGTATTAAAAAATGAAAAAAAAAACAGGCAAACACACACCAAAGATTTTATGAATAGTATACAGGGTGATCTGAAATAGGTGTAGCAGCAGAAAATCCCGGGTTCAGCAGGTTACTCCGAACATTCCTACTGAGCCGTTTTTTTTCAATTTTCAACCGCGTCATCAAATGGAAAGCATTAGAAAATAGGCATTCGATCTTCGAAAGGAACGCTCGAATCCGCCATGATGGACGATCGAAAAGGGCCGAAGAGGAGACCAAGGGCCACGTAGCCGTGGCCGACGTCAGGAGGGTTCTGCGAAAACGCAGCGTATGACAAATGCCAGCGCGCGTGATCTGACGGTTAGCGAATCATTCGCTACATTAGCTTTCAACCTATCCGGTTAGAGACTCGTGACAAGCCGCACGATTTAACGTTTCACCTATCGTCTGCTATCATTTCATGAGATTTCATGACGCAATTCATGAGATTTACCATTATTATCGAGCTTATCCATTGGGAGTGCCTGTTCTTTTCGTTTTCTTAAGAAATAAGAATTAACAAAACCAGCAAATTGTCTATGATCATCAAATTTCGATAAACCGAGCGATTTTTTTTGCGTATTGAAAAAAAATCAACAGCTGGATTTTTATTTAAAAAACTCTCAATAATTTGACGCTAAATTTTTGGGGGTTGGATGTTTTTCGGATTTCATTTCTCATTCGACCACTCCGTCTTGTATGATAGTCGGAATGCAAAGCCTGTTCGAGCTGGGTTAGGGAACATGAGGAGAAGCTTTGCATTTTCTCATTAAGGGAGACGAAATCAGCCGGTTCCGGCAAAAGAAAATCGATACGACGTTGTTTGAGGATTGAAACAAGATGAGAAGATCTTCTGTACCGCCTGAGACGCAGATTTTGACGTCCTGATAGGGCTTGATTCCAGAAATACCAAAGCGTTGCCAGTCTGTTTGTGATTTTCCTAAAGAATATTAGAATGCCAACGTAGTCTTAAATGTCAAAATTTGCGCACTTTTATAAAAGAATGTTATTTAGTGGCAATCGTCCAAGGTCCGCTACGGCGATATACCATCCACGTCTTCAGCTTCGTTTACTGAACCAGAGATGAAATTGATGCAGTTTATGACGAGTATGACGGGGTTATGGTGAAAACTACCCGAATGTACCAATCGAGCTGTTGATTTCATCCTTTACACGTACACAAAGGAGCTATCGTAATCGCAGCTTTTACCTCTGCTTACATGATCCACTCTCCTCCATCAAGAACGAGATGAAATCAACGACAAACTGGACGGGACGGTTTTGAGAATGTTTTATGGATGCTAGAAAAATGATTGAGAGAATCGATTTCACCTCGGTTCGCTAGGAACTGAGTGACAATCGTCCGAGCTCCGTTCCGGCGATAGACCATCCACGTCGTCAGCATCGGTTACTGAACCAGAGATGAAATCGTTGCAGTTTATGACGAGTATTTTCTAATGCTTTCCATTTGATGACGCGATCGAAAATTAAAAAACGGCTCAGTAGAAATGTTCAGAGTAACCTGCTGAACCCGGGATTTCCCGCTGATACACCTATTATGGATCGCCCTGTATACTATGTAAAGGTGTGTATTCTTTTTACCCCCTCGCCTTTCCACCCACACACACACGCGCGCGCGCACGCGCACAAACGCGCACACACATGCACAAAACACTCGTCGGCGGCGGCATCCCTCTCTGATCAGTCCCTCTTCGGACCACACGACTACCCCCTCCACAGAGACCCTTGGCATCCCCCTCCGTGACGTTACGTCCCCGCGCTTGCCATGCCCGTCTGCCATGTATACCCCCGGACTTCCCCGCGCTGGAGTCCCGGACTCTCCCCCGCCCCGCTCCCCTCTGAGATCCCTGAGTTAGAATTGGCGTTGCTACTCTACTTTCGCTCGATCGTTCGTTCCATCGCTCATTGCGCTCATTCGATCGTTGCGTTCATTGATCGTAGTGTGAAGTGAAAGCATCACTTGTCGGTAAAAAAAAGTGCTCTATCTCATAGAGCTTCGTTCATAAATAACTGTACAAAGAAAAAAAATTATTTGGTTCAATCACTGCGCTTTGATATGTAACAGAAGCTTGTGTTCATTAATTTGTTCGTTGCGTTCGTTCGATCCGTCGATACATTCGTTCGCTCGTTCATTTTTTGTGAACCGCAATCAGATTCAACAATCAACTATCAGAAATCAAAATTAAAATTGAAATAAAAAATCAAAACTCGAAGTCGACCTCGAATTGAAAATCGAAATCAATGTTCTTATTCTTTTTGAAAATCTTGAGATTTCTTCCGTGAGTATGTAAGTCGATATTTCGCGCAGTTGCAGTTTGGCTGACTGCCGCGAAACCGTACTAGCGACAATCATCAATGCCTCCGTCGAATCGTTATATTCGTTATAAAGAACTTTCATTTGTGCCTGAGGTATACTACAAAGTTTTATTTTTTCGAAATCGAAATCGAAATCGCCACGCAACATGATCCGAGGTTTGGTAAGGCCCGCGCGTATCCCTATATGCGGTGGGTATTTAAATCGAGGTCATGCATCCAAAAAGTCGACTTCTCCGCACACCCGAATCGTTGACAATGTCGACATTGTACTCAGAGTCTCCGATCGGGCAGAGATTTTACGCCGACCTTTTTCTTAATATTTTAAGTTTCCCTCTACGGATTTTTGGCGACGCGCCATAGAATACGAGACATTGATTTTTAAAAGTTATTTTTCTACCGCTCTCTTACTACTCTCTATTCTCTAGAGATAGAAGCAGCGAACGCGAGCTATAGCAGAAGAGCAGCATGTAAAAAAATATATATACAGGGTGATATATATTTTTACATAAAGTGTTACAGAGCAATAGCATTCAAACTATTGATCATATCCAAAAATGCTTCAGACAAAAGTTTCAAAGTTCGAGAAGGCCGTCATACTGGACCGCCCTATTTTTTTTATCGGTCGAGGCGTCGACGCACAGTAAAGGTCACCTCCACTTTTTTAAATGGAATGGAACATTTTTTTCAACCATCTTGTGGAGCACCTCAAGCCGCATAAAAAATATTAGGGGGTCAAAGTCGTTCAAGGTCATTCAAGGTCACCTATTAAAATGGAATACAAATCTAAATATCTCGGATCACTACCAAATATTTGGTAGTGATCCGAGATATTTAGATCGAAACAGTAGAAAGGAGTTAACAATAACAAAGGGAAGGGGAAAGTAAAGGGGGGCAACAAAGCGAAAAAGGAAACACTGAAAAGAAAAAAAAGGAAACCACACAAATAGAATAGAAGTAAATTTTATTTGGAAAGAAAAAAGTTAATAATAAAGGGAATTATGGATAATGAGTAAGAGAAGGGGTACGAAAAGGCGGTAAAATCTTAGTGTATAAGGATGAGAAATTTGGAGGATAGGCACTCCTGCTTTTTCTGGCAAACCAAGAAGTACTGGCGACACGAATACTAACTCCCAAAAGGGGTAAAGGAAAGTGACCGAGGAAAACCGAAAGAAAGGAAAGAGTGGAGTCATCCGCTCACCAGAGCACTCTCAGATTCCGAGGATTGGACGAGTACTTCGTGACGCGAATACTAACTCCCGAACGGGGTAAAGGAAACTGTCGCCGAAGGAAAGAAAAAAAAGGGCATCTGAAAGGAGCAAGAATATTAAAAAATTATGCAATAAAAAGGAAAAGAAAATTCATTAATTTAACTTCACATGATCACTGGTCCAAGGGAGAGGGACGAGAGGAATATTACATAAAAACATAGGAAAAGGATAATTAGTGGAGTAAAAATAGGGAACCTCTCGCGAATACCGACCCGCGGATCAAGAAAAAAACGAGTTAAATAGAAGGAATTATTGAACAATTAAATAACAACAAAAAGGAGCGATTTATCGAAATTCAAATCGAATAATTATAGTAGGAGAAAATTAAGGGATAGGAGGTAGCAGGATAGGCGAAGTCACTTATACAAACACGCACACCCACTCACTCACGCACACACGCACGCACGCACGCACGCATGCACGCACGCACGCACGAACGCACGCGCACACACACACACACACACACACACACACACACACACACACACACACACACACACACACACACACACACACACACACACACACACACACACACACACACACACACACACACACACACACACACACACACACATACACACACACACATACACACACACATCACACGGAAAATCGATCAGGAACACGTAAAGGGCAAGGAGATATTCCGCAATCACAAGCGTGACTTCGGAAATCACAAGCGTGACTTTACCAAGTGCCCGATACGAATACTGACGATAGGTCGCAGACCGGTATGTGGCGCCCTCCCACGCCGTCTTACATACAGGCCTGGAAACTCCGTTAGTTCACATGGTTTCTTTGCTGAAGTTCGCCGCAAGAGGCGCTGCAGTCGAGGAGTCAGTGTGCGAGAGAGACAACAATACTCACTCGCACTCACCAATGCTTGCAAGCAGTACTTATCGGAGTTACTACTTGCAAATATTTCTACGTATATGTGTTCATCTGTTGTTTTTTTCTAACAATAAATATGGAGATCGCATTTTATATTACAGCGCAAATATAATTTCGCGTTAATCAATCATATAATAACAATGATTGATCTCTTAGAATTCAAATAATGGCGTCTTATAATGGCAATAAGAAAGATTTTTAGTCATGATCGTTCTGCAGGGGGTGAGGGAATGGAATGAACAAAATAACGAAAAAAAACAAAACTTAATTTACTTTTTGTTGATCATTGTGTTTGTTCATTGGTTTGTCAAAATTGAAATCGTTTTTTTAACAATTTTTTTTAATTTCATATTTTCGTGAAAGGCGTTTTGCTTCATGCGCAACCTAATGTAATACATTATCGTGTATGATAAGATATCCTGTCCATGTTTTTCACATGGAAAGGAAAACCTATATCCCGTTAATACATCTTCGAGTATTAAATCAAACATGTTAACCTTTGAGGAATGCTTCACAAAACACGTTCCAACGTAGTGTATTAGATTAACGAATTCTGAATTAGCATGGTATAACCCGCCGCGAGATTTCATATCCACCAATTTAGAAAGAGCGGGTGAGGTATCAGAACTCAAGCAGACCCCTCCGCGACAGATGACACACGCTTCATATCTCTTCAGAACTTGCTTGCATAAGTACCCTGAAAGTAAGCACGTTATGATTTGATTACTTTATCGACAAACACAGAACATAAACACTGCGAGGTGGAAAAAATTGCATTCGAATCTACGATTCTATTTAAATTCAACGTATGTCCCAGTAAAAAGGAACGCATCAAACGTGATAGACATAAAACCCATAATGTTAGATAAATATATATTATTTAAATTACCACCTGTAATTAATAGTAACGAAAGAATTAAAAACAATTCTTTGTACTGAGATGATGATTTCGACGATTCTACCATCGTGCTATCAGAGTTGTTAGTTTATTCGACGGCGACCCTCGTTGAGTTAATAAAAAGCCTTCTTCATAAAAAACTAGTTAAGGGGCCAGTCCATTTTGGAGCCACGATAAAAGGCTATTTTCGCGATTTTTTTTTGAGGATTTGTAAAAGATATGAATATAAAAGTTGTTCGGCTTGATGAAAAAAGTCTTGAAATACATTTTGAAAAATTTTTATTCATTTTTGAGTAGAAAAACTATAGGTTAACGTAACTCCTCAAAAATAGGTGGGCAAGGTAGCTCCATCACAACTCGGCAACGGCTTGTCTGAAACAAAAAAAATCAAAGTTCATTAGATTCAGTATGACACCAGCTACAAAATGACCCTCGGATATAAAGTTTTATCAAAAAATAAAAAAATGGCAGATGAAAAACAATAAAAGAAAAAAAACGCGTTTTTCGCAGTTTTTCGCAAAAAAGAGTAAAAATCAAAATTTTAAAACCATCGAGGGTCATCTTATTGCAATTCATGTTTACAATATGTGGTTCAAATTTCAAGAGAATCGGTTTATTAGTTTTAGAGATACGATGGAGCTAGATTTTGAAAAAGTTGTTTCGACAAAAACGCGTTTGAAGTTTATACTATGAAAAACTCTTACCTAAACTCAATCGGTAATTCCTGCACCGTACAAAATCCCTTCTGATTGCTCATCATCGTCGATTTCTTCGAGTCTTGCTTGCTTTCGTTTGGTTCTGGTCTCTTTTGAGCACTCAGAACTGCGGTGGTTTGCAGAGCAAACATGCTCGTCTTCGCGATTGTCGGCGCATCCACGTCGGTTTCATCAACTTGATCGTCAAAGTTTGTATTTTTGCTTTTGACACTTTTTTTACGGTAGCCGTTTTTTTTCTTCACAACTACAGTTTTTTTCGGTGCGGTTTTTTTCGATGCGCCTTCTTTCGGAGTAACGTTTTTCGATGCGATTTTTTCCGCTCCAGCTTCCTTTAGAGCTTTTTTCTTTTGGATCAAAGATTTTCTTGCTTCATTTGCACGTTCGAAATCGCGCTTGGCCACATGTAAAACACACTCCAATTTTTTGACAACGAACTCTTCACCATAGGGAAAGCAATTAAGCAGTATTCTGAAAGTCTTTGAGTCAGAATTACCGATGTAGAACCCATATCGCACAGCAAATCTTTCTACAGATTGTAAAAACATTTCTACTATGTCATGTACCCCCATTTTGCCAGCACTTCCTGAGTGATTTGCTGTACAATGAGGTTTATGCTTCTCAGACCAGGTGATAAAGTCTAATGTGTTTTCTTTACCTTTCCATTTTTCATATCCTTTACAGAGACTTGATCGTATTTCAACGTCAGCGATTTTTCCAGTAAATCGAAGAATAAGTGAAACTATACCAATTCGCGAAGAGAAACCTCTTTTTTCCCACGATCCGTCACCAGAAACTGTCGAAAACGTCCTCGGGAAGTCCTTTTTCCTTTTGCACTTTTTTTCTTCTTTAACAGATTTGCGCGTCACTAAATCGAAAACGGTTTTCACTGCTATGGCAATGCCGTTAACGATTTGATAGTAAACATTCTTGTGTAATCCATAGCCTAAGTCCATTAGATCACAAAATAAGTTGATTCCAGCTAATCCAATGCCCATTAAAGGCATCACAAACACGAGGCGACGATTCACTTCATAACCACTTCTGATCATCGGGCACGAGTTAATGTACTTTTCGCCACACGCACAACTCAAACACACTTCAAAACCCAAGCCTCGCTCTCCATATTTAGAAAATGAAATTTCTCCATTGGACAATAACACTATAAGTAGTTTCACAACGTTGAAAACACGAGAAGAAAGCTTATGATACTGTAACCGGCAGCTGGATTTGCGTGTACGTCGAAACTCTGATCCTTCGAAGTTGCCCGTTTTTCAGCTGATTTGCTTGCAAAATCTGCCGTTTTATCCGAGTGTTGATTCCCTAAAAACTTCCGCTTCCTGGTTCTCCCTGGATGAGCTTTGTTCTTTTTACCGATGATGCACAACCCGATGTTACTTCTACGCAGTCTAAGCGAATACTGATGTTGATATAACGGTAGAGGCATTTCAAAGTTCGTTTTTGCTCCTTAAACTTACTTATAACTGCGGTTATATTCCAAGAAGGACTAAAATATAACTTGATTATACGATTTATAATGAGACGCAGCTATTTAATAAACAATAGCGGGGAAAGAGGATTAAATGGCCGATGGGTCGGCGGGGCGCGCTATACGCTCAGGTAGACGAAATAAGGTCCTGACGTTCAGGTAAAAAAAAATCCTCAGAGCTCGGATTTTCATAATATTTTGACACAAATTTCTGAATGTATGTATTTTCGAAAACATAAAAAAATCGATTTTTTGAAATTTTGAAAGTGCACTGGCCCCTTAAAATAAAAAATATCTGTCACGTAATAAACTATACAGTAATACAGCCAAAACTATACAGCCAGAAGAGGGATATAATCGTGATCGACAGGGTACTCGATGACATCGTCAGCCTCCCATTCTTCTTTATCTGGAACGGCGTCTAATTTTCGTCGATCTTCGTCACGATACTTAACCATTTTCGGTTCCGATTTTTCGCCATTCAAACTTTCAGATCGCTTAGTGATATCAAAATCTGCGGCTCAGGTCGTTCTGTAATGGTACCATATCGTGAAGGCTTAATCACGCTATATACTGACAGCGGTTTATATAGCTGCAAACAAGTTGAACAGGTGGGATGATCGTTGCAGCCTGCTGCCTGGCGGATTGTGCCAAAAAATGTCTGCAACAGTTAAGTTATTATTATTATTATTTTTAATCGTGGTAAGAAGGGGGTAACATTTTTTAATGACCATGGGCGTCTCCACCTCACCAGCCGTTAGAAGTTGGATCTTAACACCCGGAGCAGCGTCGTCACCCGTGTGCCGGACGCTCATCTCGCATAATAGGATTCCGGCCGTGGACTGCGTTAGCATTACTTCCAGCCGGACATCCTGTCCATGTCCTCTTGTCTGATCGGATCTTCTCGTCATGGTCTTGGCTACTGAGTGCCGGCCCTTCTCATTTGCTCAGTCACCCAAGCATCCGTCTGTATTCTTTCTCCGAAGGACAGTCTCTACGAAGATGGATACGATAGCCCACCGTTTGCTGTCCTGGGTCATCACGCCAACGATGTTGTCTGGCGTGATTTCTCCAACTGTCGCCTCTAGTCGGCGTCTCGTCTCGGTCCGTCGCTCACATATAAAGAATGTGTGTTCCGCGTCGTCTCGGTCGTGTCCGCAGTATTAGCAGTCTGCAGTCCGTACCCTTCCCATGTTGTGTAGGTACCGTCTAAAGTATTCGTGTCCCGTCAGGAACTGCGTGAGATAAAAGTTTACCTCTGCGCAGCTCCTTCCGATCCGAGGATTCAGTTTCGAGGATCCGAGGTATCAGTCGTTTTGTCCATGTCCCAGACGTCTCGTTTGTCCATTTGTCCGTCCCGTCTGTGCACTCTGAAGGTAGATTCTCCTTCGTTCAAAAGCTAGGAGATCCACCGGGATCACGCCCGCTACGACCAGAACTGCCCCTGCCGAGACAGTCCTATAGGCGCACGCGATCCTGAGCGCACCTTGTCTCAGTCCCATCGTCATTGTGTGTCTGTATTTAGCTACGTGGAGTGCTTCCCCCCATATCTCGGCGCCGTATAGGAGGATCGAGTGGGTCGTCGACATGAGTAGCCGACATTTACTCGCTCTTGGTCCCATGGTATTTGCCATCAAGCGGCTGAGAGATTTTACTCACTCCGCCGCCCTCTCGGCTGTCCGTCTTATGTGGGGCCAGAAAGTCATCTTCCTATCCAGCGTGACCCCCAGATACTCGATTTCGTTTCTGGTCTCCAACATCTCTGTCCCGACATTCATCGGTATTATCGTCGGTGTTCTCTTTCTCGTTAGTAGCATAAGTTCTGTTTTGGCTGTGGCCAGTCGGAGTCCATGTTCTGTCATCCATCCGTCCACCCGCCTCATCACTTGGTTCAGTCGTAGCTGGGCCAGAGACGGATCGCGTTCGATGATCGGTCTCAAAAGTCCGGTCCGAGAATTGATCCCTGGGCGACCCCCGCCGTGATCGTCCGGGTTTCTCGTCCGTCCGTCGTTTCGTACGTAATATGTCTGTGTCGTAAGTAGTCACTCAGCACTCGGAGTAGGTACGGTGGGACCCCGAAAACGCCTCTCAGCGCTTCCATGATGTCCGCTCAACTCGCCGAGTTAAAAGCGCTCTGTACGTCCAGTGTCGCCAGTAGTACCATCGGGCGAGCCACATGGCAGTACTGTTTAGTTCGTTCGAAGGTCGTTACGACGTCTTGGATTGCTCCAATTGTCGATCATCCCTTCCTGAAGCCGTATTGTCTGTCCGATAATCCTCCAGCGGCTGCAATTGCAACCGTGAGTCTGGGTCTTATCAGTTGTTCGTACAGTGTTCCTGTCGTATCGATTAAGCTCAGCGGGCGGTAGGCCGACGGCGAGTTCGGGTCCCCCTTGCCTTTGGCAATGAGCACCAGCTTTGCCACCTTCCACCGCTCACCGAACGTGCCCGTCGTCAAGTATGTGTTGTATATGTCCAGGAGAACCCGCGGCCTCAGGTTGCCCATCAGCCGCAGAATCTCCCCCGCAATGCCGTCCGGTCCTGGGGCCTTTCCGATCTTCATCGATGCGCCTCCTCGGAAAAGAGTGGTGTGTCCCCAGGTTCGTCGTCATCTTCCGTCTCCGTCCTCGTCTCCTGCGTTAGAAAAAGTCTGAGCCCCGAGTCCGTGTGTGTGTCCGTAACGAAGACACCGGTACTACCTTGGTACTATCGTCCTGAGTCGGATGCGGCAATTGACCCACCCGATCTTAAGTCGCTGTCGTTCCAGTAAGTGCATGGCTGTCTGTAATTCTAGCTCGCACACCGCCATGCACAGTCTGGATCTGTTGGGGCCGAATATGTGCACCTTCGGGTCCCCTTCCCGTCCCGTCTCTTGTTTGAGGATCGCCGCGATCTCCTCGGGAGTCGTGACGCAGTCCAGGTCCGTAATCTCCAGCGATGGGCGGGACGCGCCCCTCCTGGCCGATTGTGCTCTGGACGGAGCGCTGGAAGTTTTGGCTCTCCTCTCGTCCTGACTGCACGTTAAACAGCAGTCCTCCGTCTCTTGTCTTGCGGTAGCCTCTCACCGTCACGTTGTCCGTCGCGGAGTCCACCTTCGTCTTGACCTGTCGCAATAAGTCTGCGGAGGTCATGCCGTGTTGTGGCTTGACAAGGATGGCCGTCCCCGGAGGCATGTGGCGCGGTATGTCCTGCGTGACCACTTTGTTGTCCTCGTTCGTCTGCTTGTTCTGTTCTGTTTTCGTTTTTTCTTACGTTTCTTTTCGCTCGTTTGTACTTGCCAGCTCCCCTCTGGCGGTTGCGTGTCGTCGTCGGTCTTTTCGCCGGCTGTTGGGGACGGCTGGCGTCAGACTCGTCACGTTTACGTGTGGCTGTCCTTAGTTTCCTGAGCCTTTCGCATTTGCCCAGGGCGATCTCAACAACCTCCGTGATGACTTTGATGCCGTATTTTGTCTCTTTGTTCACGTTTTTCTGCATGTTTGTCTTTTCCTGCATGACTCTGACTCGCTTGAGGATTATCTGCAGATGGTCCTTAAGGCATCTGGCCACCATGTATTTTTTTTTCATTTTTCTTAAAATAAACCCTGAATTGTTAAGAACAATTTGAGCCATAGTACGTATTAAAAAACGCAAAATTGACCAAGTTACAGTTATTTTTGGCAGGAAGGTTGAGCCGCTTCGGGCAGTCGACCGTGCAGTTTGATCCGTGTTTATAACTCGCACGGTTTAGCTCACGCAGCTGTCCTATTGTGTCCTTCTGTATAGATTAGTCGTTTACTTTATGTTACCCAGTATAGAGTGAGAACGCTTCCCTGAAGCCATACCCGTTATTTATAATTTCACGAGCGTCAGTCAATATTCGACACGCAACACCGAACCACGTGAAAATATTATAACGATAATGTCACGAAAAAAATGGAAGAAAAACCAACGTCTCGACATTATGTGGACAAAAAGGGTTCGAGGAGTCGAAGACTTTGATCGAGTAGTATGAAAAATAAAAATCACCCGCCCAATCGATACCAAATGGAGCAGGAAGAGACGAGTACGAGTCGATCGGCGAAAGAATTGAAGGCCAGTGAAGAAATCGACGTACCGATTAGTGCGAATTTCGGATATAGTATTATCAACTTTGTGACCGTTTTTTCTGCAATTAGTAACGTTGTGAAGTGCAAAAAGTGCAACGGTGACATTAAGTTTTGGGAATCGAGTATTTGTGGGCTCGGTTTCAAGTTAGTGGTGTCGTGGGACTTGTGTGAACCAACCACAGTCGATTCAAGTCCTCTTATTAACCACAAGGCGTACGACATGAATCGACGAATCGTATTCACGTTTTGATTGCTGGGAATTGGCCACAAAGGAATTGATAAATTTTGTGGCATCATGGATTTACCGAAAGCGATATATCACTCGTTTTACGACACCGTTGTCAAACAAATTCACACTGCTGCAGAAAGTGTATGCAACATATCGATGGAAAATTCTGTGAAAGAAGAACAAAAATTAATAACAGAAATGGGAAAAGGCACAGGTTTGACTGTTTCTGGCGATGGAACTTGGCGCAAACGAGGTTACTCTTCGCATTCTAGCGTATCGACGACTATTGGATATTGCTGAGGGAAAGTGATAGATGTTGTTCAGGAATTACGATCCATTCATAATCCCGAATTGTTCATAATTTTCTGCGGGAGTTAGACGAGCGAGTCACGCCGGGATCCTCTCGTGGCTGTCGTCGATGGCGCCACTTTTCGGGCATTTGCTCTCATCGATCGCGAGATCACGCGGCTTTTCCCTCACTCTCTCTCATTCTGTCCTCATCGATCACACAGAGCACACGGATCGTCTCACGGGTTGATCAGTAAACGGGAAATTCCTCATCGTATATTTCGGGGCCATAGTTCCTCTAAACGTACAGTACTTGGGTTGCAGTTACAAACGCGTAATTCGGGCGATATTACTGCATTATGGGCGGATCGTCGAGATCTCGGTCGATCCGATCCTTCGCCCGCGTGTCGGGACGCGTCTCACGGCGGCGGCCATTGTCCGCCCTCGTTCAGGAAAGTTCTCATCCGCGTCTTTAAAACGGGCTTTCCTCAACATTTAACGGGTTACTTTCTAATTTTCTACACATATACTGTCTCTTTGTATTATATATTGTTAATAAACTTTTATATTATTTTTCCGTACATCGAGAACTTGGCGCCTTTTCTTTTTCCACCTACACCAGATCTTCCGGGTCCTTCTCAAACATTTTTGGTCCTTCGAGCCGGATTTGGTGGGGGATTACGTGCCAGTTCTTCGAGAAAAAGTGTAGTAAAACGTGTGTGCGTAAATTCGGGACAATTTTAGGGACTCATTTCTGGACGAATCGGGACTCAGTGAATTTTTCGGGAGCGTAAGCCGAAGCTCACAAAAGTTTTGCTCACCGACAACGCCACACGACGCGTTTGCTCGAGTTTGAATTTACAACGGCTTTGTTCCACGCGTCTAGTGCGCGCTCTTTCATTCTCTTTCCGCCGTACGCGGCGTCTCTCGGGTATATCACGCGTCGATAGTGCGCGCTCTCTTTTTCTCAGAGAGAAGTGCTCTCATTGGCTATAGGTCAATCACGTTCAGACTTCGGGCAGAGAAGATCGTGCGCGCTCACATTCAGCCTTCTCATTGGCTCTCGCTCAGTGTCTCGCGGGCTTCGTACAGTGTAGATCGTGCGCTCTCTTTCAGATACACGTGACAGACTCACAAGTCAAATTTTACGCGCGAAGCTTGGGATCCTCTCATCGACAATCATACGCGTCACAATTTTCGGGACATCTTTCTCGGAGAGGTGCTATACTCACGAGACACGTGCTCGGGTTAACGTGCCGGCCATTCATGGAACGTTTGTACCAGTGCAGCCAGATCGCGCGCAAAAGTGACCCCCTCTCTAGTGTCTTGCGCGCCAATCACACAATCATAGTAGCGCGTGTCCGTGAGCGAGCGACGCTCGGACATCTTCGGAAAGAGCCGAGCGCCGTCGAAGTTTCCCTACCGCGCCTTCGGCAGCTATACCAATACATGGACGCTGAGCACGTTCATGTGCGGCCAAGCCAAAACGAAGGCTTCGAGGGAAAAAGCAATCTGAGCACGACTCGCGCGTGACGTCACCTGACGGCGCGCGCGAGGCTTGTAGATGATTTCAATGCTTATTTAGCTCTTGATTCTGCGTTATTAATGTATAGAAAAAAATGTATCGCGCACTCTGATCGCTTATTTTTTTAGTTTATACGTTAATTTAAATATAATAATGAATCTAAATTACAACTTATTTATCTTCTAAAAAATTGTTTACGCTTTACTCACGCCCGTCCTTATGCCAAATATATTATAATTCATAAAAGTAAGCGGAAATATATTTATATTCGAATTATTATATTAATTCTCATACTTTCATCAATAAAGCATTATCCCCAAAAACAAGCCAATCATCCATCCGGCCGCGAATCGTCAGTACCAGAAAGTGCACATATCCTACAAGCGATGAGATGGTTCCGTTGGTAGCGTTCCCGGCTTCGGTTCGCAGGGGCGCGGGATCGTTCCCCGCGCTCAGTACTTTTTTTAATTTTTATTATTCTTATTAATTCTTATTTGATTAGTTATTTTTATTAGTTATCATTACTATTTTAATTTAACTATCATTAATTTAAATGTAATAATAAATCTAAATTACAACTTATTTATCTTCTGAAAAATTGTTTGCGCTTTACTCACACCCGTCCCTATGCCAAATAAATTGTAATTCATAAAAGTAAGCGGAAATGTATTTATAGTCGTATTGTTATATTCATTCTCGTAAGTTACGATTCGCGGCCGGATGGATGATTGGCTTGTTTTTGGGGATAATGCTTTATCGCTTGATGAAAGTATATGAGATAAATATAATAATACGAATATAAATATATTTCCGCTTACTTTTATGAATTACAATTTATTTGGCATAGGGACGGGTGTGAGTAAAGCGCAAACAATTTTTTAGAAGGTGAATAAGTTATAATTTACATTTATTATTATATTTAAATTAACGTACAAACTAATAAAATAAGCGGTCAGAGTGCGCGATAAATTTTTCGACACTTAACCCTTTGACTGTTAGTGACGCACATATGGGCAAAAAAAGTCGTGCCATTTTTGTGTCATGACAAACATGTGGGCATTTGAAAAAAAAAACATATTTCTACTACAGCGATTTGACTATAATTTGGTAAATCATAGATTTCGAGGTGGCTGAATCGGAATTTGAAATCAGATTTCCAAAATTCAAAATGGTGGATCCAATATGGCGGATGCAAATTCGAAAAAGTGGTTGAATTCCAACGAAAGTACGTACCGTATGGGTTTTGAGGTCGCTGAAACCGAATTTAAAATCGGATTTCCGAAATTCAAAATGGCGGATCCAATATGGCAGACACAAATTCGACAAGTAGTTTGATTTCGACAAAAATTTGTATCTTTAGGATGTTCATGGTCGGGAATTTCGAATTTGTGCCCTAACTTCAAGTATCTGACGCTCGGATACACTATGATGAATAAAAATTTAGCAAATCATGTATGACAATCTATCCATAGTAACAAATGTAAAACAATACTTTTTTGGTTTTGTATCCCGCTCGCTGCCGAACTCAGAGTCACGAATCGAGGACGTGGCGGTCATTGCCTCCGATTATGTATTTTGTTGTACTTTTTGTGCTTTTTGTATTTTCATTTTTTATGTGCTTTTTGTTTTCAAATTTCTTGTTACTATTCGTATTTTCTTTTTTTTTCTCGTATTTCTCGTATTCATTTTTTTTTGTATTTTTTCAACTTAAAAATTGTGTTTCTTTTGTAGTTTTAATTCTTTTTTGATTTTAATTTTATTCTTTTTTTTGTTGTCTGTATCTATTGCTTTTTTTCATTCTTTGTGGATTTTTTTTCATTAATTCATATCTTTTATTTTATGTTTGGACAACATATGAAAAAGAATTTCGGTATTTCACCTGATCATACCGTTATTCGTGGTACTTTTGGAAGCAAGGTACCGCACACAGTGGAACGTTACCACAATCTTTGCACATAAAGAATGTTGCCTTCCTTTGTTTTTTGGAATAACATTCAGTGCAACGCTTTCTTATCTACCTATCATCTGAAATATAGAATGGATAGTGACTTCGTGACGAGCGCAGAGGATTTTTGGGTTTATAATCATACTCTTTAGATGATGTGTGTTGATCACAATGATCTTCTAACAGCTCTGTTGCCAGTGCACAATGAAACTGTAAAGAAGTCATTTTTTTTTAGTTAGTTTAGAGATAATTATAGACGACGGACGCATTATAAATTGCAGTATCGAATAAATGAAAGTATAATTTGTGATGCCAGTTGACGGTCGTGTGAATTGTTTCATACGAAGAAATCGACTGATCTGTTTTGTCTACATCTCCCATTTAGTTATTATAAGAAATAACAACATTTGGCTTCATGGTCTGTTTCTTGGTGAGCTTATCTTTAGTCCACGTCAAAATTCTCGCTAGACATTCACATTGTTTATATTATTATTAATATTATGTTAAATGATTTCTCGGATTTAGTCGCTCGAATTCAAATCAACTCCATCATACTGAAACTGAAAACCTTTCCTGTCATATTGGAGCCACCATTTTGAATTTTGGAAATTCGATTTCAGATTTGAATCCAGCGACCTCGAAAACCCTGAGGTACTCACTTTCGTCGGAATCACAGCATTTTTCAAATTTGCGTCCGCCATATTGCATCCGCCATTTTGAATTTTGGATATCTGATTTCAAATTCGGATTCAGCGACCTTGAAAACGCCATAGTACTCACTTTCGTCGGAATCAAACCATTTTTCAAATTTGCGTTCGCCATATTGGAGCCGCCATTTTTTATTTTGGAAATCCGATTTCAGATTCGGTATCAGCGACCTCGAAAACCGTAAGGTACTCACTTTCGTCGGAATCAAACCATTTTTTAAATTTGCGTCCGCCATATTGGATCCGCCATTTTTAATTTTGGTAATCCGATTTCAGATTCTGCGACCCTAAAAACCTTCACACTGAAATTTTAGGGTAAATCTGTGAAGATTTTTTTCCAACACAAAAGTGGCGCGAAAATCTAATTTTCGCTTGACTGCGAAGGGGTTAAAGATAACTAATTTAAATAATAAGGATAGCTAATAAAAATAACTAATCAAATAAGAATTAATAGTAATAGTAAATAAATAAAAAAATACTGAGCGCGGCGAACGATTTCGCGCCCCTGCGGATCGAAGTCAGGAACGCTACAAACGGGACCACCTCATCTCTTGTAGAATATGCACGGAGAGAATTAAATGTTAAAAATTACCGTGCAGTAACGGTAACCAGATGACAACCCTGAAACTTCGCTTGTTATTGCTGAGTAAAACACAGATTTTTACGAAAATAAAATAAAATTTCGTCTTCAGATAGAAAATTTTACCAGATTTTCTAGTAAATTTTGATGTGTAACAAAATACGGAAAACTTAAATTTAAAAAATATATAATATCAGCGAAATTTTACTGTGCATTTTATTATTTTATGCCTTTTAAAAATCTCTATAAAAAAGTATCGTCTTTATAACAGTTATTTTAAGATTTATTATAAAATTTAATGAGTGTTATAGGAAAATGTATTGTGCTCTCGGTAAAAATTATTGTGCGCGCTTGGTTAAAATTATCGTGCGGTACGGTACGGTAATTTTGAGGCACTGCATGGTAAAAGTTCCCCTTCAAACCAAGTAGGGGTGCGCGGTCTCGTTTCAGTAGTCTATCTATTCCTTAGATGGCGCGATGGGAGTTCCAAAAAAAATTTCGTCTAAACTGCGTACATAAACTGCTTATGAAATTTTTGAGAGTGAATACGATTTTACGATTTCAAACGTTGACAAGATAATATTGTGATGGTCGAGCGGATGATTGAGGATTTCGCGGGAGACGATTGACTCAGACACGGACTATTCTGATTTGGATCTTTTATTCCTAATTCGACTTGGCGAGGGAGTGCACGTAGTTGTTAGAGGTTTTAGGATGGACTGCTGGCTCTCGGTCCAGCAGGAGGAAGCGTGGTTGAGTGGAGGGGCCTTAGGAAGGTAGAGGGGATGCCACGCGCGAGTATAGCGAAGCGCGTGGGCTCGCGAACAATGGGACTCAGGAGAGATGAGAGAGAGAGAGAGAGAGAGAGAGAGAGAGAGAGAGAGAATGAGAGATGCTGGAGAGGACTTCTGGGAAGGGAGATTTAGTTTCTGCTGAGGGTTTCTAGGAAGGAGGATTAGGTTTAGGTGAGAGCTGTGGGAAACGGTTGATATGAGGGCGTGAGACTGGGTTTGGGAATAGGAGTCGTGTGGGACCGTGACACTCCCCCTCTTACAAGAACGATGCTCCGCATCGTGGGTTACAAAGCTTTTTTTTTCATTGATTCTATATAATAAAATAGAAATGTGTGTGGGTGTGTATGCATGTATTTATGTAAAAATGTGTGCGTGTGGTGTGTATGTGTGTACTTATGTAGTGTAACGTGGGTGTCCCAAAATATGTGCGTTTGTTAGGGGTGTGGTTTAATTGCGCTGTAAGCGCAATTCGGGCCGCAGTTTAGTCGGACGGAACTGTTCGAATATGCTTAGTCGGGATGAGATGTGTTCCGTGTGATAATTTTGTTCCGTGTAGTAGTTTTTGTTCCGTGTGGTAGTTTTTGTTCCGTGCAGTAATTTTTGTTCCGTATAGTAGTTTTTGTTCCCTGTAGTAATTTTTGTTCCGTGTGGTAATTTTGTGCCGTGTAATGATTTTGTTCCTGCTAAAGTAATGTTTTAATTTGGTATGTTGGAGTTATGGCCGTGGATCTGAAACTGACTATAAGATTAGTTTAGATGAGTTAGTAGGGGCTGTTTTGGTTACAAAAGGACGGGTGTGTGTGTGTGGTTGGTAATTCCATATACATATGTATATATATACGTAAAAAAAAGAGAAGAAGAACCCAAATTTTTGCTCCTTCGTTGACGATAGTCTTTGCATTTGTTCCCTTTATAGTTTGCCGTGATTTACTTTTTGGCGTAAGGTTCCTTTTTTTCTAGATTCGTTGTTTGCCGAAATGTATATATATATATATATATATATATATATATATGTTATCATTCTCTTCTTTTGGTTGCATCTGAAACAGTCTGAATTCTGATTAATTTGAGTGTTAGTGGGCATAGGTGTGTTATCCAGGATCCGGTAAGGTTGTTCTTCAGTTGACCAATGTGATGGATGAATACCTATTCAATATTGATTTTAAATTATTATTGAGCTTTATCTCATACATGGGTTAATAGTGTCTGTCTTGATGGTTTGAAAATAAGCATAGGCTGAGCATATAATGAGAAATGGAAGTTATAATAGATTGTATGTAGCCGTCGTGTATACAATATTGTGCATGTACTTGTTCAATGCTGGTACAATTTACATGGGTGAATGTAACGCAAGGAAAACGAAAATGATTTACCAAGGGAATAGAAAAATAGTAAGGAGGAATGATTCTATATATGATACGTATGTGCAGCGTTACACTAAAATACATATGTCGTTGTTTCTTAGTGCAATCTTGTAACGTCGTAATTTTATAAAAAGGTGTGCGTGACAACATATTCGGGTTCAATTTGATCTTCATAAGCCAATTTGGTTCTGTTTGTGTCTACCTAGATTTTGAAAATTATTCTAATCGGTTACTTCTAGACATTCGAATGGACTCGTATAGCTACTATCACGATCGATTTTTTAGTTCTTTAAATTAAATCTTTCTTAACAATACGAGTTGTCGAGTTTGACATTTTGGTACTTTCGTTCGCCTAGCATAATATCGTTTTTCTGTTTATTTTACTCAAAATTGTTTTCAGAGTGCCAGTTGTCGAACGTCGTTACAATTTCGGTTCAATATTTTAATATAGTCGTCAAATGTTAATAGGTTTTTTTTATGGTATAAATGTTCATGGTAAAGAAGCTTTGTGTTGTGACTATTATTTATTGATAACGAATTCTTTTTATGTGTTGAATTCTAAAGTATCTCTAATTCTTCTAATGCGGTTTTACGAGGTCTACCGCGCCTGTGTTTAGCAGTTGATGTTGATTGCTGATGTCAGATGATTTTTTTTTTTTTTTTTGAGCATCTCGGGGATGGTGATGTTAGGTTAGGCTCGGTATGCGCGTTCGATTGTTGTGCGCTATCTGATTCTTTGTCTTCCGTGTTGATTGTAGTTGAGCTGGGAGTCAGATTCTCTTCCATCTTAACGGGGATCTTCGTTGTTAATTCTTCGTCGTCCATTATCGTTGCCTGTTTGTCGTAAGTTGTATCGTTGCCGGTAGATTTCGGCCCGCCGAAGTGTCTACCCGCGTTGATGGGGATCCTAGGTGGCAGCGCAGAGGTTGCATCTTTTCCTTATTTCTACTTTGCCGCGTCCGGCTATTGTTCGGCCTTTTACTTCTTCATTTGCCCTTATTTATTTTCTTCTTATTTCATTTATTCCTTCGTGCTGCTTGAGCTATTTATTTTTTTCTTCTCTGTGCTGCTTGAGCTATTTATTTTTCTTCTTCGTGCTGCTTGAGCTATTTATTTTTCTTCTTCGTGCTGCTTGAGCGATATATTTTTTCTTCTTTGTGCTGCTTGAGCTATATATTTTTTCTTCGTGCTGCTTGAGCTATTTATTTTTCTTCTTCGTGCTGCTTGAGCTATTTATTTTTCTTCTTTGTGCTGCTTGAGCTATCTATTTTTCTTCTTTGTGCTGCTTGAGCTATATATTTTTTCTTCTTTGTGCTGCTTGAGCTATTTATTTTTCTTCTTTGTGCTGCTTGAGCTATTTATTTTTCTTCTTTGTGCTGCTTGAGCTATCTATTTTTCTTCTTCATGCTGCTTGAGCTATATATTTTTTCTTCGTGCTGCTTGAGCTATTTATTTTTCTTCTTCGTGCTGCTTGAGCTATATATTTTTTTTTCTTTGTGCTGCTTGAGCTCTTTATTTATTTTTTCTTCTATTTCATTTTCCTTTTTCTTATTTATTCGTCTTCTTCGCTGCTATAGAACGTTGTCGTTTTTGATCTTCATTGATACCATTGATGTTTCGTACCGTTCTTCATCCTCGAACGTGTCGCAATTACGTTTACGAGGTGTTTTTGTATATTAATTTATCTTGAGGATTGTTCCTTGTCGTAAGCTGTGGTCGTCCTTGTTCCAATCTAATGAGTTCCATCTCCTCCGTTGATACTTCTGAGTCATAGTTGTTATCGTCGATTGATTTGTTAACTTTTGGGTGTGCACTCCCTCCAAGTTGCGTGTTGCTTAAATCTTAGTTTGTTTGTTTTGTCGTAATGAGTTTCCTTTTATTACTTTGTCCGGTGCTGTATTGCCGATGCGTTCGTCCGATGTTGATAGGTTACGTTTGCCGCCCTGTTGAGAAATCCTTAATATTTCGTTTGATGATGGTTCCCTTGGCCTGACCGAGAGAATGTCGATCAAGCTTTCTTGATGACGCGTCTACGGCGGCATTGAGTTTTCCGGGCTTGTGGTGAATTTCATAACCATAATCATTAAGAGTCGCTTGCCATTGTATTACTTGTCGCGGTAGGTTAGCTTTTCTTCTTTTTACCATGTACGTGAGTGCTCGATTATCTGTTACAACTATAAAGTGGTGCCCGTAACCACAGGGCCTAAAGTGTTTCATTGCGTTTATGATCGCCAATATTTGTGCATTGCGTCTGATACGAGTTCCGATTTCGTGAGAGTCCGAGAGTAGAAGGCAACAGAATGATCAAATTTTTCGTGTTGTTGGCTGAGGACGGCGCCGATAGCGTAATTCAATGCGTCAATTATTAATTGGGACTCCTTATAGTCCGGATAACGCACGATTGGTTTACTTGTCATTTTCCTTTCAAGTAATTGAACGCTTGTTGACATTCCTCAAGTCATTCGAATTTTTGTGAAGCCTTCAATTGTCTCGTTAGCGGGAGACGGATTGTTGCGAAGTTCTTCACGATGCGTCTATAGGAATTCACTAATGCGTAGAATTGTACGATCATGTTCTTTTTTGTATTGGAAACTTGTACTGCTCGTGTTAGCTTGGGTCTCGATTCCGAGTCGTTTTCGTTGATGACGTGACCCTGATATTCGACATTGTTCTGGATGAACAAGCATTTAGCTGTTTGCAGCGTAAGTCCAGCATATTATAGTTTTTTTTTGTCGGTGAAATTCATGCTCGTGTTCCTTCAGGTTGGTGGTGTACATGACGATGTCAACCAAATATACGAAAAAGGTCGGTACCCAGTGATCCCGATAGCGCGACATCCATCAACCTTTAAAAGGTTGCTGGTGCATTCTTTTAAACTCCGAACGGCATTCGATTAAATTCATAATCAACGTTCAATATTGGAAATGCTGTTTTCGGTATGTCGCGTGGGATACATCTCGGTTTGGTCGAAATCGGATGCTAAGTCCAGTATTGAGACCTACCTAGCTGATCTAGGCTGTTCGTAATATCGTTCGTAAAATCGATTAACATACGCAATCGTTCTTTCCTTTCTCGGAACTATCCAAACGGGAGACTTGTATAGCAATAACGATGGTTATATTATTCCTTTTCCTGGTGGATGGTTGTAGATTTCCTGTTTGTGCACTTGTGGAACGAAATATTGGTTTGAATTTGTTGGTTTTTCGTCGGTTATAAAAATGTCATGTTTAACAAACAAAATTGAATTCATTTGGGCCCCGGTCTCGACGAAACAGTTCGTGTCTTTTCTCTAAGATCAACAGAATTTATTATTACTCTTGAAGGTTTTCGTTTCTGTAGTTCCCGGCGAAATGGTGGCTTTTCTTATTCTTTCTGTTTTATTATCACTCAATGGCTTGATTCGAACGCTCCTGCGATTTATTTCGTGTCGCGCTGTCCCGTGAAGACATGCTCAAATTTTTCTTTACTAATTCTGTTACTATCTTCGTGAGTTCGCGGAGGTTTTCGTCAGTTATGTTACTCGTGTCTCGCGATCCCTGTGTGTTGGTTTCATATTTTCGGTCGCGAGAGTTGTCGCGGGATCTGTTTCGCGAATTGCTGCGGCAGCCATCATGTGAACTGTCTGGATGTGTGTAACAACGATTGTTGTCTCGAGAGTGACTCGAGGACTGTCGTCTCCGTTGGTAATCGTTTTGTGAGTTTTGTTGTTCACTTCCGTAGCTGTTTTGGTAGTTCCTTATGGTGTTGTGTTGTTTGTAATGATAAAAATCTTGATAATCGTTTCGTGGGTCTTGTTGCCCGTTTTGATAACTGTTTTGTGTATTTTGTTGTCTGTATCTATATTTATTTTTGTAATCGTTTTGGAAATGTCGTTGTCCGTTTTGGTACCTGTCGCGTGAATTATTTCTGTAGCTACTGTATCCGTCTTGTGACGTGTTCCAAAATCTTCGATTGTTAAATTTTCCGTTCCATTGTTCTCTTAAATGCTTAAATGTGTGGCAATTGCCGGTGGAGCGGCTACCTGATTGATGATATTCGCAATATGTTGACAGAGATTAATTTTGTGTTTAGGAAAATGAACATTCGCTGTTTCTGTTCGTTTTAGTTCCGTAACTTATTCGGTTTTGTTTAATCGTTTGACGCATTTTTAATTCTTAACGCTTTCTTGTATAGCTTCATCGAAATGTTGAACTGCTTGTCGCATTAAAATAGCACTGACTTTATCGAAAAGATCGCGAGTAAACTCTGTAGTTACCGATTTATTTACTTCTTAATTCCGATTTTCGAGGTATTGTTAATCCTAATTACGCATATAACATTCATCGACCCTATCCATAATTCGTTTCATGATTGTGCGCGTGCGAGTTACGTACTCTGCTATCGGTTCATTATAGCTTTGCGCTATTTCTTTACGTTCTGATTCGAGATCTAATAATTCTATTGGAGCACTGAAATTATGTCACAAATCCGAAAGGAGTTCTTCGAGGGTTGTATAATTTTTCGTTTCCGCCAAATCGTGTGCGGTTCCTGTTAATTTATACTATATCATTACAAGAAGTCGAGCATGTTCGCTCGGTGGAATTATTTTTGCTGCTTTTTTGCATGCGCTTATGAAGTTTTCGACGGGAATATTCTTGCCGTCAAACGCGGGGATTGGTTGGTATATATCGCGGAATGTTAAACCTTCGTACGCCATATCATTAACGCCTTTGATTTCGCTTTCGAAATATTGAAAGTTTGTAAAATTTTATTTTTCGAATATTGGAAGTTTGGAAAGTTTTCGATTTTTCTTCTGTTTTGGATATTTATAGTGTGTAAAAAAAATGTCACTTTCGAAATATCTAAAGCTTATAAAAGATTTTTCGAATATTGCGAGTTCGAAAGGTTTTCAATTTCCGTTTTTCCTCCTTTTTTCAAATATTTATTACGTATAGACAGTGTTGTTTTCTTCGAAGAATTTATTTTCTCGTTCTTGTTTTAGGGTTTGTAACATTTCATTTTTCGGGTTGTACGGTTCGAGACATTTTCAATTTTCTTTTTTTTTTATATACTTATAATATATAAAAATGTTGTTTCCTTCAAGGTATTAAAATTTATAAAATGTTGTTTTTCAGTTGTTAAAAGTTTGAAAGGTTTTCAATTTCCTTTTTTCCAAATATTTATAATGTGTGAAGATTTTATTTTTCTTGAAATATTTAAAGTTTGAAAAAAAAATTGCATTTTTCCGGGTATCACAAGTTTGAAAAGTTCTAAATTTTCTTTTTTTTTTCAAATGTTTATAATGTGTAAATAAATTTTGTTTTTCGGATTTTATAGATTTGAGATGTTTTCAGTTTTCGTGCTTCTCTTTTTTCACATATTTATAATATGTCAACATTTTGTTCTCCTTAAAATATTTCGAGTTCGCAAAACTTTATTTTTCGAATGTTGAGCGTTTGGAGTTTTTTATTTTCTTGTTTTTTGTTCTCTAATTTTATAATGTATGAAAAGTTTTCTTCGAAATATTTAAAGTTTATAACATTTTATTTTTCAAATTTTACAAATTGTTTCCTATGCAAATTAAAAGGCGAAGGGAACGCAGAGACGACGAAGTTTCGCTACGCGTGTGTTTGTGCGCTTATTATGTGTATGAACGAGTGCAATAGCGGTAGGAAGCGAAAAAGAAATAATGAATAGCGTATTGCGTTTTCAATACGCACATATTGAGTTTTATCGATGTGACAATCTAGCGATATACGTTCATGTATCACATAGGTTCTGGCGATGTCAGATACTTACACACACTTAAATGTGTGGAGAAAAACGTCATTCGTTGCCACTCTTAGGGGAGGGCTTAAGAATAATAGAGAAAAAAGTGAGTTTGAAAATTACTTACAATGCCGTGATGAGCAAGAATAATTTCATAAAAACGCCTTGAGTCCAGTTATTCCCTTCCTTCCTTCTATATTGTCCGTGTGGTTGAGTAAGTTCGTTTTTATATTCCGTGAGTGAGTTCCTTTTGTTTTCCGTGAGTGAGTGCCTTTTGTTTTTCGTCTCGTCCGTGTGTATGTCGCTTGAACGTTGTGCGCTTGGATTTTGTGTGCGAGTGTCTGAGGTGTGTTTAAAAATTTTTTTTTTTTTTATAAAAGTTTGAGCGGGGTTCACGGGCCCGCTAAATTTTATTAGTTCACTTTTTGCGAACTTCTGAAACGCAAGGGGGGGGGGGGCGTTTCGCGAATCCGACTTCTGACACCAATTTGTGATGGTCGAGCGGATGATTGAGGATTTCGCGGGAGACGATTGACTCAGACACGGACTATTCTGATTTGGATCTTTTATTCCTAATTCGACTTGGCGAGGGAGTGCACGTAGTTTTTCGAGGTTTTAGGATGGACTGCTGGCTCTCGGTCCAGCAGGAGGAAGCGTGGTTGAGTGGAGGGGCCTTAGGAAGGTAGAGAGGATGCCACGCGCGAGTATAGCGAAGCGCGTGGGCTCGCGAACAATGGGACTCAGGAGAGATGAGAGAGAGAGAGAATGAGAGATGCTGGAGAGGACTTCTGGGAAGGGAGATTTAGTTTCTGCTGAGGGTTTCTAGAAAGGAGGATTAGGTTTAGGTGAGAGCTGTGGGAAACGGTTGATATGAGGGCGTGAGACTGGGTTTGGGAATATGAGTCGTGTGGGACCGTGACAATATGTGCGCAAATTAGTCACATCACTCGAGCCTACGATGGTTCCGAAAAGTATTGTAAAAAAATGATAGTATTAAATGAAAAATAAATTCTAATAATTAAATTTCTCTCCTTATCCGTTTGTTGAGTATACCAATTTATAGGAAAGAAAAAAATTTCCCAACAAAAAACAAACAGCGTTAATTTGTACCAATTTTTCAATAATAAATAATATTTATTATTATTATTATGGTTATTATTATTTCGGTTATTATTATGATTATTATGACACCGGTCTTTGAAGAGAAAATATATTTTACTAAGAAATCGGAGCGATGGTCTACTGGTTAGCGTGCTCGCCTTCAAACCGGGAGTCCCGGGTTCGAAACCCAGTTGCGTACATTTCGTCGTGAAATGTTTTTCTTCGGCATTTCACGGCTAAATAAGACACAGAGGGGAAGTCGGGCTGGGCCGCAAGGGGGGAACAGCGAGAAAGGTGGAGAGAGAAAAAAGGTAAACACAAAACAGTAGAGGAAATAAACGGTCACAATAAGGGGAAGATATATAAATTTTACCAGCCTTTTTAGGAAATTTTTCTCCTGAGGTTGACGCAGGTAAATTTTACTGTGCAGTATCGTAAAAATACCGCGTGCGGTGCGGTTGGTAATTTTTAACCGACAGTAGGTAAATTTTCGAATAAACATGCTAAATTTTACTGTCTCCAATTTCTACCCTTCTTATATAGTAAAATTTTTGCTACGTATTTGAAATTTTCTGTAACGTGAGTTAAAAAAAAACTTGTCGCATACGAATTATTATGTTTTTCTCACTTGTCACCACATTGAAATATATCACGGTAATTTTTACCGTGAAATTCACGACAAAAATTACTTTTTAATTCTCTCCGTGTGTGCACTTTCTGGTACTGAGGATTCGCGGCCGGATGGATGATTGGCTTCTTTTTGGGGATAATGCTTTATCGCTTGATAATAGTATATGAGAATGAATATAATGATGCGAATATAAATATATTTCCGGGTGTGAGTAAAGCGCAAACAATTTTTTAAAAGATAAATAAGTTGTAATTCAGATTTATTACTACATTCAAATTAACGTACAAACTAATCAAATAAGCGGTCGGAGTGCGCGATACATTTTTCGAAACTAAAAGCTAACTAATTAAAATAGTAATGATAACTAATCAAAATAACTAATCAAATAAGAATTAATAGTAATAACAATTTTTAAAAAAGCACTGCGCGCGGGGAACGATCTCGCGCCCCTGCGGACCGAAGCCAGGAACGCTACCAACGGGACCATCTCATCGCTTGTAGAATATGTGCACTTTCTGGTACCGACGATTCGCGGCCGGATGGATGATTGGCTTGTTTTTGGGGATAATGCTTTATCGCTTGATGAAAGTATGAGAATTAATATAATAATACGAATATAAATATATTTCCGCTTACTTTTATGAATTGTAATTTATTTGGCATAAGGACGGGTGTGGGTAAAGCGTAAACAATTTTATATAAGATAAATAAGTTGTAATTTAGATTTATTATTATATTTAAATTAACGTATAAACTAAAAAAATAAGCGATCAGAGTGCGCGATTCATTTTTTTGTATACATTAATAACGCAGAAAATCAAGAGCTAAATAAGCATTGAAATCATCTAAACGACTCGCGCGTGACGTCGGGTGACGTCACGCGCGAGTCGTGCTCAGATTGCTTTTTCCCTCGAAGCCTCCGTTTCGGCTTGGCCGCACATGAACGTGCTCAGCGTCCATGCATTGGTGTAGCCGCCGAAGGCGCGGTCGGGAAACTTTGACCCCGCTCGGCTCTTGCCGAAGATGTCCGAGCGTCGCTCGCTCACGGACACGCGCTATTATGATTGTGTGATGCGCGCGTAAGAGACTAGAGAGGGGGTAACTTTTGCGCGCGATCTGGCTGCACTGGTTTGTACTCAACAGGCCACGGGCGCTCGATCGGTACGTAAAGCTGCTTCATCGAACATTTGGGGAGTTTTTCTCAAGAAATTCACGAAATCTCTCGGGTCCATTTCAGTGTCGCGTAATTGACATTCGGGCACTTTCGGGCGTTACGCGTGCACTTGGCCTGTGAATTGGGAGTTCGTTTGGACATTTTTCGGTCATTTTCGTGTGCGCGCAGTGGCTTCGGACATTTTCGGTCACTTTCGGGTGTGCGTAGCGACATTGGACATTTTCGGTCATTTTCGGGTTTGCGTACCGACTTTGAACATTTTCGGTCATTTTCGGGTTCGCGTAGTGACTTTGGACATTTTCGGTCACTTTCGGGTTCGCGCAGCGACGCTTGGACATTTTCAGTCACTTACGAGTGTGCGAGTGGCTTTGGACGTGTTTAGTCATTTCCGGGTACGCGTAGTGACGTACGGACATTTTCGGTCACTTTCGGGTTTGCGCAGTGATTTCGGACATTTTCGGGAATTATATCTCACAAGAAGTCGAAGTCTCGCACGCGCTCAGCTCATCGGAGTTTTTGATCACTCACCGATCGAGTCTCGGGAAATTTTGGACAGTCCTTGTTTCAAAGAATCGTTTTCGTTCATTTTCGGGTTTTACACATCGAGTGGGTACGAAAGTTTTTGAACATTCTATCAACTAATCGCCTTCGAGATTTTTCGGGCGTTACCCATCAGTAGTGCTTCGGAGATTTCGGACGGGTTCTCAGCACAACACTCGCGGGTGTTTCATCTTTTCTCATGACGGGAACGCGTAAGCCTTGCGTTTGGTGTCCAGTTCGGATTACCTACGAGTAATTCGAGGACAAGATGTCGGGCAGCAAGGAATACGCCGTTGCTGCGGATCACATGGTCGAACCGGAGAACCTCGTGGTCCCAGAATCTTCGGCAAGCGCAGCCGTGCCGCCGAAATGGGAAGCAACGGTGGCTGAGCCGGAAAGAGAGAAATTTCCTGCGGTTTCACGCAGTACGTCTCGGAATCGTTCTCCTGCTGCTCGGGATACAAGCTCATCAACGCGGGATGGCGTGAAGGGACGAAGCGCGGGATCTGCACGTCTCAAGGTGGCTACGCAGGAAGCTCGGATCTCAATACTGCGGGACCTACTCGGGAGCCTCACTCGGGGGTCATCAGAGCCTCTCTCATTGGAGGAGGTCGAGGAGACCAGGCCTTTATCGTCTGGGAAATGTTTGCCTTCGTCCACGACGCGCCCTCTGAGCAATTTCCGGACGACCCGCTGGTTCAGGCATACATGGAGGCAGACCAATACACCTACACTTTCCGTATGGAGGTTTGCCAACGGTTGGCAAGACTTCGGGCGACCCTCAACGCAGCCTCCGCAACGGCATCGGGATCAACTCAACCGGGCACATCGGCCTCATCGGAACTTCCAACTCCGCTTCCGAAGATCTCGCTACCAAGGTTTTCGGGAAACTACTCGCAATGGGTCCCGTTTCGGGACATGTTCACAGCGCTCGTTCGGGAGAATTCCAAAATAACCGATGTTAAGAGGATGCATTATCTTCTCACCGCGGTTACGGGAGAAGCATCAAAGCTCATTTCGAGCTTGCCAATCATCGGGGCCGCACTCAACACGACATGGAACACGCTCCATGAGCGTTATAACAACAAATGCGCATTGGTCTCAGCTCATCTGGACGCCTTACTGGGCACGGAAACGGTCTCACCACGCTCAGCAAAGGAGCTCCATGGACTGTTACACTCCCTCAAGGCGGCGTACAACGCACTCGAAGCACTGGGAGGTCCAGTGCGCCACTGGGATTGGGTAATCGTACACGTCGTCTCGAGGAGACTCGACGCTCATCTGCGGAAAGCTTGGGAGCTCAAGGCGGGACGATCGAACGAGCCTCCCTCGCTTTTAGATCTCCGGGGTTTTCTAACCAAAATCTGGGGATCAACGAGCCACGAGTGCGGCTCAACGCAACACACCGTCGTCCTATGCGGGAACATCGAGCACATCGGGAGCTACTCGACCATCGGGCTCAACGCAATGAGAGACGGGGGCATTAGCTTGCTCGGGTGCTAGCTCATCAACGCTTCCGGGTTTTTCAACTCTGCTGGTCACGGGTTTGGCAGATCTCGAATTAACATTCGAGGCAACTCATCGGGTACGAATGCTAATCGACAACGGATCGGAGCTCACCTTTGTTTCGGAGAAGTTGACGAGACAACTCAAGCTTCACCGGGACAACGCGGCCATTCCTATCATTGGGATTGGTGGGACTCATTCGGGCTTGACTCGAGTACAAGTACAAATGTACAGTGTAGAAAATTTATCTCAAATCATGAGATAAATTTTCAAGTGTTCATTTTACCTAAGCTTTACCTATCCTTCCTTCCTTCTCAGCATCCGGATTATATTGGTCTCATTTGGACGGGCTGCAATTAGCAGACCCAGATTTTCTCTCACCAAGGGCGATTGATTTCATTTTGGGAGCGGACTCATACTTTCAATTTGCAGACGGGACTCCTATGGCGCAGAATTCGATATTCGGGTGGTTCGTTCTTGGCCCAATCGCCAATCGGGCTTCACGGTCGGGATTGTCTCAGCAAGTTTCGGTAGATCACAACTTCGAGGAAGTTCAGGATCTTCGCACTCGATTTTGGGAACATGAAGAGGCTCCCAGTCTACCTGCTCTTTAATTTACGCCTGAATAGCAGGAATGTGAGTCTCATTTTGTGCGGACTCACTCGCGGGATTCAACGGGACGGTATATCGTTCGATTGCCGATAATGTCGTTTACGAGTCAACTCGGGGACTCGTACGGTAGGGCAGCCCAGGGCCTGCAAAGACTATTACGACGACTATCACGGAACACCCCATATCAGAAACTATATTCAGAGTTTCTGCAAGAATATGAGGAACAGTCTCACATGAAACGGGCTTCACGTGCGCTTTCTCAGAACTCACGGGTTTATTACCTTCCTCACCACAGGGTGTTGAAAGAATCGAGCACTACAACGAAATTGAGGGTTGTTTTAACGGGTCAAGCGCTACGAGATCATGCTCATCATCGGACGTTTCACGGTGGGGCTCAGGTTACATTGGCATACCTGCGAACTCACTACTGGATCATCGGCGGACGGGCACCAGTACGCTCATTCATCTTGAGATGCGTGAAATGCGCGCGTCAAAGAGGGATAAAAGCTCAGCAACTGATGGGACAGTTGCCTCTCACTCGGGCTACATCTTCACGGGTGTTTCCCTACACGGGAGTAGATTACGCCGGGCCAGTCTCTTTTAAACTCGGACGAGGGCGAGGCTCTCGATCTCAAAAAGGCTGGCTGTGCATATTCGTATGCTTCTCAACCTCAGTGATCCATCTCGAGGTTGTTTCCGACTTGACTTCTGAGGCGTTCATAGCAGCGTTTCGGCGATTCACTGGAAGACGGGGCATCTGTCACACTTTATACAGTGACAACGGGACGAACTTTCAAGGAGCCGACGCAGAACTGCGCAGACTCTTCATCAGCGGGACTCGGGAATCTGAAACAACTGCTCAGATATTGGCCAATGACGGCACGCATTGGGTGTTCCACCCTCCGGGAGCTCCTCGCGTGGGCGAGAAATGGGAAGCTGCCGTCAAATCGGTCAAATATCATCTTCGGAGGACGATCGGGGAGACGGCTCTCATGTGTGAGGCCGTTCTCAGCTCTCGTCCATTGGAAACTCTCACGGAAGATCCGGAGGATATCTCCGCGCTTACACCGGGACATTTCCTCATCGGGGAAGCGCTCACCGCAGTTCCGGAGCCATCGCTACGGGAAATTAATCCTGCTCGGCTCTGCAGGTGGCAGCGCATACAAGAGCGGCTGCATTACTTTTGGGATCGTTGGTCATCAGGCTACCTACAACGGCAACAAGCCATCTCAAAATGGTATCATCCATCTCACGAGATTCGGATTGGGTCTTTGGCTATGTTGAACGACGAGAGGACTTCACCTACTAAATGGCCTTTGGTACGAGTCTTGGAACTGCATCCGGGACAGGATAAGCTCACACGGGTGGTCACTATTAAGACTGCCACCACCACACTCAAGTGGCCTATTGCCAAATTGGCCCTACTTCCAATCTCATCCGGGTCTCAATAGATCGACAGCACTGCTGCCGATGGCGGGTGGAATGATCATGAATTACGATCCATTCGTAATTCCCGAATTGTTCATAATTTTCTGCGGGAATTAGACGAGCGAGTCACGCCGGGATCCTCTCGTGGCTGATGTCGATGGCGACTTCGGGGAATTTCCTCTCATCGATCGCGAGATTGCGCGGCTTTTCCCTCACTCATTCTCATTCTTTCCTCATCGATCACACAGACCACACGCGTCGTCTCGAGGGTTGATCAGTAAACGGAAAATTCCTAATCGTATGTTTCGGGGCCATATTTCCTCTGAACGTACAGTACTCGGGTTCCAGTTACAAACGCGTAATTCGGGCAATATTACCGCATTACGGGCGGATCGTCGAGATCTCGGTCGATCCGATCCTTCTCCCGCGTGTCGGGACGCGTTTCACGGCAGCGGTCATTGTCCGCCCGCGTTCGGGAAAGTTCTCATCCGCGTCTTTAAAACGGGCTTTCCTCAACTTTGGCCGGTCTAATTTTCTACACATATACTGTATCTTTGTATCATATATTGTTAATATACTTTTATATTATTTTTCCGTACATCGAGAACTTGGCGCCTTTTCTTTTTCCACCTACACCAGATCTTCCGGGTCCTTCTCAAACAGATGTAATAATAAAATCTTCTTACTGCAAAGCTTATGAGTATTGGAGTAAGAATCTTGGCACCATTGAATTCGAGCTGTGGAAAGATCACAATGAAGAACGTTCCGAAAAATGAAAGCCGACAGCATAGTGGAAATATTTTCGAGGTCGATAGAGAAATATAATGTCCGTTACGCAAATTACATTGGAGCTGGAGATTCAACAACGTATAAAGGAATTGTTGACGCCAATCCATGCGAAGAAAAAGTGATGAAAAAAGAATGCATAGGTCATGGGCAGAAAAGAATGGGCACACGACTTCGTAAAGTAAAACAAGAAAAAAGCGGTCTTGGTGGCAAAGGAAAGCTAACGGACGAGCTAATCAATGAGCTAACGGTATATTACGGTCTCGCTATTCGAAGATTCTTCCATTCAAAAGACGAAATGAAGAAAGCGTTTTGGGCAACATTCATGCACAAGATCTCGACCAACGAAAATCCGCAGCATGACAATTGTCCTCCGGGAAATGATTCGTGGTGCTCTTGGCAAATATCAAAAGTGATGGGCACTTTAGACGAATATACGCATAAGAATGCACTACCTCAAATTGTTCAAGATGCCATTCGATCTATTTATGAGGACCTCACTTCAGATGATTTATTAGAACGGTGTGAAGGAGGCTTCACGCAAAACAGTAATGAGCTTCACGCAAAACAGTAAGCGTCAACGCCGTCATTTGGTCAATGGCTCCAAAAACGAATTCTAGCGGTGCGAATATCGTCGAAATTGCAACTCACATTGCTACCAGCACTTTTAACGATGGGTATAAGAGTATTCTTCTGATGATGAATGTGTTGACCCTAACCATCGGAAATCGCTGCTACAGTTTCTGCACTGCAGTCGACGAGGAGCGCTGCACTACAGCAAACGTTCGCGCCCAAAAAATACAAAAGCAGCACGCACAGCACGAAGGGCTTTTCAAAAAAGGCCCAAGACTCTCGATCAGCTGCCGAAGGAGACGTTTATGGCCCAGGAATCGCTGATTGAAGGTAAAACTCGCAAAAACCGAACTGTCAGCTGAATAACCGCACATTTACTTTATTTTGCGATTATCGCAAAACTACATTTTTTGAACTGGTACTATCGAAATATCGTAAACTATCGGTCCGATTGCTTTCAAATTTATACACAATACTTTTAGACACATTATCTAAAATGTCGCGTAAGATTTTTGCGATAATTTGATTAGTTTTTGTTTCATTATTGTTTTTGCTCGAAAAATTTCGGTAAAAAATACAAATTTTTTCCTTCGGCTCACCATAATTTTTTTAATGGTCGAAAAAAAACCGCTACGCTACATTGTAGCGACACTACTCACGAATGAGCTGATTTTTTTTTCAGATGTGACATGACCGGTTAACAGCAGGAACAACGACCGCGTATATCGTGTGGAGGGCCTTCGCGGCAATGTGCATAACGGCGCCATTTTAAAATATTTTTAACGGAAATTTATTAACATTATTCTTAAAGCCCTTTCTGACGTTGTGTAAAGAAAAACAAATATTCCGGCCCATACTTTCGAGTTTATTATTTTTTTAAAAATATACCCATTTTTCGTTCGGCCAAGGTGGCCAGACGCCTCAAGGCGAAGTAGAAGATGTACCACGTGACATATGAGTGCGAGAGAGATAGCTGAAATTTTCGAACAGCGATTCCTCAGGGATGAATAATATTTAAGGCAAAAGGAAATCATTAATCTCTGCGTTGGGAAATTCTCCAGAGCCTAATGCTTTGTTTTGCCTAAAAAAATTAACCATCTATGAGGAAAGTGGGTAGGAAAATTTGTGAGGTTATGTTGACCTTGTACATGCCCTTAAGCTCGTCAATTGTCTGCATTTCAGGACACTTTGTCGTCGCGTTTGTCCGTAGGCTGCCGCCTGTTGCGCTCTTAAAGCTCGCAAGGCTCGCATTGCGGGAGACGCTGCTGCATCTCGTCCTGCTCGTGTAAACCTCCAGCAAGTGGCTATCTCTGCCCGTCTTGTTTTCGTCTGTATTGTCTCCTGTTGTTGATTGGCATGTTCTGCAGCCTCCAGAATCCTTGCTGGAACTCTGAGCCACCGGGGCTTGCAGCCGGTCGCAGCTGAGGGTGGAGTCCCCCCGTCTGGCAGGAACCACCTGAGGTAGTTGTTTTGGTTCATGCGTGTTCATCATCATTTTTCCGTCTACTCCGTTCTATGTGAGGTAGGTGTGAGGTGGTCAGAGATCTCCACCTGGGAGTTCTGCGTTGTCTCTTCACGTCTCGCCAGAGGGAGTCCCGTGGGTTCATTTTCTCGTGAGCGATACCCGTTTATAGGGCCCCCTCTCAGCCTTGGGCAGTAACCGTTCACAGGATGCCGAGAATCACCCCGCCACGGGGCCTCTGCCGGGCCGCTCAGAGGTGTAAGTGTGTTTGTGTATGAGTGGTTATCTAGCAGACGCTTACCACTATATACGGCTGCGGCCAGAGCGTCCATTAGCCGCTTCTGTTGTTGCGTTGTCGCGAGGGACATTGGCGCGACAGTAGCGTTTCCGGCGGGCGCGACGTGGACGTAGGAAGATACCATTTTTCCCCTATGCGTCTGTTACCCACGCAAAGGGGCTGCCCACCAGTTAAGTTATTATTATTAATATTATTATTATTATTATTTTCTTTTTAAATTAATAGACCTTATTGCTCCGGGCAACGCACTTTCTCAGTTTGCATTGAGACACATTCACCTACCCCCGGGGGTTAGGCTCGGTCTCAATTTAGACCGGAACAATAACGCTGGGCGGCACTCGAGGGTTCCGACATCACCTCGGCTGCCGCCTAGTCAAAAAGTCGCGCGAAAAGTCCAATATATCGCTCTGCGATAACCGCCCTCTCAAGCCAGAGGGTGAGCGGCTACCGCAGTCCACAATCGTGTTGCCTGAGTAAACGGAGCGATCCAAGTATGACCGCCTTCTGCATCCGACCCGCTAGCAACCGGACACCGGGTTTGCACACCGGTATGCCAGCGAGGCCCGACACAATAGACTCTTTCATCCCCCCTAGCGCGCCGATTATGAGAACAAAGAGAGTCACTCTGAATCCCCGGTGCAAACGACGCTGCTGGGCCAGGAGAGGCTGATACTTGAGCCGTTTCTCCTCTTCCTTTCGCGACACGTTCACTTCGGCCGGAGCCGAGAACTCAATGACGTATATCGTCTTGTCGTCGAAATCGAAGAGGACAACATCAGGCATAGTCGCTTGAAGCGGCCCGATGGTCGTGAACGAGAAGTTCCAATAAATCTTGCACCTCTCGTCCACGATAACGGACTCAATATCTCCTGGTAAATAAGGCGGCACGGGTTCCCGGTCTATCCCATAAGAGTGCCGTAGATGATAGTACAACGCCCTTAGGGCCGCGTTATGGCGATGGATATAGCCGGAAACTGCATATACCGGGCAGGCTGACAGTAGATGCATTATTGTCTCCGGCCATTGTTTGCATGCACAACACAAAGTGGTCGGCAGAGGCTGACCCATAACGCGACTGCGATAGACCAGGGTGTTGATGACTCCGTCTTGGCAGGCGCAGATAAACCCTTCGGTCTCGGACATCAGTCCAGCTGACTGCAAGAATGAAAAGGTCAGATGGGTGGACAGGCTTTGCTCGTCGATGTGGCGAAAAAACACACCGTGCATGGGTATGTCCACGTGCTACCGAGTCAGGACATGTAATGCCAATTTGGTTTAACGTGTTGTACCTAGCCTGTAGCCCTAACAACACGGGCCCCGCGACCTCGGGGTCGGAGAATGCCGACCACCCCGGCGAGCATGTGCACGCACACGCTACGCCTTCCAGTTCGCATTAGGAGGCAGATCCTAATGCAACTACTGGTCAAGCCGAGTGACTTTCCAACACTCTAACAACTCTGCAGGTTTCTGTCCGAGCTAATAAAAACGTAGCTCACCCGTCGGGTGCACCTAGCTGCCCTGACCAGCATTCGGCCCAACCACTGCCACCACGGAACCAACCACAATCGGCTAGTGACCGCCCCGTAGGACGGCGGGCAACCTAGCCCCCATGGTACCAATCAGGATCATTGGTCGGATCCCCGTGCGTACGATTACTCGCACCATTTCCGATTGACGTGTCCGTGCCCACGTCGACATTGGTCTATCAGCGCTTTGGCTGGGCGGTGTCGCTACTCACCAGGGTACCCGGGCCTACAGGGCCTTCACGGACGCACCCACCTGCCCCAGCTGAGTCAGGACAGTCTGCTCGGCCGCCCTGATTGCCCGCCGACGTCGGGAGTTGGGCAACCGAGCGACGGAGTCTTTTGGCAAGTCGCCCCGCCGGCGCCGGCGGAATTCCAAGCCAAGTCAACCCGTTGCCTTCGCTAGTCTTAACTAAGAAGCGTGTCTTCCAGAATGGCATGAGATGTTTAATGCATCCCACTATGTAGAGACTCACCGAAAGGCGTTCGAGTAGGTTTATAATGAGTTTGTGACTGACAGTGCCGAACGCCTTACGGTAGTCTATCCAAGCGACTGAGAGGTTACGCTTGTGCTGGACCGCGTCTTGCGTAATGCAGCGGTCTACCAGCAGGTTCTCCTCACAACCTCTCAACCCCCTCTTGGATCCCCTTTGTTCGTATATCTCCTGCCATGCAGGCTCGATCTCGCGCAGATCGTGCTCATAAAGTATCTTTGTGAAGATCCTACAGAGCCCATTCAGGCACGTTATCGGGCGGTAGTTCTCCGGGCGAGACAAAAACCCTTTTTTCAATTCGCATTCAAATTCGTATTCAAAATCGTATTTGTGTACGAGATAGTGACACATATCCATGGCAGATTTCAATGACATACTTAGTCCTTCAGCAGTGTTCACCGTTAGAAATTCTTCGTGACTCAATTTTCCTGAAAGGACAGCGGATTGCCACTCGTGCAACCACTGCAGAGCATCTTGAAGGATCTGGGAAATTAACAATGAAAATGCGTATGCCATCGTCACATTTATTGCGATGATTTCTTTTTAGGCGCATAAAAAAGCGGAATAGAGCAGCGATGGCAACGACTATGACGAGAATTGGGGACGTGGACGAGGGCGATCGAAGATCACTACGACTGGAAATCGGATCAGATACGAGGGTGACGCTCACGGAAGAGCACGAGAACTATAATAAGAAGAGCAGACCATGGAAAGCCCGACACAATCAAGCCCGAATAGTCATTTTAAGTCATCATTAAGCGATAGCCTGGTGACGATTTTATTTCCAATTAAATGGAATGAACATCGTTGAATTACCTTGAAATCCGAAGACTGGGGCGTTAATCCTTCGTTTGGCACTTTACAATTGAAGGCATCAAAGGTATCGTTCTTGCCTTTGCAGAAAGGAATTGTTTCCGCAGAGCTAGAAAGTCCTTCATATTTTTGAAACGAGTAGAAAGCTAACCCTCGCGCGACAGAATTACTGAAAATCTGTAATGAAAAGACAAATCACATTAAATATCAGTAGGGCTAGAAAACTCACGCAGCGTGTTTGGATGATAATGTTGGCTTAGCGAGACTATACACGGTGATGACATTTGAACAATATTCGATTAGTTATTAGCAGAGTGAACCGAGATCACACCGAATGGTGAAAACAATTGGTACCTGGGTTGCCAGTCTAACGCGCATTTTTCACATGTTGTCTAATTCAATGTGCTTCTCCGTTAAGGGGGGATTGTCTTTTTTTTCGCAAAATTTACCGCTTTTTGGGAATTTTTTTGTGAAGAAAATACACAACGGAAAACTTGTGAAACTTGGCATATAGTTTTATTGATCTGTTTACTACATACAAAAAAAATTTCAAACAATTTCATCAAAAAATCCGCCTCCCACCCCCCTCGACGCGCGATGGTCCTTTTTGATGGTGTGCACGATTACAGCCTTCACGTTCATCCTGCAACAAAAACCCAAAAAGCATTTTACTTTAGACACATATAGCTATCGTTCGATGAAGGGAAAAAAAATTGACGATTTGGTGACGTTTTGAACTTGAAGTATCGATTTTTCGAAAAAAAATTGATCAATTTTTTGTTATAAATAAAAAACTATTAAACGTATTGCTTTTTTGCTTCATCAAACGATAAAAGGATGTCAGCTGAGCATTCTGTCCAAATTTGAAGGCAATCGGTTGAATAGTTTTTGAGAAATCGTGCACACCATCAAAAAAGGACCATCGCGCGTCGAGGGGGGTGGGAGGCGGATTTTTTGATGAAATTGTTTAAAAAATTTTTTGTATGTAGTAAACAGATCAATAAAACTATATGCCAAGTTTCACAAGTTTTCCGTTGTATACTTTCTTCACAAAAAAATTCACAAAAAGCGGTAAATTTTGCGAAAAAAAGACAATCCCTCCTTAATCTCGGGCATGCTCTGATATTTCCAGTGTGCTTCGTATCGAGATCGAACAGAACTTCGAAGAATATCCAGTGAACGAACTCGTTTGCCGAATTTATCTGTATTTTTTTACACAATTAGATCGTTTCGCTTCAACACATATCACAACATTACATTATGTTATCATTTTACGTGGGTTGAAACAAAAAAATATTTATGTATTTATTTGTAAATTGAATTGTATACTAATGGTCTTAATTGAGAATATTGATACATTATTTATTATAATGGATTGATAGGATTATATATATTTATAAAACTTCTATTTTAATGCATATTATGAAATTTATATAGTTATTGTATGTATTGTCGGTATCGTTTGCAGATTGCATGTTCAACTTAGCCTCAATCGGCGTTTACTATATAAGCGGTTTCGAATATTTTTGAAGAGATGGGGCACATCAGAGACGACGAATACTTTTCGTTCATCATCTACAGGGTGAGTGAAAAACGATTTCGTTTCGTGAATCGTACTTCTTACATCTAGGAGACTCCACATTCTGTTGTTCGTCGCAGCACCGTCGGCGATAATTCCATGGATTCTCGCTCCACTTTTCTCGAGATAAATAATACCCTTGACGACTAATTTAACGAGTTTTTCGCCCTTTACGGGATTTTTCGATGCAAATACCGCTATAGGTTGAGTATGCATGTCTGCAAGCGGTTGGAATATCATTACGAGTCCGAGAGTTTCCGGTTCGTTAATATCGTTAGACATCCGTTCATCATTGCCGAAATCCGTCAATCCAGCGTAGGATAGATTTTTTGAACACACGGCAACAGATTTTCTGAGACCGATCCATCAATCAAAAGTACACCGTGACGCTGCATTGGTGATTTGACCTGGAAGTGTTTTCTTTAGCAGTTGGCCGAAATCTTCGTCAAACGCGGCTTTTGAATTGATGAGCGAGAAGTACTCGCGAATCGTCCGCGTGCACGGGAGGGGTATGACGTTGTTTTTCCGAAGAAATTCATAATACGCAGGTGACCGTATGTTCATGCATAACATGATCCAATCTTCGGAATAACGCCTGCCTCGTGGTTCTTTTTTCGATACTGCTGCGATGATTTCCCTCATTGCCATTTTTTGAGCCACTGGAACGGACCATTCGGAGCACTTTTTTCTAGCGTCAAATCGTTCATCTTAGCAATTTCGAGTCGTTTTCCAAGGATTCCTTTAATTTGGCTATCCGGAATATGGCCCGATTTTTCTTGCGTCTTTCATGAATCATTTTTTTCCGAATTCTTTGTAACTTTAATTGGTCCAATGAGTTTGAGGTGCTAGAGATCCGCTTGTAGTGCGAATTTCGCGATCTTCTCTCCTTTTCGGAAACTTTTTTTATCTATAGCAGAGAACTTTTCTGATGATGCCACTGACCAATATGATTCTTAAAGGTATCCCCGGATTGTCAAAAACGAACGTCCAAATCGCCTACGCCAGAACATAAACTCATGCGTTGGAACTTCAACAAAATATTCGGCAGCATAGCGATGCCGTCTAAAGTTTGCACGAGATTCGCTTTTTCTACGTTGACAGATTTCCGTACACGTAGTGACGCAATTTCTTTTGCTTGTCGAGTGTCACGGATTTTGGCGTGATCGGAGTATCGATTCCACGTTTCTTCATTGCAATCGTGTACGAAAATGCTATGCACTGATCTGGCTGTCTGGACAATCTGCAAGCAACCAATGGCGCAGGTAAAGTCGTATAATTCTCATCTTTGTGATGCCCGATTGATGAACCTGCAACAACCGAGAAACAAACATATTTGTCTATGAGAAAAAACCATGATGATTGCATGTACCACGAAGATCGTGAAAACAAGTAACACAAGGATTATCTAACTAGGCGTCCAAGGACCATTACATTGAACACCATAGAAATGGGCCAAAGGCATGGACATTGAGGGCAAGACGTACAAGGATGATAGCAATGTATGGATCAGAAAGTAAGTTTTTCTCTATTTTCAGAATTTCTGCAATATTCGGAAAATGCGGTGTTGATAAATTTGGCGTGCAATGAATAAAATAAAAATAAATGCGTTAACCTTAAAGAAATACAAATATGCAGAATGTCTTTTGTATATACATTACTTTCAGTGGTAGTGACTGCCGAAATGCTGAACGACGAACTACAACCTGATGGAGTTGAAACTGCTGTATCTGTCGGAGCATTTCTGATATGCATAAATGCATGAATCGCACAGGTCGCAGGTACCAAATCCGTATCAGTCTTCCTCACCTCCATTGCATCGATGAGAACGTCTGAACTGTTTGGTATTTACCACTGAACAGTTTCTGTTTTTGTGAAAAAAATACAAAATAAAAACGATGTTTTATCGGAAACAGAGCACTTGCTTTACATACTTTCTACGACAGAATCCATTATCGGATTAGTTAATTCGATTCCTCCATCAACTTCTATCGAGCTGAAGGGTGGAGTTGAATCGCACGGTTTCTCAGTGTGCTTAAATATTGTAGAGATAGCAGATTCGGGTAGACGGGAATCATTGTACGCAACCTTGATAATAAAAAACATGGGAATTATAGAGATAGCTAATAATTTGCAAATTCTCAGTGTTCTCAGATACCACTGACATTTTGGAGAAAAGAGAAGAAACACCTTCAATTTTATTGAATGCCATGCATTTTTCACTTTTTTTGTGATTCGACTAGCAGAAAACTTAACAATTGAATTTTTACCGATCAAGCGTGTGAATCATATTAATAACTTCAGTGAGCAGCAAGGTATAGAAAAAAGTCATCAAGCGCGTTTATAACTATCGATTAATGATAATGTATTCAACCTCGCTGTGTAAATTACAAAAATTGAAACGTACTTCTGCAATAACACTCCCATTCGCGTCATGTTTGACTCACTTTCGGAGAATATATTATTCTTCAAAGTGCTTCTCACAAACAAAATGTGAAGGCGTTAACTTCTCGATGGGAATCGCGATTTTTTACTTTTCGAACCGTTCAACGTTTGACGGAACCTTAAACATTGATCGTTTCACTTTTAGGCTTCTGTGAGCCTTATTGCACTCCAGCCTTATTGCCTATCATAAGCCATCTATTTTTTTTTCTCAAATTCAGAAAATTTGAGGGGCAGACAGTTGTTCGTCCATCTATTTGACGTCGTTTGGCAAAGTTTCAACGGGATCTGAAGAGCCGTTTCAGAGATTTTTGGGAATCTATAATTGTTCTACCATACCGACCGCGATGAGGTGTCATTCCGTCTTAAAGCTGGGTAGAAAATGCCCTACATAATGAGGGCGAGAGAGATAGCTGAAATTTTCGAACAGACATTTCCTAAAGATGAATAACATTTAGGGTAAAAGAAAATCGTTAAGCTCTGCGTCAGGATTTTCTCCAGGGCCTGATGCTTCGTTTTTCTTTAAAAAACCTAACTATCTATAAGAAAATTGGGTTGAGAAATTTGTGAGGTTATGTTGACCTTGTACATGCCCTTAATGGAAAGTTGTCACCGGACTCCGGAATACGATTTTAAAAAGAATTTTAAAAAGAAAGAAAGAAAGAAAGAAGAAAACAGTTTTTTTAAACATAATAGAAAGCGAAGTACAATCAATCTACGATATTACAGGGACAACGAAAAATATTATTAAGAAAGGATTAATCGACGGATTAGGATTGATAATAAAATCAATAACGGGCAATTTAGACGCAGAAGACGCTCGAAAAATAAATGAACAAATTATCGCGATAACAGAAAAACAAAGAACGACCAAAGATGTGCTAAATGGGAATTTACAAATCCAAAAGTCTACGATCGAAATGTTCAATCGAACTACGAGTCGTTACACGGCTAACGAAAATTCCCTAAAACGAATTGTAGCAGAATTACTTCACGGTGTAACTAAATTGGTGATGGATATTTTAACAAGACAAAAAATTGACGAAAAATGAACCGCATTTAGCGTAATCATAGAGTCGTTATTAAACGACATACGTTTACTAGAGACTTTTCTAGTACGGCTACCAAAGGAAATAGTTAACCCGACCACATTGTCACCAAGACAATTGGCAGCATATCTAAAAGAAGCATTACCGCATTTGCCGAGAGGACTTAATTTCCCGACGTCAGTCGAACGCGAGAAAATGAGCGACTTATTAAAGGTTACAGAAATAGGCTCCTACTGTAGCAAAAACACTCTAGTACTAGTTCTGAGAATACCTTTAATCGAGAATATCGAATTTAGCGTTAACAAAGTCTATCCCTTGCCCGTACGAATAGAACAAAATAATTTTCAATTCATAGAAACGTCGATGAAATTTGTAATCATAAACCGAGAAAATAGCGATTATTTGTCGCTAACCGAAAACGAATTACCAGTTGGTAAAAGGGAAAATATCGAACATTACTGTCATGCGAAACATGGTAGACAAGGAAAACGATCTGCGGCACCGTACGAAATAACCAAGTTTGTAGGAAAAAATCCCGGAACTTCAAATTGCACTCTTTGCCTGGCAAGAATAAAAAGTTCGATAGTTATCGCCTTGGAAAAAGAAAGACGTTGGTTGTAGGTAGTACCCGAAACCAAAGCGTTAAGGGGAGGGTAGGGGTTTACACTTTCGAAAAATCGATTTTTTTGTCTTTTCTTATAGTTAAACATTTCAAGAATATAATCCCAAAATTTCAAATCAATCAGAGCAAAACTCTCGAAGTTATTGACTATTTAGTCCCGCTCCTCTAACACTGTAGCTCCGACTTCTCTAAACTTCAAACGTGTTTTTCTCGAAACCACTTTTTCAAAGTCCGTGTTCACTGCCATTTGAAAACTACATGACCGATTTATTTCAAACTTGGTACTGTCACGTCCTGAGGGGACGTGGGCATATATCTATGGCGGTTCCCTCTTTTTAGCCTACGCCTAGCGCACTAGCTCGGGATGAGGGTGTAAAAGGGAAAGGTGCATGCAAAGGTGGGTATGACGCAGTGACTCGATTAATAAATGAATTGATCTACGCAAGTAAGTAACAATTCGGGGTTTATTGGAAATAACCAATTTGGTCAATTCGATTAAATTAATAATACAGAAAAGATACATAAAATATTTCGCTTACATTGATGATGAGTCGTGGATACGCTAATCTGTTTACAGCCGTCGGGTTCGGGCCTCCGCAGGTAGGTCGGACCCCTCGGTTGCGCACGCTTGGTAACAATGTTGGATTACACGTCGATACAAATTTTTAACACATGCAGGGTGTCTAATCTTGACCAGAACTGAAATTTCATGACATTTAAGGACATTTAAGGCAAGGAATGGGGATCTTTTTCATGACTCTTAGTATGACTTTCTGGAATAGAAGTATACTTTATATTTCTACAGTGCGACCGATTTTATGAATTTTCATATTTTTATTTTGGTCTTTGAAACAGATGTGTATTGTATGCCAATAAAAAGTATACGGAATAAACGAAAAGTCACCAATCTGTACAATTCCATATGTAGTAAAAAAATCTGAGACAAACATCATTTCAAGATTGCTGTAAAGAAATATATTTTGGGAACATCAAGAAAAATATTACATACGCTAGGAACTTTGAGTAATATCATCCAGTCGCTTCACACGACTAACAAAGAAAAACTAATATGTTTAGATAACGCATAATTTTCTTTTACTTTTTTCTATTTTATTTTCTAGCGATTCGATATTCGCTTCTCTATCGACAAGTATCACAACGTTAGTACATATTGTATATAGACTGCACGATAATTTAATCTTTTATGATGAAAAAAAAGTTGTTCCATGAGACTCGAGCTTTTGAAGCAATTCATAGATACAAATAAAACACCTAGTTTAGAGATAAAGAAAATAGCATGACTTAACGTAATGAACTTAGCGCTTCAAGTTTTCTATTTTTTCATCGAGCTGTGCCGCGCGTTTAAACGCGTCACTCATCAGCTTTTCCCTCTCGCCTTTTAATTCCTAAAGGAATTTTGCTTGCGATTTCTTTCCAGCTGCAGATTTATGAGCTTCTTCTTAGGATTTTTATTCGCAGCGAGAGCTTCTCTATACAACGATCCCGAATTGCGCGCAGCATGTATAAAAGGTTTTGTAACGATAAAATTCTTCAAACCCCAGCGGACAAGAACACCATCGTAAATCAGTCTTTGAGCAATACGAGACCTCTCCGTCAGATTTTCAACTATGCCCTCTTTATTAATAGAAAAACCTCTCTCGAGAGCCGAGTTGCCATGGGACAGAATCGTTACTTTTTTAATGAATGCCAAGAAACAAGAATAATTCTCTGATCCATGTGAGTCAATTAGACTTAACCAGAAGTAATCGAAACGAGTCGTGTTTCTACTTACTTGATCGGCTTGTACACCTGTTATTTGTCGGGCTTCAACAAATTTCTCCAAGGCAATTTCTAACCTTTCACTGGCAAGTTGAGTTTCAAGAGCTGCCACAGGGTTGCAGCAAGAAATTCCTTTCACAATGGAGAATTTCAATGGTGACCGGTCCATTAATTTCTTCACGAAAGACTTCAGACATTGACGACATTGTTCCTTGAACTGACAAATTTCAAGTGCAGTGGCACTTTATAGTAGAAGAGCTAGGCCGGTTCTAACTCAAGGGGAGGTGGTGTGTCAAAAGTGGTGAAGCCAAGGTGGCGCCACCGTCGTGGGGAGGTCGCCGGGCGCGTGTGACGTCACAGAGAGGCCTATGTGGAGGGGGGGGTCATGTGGTCCGTGCTGCGACTGGGGGGGGGGGGGGGGGGTTGATGGGTATTTTGTGTGTATATGCGTGCGTGCATGCGTGCGTGCGTGCGTGCGTGCATGCGTGTAGGAAAGCCAAGGTGGCGCTGCGGTCGTGGGGAGGTCGGCGTGTGTGCGTGCGTGCGTGCGTGTAGGGAAGCCAAGGTGGCGCTACGGTCGTGGGGAGGTCGGCGTGCGTGCATGCCTGCTTGTAGGGAAGCCAAGGTGGCGCTACGGTCGTGGGGAGGTCGGCGTGTGTGCGTGCGTGCGTGTAGGGAAGCCAAGGTGGCGCTACGGTCGTGGGGAGGTAGGCGTGTGTGCGTGCGTGCGTGCGTGCGTGCGTGCGTGCGTGCGTGCGTGCGTGCGTGAGTGCGTGCGTGCGTGCGTGAGTGCGTGCGTGCGTGCGTGCGTGCGTGTGTGTGTGTGTGTGTGTGTGTGTGTGTGTGTAACGTTGTCTCTTAAGAAGTCACGTAGAGGGCTAAGAAAAGGTGCATGAATTTATCCAGATGTTCTTTTTTTCAACTATCTCGACGGAGGCTCATGTCCGAGACGCTGTTATACACGGCAACGTTTCAACCACCTCGTCCGAAAGTCTCAAATTTTACGACTTTTTTTTTTCTTACGTCGAGCGCCAGGGACCGTCATACCCTATCGCTTCGCATGTGCAACTTGAGCCTCATCATTCCATAGGTCCACACTTGAAAACCCATAAAATTTTACGACAGCATGTGACGAAGACAGTGATCCGGGGGAAAAAAATGCATTTCCATTGTACAGGGCTTTAGCTTTTCATCTCTGAATGATAATATATACAAGGAGTACAACGTCAAGCCTTGATGCCGACACTTGAGATCATGCAGGTCTGGACAAGTTAGCCCCATGGTTAAACTAATCATCGTCATCATCGGCGATATCAATAACGTCTCCGTCTACCCCAACTTCCACTTCGTCGTCATGGGCGATATTCACGACAACCTCCATCTCATCATCGACGAGATCGATCACTTCAATTTGGTTCGACATTTTTCTTAACTGATTTTCCGTTTTCCGACTCTTCCACAAGGACACCTCGGAGGTTGACGACTGGAATGGCGAAAACTGCTGTTCCGATCCTTCTTCGGATTTCGATTTTTGGATCCTCATAGGCTTATAGTAGGGTGGGGACTTATTGTAGAAAAAAACCTTGCAAGATAGTGTATCCTGGCCAGGGGATAAACGAAATTTTTTTTTCTTTAACTATCCCTGTAGGCGTAGGCATCTGCTGTCCATAAAAGTGTGCACTCATAGAGGTGAAAGCTGGCCAGGCTCGCCAATCATTGACTTTCGCGATCTCTACAGAACCGCGTCTAGGTCATGGAGACTGAACTCGCGTATTATAAAGAGCATCTTCGAGTTTTTAATATATATTGCCACGTGTTCCAGTATGTATGAAGTCCAGCCTGTCACGAATCATAGCGCTCTCCGCAGAGCAACATCAAACCTATTCAAGTGACACTTGAGGCTATACAGTTTTTACCAAATCAGTCATATTATAAAGACAATTTTTTTTCTTCGTCGACGTTCAATGCCAGCCTCCGAGCATAGGGAACATTTTGAAAAAATAACATTCCGCTCAAGTAATGTCTTGGCTATCCAAAACACATACGAAAACGAGGTATTTATTACAAAACGATCAACTTTGTGGATCTATGGCCGGAGATTTCTTTTTTAGGCTTCTACCACTGATCCCACTGCATGCACCGTTTGAGCATAGATGCACTCGCGGTCTGGAATACTCACAAAAATACTTTTATTTTTTGCTCCCGTTGAACCCCGATCGGCTCGTTCTGCGTGTGTATTTATTTTTCATGCTTTCCATGTTAAAAGATATCAGCGTGATATTGAAAAACTCTGGTGGAGGTGATTCTATTACATTTTCCGAGCTAGAAGGGAACGACAAAAATATTTTCTGATGGGAGACCATTTTTAATCGTCGGCAGCGCTCAAAAGTGGCCACACTTTGAATGAAGCAGTGAGTTCACATATCTCTCTGGCAATACTTTTCAACTCGTTAATATGGAGAACAACAATGAACCATCAGAAGAAATCTTGCACAACCAAGCCACGCTCTTAAGTTCGATCGACGACTTTGCTGTGTGGGAGATACAGATCGTCGAGTTCATCAAAGTACTGAAATCGCAAAGCCGAATTAAGCGCCACCGATTATCAACTAAACATCAATAGTCATTGATAGGCCAAATACCGAATCTGGAAGGATTGAAGTATTTCATGTACATGCATTCTATATGCATGGGTGCAGGACACAGCGGTGATGAGTTAATGTGGCGAGAACTCGACTTGACGCCAGATGGCTTTAAGTTCTGCTCGATGAATTTCAACAACGTGGAAGTGGTTGAGCTTTACAAAAGATACGTAATCTTACAATAAATGTAAATAAGTATAAATCAATACGCGTTAAATGTTATATCTCATTGCCACGGGAAATAATGATTATGAGGGCTGCGATTAATGTGCAATCAAGAGATAATGCACGTTTCGCATGGGTCACAGTTACAGCTTTATACCCAGCTGAACGAAACAGTGACCACGGATCTTCTTACATGCATTATTCAACGGTATTGAATCTATCGAATATTGAATTCCCAATAACTATAGGTCAAATTAAAAAAAAAAAATTTTGCTTCAAAATAATTTATCCATTAATGTGTGTACCACCGAAGAAGACATTGCTCCGATACGCATGGCTCAACATAAAAAGAAGAGAAGCATATCAATTTGCTGTACACACAAGATACCGAAGTAACAATGTATGGCATATCACATAGATAAAGAACCTGTCAAGCCTCGTGAGCGCAGAACAGAGACAACCATTACAAAATATATATATGCCATCGGTGTATGAAGTTAACACAATTACTATATCGTCATATGTGCTAGACGAATTAAACAACAATCTATTATTTCGCTGGTGTCGGCATTACTTTAGATCAACGGATAAACTGCAATCACATGAGATCGATTATGGAGCAATAAAGCACTGCGCCATCCGACTATCAAATGATACTAATAAGTGGCTTCAAATCATCAACTCCGATTGGAAAGCAACACATCCATTCACTGTAAATGCCTACTTGGAGTGTTTTTTAACTAATTATAGAGAGAAGATGAGAGTGTGCAAAGACTGATGCGAAGAACGTAGCAGAGGATATGTATCAATATCATGAAGTATTTACTATTGATTACCACATGTGTTTTTCATATGATGAATCACTATCATAGTATCGATCACATCACAGCGCCGATTTCATATCATAGTTTGTGACAGAACTGGAAAAACTAGTGCTGTACATAAAATATATTTTCTACGAAAATTAATGCTCGTCATGAGTTAATTCTAATACCTTCACGCGATGGCAATAATTGTGCATTCCGTCATCATCAACTACTAGAGGTAGAAGTTGAATTACTCAAGATACAATGGCGTATGCCCCACATAATATTAGATGAGATCAATAAATTATCATTACATCGAACATTGGAAAGTGGGCGATACTTGAATGTGGGTTTTCGCTCTTGGGATCTATACGACTGTCCATCGCTTCAAAGCACAACGAAACATTCATGGACCGTAAAAGCTGCCTCCCAACTAGAGAAATCAAAATATGTAATTGGTGCGGTGCAGACTGGTAAAAAAGATAATGTATGGCAAAGGACATTATATTATTCACCGACTGCAAACTCACAAGTGCTGAACTTTATCTCAATTCAGGATTCTTTTCTTCAAAAAAGATTCGACATTTTGTTCAATAGGTACTCTCGATTTTGTAAATACCATTATGACTGCAATAGTGATCGTTCTTTACTAACCATCGCTGAGTCTCAATGTAACGACCCTCTCACGGTTAATGATTGATCGCATCAGAAATATGTAATTGGTGGCTGAATCATAAAGATTCATGCAAATAAAATAAATGTAACATTATGTACTTTTTATTCTCCTCACCCCGTACTTAGTTATGTCAGCATCGCCAGCTATCGGATTGTGCAACTGAAAAAAATATTACTTTCGAATGTGAAACTCTTTTTTTGTATGGAATTTGATTGAAAATAAATTAATATAATCGCCCAATGATAATCGAAGACATTCATCGGTATACGTTCGTTAGACGTTTGTGAGCCGTTTGTTGGAAGTTTGCGAGGCATTCGAAGATTTTCGATAGTCGTTCATGAAACGTTCCAGAGACTTCCGAAGACATTCATACGATGTTCGGAGCCATTTAAGAGACGTTCGAAAACATTCATAAGGCGTTTGAAGGCACGCATGAGGGGTTCAAAAAGTTTCAAGAGCCTTTCTACGACGTTCATGAGACGTTTGAAGATGTTCGTGAGACATTCAAGAGACTTTCGAAAACGTTCATAAGACGTTTGAAGACATTCATGAGAGGTGCGAAGACCTTCGGAGACTTTCGAAGACGATCAAGAGAACTGTGACGATATTTATAATACGTTTAAAGACATTGGTGAGGGGTTCGAAGTCGTTTAAGAGACTTTAAAAGACATTTACAAGGGGATTGAAGACGTTCAAGAAACTTTCGAATACGTTCAAGAGACTTTCGACGACATTCATAATACGTTTGAAGACATTCATGAGGGGTTCGAAGACGCTTAAGAGAGGCTTTCAAAGACATTCACGAGGGGTTTGTCCAAAGACATTCGTAATACGTTTGAAGACATTCAAGAGACTTTCGACGACATTCATAAGACGTTTGAAGAGGTGCATGAGGCCTTCAAAGAGTTTCAAGAGACTTTCTACGACGATCATGAGACGTTTGAAGATGTTCGTGAGTTATTCAAAAAACTTTCAAAAACGTTCATAAGAAGTTTGAAGACATTCATGAGAGGTGCGAAGACCTTCAGTGACGTTCGAAGACATTCAAGAGATCTTTAACGATATTCATGATACGTTTGAGACATCGATGAGGGGGTTCGACGACGTTTTAGGGACTTTCAAAGACATTCACGAGGGGTTTGAAGACGTTCAAGAAACTTTCGAATACGTTCAAGAGACTTTCGACGACATTCATAATACATTTGATTACATTCATGAGGGATTCGAAGACGCTTGAGAGACTTTCAAAGACGTTTACGAGGGGTTCGAAGACGTTTAAGAGACTTTCGACGGCGTACATAATATGTTTGAAGACATTCATGTGGGGTTGGAAGATGCTTAAGAGACTTTCAAAGACATTCACGAGAGGTGTGAAGACATTCAGAAACTTTCGAAGACATTCAAGAGTTCTTTGACAATATTCATAATACGTTTGAAGACATCGGTGAGAGAATTGACGATGTTTTAGAGACTTTCAAAGACATTCACGGAGGGTTTGGAGGCGGTCAAGAAACTTTCGAATACGTTCAAGAGACTTTCGACGACATTCATAATACGTTTGATTACATTCATGAGGGATTCGAAGACGCTTGAGAGACTTTCAAAGACGTTCACGAGGGGTTCGAAGACGCTTAAGAGACTTATAAAGACATTCACGAGAGGTGCGAAGACATTCAGAAACTTTCGAAGACATTCAAGAGTTCTTTGACAATATTCATAATACGTTTGAAGACATCGATGAGAGGATCAACGATGTTTTAGAGACTTTCGAAGACATTCACGAAGGGTTTGAAGGCGTTCGAGAAACTTTCGAATACGTTCGAGAGACTTTCGGCCACATTCATAATACGCTTGAAGACATTCATGATGGGTTCGAAGACACTTGAGAGACTTTCAAAGACCTTCACGAGAGGTTCGAAGACGTTCAAGAGACTTTCGACGACATTCATGAGTTCTTTGACAATATTCATAATACGTTGGAAGACATCGGTGAGAGAATTGACGATGTTTTAGAGACTTTCAAAGACATTCACGGAGGGTTTGAAGACGTTCAAGAAACTTTCGAGTACGTTCAAGAGACTTTCGACGACATTCATAATACGTTTGATTACATTCATGAGGGATTCGAAGACGCTTGAGAGACTTTCAAAGACGTTCACGGGGGGTTCGAAGACGTTTAAGAGACTTTCGACGGCGTACATAATAGGTTTGAAGACATTCATGTGGGGTTTGAAGACGCTTAAGAGACTTTTAATGACATTCACGAGAGGTGCGAAGACATTCAGAAACTTTCGAAGACATTCAAGAGTTCTTTGACAATATTCATAATACGTTTGAAGACATCGATGAGAGGATCGACGATGTTTTAGAGACTTTCAAAGACATTCACGATGGGTTTGAAGGCGTTCGAGAAACTTTCGAATACGTTCGGGAGACTTTCGGCCACATTCATAATACGTTTGATGACATTCATGAGGGGTTCGAAGACGCTTGAGAGACTTTCAAAGACCTTCACGAGAGGTTCGAAGACGTTCAAGAGACTTTCGACGACATTCATGATACGTTTGAAGACATTCATGTGGGGTTCGAAGACGCTTAAGAGACTTTCAAATACATTCACGGGAGGTTTGAAGACGTTCAAGAGGCTTTCGAAGACGTTCAGAAATCTTCGACGTCATGAATGTCTTCGGTTTATGGATGTCGTCGAAGATCGTATTATGCATGACGTCGAAGATTTCTGAACGTCTTCGAAAGCCTCTTGAACGTCTTCAAACCTCCCGTGAATGTATTTGAAAGTCTCTTAAGCGTCTTCGAACCCCACATGAATGTCTTCAAACGTATCATGAATGTCGTCGAAAGTCTCTTGAACGTCTTCGAACCTCTCGTGAAGGTCTTTGAAAGTCTCTCAAGCGTCTTCGAACCCCTCATGAATGTCATCAAACGTATTATGAATGTGGCCGAAAGTCTCCCGAACGTATTCGAAAGTTTCTCGAACGCCTTCAAACCCATCGTGAATGTCTTTGAAAGTCTCTAAAACATCGTCGATCCTCTCATCGATGTCTTCAAACGTATTATGAATATTGTCAAAGAACTCTTGAATGTCTTCGAAAGTTTCTGAATGTCTTCGCACCTCTCGTGAATGTCATTAAAAGTCTCTTAAGCGTCTTCAAACCCCACATGAATGTCTTCAAACCTATTATGTACGCCGTCGAAAGTCTCTTAAACGTCTTCGAACCCCCCGTGAACGTCTTTGAAAGTCTCTCAAGCGTCTTCGAATCCCTCATGAATGTAATCAAACGTATTATGAATGTCGTCGAAAGTCTCTTGAACGTACTCGAAAGTTTCTTGAACGTCTTCAAACCCTCCGTGAATGTCTTTGAAAGTCTCTAAAACATCGTCAATTCTCTCACCGATGTCTTCCAACGTATTATGAATATTGTCAAAGAACTCATGAATGTCGTCGAAAGTCTCTTGAACGTCTTCGAACCTCTCGTGAAGGTCTTTGAAAGTCTCTCAAGTGTCTTCGAACCCATCATGAATGTCTTCAAACGTATTATGAATGTGGCCGAAAGTCTCTCGAACGTATTCGAAAGTTTCTCGAACGCCTTCAAACCCTTCGTGAATGTCTTCGAAAGTCTCTAAAACATCGTTGATCCTCTCATCGATGTCTTCAAACGTATTATGAATATTGTCAAAGAACTCTTGAATGTCTTCGAAAGTTTCTGAATGTCTTCGCACCTCTCGTGAATGTCTTTATAAGTCTCTTAAGCGTCTTCGAACCCCTCGTGAACGTCTTTGAAAGTCTCTCAAGCGTCTTCGAATCCCTCATGAATGTAATCAAACGTATTATGAATGTCGTCGAAAGTCTCTTGAACGTATTCGAAAGTTTCTTGACCGCCTCCAAACCCTCCGTGAATGTCTTTGAAAGTCTCTAAAACATCGTCAATTCTCTCACCGATGTCTTCAAACGTATTATGAATATTGTCAAAGAACTCTTGAATGTCTTCGAAAGTTTCTGAATGTCTTCACACCTCTCGTGAATGTCTTTGAAAGTCTCTTAAGCATCTTCCAACCCCACATGAATGTCTTCAAACATATTATGTACGCCGTCGAAAGTCTCTTAAACGTCTTCGAACCCCTCGTAAACGTCTTTGAAAGTCTCTCAAGCGTCTTCGAATCCCTCATGAATGTAATCAAATGTATTATGAATGTCGTCGAAAGTCTCTTGAACGTATTCGAAAGTTTCTTGAACGTCTTCAAACCCCTCGTGAATGTCTTTGAAAGTCCCTAAAACGTCGTCGAACCCCCTCATCGATGTCTCAAACGTATCATGAATATCGTTAAAGATCTCTTGAATGTCTTCGAACGTCACTGAAGGTCTTCGCACCTCTCATGAATGTCTTCAAACTTCTTATGAACGTTTTTGAAAGTTTTTTGAATAACTCACGAACATCTTCAAACGTCTCATGATCGTCGTAGAAAGTCTCTTGAAACTCTTTGAAGGCCTCATGCACCTCTTCAAACGTCTTATGAATGTCGTCGAAAGTCTCTTGAATGTCTTCAAACGTATTACGAATGTCTTTGGACAAACCCCTCGTGAATGTCTTTGAAAGCCTCTCTTAAGCGTCTTCGAACCCCTCATGAATGTCTTCAAACGTATTATGAATGTCGTCGAAAGTCTCTTGAACGTATTCGAAAGTTTCTTGAACGTCTTCAATCCCCTTGTAAATGTCTTTTAAAGTCTCTTAAACGACTTCGAACCCCTCACCAATGTCTTTAAACGTATTATAAATATCGTCACAGTTCTCTTGATCGTCTTCGAAAGTCTCCGAAGGTCTTCGCACCTCTCATGAATGTCTTCAAACGTCTTATGAACGTTTTCGAAAGTCTCTTGAATGTCTCACGAACATCTTCAAACGTCTCATGAACGTCGTAGAAAGGCTCTTGAAACTTTTTGAACCCCTCATGCGTGCCTTCAAACGCCTTATGAATGTTTTCGAACGTCTCTTAAATGGCTCCGAACATCGTATGAATGTCTTCGGAAGTCTCTGGAACGTTTCATGAACGACTATCGAAAATCTTCGAATGCCTCGCAAACTTCCAACAAACGGCTCACAAACGTCTAACGAACGTATACCGATGAATGTCTTCGATTATCATTGGGCGATTATATTAATTTATTTTCAATCAAATTCCATACAAAAAAAGAGTTTCACATTCGAAAGTAATATTTTTTTCAGTTGCACAATCCGATAGCTGGCGATGCTGACATAACTAAGTACGGGGTGAGGAGAATAAAAAGTACATAATGTTACATTTATTTTATTTGCATGAATCTTTATGATTCAGCCACCAATTACATATTTCTGATGCGATCAATCATTAACCGTGAGAGGGTCGTTACATTGAGACTCAGCGATGGTTAGTAAAGAACGATCACTATTGCAGTCATAATGGTATTTACAAAATCGAGAGTACCTATTGAACAAAATGTCGAATCTTTTTTGAAGAAAAGAATCCTGAATTGAGATAAAGTTCAGCACTTGTGAGTTTGCAGTCGGTGAATAATATAATGTCCTTTGCCATACATTATCTTTTTTACCAGTCTGCACCGCACCAATTACATATTTTGATTTCTCTAGTTGGGAGGCAGCTTTTACGGTCCATGAATGTTTCGTTGTGCTTTGAAGCGATGGACAGTCGTATAGATCCCAAGAGCGAAAACCCACATTCAAGTATCGCCCACTTTCCAATGTTCGATGTAATGATAATTTATTGATCTCATCTAATATTATGTGGGGCATACGCCATTGTATCTTGAGTAATTCAACTTCTACCTCTAGTAGTTGATGATGACGGAATGCACAATTATTGCCATCGCGTGAAGGTATTAGAATTAACTCATGACGAGCATTAATTTTCGTAGAAAATATATTTTATGTACAGCACTAGTTTTTCCAGTTCTGTCACAAACTATGATATGAAATCGGCGCTGTGATGTGATCGATACTATGATAGTGATTCATCATATGAAAAACACATGTGGTAATCAATAGTAAATACTTCATGATATTGATACATATCCTCTGCTACGTTCTTCGCATCAGTCTTTGCACACTCTCATCTTCTCTCTATAATTAGTTAAAAAACACTCCAAGTAGGCATTTACAGTGAATGGATGTGTTGCTTTCCAATCGGAGTTGATGATTTGAAGCCACTTATTAGTATCATTTGATAGTCGGATGGCGCAGTGCTTTATTGCTCCATAATCGATCTCATGTGATTGCAGTTTATCCGTTGATCTAAAGTAATGCCGACACCAGCGAAATAATAGATTGTTGTTTAATTCGTCTAGCACATATGACGATATAGTAATTGTGTTAACTTCATACACCGATGGCATATATATATTTTGTAATGGTTGTCTCTGTTCTGCGCTCACGAGGCTTGACAGGTTCTTTATCTATGTGATATGCCATACATTGTTACTTCGGTATCTTGTGTGTACAGCAAATTGATATGCTTCTCTTCTTTTTATGTTGAGCCATGCGTATCGGAGCAATGTCTTCTTCGGTGGTACACACATTAATGGATAAATTATTTTGAAGCAAAATTTTTTTTTTTTAATTTGACCTATAGTTATTGGGAATTCAATATTCGATAGATTCAATACCGTTGAATAATGCATGTAAGAAGATCCGTGGTCACTGTTTCGTTCAGCTGGGTATAAAGCTGTAACTGTGACCCATGCGAAACGTGCATTATCTCTTGATTGCACATTAATCGCAGCCCTCATAATCATTATTTCCCGTGGCAATGAGATATAACATTTAACGCGTATTGATTTATACTTATTTACATTTATTGTAAGATTACGTATCTTTTGTAAAGCTCAACCACTTCCACGTTGTTGAAATTCATCGAGCAGAACTTAAAGCCATCTGGCGTTCAAGTCGAGTTCTCGCCACATTAACTCATCACCGCTGTGTCCTGCACCCATGCATATAGAATGCATGTACATGAAATACTTCAATCCTTCCAGATTCGGTATTTGGCCTATCAATGACTATTGATGTTTAGTTGATAATCGGTGGCGCTTAATTCGGCTTTGCGATTTCAGTACTTTGATGAACTCGACGATCTGTATCTCCCACACAGCAAAGTCGTCGATCGAACTTAAGAGCGTGGCTTGGTTGTGCAAGATTTCTTCTGATGGTTCATTGTTGTTCTCCATATTAACGAGTTGAAAAGTATTGCCAGAGAGATATGTGAACTCACTGCTTCATTCAAAGTGTGGCCACTTTTGAGCGCTGCCGACGATTAAAAATGGTCTCCCATCAGAAAATATTTTTGTCGTTCCCTTCTAGCTCGGAAAATGTAATAGAATCACCTCCACCAGAGTTTTTCAATATCACGCTGATATCTTTTAACATGGAAAGCATGAAAAATAAATACACACGCAGAACGAGCCGATCGGGGTTCAACGGGAGCAAAAAATAAAAGTATTTTTGTGAGTATTCCAGACCGCGAGTGCATCTATGCTCAAACGGTGCATGCAGTGGGATCAGTGGTAGAAGCCTAAAAAAGAAATCTCCGGCCATAGATCCACAAAGTTGATCGTTTTGTAATAAATACCTCGTTTTCGTATGTGTTTTGGATAGCCAAGACATTACTTGAGCGGAATGTTATTTTTTCAAAATGTTCCCTATGCTCGGAGGCTGGCATTGAACGTCGACGAAGAAAAAAAATTGTCTTTATAATATGACTGATTTGGTAAAAACTGTATAGCCTCAAGTGTCACTTGAATAGGTTTGATGTTGCTCTGCGGAGAGCGCTATGATTCGTGACAGGCTGGACTTCATACATACTGGAACACGTGGCAATATATATTAAAAACTCGAAGATGCTCTTTATAATACGCGAGTTCAGTCTCCATGACCTAGACGCGGTTCTGTAGAGATCGCGAAAGTCAATGATTGGCGAGCCTGGCCAGCTTTCACCTCTATGAGTGCACACTTTTATGGACAGCAGATGCCTACGCCTACAGGGATAGTTAAAGAAAAAAAAATTTCGTTTATCCCCTGGCCAGGATACACTATCTTGCAAGGTTTTTTTCTACAATAAGTCCCCACCCTACTATAAGCCTATGAGGATCCAAAAATCGAAATCCGAAGAAGGATCGGAACAGCAGTTTTCGCCATTCCAGTCGTCAACCTCCGAGGTGTCCTTGTGGAAGAGTCGGAAAACGGAAAATCAGTTAAGAAAAATGTCGAACCAAATTGAAGTGATCGATCTCGTCGATGATGAGATGGAGGTTGTCGTGAATATCGCCCATGACGACGAAGTGGAAGTTGGGGTAGACGGAGACGTTATTGATATCGCCGATGATGACGATGATTAGTTTAACCATGGGGCTAACTTGTCCAGACCTGCATGATCTCAAGTGTCGGCATCAAGGCTTGACGTTGTACTCCTTGTATATATTATCATTCAGAGATGAAAAGCTAAAGCCCTGTACAATGGAAATGCATTTTTTTCCCCCGGATCACTGTCTTCGTCACATGCTGTCGTAAAATTTTATGGGTTTTCAAGTGTGGACCTATGGAATGATGAGGCTCAAGTTGCACATGCGAAGCGATAGGGTATGACGGTCCCTGGCGCTCGACGTAAGAAAAAAAAAAGTCGTAAAATTTGAGACTTTCGGACGAGGTGGTTGAAACGTTGCCGTGTATAACAGCGTCTCGGACATGAGCCTCCGTCGAGATAGTTGAAAAAAAGAACATCTGGATAAATTCATGCACCTTTTCTTAGCCCTCTACGTGACTTCTTAAGAGACAACGTTACACACACACACACACACACACACACACACACACGCACGCACGCACGCACGCACGCACTCACGCACGCACGCACGCACGCACTCACGCACGCACGCACGCACGCACGCACGCACGCACACACGCCTACCTCCCCACGACCGTAGCGCCACCTTGGCTTCCCTACACGCACGCACGCACACACGCCGACCTCCCCACGACCGTAGCGCCACCTTGGCTTCCCTACAAGCAGGCATGCACGCACGCCGACCTCCCCACGACCGTAGCGCCACCTTGGCTTCCCTACACGCACGCACGCACGCACACACGCCGACCTCCCCACGACCGCAGCGCCACCTTGGCTTTCCTACACGCATGCACGCACGCACGCACGCACGCATGCACGCACGCATATACACACAAAATACCCATCAACCCCCCCCCCCCCCCCCCAGTCGCAGCACGGACCACATGACCCCCCCCTCCACATAGGCCTCTCTGTGACGTCACACGCGCCCGGCGACCTCCCCACGACGGTGGCGCCACCTTGGCTTCACCACTTTTGACACACCACCTCCCCTTGAGTTAGAACCGGCCTAGCTCTTCTACTCTTTATATATCACGGAGCGCTGTTTTTGTTGCAAATCCGATGTCAGTTTGTTTCGCGGTCAAGAGATTATCCTGCTTGTCCAGGTCGATGCTACTTATACCAGAGATTAACAGGTAGATGTACAACGCTCCCCTTTTCGGCGTGCCTCGTAAATGGCGCTAAATCGCAGCGGCGAGTTCGGGAGTATGATTTCGTGATCATCGCCTCTGTCGAGGTTGCAGATTCCCTTGTAGCCGCGCGAGTCAGTGATCACCACTCAAGTCGGTATCGCAGTCAGCATGAACACGAATGGGTAGCTCGGAGGGGGAAAAGTCTCTGCCCCTCACAAATCGCGCTCGCTCGACAGGCGAACGGAGCGAGGTTTTCCGTCCGATCGAGCTCGACATATATGTGTGGCCGTACTGCGGATTGGAATATGAATTAAATAAATTTCAAAGTGATAAACATGTATCGAGATCATTGTTTTCTCTCGGTTGCCCGTTTATGCCGAAAATGCGGAATGAAATAATTAACGACGAACCGCGTTGAAAAATAAAACGCCGAAACGACCGTGGAAGGTTCAAAAAGAAATCTTGAGCCTTTGCCACGATCGTTTCAACATTTTTTTCAACCGTAAACATTATGGAAAACGGTGTATCAAAAATGTTTCTCTATCTGCAATGAGCGTTGTGGCTGAGTCGGCAGCGTGGCGGATTAACGATGCTTACGGTCCGGGTTTAATCCCCGATAAACCAACTTTTTTTTCTTCATTTTATTTTCAGAAAATTTCGAACTTACTTTCGCTTTAGCTATTCTCGCCTGTTCAGCCATTATTTATGATATTTAATTCGTATATGCTTAATAAAAAAAACAAGACATTGCTACCGGGGATCAGTGCAGCCAGATCGCGCGTAAGAGTTACCCCCTCTCTAGTCTCTTACGCGCCCATTACACAATCATAGTAGCGCGTGTCCGTGAGGGAGCGACGCTCGACATCTTCGGAAAGAGCCGAGCACGGTCGAAGTTTCCCGCCCGCGCCTTCGGCAGTTACACCAATGCATGAACGCTGAGCACGTTCATGTGCGGCCAAGCCGAAACGGAGGCTTCGAGGGAAAAAGCAATCTGAGCACGACTCGCGCGTGACGTCGGGTAACGCCACGCGCGAGGCGTTTAGATGATTTCAATGCTTATTTAGCTCTTGATTTTCTGCGTTATTAATGTATACAAAAAAATGAATCGCGCACTCTGATCGCTTATTTTTTTAGTTGATACGTTAATTTAAATATAATAATAAATCTAAATTACAACTTATTTATCTTATATAAAATTGTTTACGCTTTACTCACACCTGTCCTTATGCCAAATAAATTACAATTCATAAAAGTAAGCGGAAATATATTTATATTCGTATTATTATATTAATTCTCATACTTTCATCAAGCAATAAAGCATTATCCCTAAAAACAGGCCAATCATCCACCCGGCCGTGAATCGTAAGTACCAGAAAGTGCACATTTTCTTCAAGCTATGAGATGGTCCCATTGGTAGCGTTCCTGGCTTCGGTACGCAGGGGCCCGTGGTGCAAATTTTTCATAATTTCTCATATTTTAGTCATATTTGAGATTTTCGGAGAAAAAATAATTTAAAACAGATTCAAGTTCTGGTCTATTTCCCAAAAATACATTTTTTTCACTGAAAATTCATGATTTCTCATTTTTTTTCCCGGAAATTTCTCTTTTTCCTATGACCTGAGTGAACGGCTGCGAAGATATTCGGAGAGAAGTTAAAGATAAAAAGAAATGAGATTTTCGTAAAAAAATTGATTATTATTTTTTTCCGGAAATTTTCCTTTTTCCTATTACCTGAATGAAGGGCTCAAAGATATTCGGAGAAAATTTAAAGATGAAAAAAAATGAGATTTACATAAAAAAGACTTTTTCTTATTTTTTTTCGAAACTTTTTCATTTTCCTATTGAGTGAAAGGCTGCGAAGATATTCGGAGAAAAGTTATAGATGAAAAAAAAAACAGATTTTCATAAAAAAAAACTTATTACATTTTTTTATTCCTCATAATTCTGAGAAATAATGAATTTCCGAAATGTTTGCAAACATTATTTTTCTTAAGGGGTAATAGCACTGTAATGGCCTGCCACAAAGCGTTTTAGAAAATAATACATGGGGTAATTATTAAGCATCTATTGAAGTATATTGCGAAAAAAATGTACGGGAAAATATTACAAAATGGCGACACTGCAGCAAATTCTTCCGAAGCATGTTGAACTTAAGGTGCTCTGCGTACGTAGTATAACTTGTGCCAATTTTGATCTGGACAAAATAATTTTTTTTTAAATTAAATCTAGATGAGTGTAGCTAGTGAACCACGTAAGGGATTGTAGAAATATTGATTTTTTAGTAATTGCCGCGTATTTGACTAAAAATGTTCATTTAGACTTAATAAAACAAAATTCTTTTTTTTTTAGATAAAAATCGGCACAGTTATACTGCGTGCCGCAGAATTTCGACATGCTTCGGAAGAATTGCTGCAGTGTCGCCATTTTGTAATATTTTCGGATAAAAATTTCTAGCAATATACTTAAGTGCTCAATATACTTATATGCTCAATAAATGCCGCAAGTATTATTTGTTTATCACATTTTCTTCCGCCGAAAAAATATTAAATAATACGCTTTCTGTAAGGCCGTTAAAGTGGTGTTACCCCTTACAGTCTTCATATAATTTCGGAGATTTTCCCGTGATCGTAATTAAAATGATAAAATATTCGGAGAAATTTGGAGAAACTCGGATGTTTGCGTAAAAATAATTGTCCGCAAAACTCCGAATTCTTCCGATTCGTTCCAATTCATAGAAAAATTCGGAATAATTTTTCGGAAAAAAAATTGCACTAGGGGCGCGGGATCGTTGCCCGCGCTCAGTGCTTTTTTTTTTAATTATTATTACTATTTATTCTTATTCGATTAGTTATTTTTATTCGTTATCATCATTATTTTAATTAGTTATCTTTTAGTGTCGAAAAATTTATCGCGCACTCTGACCGCTTACTTTATTAGTTTGTACGTTAATTTAAATATAATAATAAATATAAATTACAACTTATTTATCTTCTAAAAAATTGTTTGCGCGTTACTCACACCCGTCCCTATGCCAAATAAATTGTAATTCATAAAAGTAAGCGGAAATGTATTTATATTCGGATTATTATATTCATTCTCGTATACTTTCATCAAGCGATAAAGCATTATGACAATGCTTTATCGCTTGATGAAAGTATATGAGTGGAAATATATTAATATTCGCATTATTATATTCATTCAATAACTAATCAAATAAGAATTAATAGTAATAATAGCTTAAAAAAAAGCACTCCGCGCGGTGAACGATCCCGCGCCCCTGCGGACCGAAGCCAGGGACGCTAACAACGGGACCATCTCATCGCTTGGAAATATGTGCACTTTCTCATACTTACGATTCGCGGCCGGATACATTATGATAATGCTTTATCGCTTGATGAAAGTATATGAGAATATATTTCCGCTTACTTTTATGAATTACAATTTATTTGGCATAGGGACGGGTGTGAGTAAAGCGCAAAAAAAATCAGAAGTAAGATAAGTTGTAATTGAGATTTATTATTATATTTAAATTACCATATAAACTAATAAAATATGTATCCGTGAAGTTAGCAGAGCATTTGCCAGCAGATCAAAATTAAGTGAGAGTTCTCTTGGCATGCAGTTGAGTTCTATAGTTCTTGATGGTTTTGAGCAATAGTTCTGATGAATTTGTCCAAAAAAGGTGAATGATAAAATGCTCTGCTAACTTCCCGTAGCAGATCATTTTGCAGAAAACCATAAATTACCGGGAGTTCTTTGTGAATGCGGATGAGTTCTATAGTTCCTGATAAATTTTAGCAATAGTTCTGCTGATTTTGCCAAAAAAAAGTGACGGAATTTTTTTTGTGTATCTTCCTATAGAAATATGCTGGTGGATAGGCGTGAGTTCTGGGTGCTATTTGTCCGAGATTTTATCGTTTTGGTATTGTTTGATGGATTTGAGAATAGTTCTGGCTTCCAGCTATTTTAAATAATTGATACAATTGTTTATTGATATCTTAACTATACAAGGATGCTCTGCTGACGGATAGACGGCAGTTCCAGGTGCTTTCTGTGTAAGATATTATAGTTTTGGTATTTTTTTATGTATTCGAGAATAGTTCTGGATTCCAGATATTTTCAAATAATTGTTAAAAATGTTTATTCATATCCCAACTATACAAGTATGCTCTGCTAATGGATTGGCGTTAGTTCCGGGCACTTTTTGTTCGAGATATTATAGATTTAGTATTGTTCGATGTATTTGAGAATAGTTCTGGCTTCCAGCTATTTTCAAATAATTATTATAAATGTTTATCAGCATCTCAACTATACAAGTGTGCTCTGCAGATGAATAGGCGTGAGTTCTGGGTGCTTTTTGTGTCGGATATTATAGTTTAGGTATTGTTTGATATATTTGAGAATAGTTCCGGCTTTCAGCTATTTTCAAATAAATGTTAAAAATGTTTATTAATATCTCAAATATACGAGGGTGCTCTGCTGATGTATGGGCGTGAGTTCCAGGTCCTTTTTGTGTGAGATATTATACTTCAGGTTTTGTTTGATGTATTTAAGAATAGTTCTATCTTCCAGCTATATTTAAATAGATGTTAAAAATGTTTATAAATATCTCAACTATACAAGTGTGCTCTGCTGAGGGATAGGCGAGAGTTCCAGGTGCTTTTTGGGTGGGAAATTATTGTTTTGGTATTGTTTGATGTATTTGTGAATAGTTCTGGCTTCCAGCTATTTTGAAATAATTATAAAAAATGATTATCAGTGTCTCAACTATACAAGGGTGCTCTGCTGATGGATAAGCGAGAGTTCTAGGTGCTTTTTATGTGGGATATTATAGTTTCGGTTTTGTTTGTTGTAATTGTGAATTGTTCTGTCTGCCAGCTATTTTCAAATAATATTTAAGAATGTTTATTAATATCTTAACTATACAAGTGTGCTCTGCTGATGGATAGGCGATAGTTCCTGGTGCTTTTTGTATGAGATATTATAATTTAGGTAGTGTTTGATATATTTGAGATTAGCTCCGGCTTCTAGCTATTTTCAAATAAATGTTAAAAATGTTTATTCATATCTCAACTAGACACGTGTGCTCTGCTGATGGATGGGCGTGAGTTCCAGGTGCATTTTGTGTAAGATATTATACTTTAAGTATTCTTTGATGTATTGTACGTGTGCTCTGCTGATGGATGGGCGTGAGTTCCAGGTGCATTTTGTGTAAGATATTATACTTTAAGTATTCTTTGATGTATTGAAGAATAGTTCTGTCTTCCAGCTATTTTCAGATAATTGTTCGAAATGTTTATTGATATCTCAAGTATACAAGTCTGCTCTGCTGATGGATCGACGCCAATCCATTAACAGAGCATACGTCTATAGTTGGAAATTAATAAACGATTTTATCAATTATTTGTAAACAGCTGAAAGCCAGAACTATTCCCAAATCCATCATACAATGCCTAAACTATAATACCTCACACTAAAAGCACCTGGAACTAACACCTATCGACCAGCAGAGCACCCTTGTATAGTTGAGATACTGATAAACATTTTTAATAATTATTTCAAAATAGCTGGAAGCCAGAACTATTCACAAATACATCAAATAATACCAAAACAATAATATCCCACCCAAACAGCACCTGGAACTCATGCCTATCCCTCAGCAGAGCACACTTGTATAGTTGAGATAATAATAAACATTTTTAATAATTATTTCAAAATAGCTGGAAGCCGGAACTATTCACAAATACATCAAACAATACCAAAACAATAATATCCCACCCAAAAAGCACCTGGAACTTATGCCTATCCCTCAGCAGAGCACACTTGTATAGTTGAGATATTTATAAACATTTTAAATAATTTTTTCAAAATAGCTGGAAGACAGAACTATTCGAAAATACATCAAATAATACCAAAACAATAATATCCCACTCAAAAAGCACCTGGAACTCATGCCTATCCCTTAGCAGAGCACGCTTGTATAGTTGAGATATTTATAAACATTTTTAACAATTATTTGAAAATAGCTGGAAGACAGGACTATTCTCAAGTACATCTAACAATACCAAAACAATAATATCCTGCCCAAAAAGCATCTGCGACTCATGCCTATCCCTCAGCAGAGCACACTTGTATAGTTTAGATACTAATAAAAAAATTTAATTATTATTTGAAAATAGCTGGAAGCCAGAACTATTCTCAAATACATTAAATAATACCAAATCAATAATATCCATCCCAAAAGCACCTGGAACTCATGCCTCTCCCTCAGCAGAGCACACTTGTATAGTTGAGATACTAATAAACATTTATAATAAGTATTTCAAAATAGCTGGAAGCCAGAACTATTCACAAATACATCAAACAATACCAAAACAATAATATCCCACCCAAAAAGCACCTGGAACTCATGTCTATCCCTCAGCAGAGCACACTTGTATAGTTGAGATATTTATAAACATTTTTAACAATTATTTCAAATAGCTGGAAGACAGAACTATTCTCAAGTACATCAAACAATACCAAAACAATAATATCCCACTCAAAAAGCACCTAGAACTCATGCCTATCCCCCAGCAGAGCACGCTTGTATAGTTGAGATATTTATAAACATTTTTAAAAATTATTTGAAAATAGTTGGAAGACAGGACTATTCTCAAGTACACCTAACAATACCAAAACAATAATATCCTGCCCAAAAAGCATCTGCAACTCATGCCTACCCCTCAGCAGAGCACACTTGTATAGTTGAGATACTAATACAAAAATTTAATTATTATTTGAAAATAGCTGGAAGCCAGAACTATTCTCAAATACATTAAATAATACCAAATCAATAATATCCATCCCAAAAGCACCTGGAACTCATGCCTCTCCCTCAGCAGAGCACACTTGTATAGTTGAGATACTAATAAACATTTATAATAAGTATTTCAAAATAGCTGGAAGCCAGAACTATTCACAAATACATCAAACAATACCAAAACAATAATATCCCACCCAAAAAGCACCTGGAACTCATGTCTATCCCTCAGCAGAGCACACTTGTATAGTTGAGATATTTATAAACATTTTTAACAATTATTTCAAATAGCTGGAAGACAGAACTATTCTCAAGTACATCAAACAATACCAAAACAATAATATCCCACTCAAAAAGCACCTAGAACTCATGCCTATCCCCCAGCAGAGCACGCTTGTATAGTTGAGATATTTATAAACATTTTTAAAAATTATTTGAAAATAGCTGGAAGACAGGACTATTCTCAAGTACATCTAACAATACCAAAACAATAATATCCTGCCCAAAAAGCATCAGCAACTCATGCCTATCCCTCAGCAGAGCACACTTGTATAGTTGAGATACTAATACAAAAATTTAATTATTATTTGAAAATAGCTGGAAGCCAGAACTATTCTCAGATACATCAAATAATACCAAATCAATAATATCCATCCCAAAAGCACCTGGAACTCATGCCTCTCCCTCAGCAGAGCACACTTGTATAGTTGAGCTACTAATAAAATTTATAATAAGTATGTCAAAATAGCTGGAAGCCAGAACTATTCACAAATACATCAAACAATACCAAAACAATAATATCCCACCCAAAAAGCACCTGGAACTCATGTCTATCCCTCAGCAGAGCACACTTGTATAGTTGAGATATTTATACACATTTTTAACAATTATTTGAAAATAGCTGGAAGCCAGAACTAATCTCAACTACATCAAACGATACCAAATCAATAATATCCAACCCAAAAAGCACCTGGAACTCATGCCTATCTCTCAGCAGAGCACACTTCTATAGTTGAGATACTAATAAACATTTTTAACAATTATTTCAAAATAGCTGGAAGCCTGAACTATTCTCACATACATCAAACAATACCAAATCAATAATATCCAACCCAAAAAGCACCTGGAACTCATGCCTATCCCTCAGCAGAGCACACTTGTATAGTTGAGATATTTATATACATTTTTAACAATTATTTGAAAATAGCTGGAAGATAGAACTATTCCTAAATACATCAAACAATGCCTAAACTATAGAATCTCACACTAAAAGCACCTGGAACTAACGCCTATCCATCAGCAGAGCACCCTTGTATAGTTGAGATACTGATAAACATTTTTAATAATCATTTCAAATCAGCTGGAAGCCAGAACTATTCACAATTACATCAAATAATACCAAAACAATAATATCCCACCCAAAACGCACCTGGAACTCATGCCTATCCCTCAGCAGAGCACACCTGTACAGTTGAGATATTTACACTAAGCGCAACAATTAAGGGATCACTATTTTTTCGACGAAAAATAGCCCTTTTTCAAACCGCTGTAACTCGGTGAAAAATGGTCGGAGAAAATATTTAAAAAAAAAGCAATTCGTAGTGTAAATCTTCGACTTTGATAATCTGATTATAAATATTTTTTTTCGTTTCGTTTAAATAAAGAAAGTCGTTGTTAAACAAAACAAAACATAAAATCAAAAAATTTGCTCGAGTTTGACAAGGTACACGGGGAACAGAAATTTTTTTTTTTTAAATCTGTTTCGACCATTCGAAAGCCTGTATCTTTCCCAACAATTTGGTTTTTTTCAATTTCTGTGCGATTTTTTTAGCCATGTTATCGCAGCTTTACGAAAAAATGCATTTTTCAACTTCGACCGGTCATAACTCTGGTCCAAATCATCGCACAGCATCCAAACCGGCATCGTTGGAAAGCTTGGATTTCCCCCTACAAAACTGTCTATTTTTCGTATTTTTCAGAAGCCGTTTTCAACAATGTAAAACTGATTGTTTAAAAGTGTGTAAAATGCCCATTTTTACACTTTTTTGTTTATCATGTTATAACATTACAACAAATGCAGAGGCACCAACGTTTTTCCGTTTCTTTTTAGTTCAGGGTATGTAGAAATACTCCACCAAGTAGCAGATCGCTGCCTTCATTCTTTATTCGGGTTGCAACCCCGTTCTTTTAGAGAAAATCGAGATCCGTCAATTTTCACGAAAATCGAGGTTTCTCAGGTATCAGCGCGGGGTGAAATTTCTCGAAAAAAAAATCAGAAAATTACGAAATTTGGTGTTCATGGGTTTTCGAGGTTGCTGATTGCGAATCTGGGATAAAAAATCGAAAAATTCAAAATGGCGGATCCAAAATTGCGGATCAAATGCAAACATTCTTGCAATCGGGCGAAACTCGATGTTTGGGGGTTTTCGAGGTCATTCATTACGGATCTGAAGTTTAAATTGAGGATTGCAAATTCTAATTGAATCAAACTTTGCATTTCGGTTCGCCATATTGGACCCGTCGTTTTTTTTTTATTTCTTAGACCTGAGATTCGTAATTAACGATCCCTCAAAACCCGCAGATTACCGAGTTCCATGCGATTTCATTTAATTTCTTCATTTCGGTTCGCCATATGTGATCTGTTAATTTTGTTTTTTATTTTGAACTTGAGATTTTTTCCCGTACTTTGGGGAATAACTATGAAATTTGTCTCGTCACTCTCATTGACACAAACATTGATTGACAACTACTAGTCTTAAAGTGTGATGAAAGCAGAGGTCGTACATCAGACGTACACATACGTTATTGCAAAGGTACCTACAATATTTTTGTTTTGTCAGCTACTTCATTTGCGTGCGTTTCACACAATATTTGTTCGTTTTGATATTTTCTCCACTCATTCTTTCCAGTCTTCTGCGTAACAAACCTTACAATTATTCTCAATTTTGTGTTTGTTCCGCGGATGGCTGAATTTTTATCATGGTGCGAAGACAGCTTTCGGAAGTGGAGGTCAGTAGAGTTTCAACTCTTTTGGGGCAAGGCCAATCACAGCGTGCAGTCGCTCAATCTATGGGAGTGAGCCAGTCCGTTATCAGCCGTGTAAGTACTCGACATCGGCAAACTGGCCGGTATCGGCGACGACGGGGGCAAGGACTGAGGCGAGTAACGAGTGCGCGCGAAGATCGGCGGATTGTACAGAGTACATGCCACAATCATTTCATAACAACACCGCAAATCGTGAGTCAAGTAGTTCAAAGGCCCATCTCACGATCGACGGTGAGGAATCGTTTGCGCGAATCTCGCGTACGTTCCTACCGGACAAATCGCGTTCCATTTTTAACTCGCGACCATCAACGGCCTCGACTGAATTACGCTCGTGCTCACGTACATTGGAATTCGAGTCAATGGGGTCGGGTGTTATTTACCGACGAGTCGAGATTCACGCTCTATGGCAATGATGGTCGGATACGAGTTTGGCGTTGAAGTGGCGAACGTTTTGCCCCACAATGTTCGCGCTCTGTTCGAATGTTTAACGGTGGTTCCATAATGGTATGGGCGGGGATTACTCGTTATACGCGAACTGAGTTGGTTATCATACCAGCATCGGGATTAAATTCAAGACGATACGTTGACGAGGTCGTGAGACCATATGTTGTGCCATTTCGGCAGCGGATCAGAGGTTGCTTCCGACTAATGAAAGATAATGCACGTTGTCACACAGCGGCATTGACACGTGCATTTATGGAGCAGAATCGGATTGTTACTCTCAACCATCCGGCGAACAGCCCCGACTTGAACCCCATAGAGCATGTTTGGGTTATTGTTGGGCGCTCTTCGCGGCGGAATTATCCAAATGTCGCCAATACGAATGAGTTAAGTCGTGCGCTCATTCGTACTTGGCGCCGAATTCCACAGGCAGCAATCCGAAGGTGCATAAATATGCGTGATCGATTGTTGGCAGTGATCCGCAACCGAGGTGGCAACACACGCTACTAGAGCGGTCCTACCTCCCTCACTTTTCACCCCCTATTGCAGAGAGGTTTTGGAGTCATTAAATGCTGCGGAATTGACGAACCGCGGGGTCCGGATCTCTGCAATATTTCTCCGTCCTACAGAGAGGGTTTGGAGTCATTAAATGCTGCGGAATTGACGAACCGCGGGGTCCTGATCTCTGTATTCCTTATTTTTTAATGTTATGAGTGCATATTCTCTTCTACCCATCCCTAAAAAGGCATTGCAGAGATAAGAACTCACTTCAGAGATAAAAACTCACTTCGAACTGACCGGATCAGAGTTCTTATCGCTTCAATGCCCCCCCCCCCCCCCTCCGCCCTGAAGCGTAAATCCGACCGTGCAACCTCCTCGTGGTACGCTTTGGATAACGCGAATGCCGGCTGTACTTTTACAATTTTTCTGATGGATCTGAATCGCATGGAACTCGGTAATCTGCGGGTTTTGAGGAATCGTTAATTACGAATCTCAGGTCGAAGAAATGAAAAAAAAAACGACGGGTCCAATATGGCGGACCGAAATGCAAAGTTTGATTCAATTCGAATTTGCGATCCTCAATTTAAACCTCAGATCCGTAATGAATGACCTCGAAAACCCCCAAACATCGAGTTTCGCCCGATTGCAAGAATTTTTGCATTTGATCCGCCATTTTGGATCCGCCATTTTGAATTTTTCCATTTTTTATCCCAGATTCGCAATCAGCAACCTCGAAAACCCTTGAATACCAAATTTCGTAATTTTCTGATTTTTTTTTTCGAGAAATTTCACCCCGCGCTGATACCTGAGAAACCTCGATTTTCGTGAAAATTGACGGATCTCGATTTTCTCCAAAAGAACGGGGTTGCAACCCGAATAAAGAATAAAGGGAGCGATCTGCTATTTGGTGGAGTATTTCTACATACCCTGAACTAAAAAAAAACGCAAAAACCTTCGGTGCCTCTGCATTTGTTGTAATGTTATAATATGATAAACAAAAAAGGGTTAAAATGGGTATTTTACACACTTTTAAAAATCAGTTTTACAATGTTGAAAACGGCCTCTGAAAAACACGAAAAATAAACAGTTTTGTAGGGGGAAATCCAAGCTTTCCAACGATGCCAGTTTGGATGCTGTGCGATGATTTGGACCAGAGTTATGACCGGTCAAAGTTGAAAAATGCATTTTTTCGTAAAGCTGCGATAACTTGGCTAAAAAAAATCGCACAGAAATTGAAAAAAAAAACCAAATTGTTGGGAAAGATACAAGCTTTCGAATGGTCTTTAATGGAGTGGATGGAGTGGAATGGATTTTATGTTTTGTTTTGTTTAACAACGAATTTCTTTATTTAAACGAAACGAAAAAAATTATTTATAATCAGATTATCAAAGTCGGAGGTTTATACTACAAAATGCATTTTTTCATTTTTTCTCCGACCATTTTTCACCGAGTTACAGCGGTTTGAAAAAGGGCTATTTTTCGTCGAAAAAATAGTGATCCTTTAATTGTTGCGCTTAGTATATAAACATTTTTAACAATTATTTAAAAATAGCTGGAAGCCAGAACTATTCACAAATATATCAAACAGTACCAAAACAATAATATCCAACCCAAAAAGCACCTGGAACTCATGCTTATCCCTCAGCAGAACACACTTGTATAGTTGAGATATCTATAGACATTTTTAACAATTATTTGAAAATAGCTGGAAGAAAAAACTATTCTCAAGTACATCAAACAATACCAAAACAATAACATCCCGCCCAAAAAGCACCTGGAACTCATGTCTATCCCTCAGCAGGGCACACTTGTATACTTGAGATACTAATAAACAATTTTAATAATTATTTCAAAATAGGTGGAAGCCAGAGCTATTCACAAATACATAAAATAATATCAAAACAATAATATCCTACCCAAAAAGCACCTGGAACTCATGCCTATCCCTCAGCAGCGCACACTTGTATACTTGAGATACTAATAAACAATTTTAAAAATTATTTCAAAATAGGTGGAAGCCAGAGCTATTCACAAATACATAAAATAATATCAAAACAATAATATCCTACCCAAAAAGCACCTAAAACTCATGCCTATCCCTCAGCAGAGCACACTCGTATAGTTGAGATATTTATAAACATTTTTAACAATTATTTGAAAATAGCTGGAAGACGGAACTATACACAAATACATCAAATAGTACCAAAACAATAATATCCCACCCAAAAAGCACCTGGAACTCATGCCTATCCTTCAGCAGAGCACACCTGCATGGTCGAGATATTTATACACATTTTTAACAATTATTTGAAAATACCAGGAAGCCAGAACTATTCTCAAATACATCAAACAATACCAAATTAATAATATCCAACCCAAAAAGCACCTGGAACTCATGCCTATCCCTCAGCAGAGCACACTTGTATAGTTGAGATACTAATAAACATTTTTAATAATTATTTCGAAATAGCTGGAAGCCAGAACTATTCACAAATACATCAAACAATACGAAAACAATAATATCCCACCCAAAAAGCACCTGGAACTCATGCCTATCCCTCAGCAGAGCACACTTGTATAGTTGAGATATTTATAAACATTTTGAACAATTATTTCAAAATAGCTGGGAGACAGAACTATTCTCAAGTGCGTCAAACAATACCAAAACAATAATATGCCGCCCAAAAAGCACCAGGAACTAACGCCTATCCATCAGCAGAGCACCCTTGTATAGTTGAGATATTTATAAACATTTTTAACATTGAATTGAAAATAGCTCGAAGCCGGAACTATTCTCAAATATATCAAACAATACCCAAAGTATGATATCTCCCACAAAAAGCACTTGGAACTAACGCCTATCCATCAGCAGAGCATACTTGTATAGTTGAGATATTAATAAAAAATTTTAACAATTAGTCGAAAATAGCTGGAAGACAGAACTATTCCCAAATACATCAAACAATGCCTTAACTATAATATCTCACACTAAAAGCACCTGGAACTAACGCCTATCCATCAGCAGAGCACCATTGTATAGTTCAGATACTGATAAACATTTTTAATAATCATTTCAAATCAGCTGGAAGCCAGAACTAATCACAAATACATCAAATAATACCAAAACAATAATATCCCACCCAAAAAGCACCTGGAACTCATGCCTATCCCTCAGCAGAGCACACTTGTCTAGTTGAGATACTGATAAACATTTTTAATAATTATTTCAAAATAGCTGGAAGCCAGAACTATTCTCAAATACATCAAACAATACCAAAACAATAATATCCCACCCAAAAAGCACCTGGAACTCATGTCTATCCCTCAGCAGAGCACACTTGTATAGTTGAGATATTTATAAACATTTTTAACAATTATTTGAATATAGCTCGAAAACAGAACTATTCTTAAATACATCAAACAATACCTAAATTATAATATCTCACACAACAAGGAACTGAAACTCACGCCCATACATCAGCAAAGCACACTCGTATAGTTGAGATATTAATAAACATTTTTTACATTTATTTGAAAGTAGCTGGAACCCGGAACTATTCTCAAATATATCAAACAATACCTAAACTATATTATCCGACACGAAATGCACCCAGAACTCATCCCTATTCATCAGCAGAGCACACTTGTATAGTTGAGATGCTGATAAACATTTTTAACCATTATTTGAAAATATCTGGAAGCCAGAACTATTCTCGAATACATCAAACAATACCAAAACTATAATATCTTACACAGAAAGCACCTGGAACTGACGTCTACCCATCAGCAGAGCACCCTTGTATAGTTGAGATATTAATAAACAATTATATCAATTATTTACAATAGCTGGAAGCCAGAACTATTCTCAAATCCATCACACATTACCAAAACGATAATATCGCACACGAATAGCACCCAGAATTCACGCCTATCCATCAGCATATTTCTATCGGCAGATACACAAAAAAAATTCCGTCACTTTTTTTTTGCAAAATCACCAGAACTATTGCTAAAATTTATCAGGAACTATAGAATTCATCCGCATGTACAAAGAACTCCCGGTAATTTATGGTTTTCTGCAAAATGATCTGCTACGGGAAGTTAGCAGGGCATTTTATCAATCACTTTTTTTGGACAAAATCACCAGAACTATTGCTAAAAACCATCAAGAACTATAGAACTCAACTGCATGCCAAGAGAACTCTCACTTAATTTTGATCTGCTGGCAAATGCTCTGCTAACTTTACTGACACATAAAATAAGCGGTCAGAGTGCGCGATAAATTGTTCGACACTAAAAGATAACTAAATAAAATAATAATGATAACTAATAAAAATAACTAATCAAGTAAGAATTAATAGTAATAATGATTTTAAAAAAAGCACTGAGAGCGGGGAACGATCCCGCGCCCCTAGTGCAAATTTTTTTCCGAAAAACTCCGATTTTTTCCGGAAAATTTTTACGAATTTTTCTATGAATTGGAACAAACATGAAGAATTTGGAGTTTTGCGGACAATTATTTTGACGCAAGCATCCGAGGTGCTACGAATTTTTTCGAATTTTTCAGAATATTTCATCATTTTAATTACCATCACGAGAAAATCTCGGAAATTATATGAAGACTTTAAGGGGTAACACCACTGGCCTTACAGGAAGCGTATGTTTTAATATTTTTTTTGGCGGAAGAAAATGTGATAAACAAATAATACTTGCGGTATTTATTGAGCATATATTAAAGTATATTGCTATACATTTTTCACCCGAAAATATCACAAAATGGCTACACTGCAGCAATTCTTCCGAATCATGTTGAACCTCTGCTGCACGCAGTATAACTGTGCCAATTTTAATCTAAAAAAAAAGAATTTTGTTTTATTAAGTCTACATGAGTGTAGCTACTGAACCACATAGGGGATTTTCGATAAGTTCTTAAAACAATATTTATTTACAAATAACTGTCTTAAAAAAAAAATTGAACATTTTTCGTCAAATACTCGGCAATTACTCAAAAATCAATATTTCTAAAATCCCCTACGTGGTTCACTAGCTACTCTCATCTAGATGTAATTTAAAAAAAAAAATTTTATCCAAATTAAAATTGGCACAAGTTATACTGCGTGCCGCAGAGCACCTTAAGTTCAACATGCCTCGTAAGAATTTGCTGCAGTGTCGCCTTTTTGTAATATTTTCCCGTACATTTTTTTTGCAATATACTTCAATATATGCTTAATAATTACCCCAAGTATTATTTGTCTAAAACGCTTCGTGGCAGGCCGTTACAGTGGTGTTACTCCTTAAGGAAAATATTGTTTGCAAAATTTCGGAAATTCATTATTTCTCACTATTATGAGGGATAAAAAATGTAACAAGTTTTTTTTTCGAAAATCTAATTTTTTCATCTACAACTTTTCTCCGAATATCTGCGCAGCCGTTCACTCAATAGGGAAAAAAAAAGTTCCGGAAAAAAAAGAACAAGTTTTTTTTCCGAAAATCTAATTTTTTTCATCATTAAATTTTCTCCGAATATCTTCGTAGCCGTTTACTCAGGTAATCGGAAAAAGGAAAATTTCCGGAAAAAAATAATCAGTTTTTTTTTACGAAAATCTCATTTCTTTTCATCTGTAACTTTTCTCCGAATATCTCCGCAGCCGTTCACTGAGGTGATAGGGAAAAGAGACATTTCGGAGGAAAAAATGAGAAATCATGAATTTTCAGTGAAAAAAATGTGTTTTTGGGAAATAGACCAGAACTTGAATCTTTTTTAAATCATTTGTTCTCCGAAAATCTCAAATATGACTAAATTATGAGAAATTATGAAAAATTTGGAGAAAAATTTGCACTACGGGCCCCTGCGGACCGAAGCCAGGAACGCACCAACGGGACCATCTCATCTCTTGTAGAATATGTGCACTTTCTGGTACTTACGATTCGCGGCCGGATGGATGATTGGCTCGTTTTTGGGGATAATGCTTTATCGCTTGATGAAAGTATGAGAGATAATATAATAATACGAATATAAATATATTTCCGCTTACTTTTATGAATTATAATTTATTCGACATACGGACGGGTGTGAGTAACGCGTAAACAATTTCATATAAGGTAAATTCGTTGTAATTTAGATTTATTATTATATTTAAATTAACGTGTAAACTAAAAAAATAAACGATCAGAGTGCCCGATACATTTTTTTGTATACATCAATAACGCAGAGAATCAAGAGCTAAATAAGCATTGAAATCAACTAAAAGCGCACATGAAGGTGCTCAGCGTCCATGCAGTGGTGTAGCTGCCGAAGGCGCGGTCGGAAAACTTCGACCGTGCTCGGCTCTTTCCGAAGATGTCGAGCGTCGCTCGCTCACAGACACGAGCTACCATGATTGTGTGATGGGCGCGTAAGAGACTAGAGAGGGGGTAACTTTTACGCGCGATCTGGCTGCACTGGACGTGGGTTCGACCCCCGGTAGCAATGTCTTGTTTTTTTTCCCGTGCGGAAAACTGATAGGGCATCCCTAATAAAAATAAGGGCCTTTCAGGGCTTCCCTAGTGCTTTCCCTAGTAGGGATTTCCACAATGGGCCCAGACTTGGCGATTATCGGGATAAACTTGTAGGGATTTCCACAATAGGACCCGACTTGGCCATTATGGGGATAAACCTGTAGGGATTTCCACAATGGGTCCCGACTTGGCCATTATAGGGATAAACCTGTAGGGATTTCCACAATAGGCCCAGATCTGACTATCATAGCGATAAACCAGTATAAATAGCTTAGGCTACATGGTTGATGGTATTTCAATTATTCAAATCGATTATATACATCGATCGAATAATATTATCGAACGCAAATTGGGATAAAGCGTAAGGACATTAGCAAACAAAAAATCAACGATGAACACTAATATGCAGACAAACATCAGCAAGTATTTATTTATCAAATTAAAGAAACCTTTTGCATAGATACAAACAATTACTCGTGGTTTCACTCATACATGGAGTAATGCTAGCGCATAAGTGTGAACAGTCCCGACCGGTTTTCTCGACATTTTTATAACAACTAATTTCCGCTCAATGCTCATCATAGGAAAAATTATTTCTTCTGAAGACTTCGCTGATATTTCCCATTCATAAACTTTATCTGACTGTGTAGGATAAGTCAATAAATTGGTCTTTGTTTTCCAGATCTTTCCCTCAATGCAAATAGATTCTAGTGATTCAGTAGACCCATATATTTTTATTTATTTCTACTACACATCCATTCCTTAGAATGGATTATTTTTTGTATTAGTTTTGTCATGGCAGTTTGTCATGAATGCCCACATGCAAATACGCAATCACATTTCTACGCGCACACACATACATACGCATGTACTCACGCCCACACCTATGCACATGAACAATTACATAAAAACAAATACAGATATACCCTGACGCATTTAACATACACGTATATTCACTGATACGGATATTTTATGGCGCTGAAATGGTTATGATGAGGCGCCGTTGAGGCATTTTCAGGGCGCTGAAATGGTTTTGATGAGGCGCCATTGAGACAACTTATAAGGCCCCGGTCGTTGCGCCTTTAATGGCCCTTGTTGACCAAGTGTGACCGGCCGCTAACGGCCCTCATGTGGCTTCCAGAATAGGGCCCGAATAAAGTTAGGGGAATATTATTGGGGCCCGTTCACAGCCCCAACTCAATTTCCGCACGGGTTATTAAGCATATACGAATTAAATATCATAAATAATGCCTGAACAGGCGAGAGTAGCTAAAGCGAGAGTAAGGTCGAAATTTTCTGAATATAAAATAAAGAAAAAAGAAAGTTGGTTCACCGGGGATTGAACCCGGACCGTAAGCATCGTTAATCCGTCACGCTGCCAACTCAGCCACGACGCTCATTGCAGACAGAGAAACATTTATGATACACCCTTATCCATGTTTACTGTTGAAAAAAAATGCCCTAACGATCGCGGCAAAGGCTCAAGATTCCTTTTTGAACCTTCCACGGTCGTTTCGGCGTTTCATTTTTGAACGCGGTTCGTCGTTAATTTTTTTAACCCACATTTTTGGCATCAACGGGCAACCAAGAGAAAACAATTGTTAATGTTGCTCTTTCTTTTACCTGCGTATCTGCACTTACTCCGCGTTGAGTTCGGCCACCTTGCTCCGAAGGAGGGGGAGGGGAAAAATAATTTCCGGTCTTTTATTTTCACTCCGATTTGCCTTATATATATATGTTATGACGGGTATCGCGTGTTAACGTAGGCGGTGGGAGGGGGGAACGGGAAATTAATTCTGGTTCGACAACTAATAAATCCAAATATAATTTAATTCACACCAAAAAGGAAATAGGCTCGATACAAAAAAAAGTTAAGTGATGAATTACCGAAACAAGGTAATGGAAGAAGACTTGATATAATTTAAAGATTTCGCAATAGTAACAATCATACTGTGACTGAAATTGAACGGGTTACTGGACACGCGAAGTCCCAACTCTATTTCTCTACCCGTTTGAATATTTCCTACCTTATAAATTTGGCAATGATATATTGGGCCCCAGCCTTTCTCGGGCAACGCGCTTAACGCGTACCCAAAGTTCTCAAACTCGAAAAGAAGAATAAAAGGTAAACAAGAAAAAAAACCAAAACACCCGCGGCCTTCGGTCGGCGAGCGAGAGACTCTATACAAATTAAAATGGGGACGACTCAGGGTATCTGGGGACGGACGGGGTTCTCGAACACAATGGCCACTTGGCTTGGACCACGACTATTTGAAACGTTATTTTATGTGACTCGACTTAATAATACGCAAAAAAAACCAAAAGTTTCGAGATACTAATTGCGCGATTTTATCGCGCCGCGATTTAGTCTCACGGCTGATTGCTCGAGTCGGCCGACGGTCGTGTTACACGAGGCGGCCGCGGTTACGCGCGCACGAGGAAAATTCACGCGAGGGACACCGGGGATCCGCCACGGACACCTTTTCACACTTTATTCGCGATAATTATTTATAATAATTTCTCGGGCTAATGGCTCGATTCGCCCGCACTGAATTTTAATTCCCTTATTCTACTTTATACTTTATTTCTTGCGACGCGTACGGAAACGGGACGACGATCTGGAATGACGAGGGAGGGGTGAAGGGAACGAATTGGTAATGGTCGCCCGTGCGACCAATTTTCCCGAACTGACTTTATCGGCTTCTACTAGCCGCTCTTGCGAAAGAGAAAAGAGAAAGAAAACTTACAGTCTCGCTGGGAAGTCTCTCTCTCTCAAATCGGAATTATTTTATTTGCGCTCGAATGTGCTCTGGGGCTTTTTCTCTCCTACGGTATCCTCGCTCGACCACGCTCCAGGACTAAGTGGCGGCCCACGCCGGCCGGCTTCCTCGTCTCGCCCAATCCCGTAATAGATGACGGACCTCCTATCGATTTTCGGATCGCGATCCACGTGACTCGCCCTGTCGCTCGATTCTCGCCGTGACTCTTCTCTCTCCCGAGTCGCCGAGCGCCCTAGTCGGTACGGCGCTCGCCAGCCATACCGCGCGAGAGCTGCAGTCTCTCCTGACGCGCGGTAGGCCGGAGACTCGGGAGATGGCGGCAGGATGCCCTCGGACGGCCAGTCCACCGTCCGCGTCGTTGGGAGATGGCGTTGATGGCTCTCGGAGTCGACGGCCGGGCCGACGTGGCCCCAGTCGACAGTCCGTGTGGTCGCGTCGCGATCGTGATAAGGGGGTGCGGGAAGGACGGGGGGGATTGTGTCGCGGCTTCTATACAATAAAATAACTTAGAAATAACTTCAAATTAACATGTGATTTTTTTGCGAACAAAGGTGCGTGGCGGAGACTGAGCCCGAGCGTGGTCACGCGGGCTCTTTCTCTATCTCCCTTGTGAGGCAACGTCACAACTCCCCCCTGCTTAAACTGGAGTACTCCCCTCTTTTCCTGCAAGAGCGGTTATTCAGTTATACTTTCTTTACTTCAGGGGAGGAGGTCGGGATGGGTATTTTAAGGAACGGTGTACTTGAGTACTAGACTGGCGGCATTTACTCATGATGTCCGTTGGCTGAAGTTACCCGTAATACTGAAGTGATAAATCTCCTATAATTAAATCACAGACGGGTTACCTTAATTTATTAATCTTTGCGATGACTTTGCCCTACTGGTAGTCGTTCGTCGCATACTCAGGTACTGTCGTCAGTCGTTCTGTAGCTTCGCCATCGGATGAGTATCTCGATGCTCGCTGGGACCTCCGGCGAGGCTTCCTTGGCCTTTCACCGTAGCTAATCTCTAGTTGACTACGTTGACTCGCTGGTCGCTGGATTCTTCTTCGTCGCGGCTACCTTGGCCATTCGTGAAGCTGTTCCAGAGCCAGGCATTGGGGTGTAGGATATCGTGTTTGGGACAACAATAGGTGGGGGTAGGATTAGGGCATCAGGATAGGATTTGGAGTGTGGGACATCGGTAGGGGAAGGGGGAGTTTGGGGCATTAGGATAAGGACATCAGGAGTGGATTTGGGTGTGGGACATCGGTGGGGGACAGGGGAATTTGGGACATCAGGATTGGATTTGGGTGTGGGACATGGGGATGGGCAGGGGGGTTTGGGGCATCAGGATTGGATTTGGGTGTGGGACATCGGAAGGGGAAGGGGGGTTTGGGGCATCAGGATCAGGACACCGGGAGGGGATTTTGAATAGGGGGTTTAGCGAGGGGGATGGGGTCTCCTCGGCAGGGCGCGGGGGCACTCCGCGGCTCGATGGCCGGTTTGGCCGCATGCCCAGCATCGGGAAATCCCGATGCGACCGGGTGGCGGCGCGGGAGTAGGGACGGTTGGGGGATTGGGGATTAGGCGCGGGGGGGAAATTGAAGGGACATGAGAGCGGGGATGGGGCGTGTGGATTGGACTGGAGAGGGGCGGAGGAGAGGGACGGGCAGGTGCGTGGGTTTAGGGGCGGGGTGTGTAGCGCGGCGAGGCGTCCTCTCGGCCTGGGCCGAGGGGCTCGTAGCGGTCCCCGCGACGACGGCTGCGGCGGCGCGAGCCCGCTCCCGCTGTTGCCGTCGCCGCAAGGTGGCCTTGGAAGGGCCACTTCGAGGGAGTGGGGAGTGCGGCGCTAGGGCCGCCATCCCCGGGATTGGGATTGACCGGGGAGCGGGGGTTGGGACAGGCTTAGGGAGTGGGGGAGGGGAAGGCGTCGAGGGGGGACTGGGGGGCAGGGATGTGGAAGCGGGACTTGGGGGGAGGGGCGGGTATTCTCGCTCCGATAGGCTGGGGACCCTCCTCGGGGCTCCGTGCGGCTTCTTGCCGCTTGGACCCCGGCTCGGGCGCCCGGCCCTCGGGAACTGAAGCAGTAGGCCCCCGGCTGCCGCGATCGGGGGTGTCTCGTCCTCTTCCCTACCAAAGGTGTACCATGTGGTACGGTAGTCCTCGCGCCATCCCTCCACTACGTGGCAGGATGGGCGAGGGTATCCTACCTCGGTCTCCCCCAGCAAAAATTGCGGGGGGACCACCAGCTCTCCTAGCGGCCGTCGATACGGCGGCCTAGCGAGTACTGTCTTCCTCGGCATTTCTCTTGAAGCAAGCTGCAAATAAGGCACACACAAAGCGATGGTTAGCACATAAAGCCAGCATTACTAAGCGCGAGTCTGTCCCTGATCGTACCGTTCTTGTCGTTCTAACCGGGAGATCAGATCGAAGAGGTGGGCGTCGGAGAGCTCCACCCTCTTTGAACGTTGGGAACGTAGCCCGCTACGGCGACGCCGTTTTGGGCTTGGGGCTACGGTTGCTGGTGATCGCGGCCTGCTCGGGCCGGCAATCTCTGAGTCAGGGGCTGCCTCTTCTTCTGAGGTTGGGACTCCTTGTGGGTACCGGAAGGGCTTCAGATCCTTAATGTGAACCCGAGGATTGCGACGACTCGTCGGATCCTCGAGTTCATATACTACCGGGGAGTTCACCGCCAGAATACGAAAGGGGCCGCTATACCGCGGCGCCAATTTGGCGGCGAAGTTCTGCGCTCCTGACGACAGAACTCGGTTCTTCCGCAGAACTACATCTCCCACCTGATACTTCGTATCTTTTCGGTTCCTGTTGTAGTATTTGGCCTGCCTTTTCGCGGCGGCCTCTAGGTTCTTCCGAACCCAGTCGTGCAGCAGAGGTAACCGCTGCATCCGATTGGACCAAACTTCCGGGTCTCCTGGGGTTAATGTGGGGGGTTCAGGGGCTTCGTCTCGGAGGCTTTTGGCTGGGCGGGGGTTTCGGCCAAAATTTAAAAATGCGGGGCTCATCTGGGTGGAGGACTGCACGGCCGTGTTCATCGCGAAGCATAATTCCGGCAGGTGTGCGTCCCAGTCTCGGTGATCCATTCCCACGTACGATGTTATCATCGTCTTTAGAGTCCGGTCCACGCCTGTGCGTGGTGAGGCGGCACCGTGGTCTGGTGAATTCCCAGCTCTTCCAAATACCGCGTTACGTGCGTGTTGGGAAATTCCGTCCCGTTGTCGGTCAGGAAGTACTGTGGGCAACCGTACCGTTGACCACCAGAGTCTCGAATGCCTTCATTATTGTAGCGCCGGTGGCACTACCGAGCGCCTTAGCCTCCACGAACTTTGTGAAGACATCCTGGAAGACAACGACGTAACGGTTCTTAGCTTTGCTGGGGGGAAACGGACCCATCACGTCGGCAGCGACTACGCACCATGGACCTTCCGTGGTGCGCTCTCGCATCAGGCCGGACGGGGGTAACTGCGAAACCTTGTGGAATTGACAAACGGGGCAATGCGCCACGTATCGTGCGACATCTTGGAATATGCCTGGCCAGAAGAAATCCTGGATGACTCGTTGATACGTCTTATCAGTACCCAGGTGGCCAGCCTGGGGTCCTTGATGGGCATCCTCCATTGCTCGCGGCCTAGTCTCGGCCGGCAAGACAAGCTTCCAGGCATCCAAGTCCACAATCGTCGGATCGATGATCGAATACGGCCGATGGTAGTACAGTTTGTTGTCCTCGAGTTTCCAGCTTGGGTATTTCCATGGGAATTCACGGACGTTTTGTACCTTGTCCAGGTACCAGGGGTCGGTACTTTCTCCGAGCGCGGCTAAGGCCGCGTCGGTGTCCTCGTACATGTGGGAAAGGGCATCAGGGACAACATGAAGGGTTCCTTTCCTGTGGACGATCGTCAGGTCCCATGCTTGCATCGAGAGTGCCCACCGGGCTAATCGTCCCGAAGGGTCCTTTAGATTCCGTAGCCACTGGAGACTGCTGTGGTCGGTGATGACGGTAACGTGGGGGCCTTCGATGTACGGTCGAAACTTCCTCACTGCCCAAATTACCGCCAAGCACTCCTTCTCTGTGACTGTGTACTTGCGTTCGGCGCTGCTCAGCACCCTGCTGGTAAACGCGACCGGATGCTCTTCACCGTCGAATTCCTGCGTCAGGACGGCTCCCACGGCCGAGTCGCTGGCGTCTGTCTGGAGGACGAAAGGGCGGGTGAAGTTGGGACGGGCTAGGATTGGGGTCTGACTTAAGGCTTCGCGGAGAGACTCGAAGGCTTCCTGCTGTTCGGTCCCCCAGTTCCAGGGAACGTCCTTTTTCAGGAGCTCGGTCAGGGGAATTTTATCCCGCGAAAGGGTGGGTAAAAATCGGGCATACCACCCTACCATTCCCAGGAAACGGCGTAATTGCCGAAGGGTCCTGGGTGGAGGGTATGCTAGGATAGGGGCAACTTTTTCCGGATCTGCCTTTAATCCGTCCCGGCCGATGGCGTATCCTAGATACGTTACTTCCGGGCAGAAAAATTCGCTTTTCTCCCGGTTGATGGTGAGCCCCGCGGCTCGGAAGACTTCCAGGACGATCCTCAAATACTCGAAGTGCTCGGCTTCGGTGTCGGTGGCGATGATCACGTCATCGAGATACGTAAAGACATGGGGCTCCCATGCCGGATCGATGAGCTGATCCATCAACCGCTGAAACGTCGCTGGTGCATTCGTCAGCCCGAACGGCATTCTCCTGAACTGGAAAAGTCCTCGGCCAGGAACGGCGAAGGCGGTGACAGGACGACTTCGGGGGTCTACAGGGATCTCGAAATAAGCCTGGCTCAGATCCAACTTCGAGATGAAGCGGGCTAGCCGAAGGCCATCCAAGATCCGATCCATATTGGGAAGAGGGTAGGCGTCCTTCAATGTTACCCGGTTCACGTCGCGATAGTCAATGCAGAAACGATGCTTTCCGCCTGGCTTCGGGACGATCACCGGCTTACTCAGCCAAGAGCTCTTCGTCCTGTCGATCACTCCCTCTTGGACCATCCTATCGACTTCGGCTTGGGCTATTCGGAGGAGGTACGGGGAAATTGTACGGGGCTTCTGTCGGATCGGGGGGTGCCCTTGCACGTCGATGTAATGTTGCGTCAGGTTCGTTCGTCCTAACTGTCCGTCCTGTGAGGGGGATACTAACTCGTCCTACCTGCAGGCTTGTATACCTAACTCGGGATACAAGCCTGCAGCCTCGGGGAATGCGGGGATGCTCCAACGTGGCCCACCCGGTGTCGCGAAGCTACGCTCCGGACCACAGTGCAGGGACCACGTATCCGTTTTGTAATCCACACGCATTCCGAACAATCTCAAAAAGTCAATCCCCATAACAAATTCGTAGCCTAACGCGGCTACACGTACCTGGAGGGATTGCACTTTTCCTGCGAGATCGAAGGTCAGTGTGACTGCCCCGTCTACCGGAACTACTGCCCCGTTGGCGACCCGAACGCCCTCCACTATCGGTTGCAAGAGGAGTCCTTTCGTCCTTGCTACCTCCAGTCCGAGGTACGTTTTCGTAGAACCGGAGTCTACCAACGCCAATAGGAGGTCGCCACCCACGTTAATCCATAAGTGGTGGCGAGCATCCATACTTAAAGCTCCGATAAACATTTCCTCTCGGTCAGCCACACCTTCCTCTTCTCGGGAAGCCATATGTTCGCACGGGAACAAGTCTATTTCTGTTTCTGTCGGGGGCGGGTTGGACTCTTCCTGCCGCGCTGGTTCTACGCCCGTCATGGCACAGTCAGGCAGCGGCTCGGGTCGGGGCATCTGAAGGAGGTTCTCCTTCTTTAACGACCGTCGGGAGGTACAGGGGCTTACTGTCCTCCCGACCGGGCGTTTTCCGAACGCTTTCGTTCGCAATTCCGGCACGAGTTGACGTCGCATCCGGGCCATCCACAGATCCTGCAGAATCGGCCCATCAACTGCGTGCACTCCCGGTAACGGTGTACCGGTTGCCGGCAGTTATAACACCTCGGGCCAGGTCCTTCAGGATTGCTGGGCCGAGGCTGTTTCTGAGACGGGCTTTGGGGAATTCTTGGGGGATTCGCCGGGGGTTTTGCTGGCGGGTTTTTCCAGGTATGTGGGGAGCAAGGAGCGGATGGGGGTTTAGGTGGGGAAGGGGGTTTCTGAGGCTGCTTCGCCTTCTTGGGGTAGCCGCTACGACCCTTGGGCTTCGCGGCTGAGTCGAAGGGGTTCTGGCGAGGGGTTCGGCTCGGTGATGGGGTAGACGGGGGAGTGGGGTAGTCCTCTTCATACTCGGCGGGTTCGTATTCCTCTGGTTCCTCCAGGGCAGCTATCTTCATGCGGGCCTCCCGGCCACGCTGTTCATACGATGCCGAGCGCACGAACGTCAGACCCTTTTTCGGCGGTGCCCTGTATGCCTTCGCCTTTCCCCAGAATATCTCGCGGCTGCGTCCCAGCCGCTGGAGATCGAGGAAGCTGCTCACATCCTTCCGCTGGATGTGCTCGGCGTAATCCGGGTGCAGATTCTCGCAGCATAATCCAGTTGAGTCTCTTTACTCAACGGTGGGCTCAGGTGGTTGAAGAGGGTCCGGATTTTCACGATGAACTCCGCCATAGGCTCTCCTGGCCCCTGCGTGCGGAGTTCTATTTCCTTTCTCAGACGTTCTTGCAGGTCACCATGGCCGAATCGTTCCCGGAAGTAGAACACGAATTCCTCGTACGAGCTCCATTCCTCTCGTTCTACTCTCAACCATAGGAGCGCGTCACCGGTGAAAGCCTCGGGAAGAGCGTCCATCAGATCTTCCTCCGTAAGCTTCCTGGAGATGCAGTATTCGTGCATCCTCCGCAAGAATTCCTCGGCATCCTCGTCCGGCTTCCCCGCGAATCGGGGCCCGTATCTCTGCCAATGGTCTATTCCTCTCGCATGCCGTGGCCCTTGCGAGTCGTAATATTGTGACGAGTCCTGTGGTGATCGGTGTCGGGGAGGGGGAGGGTCTGCATGTCGCGACCGAGCCTTTGGGAGGGGTCCTATTCGGGTACTGTTCCGGGGGGTGGGTGCCGACAGGGTATACGTGTCATGCGGTGGCCACTCCTGGCTACCGCTAATCCTCAACAATCCTGTGGCAGTTGGACTAGATGTGGGGAAGGCTCGGGAGGGTTGGTGGGGTGACTGGGAAGGGGGAAGGGCAAAGGTGACCGCGGTACGGTCGGGGGCTGCGGTGACGTTCCCTCGGGGCGCGGGTGTCGGACTATATCTTCCTGTTGCCGATCTCCGATCCCTCTGGACCAGCAGTCTCCTGGGCGATGGCGTCGGCGTTCTATAATGGTCGTCCGGACCCGCTGCCTCGTTTTGGGACCCGTGGGGTGGCGGCGTCATCGTCCGCCTCTGTGTCGTCCGATACTCCTCGTATGTCGGGGGTTGGTGGCTGTCAGCGGCCGATGATCCGAATAGCGCAGCCGTCAGTGGGTCGACCAATGCAGCCGCAAGCGAGAATGGGGGGGCGTCCCCCCGCTCATCCTTCCGAACATCCCAACGGATTAAGGCTCCTGGAATCCGTGTCCTTATTTCGTGCCGGATGAGACGATCCTGTACCTCGCTTTGTTCCACGTCCGTGTTGAGGCCCGCTCGGTCACAGGCTGCGAGGATGTCCCGCATCGTCTTCAACCGCTCGACTTTTTGTCGTGCGATCCTTTCTTCCGTAGCCATCAACGAGAGGTCGGCTACATCCACTGAGAGGGGTGATGTGGGTCCTCGGCGGTGGTCTATTGGGGAAGGGGTCATCACGGGGGACGTACGGGTGGGGGTTGTGACTGTACTCGTCGTCACCGGGGTATCTGCCATGTTGCGGATATGCTAAACGCAATAAACGAAAAATTTGGGGGGTTAGGAAGGCAAACCGCTCGCGATTACTCCGCGGCACGGTTAAAACGGAATATAAATCTTTGGTCAAAACCAAAACCCAAAAAAAATTAAGTAAACCCCGATGGCTTCAATAACTCAATTTCTTTAAAAGAAAAATTCCGCAATAAACAAACGACGGAAAGTCTTACTCGACAATTCGTTTGTTGAATCTACTCCCTGGGACTGTAACGTTACTTCGGTTTATTTGGATAAACTGACTCTAAGTTCCCAAGGGAGTATTATTTCCCCGACTCTGACAACGCAATATTCTCGAAAAATTTCCCTTAATGCCGAGAAAATTTAAGAGTTGTCGAGTCTTCTATTCTTTACTCTATTCCGCCAACTGAATAATTATTCCTTAAGGGATATCTGTTTCCCAGCTAAAACAATAATATGTTCCGTAAATTATTCAGGGGGCCCAACAAAAGAATAGAAAATATTTGGGGATCGTTTGGGGTGTGGGGTGACCGTTCGCGAGGGACTCAGCGTCGCGGTCTTTATCAGGGCTTCGTGACGAAAGGTATTGGGGCTAGGGTCAGCACTTCTTCCAAGCGTGAAGAAATTTGGGGGGGATATGCGTGGTCAGCGAGGAGAACGATAAAGCGCAAACAACAACAAAAATGGGAATTTATACCGTCATGTCAAAAGTCATCGCAAAATACACAGAAATACCAAGCAAGCCTAATCCGTGTCAGTACTAAGCTCGTTCCAGAATTTCCGGAATTGAAAAAAAAAAACAAAAAAAAAACAATTGGCCAATCAGTACCAATTGCAAAAAAAAAGCAAGAAAACACAGGAAAAAAAACAGGTACTCAATAATATTATTTCATAAAAAAAAATCAATTCCGTCAAAATGAATGAACAGCGCAGTATGCCAAAAATCTTAAGTGAGGCTCAATTCACCACAAAAGAAAATATCAGCTCAGTATTCTTTATTCAAGCGGTATTCCCTTAAACGATAATAAATGCTCTCCAATTGCTAAAGCAACAATGCAGAAAAGCTATTTTAATTGCCCGAACAATAACGCCAAATCAAATTTTAATTATTAGCGCAATAGTGCACAAATTAATTTTTTAATTGCCAGAGCAATAACGCAAAAATCAAATTCTCAATTGCCAGAGCAATAATGCAAAATTAATTTTTAATTGCCAGAGCAATGATGCAACAATTAATTTTTTCTTTAATTGCCAGAGCAATAACGCAAAATTATTTTCTTATCGCCAAAGCAATAATACAAAAATAACAATTTCAATTGCCAGCGCAAAAATAAAAAACTACGACTTTTCTTGGCACTCCGTGGCCTAAAAAGTCGCAAGCCAAAAAAAAAACAAATTGCCAAGTACACAAGCAAGTATGGGTTCTAGGGGAAAAAGGGTAAGTGCGGTCGCCAAAAGGTACAACAATGAATTCCAATCGCTAACACAAACAAAACAATTTTATTTTCTATAATAATTATAATTTTCTATAATAAAACAAACTCAAAAAAAAATAATCAGGTGCGACTATTAAACGGAAACTCGGTCGTCCGAATTTTCCGATCCTTTCTATATTCTTGAGGTGCGAGTGCCGTGGCGGGACAAGCTATACCTGTCAGGGGTGGGGGGTGATTATTATTTCTCTCGAGAACGCCAAAAAAAGTATTCAATTTAAACGGTTCACACCGAATAAATGTTTTATTTCTGAAACGAAAAATAATAATTCTCGAAAAATAATTATTATTAATTCAAAAATTAACAATAATAATTTTAATAACAATTATAGTCGTGGTGGGCTCTTTCTATAAAAAAAACGGAAGTTTTTTCGGGCCCCACGTTGGGCGCCAATTTTATGACGGGTATCGCGTGTTAACGTAGGCGTTGGGAGGGGGGAACGGGAAATTAATTCTGGTTCGACAACTAATAAATCCAAATATAATTTAATTCACACAAAAAAGGAAATAGGCTCGATACAAAAAAAAGTTAAGTGATGAATTACCGAAACAAGGTAATGGAAGAAGACTTGATAAAATTTAAAGATTTCGCAATAGTAACAATAATACTGTGGCTGAAATTGAACGGGTTACTGGACACGCGAAGTCCCAACTCTATTTCTCTACCCGTTTGAATATTTCCTACCTTATAAATTTTGCAATGATATATTGGCCAGCCTTTCTCGGGCAACGCGCTTAACGCGTACGTAAAGTTCTCAAACTCGAAAAGAAGAATAAAAGGTAAACAAGAAAAAAAACCAAAACACCCGCGGCCTTCGGCCGACGAGCGAGAGACTCTATACAAATTAAAATGGGGACGACTCAGGGTATCTGGGGACGGACGGGGTTCTCGAACACAATGGCCACTTGGCTTGGACCACGACTATTTGAAACGTTATTTTATGTGGCTCGACTTAATAATACGCAAAAAAACCAAAAGTTTCGAGATACTAATTGCGCGATTTTATCGCGCCGCGATTTACTCTCACGGCTGATTGCTCGAGTCGGCCGACGGTCGTGTTACACGAGGCGGCCGCGGTTACACGCGCGCGAGGGAAATTCACGCGAGGGACACCGGGGATCTGCCACGGACACCTTTTCACACTATATTCGCGATAATTATTTATAATAATTGCTCGGGCTAATGGCTCGATTCGCCCGGACTGAATTTTAATTCCCTTATTCTACTTTACACTTTATTTCTTGCGACGCGCACGGAAACGGGATGACGATCTGAAATGACGAGGGAGGGGTGAAGGGAACGAATTGTTAACGGTCGCCCGTGCGACCAATTTTCCCGAACTGACTTTATCGGCTTCTACTAGCCGCTCTTGCGAAAGAGAAAAGAGAAAGAAAACTTACAGTCTCGCTGGGAAGTCTCTCTCTCTCAAATCGGAATTGTTTTCTTTGCGCTCGAATGTGCTCTGGGGCTTTTTCTCTCCTGCGGTATCCTCGCTCGACCACGCTCCAGGACTAAGTGGCGGTCCACGCCGGCCGGCTTCCTCGTCTCGCCCAATCCCGTAATAGATGACGGACCTCCTATCGATTTTCGGATCGCGATCCACGTGGCTCGCCCTGTCGCTCGATCCTCGCACAGTAGGAGAAAAGCCCAAAAACCTGGCCAAAACCTCAAATGACCTTTGACGGGAATGAAAATTGGCTTACAGGGGTTTTCAAGGTCGCTGATTACGAATCTGAAAGCCAAATTATCGTAAACAAAATGGCCGATCCAATATGGCTGACATGAATGTTAAAAAGTTGCCAGATGTCGACAAAAATTGGTATTTACGGGTTTTCAAGGTCGCTGATTACGAATCCGCAAGCCAAATTATCGTAAAAAAAATGGCCGATCCAATATGGCCGACATGAACGTTAAAAAGTTACCAGATGTTGACAAAAATTGGTATATACGGGTTTTCAAGGTCGCTGATTACCAATCCGATATCTATTGTTTATAACTTGCAACAAAGAGCTTACAGCAAATTGTTATAAACAAAATGGCCGAGTATCCTGCTAAATAGATAAATTAATATATTTAAAAAAATCATCATAATAAAATAAACGTGAACAGTGTATTCTACGCAATTATTATTTTTATTTCCAAAATACATACGGAACGTTTCAAAAATAGAAAATTTTATTCTTAATCAAAATCGTAATCGGAGTCGCAGTCGGAGTCAGAATCATTATCCGAGTTTGTATCTATTACAACTCCCGGCACGGCTTCAATCTCGGCGCAAAATTCGTCTGCTGCAGCAGTCACTTTAGGAGCGATCAACATCGCTACAGCTTCCGGCGACAAACTCTTCAGCTTCTTCTGTGGTAGTCTTCTGACACTTGAAATGTACGGATCAGAAGTAACTAAGAGCCGATGAAAAACATCTTCCATAGTTTTAACCCTGCAACTTTTTCGCGCAAAATCTTCTCGATATCGTTTGATGTCTTTGTTTCGAGCTTCCTGAGCATCTTCGGATAATTAGCCGATTGGTAATAGAGCATGAGTTATTATCACTGGACCATGAATTAATAGTTTGTGCACCGAAGTAGGCATGGAGTACCAAGGGTATAATGCAACGGTCTTTCTTGCCGTTTCAATAGCATACTGTTCAAATCTTTCACAGTTTATCTCGTGGCCACACGATATAACTTGTAGGATTACGTACAAGCGTTTAATAACTTCTTCGTTGACCCCCGTTATCGCAGCGGAAACCGTCGAATTTTCAAAGAATCGCCGAGCTGTGTTGCCATCATTGCTGCTGCCGTATCCAGGCTTTGGGCGATCGATATTTAGACCCAATTGCTTCTTGAATCCTTCTTAAATGGCCCTCTTGCGTTCCTGGGTAATTTTTTTTTCTTCGGTACTTCGAGCTTGCCATTTTTTAATGCCGAGTTTGTAAGACACGTGTAAGCAATACTCGAAGCACCGTATCCACGCATGCAGCGTCGACAATCCGAACTTCAAATTTGTTTCATTGATTTCCCTTTGCAATACAGTGTCGATGGCATTAAAATCTTTGCTGGTTGCTCCACACAAATAGCACCGTTGAGCAGATTTCGTCAATGATACAGCGTTGCAAACTGTACCATCTATCATGGTGAACAGCAACTTGTACATTACGGAGATTTCTTTTCCATCTATTACACTTTCGAATGGACGAAGTGACTTTATTTGTTCTTCAACAATTTGGACTTCATTAAGTGTTGACTCTGTGTCTTCGCGTAGAAACAGTAGTCTAAGCGGTCTACAAAATCGTGGAGACGAGGGTCTGGGGTTCTTCCAAACAACTATTTCTTCCTTCGATTGTTGATCATAACACACGAGTTGTAATGGCACGACTGAAGTAAAGAATACATGCGCATCAGATTTGCTGTCATCACTGAACGTCTGCTTATATTCACTTTGCCCAGAACTTCCATCGCAACCCCACTTGCAAATCAAGTCCATTTTACGAACATTATCTGGAGTCAATCTTTGAATGAGTACATTTTGGACGAGTAAAATACGTTCAACTGTATGATCTAATAGTGCCTGTAGTTGGACTTCTGCACTACTCTCTGTAATCCTGATTGCATCACGTGGTGGATAACAACGCTTTTTTGCTTTCATCACTTTTTCGTAAGACGGATATAGCTTACAGTTATTTTCCTTCCCTAATCTTCTCATTCCCTGGTAAGTACTCTTGGAGAATTTATATTCAATCATAGCGGAAAGTGCAGCCTCTTCGGATAAAGTAATTTCATCCGTTGCTGAGTAAGCTTTACGATACTTGGAAGCTCTTAAAGGACTCGTCATTGTTACGTCCTTAATAACTTTTGCGGCGTCGGATTGTCCTGAAGAGCGAAGGCTCATCTGAGTAGCGTATGCTAACTCGACCGAGTTGAACGATGTACGAATATCTTGGGTCTTCCTTCGTTTAGATCTTTCACTGGACATTGTAAACTCAAGGGACGGGCGGCCGCCCGTATTACCCGGGCTTGTTACTACAGTGTCTGTAGGTGCGGCAAAACATACCTGCTTGCTAAGCCATTCACCGTTATTCTTGAAAAATACACAGGATTTTCTGTGAGCTTGTTGCCACCTCGTTCTCATTTGATTGAAGAGTATCGAAAAAGTCTGTTTCGAGTCCTCAGGCACTACAACTGTACGTCCGGTGTCCTTGGAAATTTTTTCTACCATAAATTCGATCAAGGAAGCAAATTTATCGGATAAATGCTCGCTGATTATCAGAAATACTTCTTTCCTTGTCAGCACCAATTCTTTGTAACCGGATCCTGTAATAAAGACATAAAATTGTAGAAAATTGGTGTTAAAGGAAAAGATAAAATTTTCAATTAATACAAAAACTTGAACAATGTACATTATTTTATCAAATAAATAACCGCAATAATTGAAATAATTTTAAGAAAATTAGACAAAATATTGACATGGATTTGGTTAAAAGAAAGCTTTGCTTACTATATAATATATATATATTCAAATATTTTATTCGAATGTTATAACATTTCATTCATATTTAAGAAATTTTTATGTGGTTGATTTTAATATGTATATATATATATGCATACGTATATATCATAATCAAATCACAGAAAATTTATATATATATATATACACATACATATATATTAAAATAATTTATTTCAAGCGTATAACAGCCGTCTTGTCCGTTATGATGCTACTTCACCCATTCTCAGGTAGAGGCGCAGCGGCTGCTCAATAGTGCCGCGTGCACGCTCGGCTACCGCACGATGCGAAAAAAATCATAACGGACAAGACGCACGTTTTCCGCAGGTAACTCTTGTAAATTTCGAAAGCTTATACATTAAACTAAAGGCCGAGACTAGGAGCTTTGCAAAATGTGACAAAATATATAACTTTTCGGACCGTTGAAAATATAAGTTTTCAAAATTATTCAATTTTATTTATGCCGAAGGCTATACTACATTTCAATCATTTATACATAAACTTTCGATTCAACCGATGTAAAAACATGTTCTACATACCTCCAGAAGTCGTATCCATGTTGCAGAATTGAAATTAAACCCGTCACTTTAAAGTTATGGGTTTTTGAAGTCAGCGTTATTTTCGTCTGTTCAGCGCGTGACACGTACACTCTTCACGAACACTCACTGCCAACTGACGCTGCGGCGCAGGTATACACTTAAAGGGCTTTCCCTTCCACAATAGAATGCAGTTACTAGTCCTCTACCTGAATGACTACTCAACTGACCCTATTTCGAAAATTTATTTTTTGGGGTTTTGGCCAGGTTTTTGGGCTTTTCTCCTACTGTGCCTCGCCGTGACTCTTCTCTCTCCCGAGTCGCCGAGCGCCCTAGTCGGTACGGCGCTCGCCAGCCATACCGCGCGAGAGCTGCAGTCTCTCCTGACGCGCGGTAGGCCGGAGACTCGGGAGATGGCGGCAGGATGCCCTCGGACGGCCAGTCCACCGTCCGCGTCGTTGGGAGATGGCGTTGATGGCTCTCGGAGTCGACGGCCGGGCCGACGTGGCCCCAGTCGACAGTCCGCCTGGTCGCGTCGCGATCGCGATAAGGGGGTGCGGGAAGGACGGGGGAGATTGTGTCGCGGCTTCTATACAATAAAATAACTTAGAAATAACTTAAAATTAACATGTGATTTTTTTCCGAACAAAGGTGCGTGGCGGAGACTGAGCCCGAGCGTGGTCATGCGGGCTCTTTCTCTATCTCCCTTGTGACGCAACGTCACAATGTATAGTAATCTTTAATTTTTAACGGCCCACAGTATGAAGCCCCTTTAGTATTCGGAGTCGATCTCGGGGTACAAAATAAATAAGCGATGATTCGACTAATTATAATAACGTACAAAAGAAATCACAACGGTAAGTAGCCTATTTTGAACACACGCGCGATTATGAAATATTGTCTCTAGAATAGTCTTTGCGTTTTCTCGCAATACGCGAACAGTCTTTTAGTCCGGCCACACAGGCCTCTCAATTCACTCGACCCACTCAGACCACACAGGCCACACAGTCTTTCCCCTTTGTTTTATTCGGTGTACCACACAGTTCTCGCCTTTATTTCACGCTCGACTGTCTTGTCTCGACTCTCTCTGGCTACTGCGATTCTCGACTTGACTCGAACCGGCGTTTCGAGCCGATCGCCCAGTTTTTTCGCTTCCCCTCAGTCATCGCGCTCACGTTATTCGCCACTCGCCCGGTCACGCGATGCGCGAAACCGTCCGCGCGCCTGCCGCACGTGGCCCGACCCAGTGCAGCCAGCTCGCGCGTAAAAGTTACCCCCTCTCTAGTCTCTTACGCGCCCATCACACAATCATAATAGCGCGTGTCCGTGAGCGAGCGACGCTCGGACATCTTCGGCAAGACCCGAGCGGGGTCAAAGTTTCCCGAGCGCGCCTTCGGCAGCTACACCAACACATGGACGCTGAGCATGTTCATGTGCGGCCAAGCCGAAACGAAGGCTTCGAGGGAAAAAGCAATCTGAGCACGACTCGCGTGTGACGTCACCCGACGGCACGCGCGAGGCTTTTGGATTTCAATGCTTATTTAGCTCTTGATTCTCTGCGTTATTAATGTATACAAAAAAATGTATCGCGCATTCTGATCGCTTATTTTTATAGTTTATACGTTAATTTAAATATAATAATAAATGTAAATTACAACTTATCTTCTAAAAAATTGTTTACGCTTTACTCACACCCGTCCTTACGCCAAATAAATTATAATTAATAAAAGTAAGCGGAAATGTATTTATATTCGTGTTATTATATTAATTCTCATACTTTCATCAAGCGATAAAGCATTATCCCCAAAAACAAGCCAATCATCCATCCGGCCGTAAATCGTAAGTACCAGAAAGGGCACATATTCTACAAGCGATGAGATGGTCTCGTTGGTAGCGTTCCTGGCTTCGGTCCGCAAGGGCCCCTAGTGCAAAATTTTCGTCAAATTTTTTATAATTTCTCATATTTTAGTCATATTTGAGATTTTCAGAGGAAAAATGATTTAAAAAAGATTCAATTACTGGTCTATTTCCCAAAAAAACACATTTTTTTCACTGAAAATTCATGATTTCTCATTTTTTTCCTCGGAAAATTATCTTTTTCCTATGACTTGAGGCTGCGGAGATATTCGGAGAAAAGTTAAAGATGAAAAGAAATGAGATTTTCGTAAAAAAACCTATTATTATTATTATTATTATTATTATTATTATTATTTTCCGGAAATTTTCCTTTTTCCTCCTACCTGAGTGAACCTGAGGCTACGGAGATATTCGGAGAAAATTTGAAGATGAAAAAAATTAGATTTTCTTAAAAAAAACTTATTATTTTTTTCCGGAACTTTTTCTTTTTCCTATTGAGTGAACGGCTGCGGAGATATTCGGAGAAAAGTTAGATGAAAAAATGAGATTTACGTAAAAAAAACTTATTACATTTTTTATCCCTCATAATTCTAAGAAATAATGAATTTCCAAAATTTTTGCAAACATTATTGTCCTTAAGGGGTAATACCACTGTACCGGCCTGCCAAGACGCGTTTTAGACAAATAATACTTGGGGTAATTAAAACTGGTGCGATGGTCTAGTGGTTAGCGTGCTCGCCACTAAACCAGCAGACCGGGAGGTCCCGGGTTCGAATCCCAGTCGCGTACATTTCGTCGTGAAATGTTTTTCTTCGGCATTTCGCGGCGAAATAAGATTAGTTCCACGACTGGGGGGCGAACTCGATGACCGGCTGTATTGGTATAGGTTTTCCGCAGTTTCCCTATACCCATGACAGAAATGTCATGATGAATATAATACAGAGGGGGAAGTCGGCTGCGGCCGCAACAGGGGGGAACAGGGAGAAAGATGGAGTCAAAAAGGAGTAAACAGTAGAGGAAAGAACGGTCATAATGATGGGAAAGAATAGGTAACAAACGCGAAAAGCGTGTACCTAAGGAAAAAAACCAATATATATATACTTGGGGTAATTATTAACCATATATTGAAGTATATTGCAAAAAAATTTTATGGGAAAATATTACAAAATGGCGAAACTGCAGCAAATTCTTCCGAGGCATGTTGAACTTAAGGTGCTCTGCGGCACGCAGTATAACTTGTGCCAATTTGCATCTGGACCAAATATTTTTTTTTTTCAATTAAATCTAGATGAGTGTAGCTAGTGAACCACGTAGGGGATTTTAGAAATATTGATTTTTGAGGAAGTGCTGAGTATTGGACTAAAAATGTTCATTTTTTTTAAGACAGTTATTTGTTAATAAATATTGTTTAAGTTAACTTATCGAAAATTCCCTACGTGGTTCAGTAGCTACACTCATGTAGAGTTAATAAAACAAAATTCTTTTTTTTAGATTAGAATTGGCACAGTTATACTGCGTGCCGCAGAGGTTGGACATGCTTCGGAAGAATTGCTACAGTGCCGCCATTTTGTAGTATTTTCGGATAAAACATTATAGCAATATACTTAAATATATGCTCAATAAATACCGCAAGCATTATTTGTTTATCACATTTTCTTCCGCCAAAAAAAATAACAAAAAATACGCTTCCCGTAAGGTCGTTACAGTGGTGTTACCACTAAAAGTCTTCATTTCATTTCCGAGATTTTCCCGTGATCATAATTGAAATGATGAAATATTTGGAAAAATTCGAAAAAAATTGGAGAAATTCGGAGAAACTCAGATGTTTGCGTAAAAATAATTGTCCGCAAAACTCCGAATTCTTTACTTTTGTTCCAATTCATAGAAAAATTCGGAAAAATTTTCCGGCCCAAAACGGAGTTTTTCAGAAAAAAATTGCACTATGGGCGCGGAATCGTTCCCCGCGTTGAGTGCTTTTTAAAAATTATTATTACTATTAATTCTTATTTGATTAGTTATTTTTATTAGTTATCGTTATTATTTTAATTCGTTATCTTTTAGTGTCGAAAAATTTATCGCGCACTCTGACCGCTTATTTTATTAGTGTGTACGTTTATTTAAATATAATAATAAATCTAAATTCGACTTATTTATCTTCTAAAAAATTGTTTGCGCTTTACTCACACCCGTCCCTATGCCAAATAAATTGTAATTCATAAAAGTAAGCGGAAACATATTTATATTCGTATTATTATATTCATTCTCATATACTTTCATCAAGCGACAAAAGCATTATCATAATGCTTTATCGCTTGATGAAAGTGTATGAGCGGAAATATATTAGGGATCGATAAGGGATGTGGATTGGAGAAAATGGTGGGAAATGTAAAAAGGGGAAATCCCTGTACATGAAAGCTACAATTAGCGAACTGTTCGCCGTATCAGATACAATAAAAAATATTTTAAAAAAATTATAATGATAACTCATAAAAATAACTAATCAAATAAGAATTAATAGTAATAATAATTAAAAAAAAAACACTGAGCGCGCTGAACGATGCCGCGCCTCTGCGGACCGAAGCCAGGAACGCTACCAATAGGACCATCTCATCGCTTGTGGAATATGTGCACTTTCTGGTACTTACGATTCGCGGCCGGATACATTATGATAATGCTTTATCGCTTGATGAAAGTATATGAGAATGAATACAATAATACGAATATAAATATATTTCCGCTCACTTTTATGAATTACAATTTATTTAGCATAGGGACGAGTGTGAGTAAAGCGCAAGCAATTTTTTAGAAAATAAATAAGTTGTAGTTTAGACTTATTATTATATTTAAATCAACGTACAAACTAATAAAATAAGCGGTCAGAGTGCGCGATGAATTTTTCGACACGAAACGATAACCAATTAGAATAATAATGATAACTAATAAAAATAACTAATCAAATAAGAATTAATAGTAATAATAATTTAAAAAAAAGCACCGAGCGCAGGGAACGATCCCGCGCCCCTAGTGCAGCTTTTTTTTCTGAAAAACTCCGATTTTTTCCGGAAAATTTTTCCGAATTTTTCTATGAATTGGAACAAATATTTTTACGCAAACATCCGAGTTTCTCCGAATTTCTCCGAACTTTTTCGAGTTTTTCCGAATATTTCATCATTTTAATTAAGGGGCGTCCATTAATTACGTGAGGCGCTTAGGGCGGGGGGGGGGGGGGTCGAGCGAAATCTCACCCAATCTCACGTGGGGGAGCGGGGGGCTTCGGAAAATATCACAGAATTTTAGTAATTTTAGTAATTTTAGTAATCACATCATTTTTATCACGTAGGGAGAGTCTCCCTACTACTTTACATGGTGAAGTAAATGGCACTACAACCGCAGTTACTTCTAACACAATTTATTTTCCGTGAACGTATGCATTTTGAAAAATCTCACGTGAGATTAGGGGCGGGGGGAGGGGGTCGAGCAAAATCTCTCAACATCTCACCAGGGGGGGAGGGGCGATCGAAAAATCGCCAAAATCACCTCACGTAATTAATGGATGCCCCCTTATGATCACGGTAAAATCTCGGAAATTAAATGAAGACTTTAAGTGGTAACACCACTGTAACGGCCTTACAGGAAGCGTATTTTTTGATATTTTTTTTAGCGAAAGAGAATGTGATAAACAAATAATGGTTGCGGTATTTATTGAGCATATATTTAAGTATATTGCTATACATTTTTATTCGAAAATATTACAAAATGGCGACACTGCAGCAACTCTTCCGAAACATGTCGAACCTCTGCGGCACGCAGTATAACTGTACCAATTTTAATCTAAAAAAAAAGAATTTCGTTTTACTAAGTCTACATGGGTGTCGCTACTGAACCACGTAGGGGATTTTCGATAAGTTAATTTCAACAATATTTATTAACAAATAACTGTCCTAAAACAAAAATTGAACATTTTTAGTCACATACTCCGCAATTACTCAAAAATAAATATTTCTAAAATCCCCTACGTGGTTCACTAGCTACACTCATCTACATTTAATTAAAAAAAAAAATTTATCCAGATTGAAATTGGCACAAGTTATACTGCGTGCCGCAGAGCACCGTGAGTTCAACATGCCTCGGAAGAATTTGTTGCAGTGTCGCCATTTTGTAATATTTTCCCACAAAATTTTTTTGCAATATACTTCAATATATGCTTAATAATTACCCCAAGTATTATTAGTCTAAAACGCTTCGTGGGAGGCAGTTACAGTGGTGTTACCCCTTAAGGAAAATATTGTTTGCAAAAATTTCGGAAATTCATTATTTCTCAGAATTATGAGGGATCAAATAATGTAAAAAGTTTTTTTTCCGAAAATCTCATTTTTTTCATCTATAACTTTTCTCCGAATATCTCCGCAGCCGTTCACTCAGGTAATAGGGAAAAGGGAAATTTCCGGAAAAAAAAATAATAATAAGTTTTTTTTACGAAAATCTCATTTCTTTTCATCTTTAACTTTTCTCCGAATATCTCCGCAGGCTCAGGTCATAGGAAAAAGAGAAATTTCCGCGGAAAAAAATATACAATCATGAATATCCAGTTAAAAAAATGTGTTTTTAGGAAATTTTTTTCTTCGAAAATCTGAAATATGACCAAAATATGAGAAATCATCTATCTCATAGCTTGTAGAATATGTGCACTTTCTGGTACTTGTGCGTTCGGATAAACTAAGTCATCGTTCGGATAATTGAGGGTTCGGATGATCGAGGTTCGGATAATCGAGGTTCTACTGTATTATTATATTTTAGTTAACGTATAAACTAAAAAAATAAGCGATCAGAGTGCGCGATATATTTTTTTGTATACATTAATAACACAGAGAATCAAGAGCTAAATAAGCATTGATATCATCTAAAAGCCTCGCGCGTTCCGTCGGGTGACGTCACGCGCAAGTCGTGCTCACATTGCTTTTTCCCTCGAAGCCTTCGTTTCGGCTTGGCCGCACATGAACGCGCTCAGTGTCCATGTGTTGGTGTAGCTGCCGAAGGCGCGGTCGGGAATCTTCGACCCCGCTCGGCTCTTGACGAAGATGTCCGAACGTCGCTCGCTCACGGACACGCGCTACTATGATTGTGTGACGGGCGCGTAAGAGACTAGAGAGGGGGTCACTTTTACGCGCGATCTGGCTGCACTGGCCCGACCCGATTGGTCGTCTCTTTTTGGTGACGCCAGCGCCACTAGCGCGCGGCAAATTTTAAATGCTGCTTGCCGCTGTTGTAACACAATGATCTCGATACATGTTTTTCACTTTGAAATTCATTTAATGCATATTCCAATCTGCAGTACGGCCACCCATATCTGTCGCGCTCGATCGGACGGAAAACCTCGCTCCGTTCGCCTGTCGAGCGAGCGCGATTTGCGAAGGGGAGAGACTTTTCCCCCTCCGAGCTACCCATTCGTGTTCACGCTGACTGCGATACCGAGTTGAGCGGTGATCACGGACTCGTGCGGCTACAAGGGAATCTGCAACCTCGACAGAGGCGATGATCACGAAATCATACTCCCGAACTCGCCGCCGCGATTTAGCGCCATTTACGAGACACGCCGAAAAGGGGAGCGTTGTGCATCTCCCTACTAATCTCTGCTTATACTCTTCGAGCTCAAGATATCTGATTTAACAAATCTCGCCATTTCATCATGTAGAAGAAGTTGCAATGTATCGTATAGAAATAGGACCAGTGGGTAATCCGATTGAAATTCTCGAAGAAAAGGCTTAACTCTTCCCGCCAAAAATCTGAAAAACGCCAATTTTGCATCTAAAAATTTATCTTTCAACTTGTCCGAAACCGTCTTAAAAGTGTTACAACGCGGTACCTTCCCGTTTTGAACGACTTTAGGCACATACGTTTGCACATGGGGCAACATTTCACGAGCTCTTTTGATTACTGGTACGTTTTCAAGCCATCGGATAGCACAAAACTTCTTTGGAAATTCGTCTGATCCTGAGGCAGCAGTATAGTCACCTCTACGGGCAGGAACATCTTTAAATAAATTATACAAGGCTCGCAGGAACGGGATGATATTCCAATCGGTTGATGTCAATCCAGTTTTAATAGCCCCGTGTAGAGTTTGCAATCCGCATGTGCCTAAGTCGAGCAACGTTGTATCAGTCAAGGTCGCGTTCAAATCTGCCTGCAGGTCTCTGTGAAATTTCAAGTTAACGTTCGGACCGTCCATGGATATTTGTAGGATCTTGCAGAGCAAAGTTGGTGGCACACTCTTCTTGAATGCTTCGAGCAAGTAAACCGCATCAGCTTTGTTTAAAAACGCAGAGGTCAGATATCGAGTCGACACTTCCGATTTTTCTATATTCCAGAATCGAACTCCTATATCCATCTGGTTTTTTCCACTAACCTTGTTCAAGCTCTCATCGAAACCGATAACAATGTGGTCAATGTGTTCAAGTAATGCATTAAGCTCGTTTTGAAAACATGTTGGCAAACCGTAAACAATTATATATGATGCTTTCGACTTGCTCAGCTTTACATCCGAAAGAATTGCACTATCTGGAAATGCAGTTTTCATGATTGATAGATCTTCTTCAATGTCGCGGAACGATTTATGTCTCATGACTGCTTCCAGACATACAAGTATTTCTGCTTTCGTAACTTCTTCTTTCATTCGATAGTGAGTCAATTTGTCCAGTTTTGTCATTTGTATAGTTTTTGGAATAACCACAGAGATGTCATCATTCCGTACTTTCACAAGCTCATTTTGCTTAATATTTTTAGCTTGATTGGTCTTGTTATCCGCTGTAAAGTACGCAGCAAGTTGGTTCTTCGAAGCTTTTGTAAAATCTTGATGTTTTTGTCCTTTTGAGTGAACTACGAGAGCAGATTTTCCCATATTGCTCAAGGAGAACGGTGACTTGCATAGAATACAAGTTGATCGCGCTGCAATATGCAGCGTGATCATTTTTCTCGACTCGCTTGAGCCACGATGAAAAATCGATGTCCGAAAGCCAGCTATCTTGAAATTTGCACTGTTTCCGCTTCACCATGATTGTCCTATGAGCAGAACATTAGAATTTTACAATTACAACTTTATTAGTAGTCATTATTATAAGAATTAAATTAAATAAATTTGGAAGGAGATTATATAGTTCTGAGATGATACATTTTAAATATGTCTCAATTTATTTTTATATGTTTTCATTTATTTGATAAAAAATTTCCATGGTCAATCATATAAAGATTTTTTTCGTTGAAAAAAAGTTTTTTTTTTTGTGCGGATTGTAATACCAGTGCATTAGAAATATTCCAAAATACACGAGCTTGTTATCAACAATCTTTTGAAAAAGTGGCAAAAAATTACACACTAACAGATTGAATAACAAATCAGTTCGTTATTACAACGATAAGTTGTTTATCATTACCCGTTTGCAGCCCGTGACGAACTTGCACATCGATGCCGCCGATGACTTTGTTGTTAACTAGTGCGAGACCATAAACCGTTTAGATGTGGTCGCGTTTTATAAAAAAGTATTCAAAAAAATCAACATTAGTCACTGCACTTGAAACATTAATCCCACTGTACGAGAAGTGACGAAATTATTGAGCATGCGATACAGAATATTCTTGAGGTCGAACATAACCCCAATTTGAAAAAACATTCTTTCTCGTTGAATTCCTTGCCTTCGACTGATAATTCCGAAAATGTACGTTCTTAGGGTGAAATGATAAGAATTTTATACAGAAATAACAGAATATAATGATCCATCTATATGTATAATTAATACTTGCCAGGATATCGCGGAACACAAGAAAAACACACCGGTCGGTGTAAACGGGCGATCGTAGGCAACGCGCACATAACATGTAAAACTGCCGAAACAATATCATAAACGCACGGGCCCGCGCCATATTAGTATGCGTTTGTTTTTATTCAAAATCGAAACTTGAGCGCACTCTATACGAATAGAGTATCGAAATACTGTAAATTGTCGTCAACCCGCGAAAATTTGAAATTATTTTGGATAAATTAATACAAAAATGGTCATTTTTCCTGACATTTCATGACTTTTTCAGGGTCGAGCGTAATTTCATGGCATTTAAGATTTTTCATGACTTTTCAGGTCAGTAGACACCCAGACATGGGTATTTATCTTCGAATTCATTGGAAATTTACGCAAAATAATACGGTATACACGTTCAACGTAGAGACTTAATGAAATTCTTGTAGTTCGCGTTTTTTATAAAGTATAATTTTGAAATTAAAGTTCGCCTTCGCTTTCTGGAGACCGTTTTTGTAATTGTTCTAGTGAGCGTTGTTGGAAGATTTTTGTTCGTACGCGATGGAGACTGAAGGGTGACTTTTACTCAACGAGTGATGATGGAACACTCACTTCAAGATTTTTCTATCCTAGTTTGTAGGATATTTTGGATGCTGGGGTGGTGGGAGAAGAAGTTTCTCGAAAAGTGCATCTTCGTCATGCGTTATTTTTCTGATTGGTGGAAAGGATGTAGGAATTGTACTAGTGCATATGATTGGTCGAATTGGAAGTGGACATACTTTTGGAGGCTATGATTGGTTGTAGACTATGATATGTGTAATTTCCATCTCAATTCTCGGAAACTAGTCCGCGTCACGTTATCTGGAGCGTTGAAAAAATATAGGGAGGAAAAAGGGACTTGGTCGCGTCGCCGCGCTTGCCTCAAGATAGGCTTTGTTGATCCGGGTATGAGAGCGCATGGGAAATACCAACGTAGTTTTATTGCCGGGTCAACTTTTCGGCATGAAGGATTTTGTTTTGGAGAAGGTATATTTTTGTGGAATAAGGATTTGGATATTCTCCGCTCTTGGACGGTCGTTAGAATTCTGTACCGTTGAGCCTTCGTATGTTGTTCGTTCTTTTGGCTTAGGATTTTATCATAAACTGCGCCGACTGTGCTCTCGCGTGGGAAGTTATGCGCGACGCTCGCTTCTTATCGATATATTTCGTTTCGGCTGTGGTCCGACTAATTCTAAAGAAAATATAAGGACCCGTCGAAAAATGAGAATGCCGTTATCGTGAAAAGTACGGAAACCAATACATTTTCGTAGTTTTCCACAATTTTCATGGGGTCTTGGGTAAGCCCGCGTTTTCGCTGGAGTTTAATACAATAGGAGTGGAAAAATAAATAGATAGCGCTTTTACTCGCGACGTTACAGTACACACTTTCTACATTTAAAATACCTCCCCCCAACGGTTAGTTTGAGATTTGTTTACATTGAGGGGGTTTTCCACCCCCAAAATGGCGAAATTTTCGTGAAAAATAGCACTTTTCACTTTACATGACCCCCAAAAATTTAGAAATAAAAAAAAATTATCGAAGACCGTTGGGGGGAGCATTGATGATACTTTGACTAAATTTTAATGGTACTCGATTCCAGATAATTTCTAGCTGAGATACAGTGAACACCGAAAATCGTGTTTTTCCAAAGGCGTTCTTGGAAAAGTTTTATCACCGGCTTGTTTGTGGATATTTTCGCGTACAAATTTCACGGAATGTTCTTTAAACGACACTTAACAATGTACAAAAGGTTTTAATGAATTTACTCTATCCATATAGATGACAAAAATTCGCAAAACGTGTTTTTTTTTCACGCTGCAACCCCTACCCTCCCGTTAAGTAAATACACGCACCGGCGTAAAATCCCGCGCGCTCCTTACCGGCAATTAAGCGGCCAGTCCACTTTGGAGCCACGAAAAAAGGCTATTTTCGCGATTTTTGTTTGAGGATTTTATAAAAGATATGAATATAAAAATTGTTGAGCTTGATAAATAAAGTCTTGAAATATATTTTAAAAAATGTAATTAATTTTTATTCATTTTTAAGTTCAAAACCTATAGTTCAACGTAACGCTTCAAAAATAGATGGGCAGGTAGCTCCATCAAAACTCGGCAACGGCTTGTCTGAAAGGAAAAAATCAAAGTCCATTAGATTCAGCACGACACCAGCTACAAAATGACCCTCGGATATAAAGTTTTATCAAAAAATAAAAAAACATGGGAGATGAAAAACGAAAAAAGTAAAGAAAAACGCGTTTTTTTCGCAGTTCTTCACAAAAAAAGAGTAAAAATCAAAATTTTAAAACCATCGAGGGTCATCTTGTTGCGAGTCATGTTTCAATATGTGGTTCGAATTTCAAGAGAATTGGTTTATTAGTTTTAGAGATACGACGGAGCTCGATTTTGAAAACGTTGTTTCGATAAAAACGCGTTTGAAGTTATAATATGAAAAACTCTTACCTAAACTCAATCGGCAATTCCTGCACCATACAAAATCCCTTCTGCCTGCTCATCAACGTCGATTTCTTCAAGTCTTGCTCGCTTCTGATTTTTTTTTAATTTTCAAAGTGGACTGGCCCCTTAAATCGTACGAGCGAGCGCAACAGACCAACAGCGAAGGCCCTTGTATTTCGAGCGACAACAAACATTCTTGCGACCGAGCGAGCGAGCGAACGCCGACCACATAACCAATGTAAGCTAACTATACTTTTTTTTTCTTGTATCATTTGTCGTAGCCCTGATCGCTTTGACCCGCCCAGTATCTTATAATAAATAATATCGTGTCAATCGTTCGGATCGTCTGTCGATCTATTCCTCAAATACCCACCCAATCGCGGAAAGTCCGTAACGCCACTTTACTCACACGCACATCCCCTTTTTACCCTCATCCCCTGCTATTGCGTTAGGCGCAGGCAACAAAGGGAAAAACGAAATTTTATGATCTCGTCCATTCCGGATGTGACGAGTGTACACTCCCCAACGGAGGCCACATAGCGAGGTCACCAAGAACAAAAACCGTGCATACCAAAAATACTGCTCCTCACCACAAAAATTCCAGAATCTATTTCAAACGTCTCTACAAGATCACCATGAAGGTATTCCCATACAGTGAAAGATCGACGTTCATCGTCAGCGGAAGCCGCTACGCCATTCGTGACGCTGTCATCGGTTCGACCCGATGACAAAATGTGCCTTATCCCGTACCATCGTATTTCTATGCAATATCCACGAAAAATAGGATGGCCCGAAACCCTTTTGCATGCTACTGTATATATATTGTAACGGGTCGAAATATCGTTACAATATATTTGTTTGTTCGAGACTCGATCAGGGAATAAATTAATTGAGGCTCAGGTATTTTGGTGGTAATTTACAATAAAAAATTATTTATTCAATTTTCTGGATACGATACAATGTTATTTAACGCCGTGTATGAGTGCAATGTGTTGTTTGGGTTGTTTTCGTGTAATCCGTCCCTAACTGATGCGTCGGTCGATAAAGATTTGCGGAGTTACCCGAGGGGTAACGTTCTCGAGCGCGGCCGGTATTGATTACCATGCGTCGATAACCGTAACCCCTTCCTTACCGACACTCGAGGCGCGATGGATCGTGACGCGGTAGATCGCGGCGCGCTGGCTCGTTACGGTCGCTGCCCGCCCTTTGTTTACAAACTCGGCGTACGCGTGCCTTCTCATGTCGCTCGGCCGGGTCCGTTTTTTTGGTTTGTTTCTTGCCTTTTATAATTCGATTATAATAATTATGATATCGGTGTGTTCGCGGATATATGTGTGTGTGCGTATGATTTCGCACCTCCTGTAACCTCCTGTCCTTTGATTTTCTTCTGATACTATTTGTCTATTTAATTTACAATAAAACGCTCCTTTTTGCTATTAATTAATTATACAATGATGCCTTTTTATTTAACTCGTTATTTTCTCGATCCGCGGGTCGGTATTCGCGAGAGGTTCCCTATTTTTACCTACTTAATTATTTTTTATATGCTTTCCCCTAGTATTCCTCTCGTGCTCCCTCTCCCTTGAACCAGTGATTATTCCAAGTTCAATTAGTGAATTATCTTTTCTTCTCTTTATTGACTTTATTTTGAATATTTTTGCTCCTTTCAGATTCCCTTTCTTTTTCTTTCCCGTGGCAACGATTTCTTTTACCCCTTTTTGAGAGTTAGTATTCACGGCTCAAAGTACTCGTCCAATCCTCGGAATATGAAAGTGCTTTTTATAAGCAGACGACTCTATTCGTTCAGTTGTTTCGGTTTTCCTCGGTAACGCTTTCTCCACCCTTAAAAGTTAATAGTCGCGTCATCTCGTACTTCTCGATTCTCCTGAACGAAAAAAGGAGTGCCTTTCCTCCAAAATTCCCGTCCTTATATCCCCACATTTTGCCGCCTTTTCATACCCCTTCTCTTACGTACTCCCTAATTGCCCTAATTGCCTTTATTATTAACTTTTTCTCCTTTCTTAAATAAATTTCACTTCTCCTCTGTTTTTGTGCGGTTTCCTTTGTTTTCTTTTCCCTGTCTTCCTCCTTGCTTGGCTGTTCTGCCTTCGACTTTCCCCTTCCCTTGCCCTTTGTTATTGATAACCTTTTTTCTTTTAATTAAATTAGTTTCCATGTACTCTGTTTTTGTTCCTTTTCTTGTTTTTCTCTTTACTTTCTTTCTGTTCGCTTATAGTTTTGTTTATCTTTCTGTTTCGGTAGTCCGTTATTCCCCCCTCCTATCGTGAAGTCGGTTGGTTTCTGACTGCATGGGGGGGGGGGGGGGGGGGTATTTATTCCTGAGACGTCCCCGTACGTCTCAATATATATATATATATATATATATATATATATATATATATATATATATATATATATATATATATATATATGTATGTGTGTGTGTGTGTGTGTGCGTGTGCGTGCGTGTGTGTGTGTGTGTGTGTATACAGGGTGTCCCAGAAGTAAGGTACACCGTTCTAGCATCTGGTAGGAAAAAAAATTCTGAGACGAAAAGTCCTCAGTCATTTTTTTATCAGACGCATAGATTATTAATTATGAATTAAAATAAACAGCCCATCAGGTGCGCGCTACAGCGGAAAGGCAGCGTAGAGGGGAGGCATAGCAGAATGTGTTGTAATTGCGTGCGCCTGAAAATGTGTGCGGAGGGAAAATTCCGACAGCACGTGTGCAAGTGCACACACACACGCACACACACATACACACACACACACACACACACACACACACACACACACACACACGCGAGCGCGCGCGCGCACGCACGCACGCACGCACGCACGCACGCACGCACACACGCACGCACGCACACACACACACACACACATACACACACACACACTTGCACACACGCACACACACACTCTCTCAATAACACGCACGTATGCACATACTAGCGCATGAACGCACGCACGCACGCACGCACGCACACTTGCACAAATGCTTTCGAAATTTTTGCTTCGCACACATTTTCAGGCGCACGCAATTACAACGCATTCCCCTATCCCTCTCCTCTTCGCTGCCTTTCCGCTGGGCGTACGTTACTTCTGGGACACCCTGTATAATAGATAGATAGATAGATAGATATTGTAACGGGTCGGATTTCGTTACAAATAAATTTATTGGTTCGGGACTCGAACAGGGAAGAAATTAATAGAGACTCAGGTGTTTTTTGGTATTCTATAACAAAAGAAATTTATTCAATGATTCATTTGGCTCTATATAATATAAAAAAGGCGCTAGGTGTGAGTGTAGTGTGTTGTTTTCGTATTTTTCGCAATGTCTTTCTCGGTCGGTAAAATATTGATGTCTCGCGTGGTAAGTGTGATCGAGTGTTTACGCTTATCACCTATCGATATCGGTTACCCCCTCGTTCTCTCTTTCCCTATGCTCAGGACGTATTGAGTTGCCTGGCGCTCTCGCGTGCGGCACTGTCCCTCTCTCTATACGGGAGACTCTTAGGGCGCGTTGAGTAGCCCGTCGCTCTCGCTCGCGGCCATGGAGGCTAGAGTGGGAGGAGTGCGAACTCTTATGACGAGACTTGAAAAAAGTGGCTACAAAAATGTGGTCAAACAGGTATGCCGCCACTATTGCTAAGACCTCGAGAAGTGAGCTGCGTGTGACAGAGACGGAACAAATAAATAGTGTGAAGTGAGCTGTGTATGAAGCAGAATGATACTTGAGAAGTACGCTGCGTGCGAGAGAGATATAAAATGATATATACCAGAGAGATCTCAGTAAATGCGTAAGGATAGAAGAATATTTTTAATATAGCAATGCCCAATGAATAATATGCATTAGTTGCATAATTAACGGTGAAAAAGGTGAAATATAATAATAATGCAATACCTATTGATAGACAAATAACTTTATTGTAAGTGTTTTATTGTACAACGAACGGTGGAAAATGTTTGAAGTAATAATTGTTTTATTCTTGAACACATTTTTTACTCAGGTCAATATGATGGTAAATTATTCCTAGTCAAAGAACAATTCTTTGCGATTTGTTTGTATTAAAACTCGCAATCAGCGAATCGGTAACGCGATTATTCTGACGATAACATATTTGAATGAACATAAGAAGAAAATCACACGAAAGAAATTGCAATTACTCATTGAGGTAAGAGATTTAAAAAAATGTTCAGTAGCTATTTTTCGATTTGAGAAAAACACTGTACTAACAATATAAAGTCGAAGCGATATTGCTTGTTTCAATGTTTTCAAGATAAAAACATGCTTCAATGATTTAAAGATAAAATATCTGTGTCCTCTCGTCAACATCAAGGCTAGTTTGTCTCGAAAATTCAATTTTAACAATTCTCAAATTGTTCGAATATTGTGTGTATATTATTGTATTTGCTGGTACAGTAGAACCTCGTTTATCCGACCTTCGATTTCTGCGTATTATCCGAGGTGGATCCTCGGATAATATGCAGAATCTCGGACAAAACGGAAGAATCTGCTATGCCGATGCGTGGAATGGTCCTATATCGCTACTGTTTTCCGTATTATCCGGAATGTCACTAATCCGAGGTACATTCTGCCCACATTACCTCGGATAAGCGAGGTTCTACTGTATTTGCCATGGAGGCTAGGATGCGTATTCGATCCTCTTTCATCTCTCTTACACGACATCGATACTCAGCTTACTTCTCGAAGTCTTAGCGATAGTGGCGTCATCCCTGTTTGACCACATTTTTGTAGCCACTTTGAAATGCAAAGATCGGACTCCTCCCACTCTAGCCTCCATGCTCGCGGCGCTGTCCCTCTCTCTCTCTACGCGAGACTCTTAGGGCGCGTTGAGTTATCCGTTGCTCTCGCTCGCGGCGCTGTCCCTCTCTCTCTCTCTTCGCGAGACTTTTAGGGCGCGTTGAATTACGAGGCGCTCCCGCTCGTGGCGCGGTAGATCGCGATGCTCGTCCGCGGTCCACGCGGTGAGCGTGATCTATCGCACTACGTCGCTACTGCTTCCCCCCTTCCCTACTAGCCGTATCGTCGCTATCGACGTATTAGCACGTCAAGTGATGACGTGTTAATACCCCCGCTCTATATATGTAAACATTGTAATATCTTCATGACTGCACTAACAAGGTTTGATCTGTCTTAACAGGGTAAGATTTGCTCTGATATAGTCGGAGTCATACCTGGTCTGATAGTTCAGATAAACTATGAATCTATCATATGGACAGGTCTATTGTTCATAGACGTTCAGGTCTACTGGGATCCACGGTATTTTATTCTTATACGGACAGACAGATCTTTGTCCAATAAGATTAGATTTGCCTGACATGATCACATTTGGCCCAATAAAATCAGATCTACCTGGCATGATCAGATCTGGCCCAATAAAATCAGATCTGGTCCAACAAGATCAGATCTTGCCTGGGGATTGAATCTCGTCAGACCTGCTGCGATATGGACGGGTCTGCTCTCAAAATGATCAAAATGGGTGTGATATGATCATACATGTTCAGATATAAGCATACATGATCTGTCATGACACTACATGAACAGATATGGCCATTTTTCTTGTCTGATCATATCTGATTCTACAGATATGATTCAGATATATTCAGATATTAACTTTTTTCCCGGGTAGCTCTTCGCCCTTTCTGCGTTCCTGATACAAATTTCCATTTCGCTCTTGATGTTAGGGTGTATGTATGGGTATAAATGTGTGTGGTACATGGATTTGAATAGATTCGCCTATCCTGTTACCTCCTAGCCTCTTATTTTCGCCTGATGGGATTTTTGTTTTCAATTTTAAGTCAATTTCAAGTTCAATTTTAATTTTTACTTAAGTGACTCCACCTTTTTGCTGTTCTGTCAATTTTCCGCCTACCACACTTTCCTGTCCCTAGGATCAGTATTTGTGTGCTTTGAACTGATCGACTTCCCAGCCAAAGAAGAAGTGTCTTTTTTCTAAAAATCCCGTCCTTTTATACCCATATTTTACCGCTTTTCCGTTTCCCTTCCCTTACGTGTTAACCATAATTCCCTTTATTGTTAACCTTTGCTCCTTTCTTTAATAAATTGTACTTCTCGTCTGTTTTTGTGCTTTCCTTTGTTTTCTTTTCCCTGTCTTCCTTCTTGCTTGGTTGTTCTGCCTTTCCGCTTCCCTGTTTCTTTGTTATTGTGAATGTTAACTTTTTTGTTATTGTTATTGTTAACTTTTTTCTTTTAATTCAATGAGTTTACTTGTACTCCGTTTTTGTTCCTTTTTTCTGTTGTCTTAATGCTTCGCTTCTTGCTTTGTTCTGTCGCCTTTACTTTCCCCTTCCCTTACCCTTTATTTTTGTTAATTTATTTTCTTTTAATGCAATTAGCCTGTTTATGTTCTTCTCTCTTGTTTTTCTTTTCATTGTCTTTCGCGCTATTGGTTTTTGTTTTTCTTTCGGTGTTCCGTTATTTCCCCCCTACCCTTACTCCTATCATGAAGTTGATTATTTGTGCCTGCGTGGTGGGGTTATTTGGTATGGGACGTACCTGTACGTCTCAATATATATATATATATATATATATATATATATATATATATATATATATATATATATATATATATATATATATATATATATATATATATATATATATATATATATATATATATATACAATCACGCACGCGCGCGTGTTTGTATGTATACGTGTACGTGTACGCTGTCTGTATTCCTAGAGATTGGCATTCTGCAACGATAAATGTACCGCCCGATATACGACCGCCTGTAAAAATGAATAGGAAAAGGCGAGAGGTAGAGCGACTTTTAAACTTTTGTAGCATGCGCTAGGCAACCATATTCCGTTTCGGAGTGATGGCCAAATAAATTTGAAAAACAAAAGCGATGGACCGCAAAAGCACGGTACGGGAGACGCGGGGGTGCGGAGCATTGCCGATACCGGCGCCCGGGTAGTATGACCCGAACACGCAAAAATGTATGCTTGACCCGCACCCGGGGAATTTTACTTTTTATTACTCGCATGGGAGACTAACGAATCACGACCGAGTATTTCGAACCATCGGGAAAGGGGGTCGTTTGGTTGTAGCAGGGGTAGGGGAATGTACATACGTCCTCAAAGTCTTCAATGTAATCAAATCGATGAAAACTTCGAGATTGAAATTGGCTCGCAAAAAACGTTGGGGTTAATTTTAAGATGGTATTAAGAGGGAGAATGGGGGAGGAGAAAAAAGGTTTATTTATTATTTTTAGATAATGATTTTAATGTAGATGTGATATTTATCACTTTTTACTCAAATTTTATATACTTTTTACTTTTTACCCAAATTTAATTTAAATTCTATTTCAATTTAATATATTTTTATAAACTATTGGATTTCAATATCATACTACTTTAATTTCAGTATGGTTTTCTTCTGGTTGAACATTACTTTTTAGGATTCCGTACTCGATAGCAGAATCCTTTATAACTTTTTCATGTCCGTTCCGTTCCTTCCATTCATTTGTCACAGCCTCAGGTGTCACAGTTTTGAATCTAAATGTATGAAATTTCCAAGTAGATGCTTCAGATAGTAATTTCAATTAATATGTAGCTAAATATTGAGAGAAAAAATACTATCAGTTTTCCCCCTATATGTAGAATGGCAGTGAGTATTTTTTTTTTATTGGTTTTTTCCTTAGGTACACGCTTTTCGCGTTTGTTACCTATTCTTTCCCATCATTATGACCGTTCTTTCCTCTACTGTTTACTTCCTTTTTGTCTCCATCTTTCTCCCTGTCCCCCCCTGTTGCGGCCGCAGCCGACTTCCCCCTCTGTATTATATTCATCATGACATTTCTGTCATGGGTATAGGGAAACTGCGGAAAACCTATACCAATACAGCCGGTCATCGAGTTCGCCCCCCAGTCGTGGAACCAGTCTTATTTTCGCCGCCAAATGCCGAAGAAAAACATTTCACGACGAAATGTCCGCGACTGGGATTCGAACCGGGGACCTCCCGGCCCGCTGGTTTAGTGGCGGGCACGCTAACCACTAGACCATCGCACCAGTAATGGCAGTGAGTATTTTTTTTCGGGCACCCCGTCGAGGGCAGGGTCATTGGACGATGCTTTTGAAAGGAAATTGAGGTTCCATCTACCACTTTTTATTCTCAATCCTCGTTTCCAAAATATCAAGCTTTAAAGTAGTGTGCAATGTGCCCCCTTCCCCTCTAATTTTATTATCGATGATTAAAAAAATGTAAAAAATCCTGCGTACTAAAATTTGATCCGACACTTGGGGGGTCTTCCGAAATCGTATTATACCACTGACTATACTTGTTATACAATAGATATTTTTTATTTATATCCTTAATTGAAATATTTTTGAACTTCTGATTCATATTTTTATTTACATAGGTACATACTTAGTATTCATAAGTATTTCCATACATGGCTATTTTCACATGGGTAAAACATTACTGTTTTATTAATGCACGGCATTTTGTTTTATTTGTGCGCACTTTTTTTTATATTATTTTCTCGTCTACCGGAAAGTATAAACTCGATTAGAGTGATAAATTGAAAAAATATCGTGACCGAACCGAGGCAAACTTTGAGCTGCGTGTATACAGCGATACGTTTCATCGGCCGTAACCGTGACGCTTTGGTTACCCTGAAAGCTCTGTACGTACATTCGTCCACGTTATTATACGCACAGGATGTAGCAATTCAATGAAAATGCACGTTCTACAAGCCGTTTTCCCGCCGCCTTCTCGCCCGGCCCCAACTCTTGACCCAACAAAAATCATAAATTCGACGTATACAAATATAAAAAGGGAAGAAAAGTTTTGCGGCCAGAAGATAAATATTTTCTTTCCAGTTTTTGTATTTTTATTTGTAAATTTCTCCCTCGGCTACTCGGAGATCGAGTAATTGAAATACACCTATCTATACACCTCAAATTAACATAATCGTATTACTTCAACGAGTCTGCAGAAGCTTGGCGGCCAAAGAACAGGTCGATATTCAATATTTTTTCCAATGAGAATATTGGGATGGCGCTTTCGCGATTTTACACACAATTAATACATAGTCTTGCCGAGTTTAAGTGTTTTTTTTTCCAATAAAAAAGATTGATAATTAATGGAGTTATTTGTTAATTTTCCTAAGGTACACGCTGCTTGCGTGTGTTACCTATTTTTTCCCCCATTGTGACCGTTTGTTTCCTCTACTGTTTACTCCTTCACCTTCCTCCCTCCCTCCCCCCCCCCCCTACTTGCGGCCGCAGCCGACTTCCCCTTCTGCATTATATTCACCATGACATTTCTGTCATGGGTATAGGGAAACTGCGGAAAACCCCTACCAATACAGCCGGTCATCAAGTTCACCCCCCAGTCGTGGAACCAGTCTTATTTCGCCGCGAAATGCCGAAGAAAAATGTTTCACGACGAAATGTACGCGACTGAGATTCGCACCGGTAATCAATGAAGTTATTATTATTCAAGCATTATCTAAATGGCAAGCTTTAAAAGAAAAAGTTTGATAATCGACCGAAATGACTTCATTCATTTGTTGACAACAAATGGATAATCATATATAAAAATCATCCCGTCATGCGATAGAAAATATTATAGACTATGCTCTGTCTGAATTTGAAGTGACTTGGAGCTATAGATTTCAAGATACACTCAGAAAAAAGATTTATTAAGGACCAAGAAGTTTGTCTCCCGGCGAATAAGCTTTTTCTTTCGTATGTCGGCCTACTACGATTTTATTAACAGCTAAGAAATTTTTTTATTTAAGTTTATGTTTAAGATTTACTAAGAATTTTTCTTAACATCTAATAGGATATATAAGTTAGAAGAAATAGGTGTTTTATATCCGACAAATAGAGATTTTCTTAACATCTAATAGGATTCTTCATAATCCCCCAGCTGGTTTTTTTTCGAGGAATTGTGTCACTTCGTCCGTCATTATTTTCTCACTTGAACGTTTTTTTCTCACTTTATATTCTTACTTACACTTAAATCATTCCTTACTTTCGATTTTCTCACTTCCGAAACGCAACACTGACACTTGTGCCAAAAGCATTGGCATAGGAGGAAGCTACATGGTAAGCGTATGCGTGAGCTACATCTGACAAGCGGCCTGCTGTCGGGCCCGTCGCGTTGAAGGGCAAAGTGCGCATGCGCGCATTAGTATCATAGTCGCGAAGTAAGAGGTTTTCGTGATTGGAAAGTATATAATTGATTTGAGGATATATTTATTTAAATGTTCTATTTTAAATTTGGCTTTCAATCGATATGAAAAATCGGCACGTAAAAAATATACTTAGTGACGCCGAATAAATGCTGTAGTTACAATCACATAAAAACTGTCTCCATACGAGTAAAGATTCATTAATTTCCAAAAAATAATGTTCCAATGTGCCAATTTATTTGAACATAATAATTCTTTTGCTGCGTGTATGACTTACACTGTTCTATAAAACATAGTTTCAAGAAAAACACAAAAGAATAAAAGGGGGAATAACTCTCAGCGGGGCGATCTGCTGCAGTGCGATGGACGTTCGCAAAAAATGCCATTACTAGGTCAATTTTTGGAATTTTTACAAAATATTCGTTGCAAACTAAAGTCAAGACCCTACGCTGTAAAACTATGCAATGAAAAAGGATATTTTTCAATTAGACGCAGTAAGGGGAAATTATTAATAGCTATTCAAAATCGAGGACCAAACTTTTCTTCGATACTTTTTCTCAGCCACGAAGTGTTCAAGTAAGTACGTGTCCGTGTAATTGCAAGCGCAAGCCAGGCACCAGGATTCAACGGAGCTTTCGTCGATAGCTCCTTTCTAGCACGAGAATGTGCGCAGCTTAATAGTGGATATTGTGTAAGACTTCCCGGGCGAAAAATTGACAGGGCACCCCTTATAAAAATAAGGGCCTTCAAAGGCTTATTTGAGGCTTTCCTTATCAGGGAGGCCTCAAACAAGCCCTGGAAGGCCCTTATATGGCAATCCCGACAGGGATTGCCACAATAGAGCCAGGTTTGGGCATCAAAGGAAATGGGCCAGTATACATAGCTTAAACTAAATCGTTTGTGGTATTTTAATTACAACACTCAATTATTCGATAAAAGGTAAAAATAGGATAAAAACGTGAGGGCATTAAAAATTATTATATATTACATTTACAAATCCTTCAAAAAATTACATATTATTCTTATTGCCTTATTCACTCATGGAGTGATGCCAGCGGGTATGTTTGAACAATCCCATGCGGTTTTTTTTTTTACATTTTTATAGTGACTATTTTTCGCCAAATACTTTCCATATGAGAAATTATTTCTTCCGAAGATTTTGATGATATGTTCCACTCATGAACTTTACCCGATTGTGTAGGATAAGTCAATAGATCGGTTTTCGTTTTCCCGATATTACCTTCCAACAAAAAAGATTCTAGACATTGATTGGATCCAAATATTTTTCTAATTTCTACTACACATCCATTGCTTAAAAGCACAACGTTATTTGGCGTAGTAGTGCTAATTGTAGTGCTATTATTAAAAATCAATTTTTGGCAATTATTTTATCGGCTTTAATCACCTTTTTCGTAACTGAAATTTCGGAGGAATTTCTCTTGGCCGCTCAAAGAAATTGTCTTTTTCATTCTGTCTGCGACAAAATTGAACCAGATACCTATTTGGACTTGCAATAAAACGTTTTATTTTTCCAAGGTAATTTTCGAAGGGGAAGCAATTCATTTTGCTCAAGTTGCATCCAAAATTATCAACGTCGTCTACTACATGGCAAAGCAAACATCTACACTGACAGAAAAATTCTATTGATATTAATTAACCGCGTCTATTTGATTTATTTGAATTTCAATTATCCCATGGAATCAAATTTTTCTTATTGCATTCCATTATTGGAATTATTTATTTTAAATATATTTATTTATTGAAATCAAAATCTACTTATGTCGTCCAATAAATAAATATCTTATTTAATCCTAATAAATCTGTGACTCGGTTTCATCTGTTCAAAAAACAATTTACTTGAATTAGCTAAAAGGATCTAATTGATTTTTTTCAAATTTCAATTAAATAGAATTTTCGTAGACTAAACCATTATTCTATTTAATTGAACTAATAGTCTCTCTTTATTGCAACACTCATATCAAAGGGGTGTGGGGGTAGAGAGGGTGGAAAGAGAGGAATTATATATATATACACTACCGGCGGAAAGTTTCCGGACAAGAGTTGGAAAAAGTGCCCGAACGGTTCGTTATGCCATTTCGCCGGTAGTTGGGCTAGGCCAATTTGACTAACGGCATTTTAAAAAGGGGCGATTTACCTACATTTTGGCTTATCAAAAAAAATTTTACGATTTTTTTTACACTTGGCACCCAGTTTTGAAAACGACAATTTTTTGTCGTTTTTTTGTTGTTTTGTAAGTGGACCCCGTTTACAGTAAAAATCTTTTTTATGCATTTCTCCTATTAAAATCATAAAAGGGGAAGGCTAAGCTTCAATTTCGTTTTGTAGAAAAATTTTTGCGATTTTTTTTTCCCAAAAATATTTCGTTTTTCGATAAAAATATACAATATGAAAATTGCTCCGGAGTACGAAAACGACGAGGTTTACAACAAAACCTCGAGACGGTAAAAAGTTGCGTTACTTTTTGTTGAGTTCATGAGAATTTTTTCAGATTTTTTTTGCGAAATTTTTTAAAATTTATTTCCGGTCGGAACTCGATTGATCTCAACACCATGATAATAATATAATTAATTTTTTTATTTACATATTATACTTTGGTCTCGTCGAAAAAACCTCCTCTCGCTGACAGCACGCTCTTAATAGTCGCAATTGAAATGTTTTTTCCACGACTTTCGACAAACTGCGCTTGGATGTTTGCCGCCGTGAATTTTCGATTCCTTTTAGACATCACAATTATTGATTAGTCTTCCGCTTTGGAAGTAACAGGAGGCCTCCCGGAACGATTTTTATCGCGGTTCGATTGTGTCTCTCTGAAACGTTTTATAGCATCTCCAACGGTTGATTTGGGTATTTTCAATCGATTTGCAATGTAGCGAATTTTGAACCCTTCATTGAAAAGTGCAAGGATTGATGCACGCCTTATGATGCTTATATTGGGTCGACGACCCATTTTCTTCTTCGTCAAAAAAATACTCTAATTAAGTCAAAAATTTTATTTAATTAACCGTCAATAAATTAATAGTTAAACACACTTCAAATTCAATATATTATTCGACACGATACGACGCGAAAATCTAACGCGAACGTTTTTTCGATGGCTGCCGAAGAAGTACTGAGTCGAAATAATTTTTGAATATTTTTTCATTGTAACACGTAAAGAGTGCGTGAACGTTTCTGCCACTCTTTGTAGAGTAGTAAAAAAAAAAAATAGGTGAGCGATTTTTTTATCGACACAGCGAACGCTTGCGAACGCTCGACAATGCGAACCTCGCGAAAAAATAAACAAGGAACAAGGACACTCCGTCGCGAGATTGGCTATGTTCGCTGACTACTCTACTTCGAAAACAAGAAGAAAACAAAGAGTGGGAGAAACGTCCACGCACTCTTTACGTGTTACAATGAAAAAATATTCAAAAATTATTCCGACTCAGTACTTCTTCGGCAAGCATCGAAAAAACGTTCGCGTTAAATTTTCCTGTCGTATCGTGTCGAATAATATATTGAATTTGAAGTGTGTTTAACTATTAATTTATTGACGGTTAATTAAATAAAATTTTCGACTTTTTAGAGTTAATTTTATTTTTATTTTTAAGAAAAAAATGGGTCGTCGACCCAATTTAAGCATCGAACAGCGTGCATCAATCCTTGCTCTTTGCAATGAAGGGTTCAAAATTCGCTACATTGCAAATCGATTGAAAATACCCGAATCAACCGTTGAGGATGCTATAAAACGCTTCAGAGGGACACAATCGAACCGCGATAAAAATGGTTCCGGGAGGCCTCCTGTTACTTCCAAAGCGGAAGACCAATCAATAATTGTGATGTCTAAAAGGAATCGAAAACTTACGGCGGCAAACATCCAAGCGCAGTTTGTCGAAAGTCGTGGAAAAAACATTTCAATTACGACGATTAAACAACGCTTGCGCAGCGCACAATTATACGGAAGAGTCGCAACGAAAAAGCCACTCTTGCGCCGTGGAAACAAAAAGAAGCGATTGAATTGGGCACGCAAGCACAAGAATTGGACGATCGAAGATTGGAAACGGGTGTTATGGACCGACGAATCCAAATTTGAAATATTTGGAGGAAAACGTCGAGTTTTCGTTCGTCGCTCAGCTAACGAGAAAATGCATCCTGATTGCGTAATTCCAACCGTTAAACACGGCGGCGGTTCTGTAATGGTGTAGGGATCTTTTTCGTATGCTGGTGCGGGGGACCTCTACCGAGTCAAAGGAATCCTGGACCAAAAAGGATATCACGCGATTCTGAAAAACCACGCTGTTCCTTCTGGAAAGCGACTCATCGGAAGGGGGTACGTTTTTCAACAAGACAACGACCCGAAACATACTTCAAAATTCTGCTCGAAGTATCTTGAAACAAAGCAAAAAAGTGGGGAGCTTCAAATTATGCAATGGCCTCCTCAATCTCCCGATCTCGATCCCATAGAGCTGCTGTGGGATGAAATGGATCGGCAAGTGCGCAAGGTCACGCATTCATCCGCTGAAAAGCTATGGGAATCCCTACAAAAATCATGGAAAGAAACACCCCGAGAGACATTCGAAAAACTTGTGTAGAGGATGCCGCGTGTGGTAAAGAGCGTGCTGTCAGCGAGGGGAGGTTTTTTCGACGAGACTAAAGTATATTATGTAAATAAAAAAATTAATTATATTATTGTCATGGTGTTGAGATCAATCGAGTTCCGATCGGAAATAAATTTTAAAAAAATTTCGCAAAAAAAATCTGAAAAAATTCTCATTAACTCAACAAAAAGTAATGCAACTTTTTACCATCTTGAGGTTTTGATGTAAACCTCGTCGTTTTCGTACTCCGGAGCAATTTTCATATTGTATATTTTCATCGAAAAAACGAAATATTTTTGGGAAAGAAAATCGCAAAAATTTTTCTACAAAACGAAATTGAAGCTTAGGCTTCTTCTTTTATGATTTTAATAGGAGAAATGCATAAAAAAGATTTTTACTGTAAACGGGGCCCACTCACAAAACAACAAAAAAACGACAAAAAATTGTCGTTTTCAAAACTGGGTGCCAAGTGTAAAAAAAATCGTAAAATTTTTTTTGATAAGCCAAAATGTAGGTAAATCCCCCCTCTTTAAAATGCCGTCGGTCAAATTGGCCTAGCCCAACTACCGGCGAAATGGCATAAAGAACCGTTCGGGCACTTTTTCCAACTCTTGTCCGGAAACTTTCCGCCGGTAGTGTATATATATATAGGTTATGCGCATGTTATTCGCTAAAACTCTCTACTTATCACAATGATATTAACTAATTGATATAGTTTATGTGATACAGCAAATAATTATAGGAATTAATTTGGTCTCTTATGCCATATCTGCGACTAAGATGTTACAAGCACTCGGTAGCATAGGGGCAGCGTGCGTAGCTATGAGTAGGTAGGTACTAGGTTCAATACCCATATAGGTGAAATATTTTCTTCGAAAAAAATCATTCCGAAAGGCCAGGCCATAACGAATTACGATACAAAATCATTGTGGTCAACTCTCAATTAAGTGCTTAATTTCATTTTGGATTTATGAAATATTTTATGCAAATAGTACACTGAGATTTTCAGTGTACATTGTAAGCAAATAAAGATTTATTTGAATCGAATCTTTATTTATTCGATTTGAATATATTTGATGTTTAAAAAGAATAGCTGAAACGAGTAAAAAAATATCTTTGAAACAAATAAGATCGTAGTAGGCCGTGAGACAAGGAAAACACCTATCTCATTTACATAGATCCTATTTAAATAAAATTAAAAAATTGGCAGTGTATCGTGACCTTATATTAACGGACACATAAACGCAGAAATACATACATTTACACAAACGTGAGCATATCCATTGACAGGGATAAATTATGGGCACACCATGGTTTACATGAGGCGTCGATCAGGCATCCTTGAAGACCCTCATTATTCCGCCTTTAATGGCCCTCAGTAGCAAAGTGTGATCGGTCACTAACAGCCCATGTGAGGCTACCCGATTAGGGCCCTATTAAAGTTAGGGAAATTCTATATGGGCCCGACCAAAGCCCTAGTTCAATTTCGGCACGGGTTCGCGAATCCAGAGTTCACCACATTTAACCGTCAATATACGATGGACGTTTCTTCCGTTCGTCCCCCAAATACATACTCGCCGAACCACCTCTGCGGTTATACAAATCCTAATAATGCACAAGTACCGTATTCAAACAGATTATTTAATTACCACGCAATTGCAATATGCCGATAGACAAGAGATAAAACAGTTGGCATACCAATATTTTTTCGTCGCTGTTTTCCTTTAAATGCGCAATGCGGATGCAAACGATTTTAATTCTTGGCATTCTCACACTTGTGCTTTTCTTGTCTTTCTTTACTCCTATTACTTATGTGGTAAGAGGACATAACGATTTCACAAAGCTCGCAAAAGGTATCGACTTTAGGAGACTTTTAGGATATGTATTCATATGTAGTGTGCCCGATTTAGCTTAAAATATCAAAATATCTCAAGACAAGGGAAGTTCATAAATAAGTCCTGAGACATAAATCGAGTGGATTACAACAATACGTAAAATAGCACGATAACTTTTTTATTTAGATGACGTTTTCAAAAGCAGTTCAAGGTTATCTTAAAAAAAAAACGCAAACCTATATTTATTGAAGCGGCATCTTATTCTACGTAAAATGACAGGTTGCTTTTGTACGAACTGTTTTTTATTAGGCCATTTTTTCGGACATTTTTCAAATCTTTTTTCTACAAACCCAAAGCAATTTTGTGCATGACGATGTAGGCTACTTTTGTGACTATTTGATAAGGAACAGAATGGGCACGGTCATTCGAAATGCTGGTCTTAGTGTTCGCAGAGTAACTATCTTTTTGTTTGATCAATCGTTTATGCACCGTATTAATTTATGTTTGAAAGTAGAAGGCCTTGAACATTTTTAGTAACATCTTAGTAAAAATAAAAATATTAGTAAAAATCTTGAATATCTTTAGTGATGTTTGAAAAAAATAATGTGCCAAATAAAAAAGATTACCTGTTTTTTGCGTAGAATATGTTTCCGCTTAAAAAATATAGTTTTCCATTTTTTGTTCAAGTTGTCTTGAAATCACCTTGAAATTGTCAACTTAATAAGAAAGTTATCTTGCCGTTTTACTCCTCGTTTGAACCTACTTGACCCGTGTCGTGAGATGTTTCAATGTACCTCGCTATTTTGAATTGTATCGATGTCTCAAGATAAATAGGACACCCTATATATAAGGAAAGGATGCTTCGCACCCCTTATATATCTACGCATTATAAGCTATCAGCACACCTGATCGTTATCAGGATCAATACAATTAACATATTATCAACCGGATCCTTGATTTCTGGAACAAACGGTCCCTGATACGAATTTTTTACGCCGTTATGCAAATACCCGACCGGAAATGTTGTTCCGGCAGCCGGACCACTGATCAGGCAGGTTTGAAGATACGGTCCGGAATACCGTAGAAGCGCCCGCCTAATATGTACTGGATATTTACTGGAATAGTAAATTCGGAAAACGGGTGTAATAGAGACAAAACGGCGCCGTATGTCTGCCGGATCAGTAGGACCCAGATACCGATGTAAGAAGGCAGCATTAATCAGGCCCACATCAGTCGACCCGCAACGCGTCCCTCACATGGCTCTGTTAAGGTTACCTGTCCAAGGCCAGGTCGATTTTCCTTTTCCCATCCGTGCTCCGAGGTTGACTAATCCAGAAGATATCCGGTGCCGATCCGCCATGCACTTCGAAGTGTATGTCTGATTTGCGCCGCATGTGTACCAGATAACCTTATTCGGGGCCATCAAAATAAACAACTGACAAGGAACATCCCTCAGGTGACACCCTTCGATTTTGTTGAAATTGCGATATGTTATACAGCACCGAAAAGTAAGCAATACGTATTTTTTTTTATCGGCGGAAAAACGGTTTTAAGGGGTGAAGCCACCCCTCAAAAAAGGCATCTCTAGGGGTAATATAGCAGTTTCACACACAAGGAGTCCACCAATTTTAATGAAACAAAAACGATAATTTTTCTAATTCAAAGCAATGAAAAATCCACTATAGTGACATTGCAAAAAATAATTACGGTCCGGACCACCCCTATATTTGCTTTTTTGCACTCTACGCGGCGAAATATTGCATGGAAATCAACAAAATAGGGTTTATTTTTAAAAGGGGAAAAAATTAAAGTTTACGTGTTTTTGCGCAATCGCCGATCCGCAAGCTTAAGGGGGTAAACCGCCCCTTACATGAATTAAATCGGCGAGGTCGTATTTTTCTTTTCAAAATATCCGCACTGATATAAAATACTCCTAAAACATGTAATTGAATATTTTCTCACGCTTAAACCTTATCGCCCTTCTCTTAAGGGTAAACTACCCCCGCGTAATTTCATTTCAATTGCGGTTTTAGCAAATTTTCAACCCGTATGCTTTGAAATTGTCATGAAACCCATCAGTAATATGAATTTTATGTTTGGGTATACATGTATATATGTGGATTGAATTTGGGAAGAGGTGTGTAGCGACCTGGGATGAAGGAGGGAGGGGAGTTACCCCTTAATTGTAAGACTCATATATTCGAATTGGGACTCCCTCGACTCTGATTCGGAAGCATTCAGAAATACACATACCTTTCTATTATAAATAGTTATATATTTTATCATGATACTTTACAGAATAAATTTAAAGGGGTTACGAGCGAAACAAATTTTTTTTGCTCACCTCAAAGTATCGATTTGTAAGATCGACGTTCGTTAGTTTGCAATCAAGAAAAAGTAAACACAATAAAATTATTCATATATATAATATCTGAATGCAATTAATACTATTGTTATTATATTTTTATTTTTACTTTTGGAGGACTGGTTTTTTAGAAGAAACACCTATCTACACGACGAAAAAATTAATGACTTTGTGCAATTATTATCGCAAAATCGGTTAATTTGAAATAGAAATTTCGAAAATTTACTTATAATATAATATACAAAACCCGCCTCGTCGAATGATTGAAAACCTAACCAAATAGGACCGCTTGAAATTTACATTTACTTTCCGATTTGGAATTTTTAAGTTTCCGGCTTTCTGACAAAAAGAAGAATTCAGCAAAAAATGTTACGTTTTGAACGGAACAACTTATCCGAAAATATCGGGATAAAATTTGTACCGAATTTATCGATCCGTATTCCCCATATTTGGAGACCGGCCTTGAAAATTATATTTCGAAAACATCGCGGTAAAAATTTTGAAAACGAAAATTGCGGTTGGCGGCTCTGTTCATGTAATGGGTCACGACGTTTACTATTTAATGGATATCGTGATAAAACTAACGAACGATGATCTTACAAATCGATACTTTGAGGCGAAAACAATTTTTTTTTGTTCGTAACCCCTTTAGATTTATTCTGTAAAGTATCATAAAAAAATATATAACTAGTTCAAATAGAAATGTATGTGTATTTCTGAATGCTTCCGAATCAGAGTCGAGGGAGGCCCATTTGGAATATATGAGTCTTATGATTGAGGGGTAGCTCCCCCCTTCACCCCACCTCTTTCCAAATTCAATCCAAATTGGTTATACATGTATACCCAAACATAAAATTCATATTACTGATGGGTTCCAAAACAATTTCAAAGCATACGGGTTGAAAATTCGCTAAAATGAAATGGAATTTCATTTTAGCAAATTTTCGCAAATGAAATGGAATTACGCAGGGGTAGTTTACCCTTAAGAGAAGGGCGATAAGGTTTAAGCGTGAGATAATATTTAATTACATGTTTCGGAGTATTTTATATTAGTGCGGATATTTTGAAAAGAAAAATACGACTTCGCCGCTCTAATTCATGTAAGGGGCGGTTTACCCCCTTAAGCTTGCGGATCGGCGGTTGCACAGAAACACGTGAACTTTAATTTTTTCCCCTCTTTAAAATAAACCTCATTTTGTTGATTTCCATGCATTATTTCGCCGTGTGGAGTGCAAACAAGCAAATAGAGGGGTGGTTCACCACTTATTTTTTTTGCAATGTCACTCTAGTGGATTTTTAATTGCTTCGGATTAGAAGAATTTTTGTTTTTGTTTAATAAAATTCGGTGGACTCCTTGTGTGTGAAACTGCTAAATTACCCCTAGAGATGCCTTTTTTCGAGGGGTGGTTTCACCGCTTAAAACCGTTTTTCCGCCGATAAAAAAAATACATATCGTTTACTTTTCGGTGCTTTATAACATATCCAAATTTCAACAAAATCGAAGGGTGTCACCTGAGGGATGTTTCTTGTAAGATCGTGACATGGGGCAATCTAATAATTTTATTAAGTTAAGAGTTGAGTAGTGGAAAGGGCAACATCCTTCGCCGAGCATTTTTTCTTAACCATGCACGCTAAGTCGTTACACAGCATTCCAAGTATACTTGTGTGGTACATACGTTCTACTGTTATATAATAATAATGTCAATTTTATGTTATAATAGTACTATGATTTTTTTCAATGAAAATAAAACATTTGGCCAATTTTAATTCTTAACCCTTCGACTGCACACTTCCGCCACGAGCCGCTGACTGCATATGGGGTCGATCCGACCCCATACGTTTTTCAGATGGTTGTATTTCGGTAAATTTGCATTTTTTTGTAGAGACGTTTTTTGTAGTCAATGATCCTTATTTTATGGGCCAAAATTAATTTTCAAGAAAGACAAAAGTTAAGTGCCCAAACATCCATTCAAAGTGGGAGATACGTTGAAAAATACGTATTTGCACGAAAGAGAACATAATATTTGTTTCAAAATCTAAAAAAGAGTCCTTTGATGTTTTTAAGAAGGAAGGTTTGTAGATACGAAAAAAGACAGTATCAACTGTCTTTCCAAAACGTATATTTATTCGGAGATTTGAATTTGAATATTTTCGTCGTAAAAGTGGAAAAAATCGACTCCTTCGGCAGATTAATTGTTCAAAACGTATATTTTCTGCATTTTTTTTACTTTCATGCCTTATCATTATTCACATTTACCGCAATCGACGCATAAGTACTGTCACGTGGCAATTTTCCGGGTTCCTCGGAAAGCCCGTGAAAATGTCCCTCCCGCTCGACACTCACCCCGAACGCGGACCCATATTAGGATTAGGGCGAACTTCATTGTTTGTTAACTTTTTTTGTTTTGTATTTTTTTATGTCATTTGCGAGTCACCTGCGTGCACACCCACCCACACACACATGCTAGGGATTTGGAGGAAGGGTGTGGCGAGAAGAAGGCTGACGGTTCGATGGAGGGGAAAAGGGAGACGACTCTGCCGACGCTCTAGGAGGTCAAAGTCCGGAGGACAAAGGTCAAGCGGAGCAGCGATTATTGGTGGCAGCCTTGATCCGCTCAAGCGCGTCGATTGGGGCCCGAACCCCGTTCAAAAATGCGGTTATTGACGGACCAAAAATGCGCCTACTGATCGTGCCGAACGCGGAACCCGCACTGAATAAGGAGGCGGGGAAAATGCTCCTAGAGAGGCACGACGATTATTCGCCAAGAGCGAAGATGATGACGGGGATCCCCGTCCAATCGATCCCTCTACCGAACGTTACTCGTCGACCGCCCTCGCGTACCTCTCCACACGCACACATGCGAACACACAGACGCACACATGCGAACACACACACGCACACAGCCGAGCACACACACACAAGCACATACGAGCATACACACTCTCGTACACCGACTGGACTCCGGCGAGTCCTCATTATGTAGGCGAGTGGAGACACGCCCCCTCGAAGGAAAATTTGATAAAATCGGGAAGGGGGGAGAGAGCCGACGTTCCACTCGCGATTGTGAGATAAATAAGAAAAACTTCGCCGTTGAGTGTCGAGCAGGACGAACACCGTTCGGAGGGCCTTTACTCCGCGAATTAGAGCCGGTGAGTCTCGGCTAACGCGCAAATATGTCGCGAAGTTGTGCCCTCGGCAAGTTCTACCGTCCTCCGACGGAAGCCCAATGTTTCGGGCCTGGCGGCGGCCTCCGCTTTATGGAGGCTGTGTTCAGTTTTTCTTTATTTTTCTTTTCGTTACTCGTGAGTCGCGCGGTTCGGGGTCGCGGCGGAGTGCGCGCGCGTTTGTTGTTTCCGAGGGGAAAAATTAAAGAAGGCGAGAGTGAACCAGTGAGTGGGAATTCTTCGATGTCGGTGTGGGTGTGTGTGAATTCGTCTATGTAGGTGTGGATGCGAGCCGCCACGGCGGCTGGCGCCCTTTCAAATAAATCGTCGGGAAAATAGGAGGTCCCTTTTGTGGCATTCAGGGAAATAAATTTTCCGTCACAGTACATTCGGTGCTCGTTGCACATATCTAGATAGACAGTCATGATCATTACACCGTGCATACAATTGATGAAGCAAATTTTACAGCATATTGACTACATGTCATGATGCAAAGCCGTGAAGTCATTTAGCATCGTGAATGTACAACGCATTTTGATCTCAATATGTCATTTACAAATGCATCGTACGTTTGGAGCACGTTGAGCTTATATCGCTGTGGTCAAGTATCCACAGTTAATATCTGCAAATTTTACGTCATATAAAAGTCATCCAATGACTTGTGTTGATGAATTCACTGGGTTAGCACTGGTAGACATGCCATGCAAGCAATATGACGGCGATATGCATGTTTGTCAGTGATACATTCGATGGGCGCAACGTGACGGAGATATGCGTGTTTCTCAGTGATACATCCTATGACGGTGATATGCATGTTTCTAAGTGATACATTCGATGAGCGCAATATGACGGCGATATGTATATTTTGTCAGTGATACAGCCCATGAGCGCGTTTGCACAAGTGTTAGAATGGCTAGGTAGGTAGCGTACTCAGCTCTCGAATTAGAAGACGTAGATTCAAACCGTAGGTAGGGAAAAACTTCAACTAGGCAGGATACATTTTAATCCAGTTATCATATAGGCAGGAACATAAATAAAGTATATGGATATGAAAATCCAACCAGATTTTTTTTATTAACATTGCTGGATTTTTTAATTTTTCACGCTATGCCACTCATATGAGCTCCATATGAGCACAGCATAGTCACGTCACGCCATGCCGCTAATATGAGCTCCGTATGAGCACTACAATTCCTTCACGCCGTGACACTCATATGCGCCCCATATGCACTCATTTATTGTTAGATATTCGTGAGCCGATTTTGCTAGTCTCATGATTTCACTGCATGCATATTCGCGTGAGAACAACTTTGCGTCATTTGGATGAATTATTGTGAATTATCAAGTGACGCAAATATGACTTCAACGGGAGGACTCATAAGGGATACACAACTGTGAGACTATCTATGCCGCAGTGATGATGTACATATGATGCCAATATGAGGTACATCCGTCTATCTGGGTAGCCCTCCTGCATAACGGACACTTACTTTTAGTTTTATGATCGACATTCTAAATACATAATTTCTCATACTAGCGCAAAAAAAATATCTGAGCATATTCTATCGTAACTTACTACATGTAGTAATAAAACACCAAAATTCACCAAAAAAAAGTATTTACTTTCACTGCACTACTGCATAAACGGGTTCGACTCGACCCCAGGTCCTTTTTCGACAGCTGTCTTCAGTACATGGGCAGGACGTAGGATGGGGGGCGAGTATCTACCTTGTGCTTGAATTAAAATAAAAAATAATTATTAGGTAAAACACGGAATAACGATTTTGAGGAGATTTTTTTTATTATTGGGTGTTTATTTTTACATTTTACTTACATGCACACCCACTATGAACCAAAATTAAGGGCAAAAAATTTCCGAAATTATCAAGTCATTTTCAAGTTGATCTATCTCCGCGAAAAATCATCCCACGAAAAAATTAAGAAGCATTTTAAAGCTTGAAACCTCTAGTTTTTGAGCTTTGTCTTTCAAATTTCCATTTCTAAATCATAATATTTTTATGAGGTAAAACAAGCGATAACGTCTTTGAGAGGATTTTTTTATGAGTCAATGTTTGAGTACCTTTTAGTACTCAAACATTTTTCTGAATAAATGTATACACGAAAAAAATACTAATTTTTAAATTGATTATGGCTCGCCGGCATTCGACTGACATGAGCCAGAAGTTGCTCGTCTTGTAAGCTTGGTTGAAGAAGGCTACCATTACCACGTATAATACAGGAGATATACAACTTTTAAAACAAAGTTCATTTTGAACCAGAAAAAAAGCGTTAAACAATGGCATGTTTTACTTTGAGATGGTATAGTTGCTATTTTTCAATGAGACATTGGAATACGAAAAAAATAACACCTTTGAAAGTGGAAGAAAGTTTTTTTGTGTATAAAAAAAACAAAAATACCCCGAGAAGCAATTTTTTTTCGACCGGTTGATACTTTCCAGTAGTGGAAAACCGATAAATATCGAAAGAGATTTTATTTGCCTAAAAACGAATTAATCATGATTAAAAACAATATTGACGTTCCTTCAATTTTTTTTTACAAAATTTCCAATCTCATAATTCGGGTCATCGGGATGAAAAGTCGGAGGAACTTAATGCTTTGCATACATTTGGCGATGAACTTAGAAAAATGCTCAAACGTAATGGTTGCGATGGTTTGTTACATCCTAGCCAATGTGCAGGGGATACTCTTCACTCGGTTATTTCCAGTATCTTTATTTGTCGTCACAAATCTATTATATGTATTGAGACTGTTCACGTTTACCAATGTCCCCGTTACGGTGACATTAAAACGTTTCCTGCTTGTAGGGCATTTCGGACGCGTTCAGCATGGAAATGCGGAAGGAAAGGAGGTCCTTACGTTTGCTTTATTCGGTTATTAGTGGGATTCTCGAAGATTACCTCTGTTAGAGATCAGGTGGTTAAAGGCTTTCTTGGGAGCTTTATGGTGTTTTTGTGAGATGCCTCAGGAAGCTATCGGTTCTCGTCAGGTGACGTCAGACGCGATCTTTCATCATCGGCATTTCAACAAGGGGAAACATGGATGGTGTGTTGAGTGAGGGGTGAAGCTACTTTGTTACGTAAAATGTTAATGAAGAAAGTTAAAGAAAGAGAATGGTTTAGTTAGCTGGGGGGGGGGGGGGGGGAGGAACGAGAGGTTACGGAGCATCTAGAGGAGTTCGCAAAATGTTGGTGTTTGGTAGTCAAAAGCCATACCGTGGAGTTTCCTCTTTGGACTCGGATCGGGAGACCAGAAGGAGGGAAGAGGTGTCGGAGCGACGTCCCGCGAGCCGATAGTGAATGGCCTCTCTGTCTCTCTCTTTCTCTCGAGATGTCGGTGCTGCGTTATCGGCTCAATCCGTTCGATACCTGAAAGCATTAAATCGGGACGGTTTGTCGTTGCGAGTGCTATCTCGAATGGAGACTCTTGAACGATTCCACTGAGACGAAATTTTGAGTTTACGGGAGTAATGAGCGAAGGGGAGCGCCATACGCGGTTGCTCTTCTGCTCATAGCGGGGCTCGCCGATGTGGCGAGCTGACCTCCTAGGTGCCACGCTGAGAGGACTAAGGCTAGTGAAGCTAGCAGTGGGACGAGTCTCTCGCCGGGCCTAACCTCGCGGAAGACACTGTCACGGGTAGTGTTCTTCCGCCGCCCTTGTTCGCGACAGCGGACCACAACCTTAGTTGTCTGGTCGTGAAAGTGACGGGATAGCAGGAGAGGGGACGGTTTTCCCGGTGTTATACCCTGCCTGCCTACAATCACCTTCGAAGCGCCCCTTCACATAGTCCGACTTCCAGTGCAATACTGGGGCTTTCTATGCGAAGAGGGTTCCTACTCGCGAAGTTGGGGTAAAGTTAGGATGGAGCCGTGGCTCGGGAGCGAAGCTCCTCAAAGAAGTCCAGCGTTAAAGATGAACTTCGGAGATTTTGAGATAAAAACTGAGCGCTGACCCTCGCGTCGTCCCGTAAATAGTCTAAGGGACGAGAGGAGAGTTTCCCCTGCCCCCATAATCCAGGGTGTTCGGACGGGGTTACCCCCGTCACCCGTCATGCTCGTGGTGGGATACCCTTGAGAGAGGAAAATGGAAACGTCCCTCCAAAGGGCCTCGACAGTAAGCAATAGACCGGGGTATTGCGAGACTCGGGTGACAGGAGCGCACACGTTGGGGAGGTTTTCTTTCGTTATTTGGGATGGTCCAGTCCCCACGAGGTGGTCAGTGAGGTGGGTCGGGCCACATGCGGGCTGCGCTCGCGATCCCGCTGCGAAGTCGGAGTAGCGAAGTAAGCGTGGCTCACGCCTCGTAAGAGGGGCGGGCCTATTAGCGCGGGCCGTGGAGGTTTCGGCTGTTCACGCGCGTTAATGGCCCAACGAAATTCAAATGTCGCGCTACCTCTTTGCGCTTCATGCGACTCGGGCAGCTTGTCGCACTTGGCGTACCGTCGCAGTATACATCTAAAAATACGGTGCGTAACAGCACAAAAAAGAACGTTGTACGTATATTCCGCACGCATATTCAAAGCACAGCGATATATGCACTATAGCAGCACCTTTAGCCGTCGACTTTGTTTCGTTTGCGGAAAATTCTTCGAAAGCAATTGCCTGAATGACAATTCCTGGTACACAATTTTCCGAATGAACAATTTCTCGAATACACTAACCGAATCAGCCTAATTTTAAATGTAAGAGTGCACGAGTGCATGTAACTTGTATATATGAATGAATGAACGCATGTGTGAATGTAAGTATGAACGTATGAGTGTATGGTATGTTTAAAAACAAAAACCGAAAAATAGAGTAGAATAAATCAATGGATGTACCCTCTAAACGAAAAGAAAAGAAAATATCAAGAAAACTATTTATTGCCATAACAATGGCAGCTTATAGTTGGAGACGGGAAAATATATAATGAAAACTACCGAATGGACGGTTCTCCGAATGGACAATTCCCGAATAGACAATTTCCCGAATGGACAAATTTTTTGTTTGGTTTGCTTGGCTTAAATGTAAACATACAAATTTAAAACGAAAGAAGAAACAAACAAAAATTAAAAAAGAGTCAGAATTCACCACATCTACGTCGCTCATTCTGGATTATGCTAAGTGTGGCAACATATATTTCTGGCACCTACTAATGCCGCAATCTATAACAGAAAATTGGTTTTCCGAAAAAATCGTTGAAAATGTTTGTTCGGGAAATGTTTCATTCGAGGAATTGTTCATTCGGGAAATTTACCATTCGGGGAACGGTCCATTCGGGATATTGTATTCGAGAAATTGTTTATTTTGGGAATTGTTTTCGGGGAATTGTATTTGAGAGATTGTTTTTTCGGGCAATTGTTATCGAAAAATTGTATTCGGGAAATTTTCGTTGAGAAAAATTTCGAGAAATTTTCCGCAAAGCACATTTTTATCCTCTCGGGTTTCAACAAGAACCATGATCCTAGGCGGATATTCCACGAACCGCTGTAAAATGAAAAATCAAACGGCGACTTGAACGATACGGAAAGCCATCTACCAAGCGGCCGCCACGCTATCGCGAATAATGCAGCGTTGAATTAAGGCTACGCACATCATGCGCATATGACAAAGGGCATAAAGAGCGGACTTCCAATTCCTTCACTACCATTACTTCTAAGAAGAGAAATCAAAGATCGAATGCCTCCCTACTCCCACTCTTTCGAAAATCGCATGCGGATCAAGAATGGCTAGTGCGCCAAAAGTGCGAAGCAGTCTTAAGGTTGTTATGGGGTTTAGCCGTCGGGGGTAAAGTACGGGGGGAGCACCCTATGCTTATGCACGTAGCCAACAGTTAGCTTTTAAATAATTGCCATATTAACCGTGCGCTTTCGAACTATTTTTCTACATCTATTTGTAAGAATATGCATTTTTAAACATTCGGTGATTACATTAAGTGTTTTCATTACTTTGTATAATTATCTTCTATAAGTTTTTCTCGCCCAATTAACGTGAAACGAATTGGCAACGTCGTAAATCGTGGTATATCATACTGCCCAGGTTGGCAGAAGTGTCACGAAGTTAGAGACACATGCCCCCCGTTCGTAACCTCAATGTCGGCACAGGGAGCTGTCAAAAATGAATATCGGTCCGAGTAAAAAAAAATTCCGCTGGAAAGAAAAAGTGTGTACTAGAGCTGTCTATAATCTCGAAGAAATAAAAAACGTTGATAATTTTCCGATATTGTAAAAAAAATGTATGTAAAGCAAAATACGCGTTATTTTGTCTTTGCTTAGAGATGTCTAGAATTGTATAATTTCTGAAGATAGTTATTAAATTAATATTAAGTTGTTATTACTAATCAAGAGAATTAGTATCAATAATATTCCGTGTTAATTATCCTGACCGAGTAGTTTAAGGTTCCCAGGCATAATTACCGAATACCGATAAGATAGATAGTATGTGTGCCGTCTACGACATTGCCATGCTTGCATAGTCTAATATTTTTCGTGCTTGATTTTCGCACAAATTGGCTATCAAAAACATTAATAATTTTATTTGGTACTGTGAATGCTCATTTTCACGGTACCAATAATTAGACGAACCATACCTATTTTTTCAGCTCCGTGGTAACATTCACTTAGCAGATATTAATAATGTACTGAAAAATGATGGAGAGTTTTAAATAAGCGTATTGTAATTAACACACAAAATACGTCGAGTTGCCGATTTTTTTCTGAAAAAGATGATCAGTAAAGAGGTTCTAAGTGTCCAGAAAAAAATCAGCTCGGTGGTAACATGTTGACTTTACCTCATAACAACCTTCATCCAGCAGCCTAACGAGTATTTCCAATCAAATTCCATACGAATCGGTTTTCTATCGATCTTTATACGAAAAGTCTTCACTTTTCAGATCTCAACAGTTCTTTTATTTTACACTCGTATCATTTCTATCCTTCGTCCACGCAGAACTGTCGAAATCCATCGCCCTTGTATCAAGTTTACATTCTATTTCTCACGTAGTGTCGTTCGTAATAAACACAATAAGTAAACACTCGCACCGACGTACAATCGTGCGAGCGTCTTACCAGCGTCCAGTGGTGAGATCACCAGATTGTACCAGCGAGCGCACCAGGTCAGTAGCGAAGACTCTTGTATTTCGAACGACAACAAACATTCAAGTGACCGAACGAGCGCCAATTGTTAGCCGACTGACTATTTTTACCTGTATCACTCATCGTAGCCCTAATTGCTCTGACCCGCCTATCCGCGTAGACATTTCTCATGGTTAGCTTGATCGGGATCAGGCCATAATCCGGGTGTGATACGGGTAACACCTATCATGGACAGCCTGATTCTGCCCCGATCGGGCCAGAAGGATGTAGACCCGAAATCAGGCAGTACGAAAATGGCCTTACTAACAAGGAGATGGCACGACCGTGGGGTCGGGGAATTGGCCGATTTTTTTTGTGGTGAGAGAGGACCCCTAGCACCTCACGTGGTTAAAGTAGTAGGACGCACTACTCGGAAAATTCTGAGAAAAATCCATTCAAAGTTTCTTAGGCGCCTTATGAGTTTAAAATGTCGGGCACTTGTCGAGCCGCCGTCTAGTCTAGACGGTTAGGGCTCGGTATTTTGCGCCGGAGATCTCGCGTTCGATTCCTCCTTCGGATCTTTTTTTTTTATTTATTTTTTGTCATCCCAACATTTATTCAAAACGTTTCTCATCCCTAGATTATTTTAAAAAAATTTATTTACATTATTTTTTTAAATATTTTTATTTTCTAAAAATTAATTTCTTTTTTTTTTCCAATAAAACAATTCCTAACGTTGGGTTTTTTTTACTTTTCATTGTAAAGTACATAAGGCGGAACAACGGGTTTTTAATGAGAATAACAAAGTCGATTAGGAAAAATTAAATTTTTATTCATATAATAATTATATACAAAAACCGCAATGGTAATTATTGTAGAAACAAACAAAGCAATAATTTTTGCGACATCTTGCGCAACCTATAAAGGCGGATTTTTTACAATCGCAGGGAGTTTGCAATACATCCGTACAAAAACATGTCCCATTAACATTGCAGAAACTGTTTCTAGTAATTACTAATTTTGAGGCAAACCAGGCGTATTGAATCGTGTCTCGGAATATTGGTGACGATAATTGATGGTGAATTACTGAATGGATTTTTATACAATCTTCCCGGGAATTAATTTCACGATTCTGCTTTATAAAAATCCGATTGTATAAAAATCCATTCAATTATTCACCATGAATTATCGTCACGAATATTCCGAGACATGATTCAATACGCCTGGTTTGCCTCAAAATTAGTAATTACTAGAAACATTTTCTGCAATGTTAATGGGACATGTTTTTGTACGGATGTATTGCAAACTCCCTGCGATTGTAAAAAATCCGCCTTTATAGGTTGCGCAAGATGTCGCAAAAATTATTGCTTTGTTTGTTTCTACGATAATTACCACTGCGGTTTTTGTATATAATTATTATATGAATAAAAATTGAATTTTTCCTAATCGACTTTGTTATTCTCATTAAGAATCCAATGTTCCTCCTCATATACTTTTCAATGAAAAATTAAAAAACCCACCGTTGAGAATTGTTTTATTGGGAAAAAAGCAAACAATTTAAAAAAAAATGAAAATAAATTTAAAAAAATAATATAGGGATGAGAAACGTTTTGAATAATTGTCAGGATAACAAAAAAAAATAAGATCCGAAGGAAGGATCCAATGCGAGACCTCTGGCGCAAACGACCGAGCCCTAACCGTCTAGACTAGACGGCGGCTCGACAAGTGCCTGACATTTTACACTCATACGGTGCCTAAGAAACTTTGAATCGATTTTTGTCGAAATTTTCCGAGTCGTGCGTCCTACTACTTTAACCACGTGAGGTGCTAGGGGTCCTCTTTCACCACAAAAAAATTCGGCCAAATCCCCGACCCCACGGTCATGCCGTCTCCTTGTAAGACAATGGTTCTCTCTGACAAGGCAATAAACATGTTCGCCCTATAACTGCCTCAGCAGTCAATAGACATAACTTTTCATTTTCCACGTGGAAACTTCGATTCGATAGCATCGTAGTTGGAATTTCGATTTATTCCTGAATTCCATTTTTAAAAAAAGGTGTTTGAGGGCGTACACAAATCACGTAACGCCAAGTTCCCCTATTTTTACCCCCCCCCCCCCCCCCGTACCAGGACTATAACGACTCGTATTTGATACGTCATTTTGAACATGCGGGATTTTCACGATTTTCGCACTTTGCAAAATTGCGTGCTAGACTTTGAAAAATAGTAATCTCACCATTTAGTTGTAAGATTTTTTTAAGGACATCGTTAGCTTTAAATTCGTTTTTTTTTATTTTGCTATTTTTTCGCAGTTATATAGTTTTTTCTTGGAAAAACGGCAGGTGTGGGAATCCGCCTTAATGCCAGCTAACCTTACCTCATCTCTTTGCGATACGCACCCCAAAAACGCAATCCCGAGCTAAAAACATTCGCCCCTCGAGAGATTGAGAAAAAGAGAGTCTGAGACTCCACGCGCCGCTACTGATCCGTAGCGGTTACTTCAGTCACGTCTGCAAATAATTATCGTTGTTATCAATAAATAAAGTTTATTTAGTTACTTAACTCGTTGCAAGTTATGTGGAATACCTAAACCCCCACACAGGTTTTCGAAAAGCTGACATCGTGCGGCACAACTTGAAAACTATGAGGTTTGGAATCCTTAGTCTAAGAAGTAAAAAGTTGTATTTTGTTATTTTGGAGTCACTAATTTTTTTAGATTTTTTTTTCCAAAATTTCTTCGTATCGCTATTTTTTGTTGCGGCCATAATTACGGCTAAAGGAGGTCCAACCAAATATAAGTTAAATAGAAGAAGTCGTCGTGGAAGTGGTGTGAACATTGAAATATCACTGTTAATATTATTTTTGAATAAAAAAAATCGAATAAGAATTCTGAAAAGATTCGATTGTGTTAAAAATTCAATTATGTACCTTTTTTCTCTCGATATTTTCACTAAAACATGTTTGTTCCAAAGTAACGGCAATAAAATACTAAGACATATCGTCCACTATCAACCAAAAATAGAGATACAAATAAATTCGGGGAAAAAGGTCTAAAAAAATGTAGTCATTCTAAAATAACAAAATACAACTTTGTATTCTTTAGACTAAATATTGGAAACCTCATAGTTTTCAAGTTACGCCGCACGATGCCGGTTTTTCGGAAATCTTCCGTTTTTTCAAGAATAAACTAGATAACTACAAAAAAATTACAAAATTAAAAAAAAAACGAAACGAAAGCTAACGATATCCTTTTTTAAAATCTTATCATTAAGCGGTTAGATTACTATTTTTCAAAGTCCAGCACGCAATTTTGCAAAGTGCGAAAATCGTGAAAAACCAGCATGGTCAAAATGACGTACCGAGTACAAAGAAAACCGCAAAAGTAAAAAAAAGCGATATGAAGCTGGCTTTGTCCGCTTCGAAACCCCGTTTGGTAAATTGGGTTACGATTTTTTTCGCCGAGATGTTCAATTTTTTGTCCAGATAGAAAATGTACATGGTGCTTATTACTTTTGATCAAGGCTGTATAGCACGACGTTTATTTTATAGGAGTCATCATAACAAAACATTCTGACACCGAGAACAGCTTCAACCTGTACGTCAAAGTGATCAACAATGCCAAGGATTGGGAGGGCAACCGCACGATTCCGAATAAAAATAGAACATAAAAATGGTTGGGTACAACCATTTTTATGTTCAATTGTATTGCTTAGAGTAACGTAAGTATAACGTATTATAAACGTTATAGATAAAAAAAAAAAGAGAGAGAGAGAGAGAGAGAGAGAGAGAGAGAGAGAGAGAGAGAGAGAGAGAGAGACAGAGAGAGAGACAGAGAGAGACACAGAGAGATAGACAGAGAGAGAGGCAGAGAGAGAGACAGAGAGAGAGACAGAGAGAGAGACAGAGAGAGACAGAGAGAGACACAGAGAGAGAGACAGAGAGAGAGACAGAGAGAGAGACAGAGAGAGACAGAGAGAGAGACAGAGAGAGAGAGACAGAGAGAGAGAGACAGAGAGAGAGACAGAGAGAGAGACAGAGAGAGAGACAGAGAGAGAGACAGAGAGAGAGACAGAGAGAGAGAGACAGAGAGAGACAGAGAGAGAGACAGAGAGAGAGAGACAGA